>LR738709.1:426182455-426228562 GCA_902687465.1 Secale cereale
TAACTACGTCATGGCATCAGTCTACATCATTTCCGGTTTATGATATGGTGATCTAAACCGAAGTATACTTAGCAGATTTATTGAAGGGAAAAACAAGTTTTCACTGCGTTGCTAAGGAAGAATAGATCTGAGCATAATGAGATAAAGAAACAAAAATTACACGGGAAATACACAGAGGACCAATTCAGAGCAGATAAGGTTACAGGATGTGCATAAAAGGAGACTTAAAGCAGGTAGCAACAGAAATACAAGCAGCAAGATCTAAAATACCAGACGCATTTACGGCAAAGATCAGGAAGGTAAAAATATTCCGAAGTTGCAGGTCTCAGAGAATGAACAGCGTAAAGCTTGTGAAGAACCCTAATGGCGGAACGGATAAAGGCAGTAGAGGCATTACAGCAAGATCCAATCTGGTGTTAAGTGAGATCTACAGGTTAAGGCTTAAGGGGTTACGAGATTCCTATGATATAAGTATCTACAAAGAACTGAGCTTCATCGGGAGTTCTAATGGCGGAAGAACACGGGCGAGGCAATGGCGAATATGATAAGATCTACAGTGAGGAGGAAGAACATACCAGGGACGGTGAGGATCGGCGGCGCAGAAAATCTGGTCAAGTTCAGGTTGATGCAGCGGCCGGTCGAGGACGGAAGATCCGGTGGTCGTCGGCGGTGTTCTCGGGCTCAGGCGGCAATGGAGTTCTAGAGGGTCAGGAGGAGAAAGGAGGAAGACGACGCGAGAGGGGATAATGAATGGAGCAGAGCGGTATTTATAGACGAAGAGGCGGATGTGAAACGACAGGTGCGGTAATCAAGGAAGAAAATCGGATAAAGATCCGTTGAACGCCTCGATTCTCGGGATAACCATTAAAAATAAGCCACAGTACAGCTCGCGGCGATAAATGCGGAGCTGATGTCATTGTCAGACTTTAATGATTTCGGAAGATGACGTCAGAGCCGGTTTACAGGAAAAAATGAAGACAGAAGAAAAGTCGCGGAAGACGACGAAGACTGATATGAACAAGTTCAAATCATTCTGGGGCCTAATGTCAGGGATACGATTAGTAGGTATAAACCGGATATTGTAAACCGGTTTAGTTATATTGTACTTGGTTCATTATTTTAGTAGAGATTACGGCCTATGAGATTTCAAGGCCCATGTATAGAAATACGGTTGTAAACCGCCAAGGAGATGTAACTTGAGAGATAAGAAAGAAAGGACAGAGACCGAGGCGGACACGATTATGAGCCGGCCTCGGGACTCTGTAAACCGGACCAGGCGTCACCTCTATATAAAGGGACGACCCGGCACCGGTTCAAGGACAAGCAACAATCGATACGTCGAGACGCAGGCAAGCGATTCCGCTCCCTGTAAACCGACGCCCAAGCAATACCAAACCAACTAGACGTAGGCTTTTACCTTCTCAAAGGGGCCGAACTAGTATAAAATCCTTTGTGTCCTTTATGCGCCATGAACCCTTTCAAGCTAACCCGTGCGATGGTTCCATCATCAAGTCCGTTAAACCGGACATCTGCCGTGTTAATTCCACGACAAACCGGGTCTCAAATAAACCGCCAAGTCCAGCCGGGTTATACTTCCGGTCGGGTTACGCTGCGGGGTATATCCCCGACAGTATTGATATACCGACGATCGAATCTCGGGAAAGTAACATACCGATGACAAAGGGAACAACCTATGTTGTTATGCGGTTTGACCGATAAAGATCTTCGTAGAATATGTAGGAGCCAATATGAGCATCCAGGTTCCGCTATTGGTTATTGACCGGAGATGAGTCTCGGTCATGTCTACATAGTTCTCGAACTCGTAGGGTCTACACGCTTAACGTTCGATGACGATCGGTATTACGAGTTTATGAGTTTTTGCTGTACCGAAGGTAGTTCGGAGTCTCGGATGAGATCACAGACATGGCAAGGAGTCTCAGAATATCCAAGACATAAATATTAATATATTGGACGACTATATTCGGACACTGGAAGTATTCCGGGTGTTATAGAATAAAACCGGAGTGCCGGAGGGGGTTACCGGAACCCCTCGAGGGAGTATGGGCCATAGTGGGCCAATGAGGGAAAGGGAGAGGCAGCCCATAGGGCTGGCCGCGCCCCCCTAGGGATCCTAGTTGGACTAGGGGAAGGGGGAGGCGCCCCTCTCCTTCCTTCTCCTTTTCCCCTTCCTTTCCTACTCCTAGTAGGAATAGGAAAGGGGATTCCGATTCCTACTAGGAGTAGGAATCCTACTCCTTTGGCGCGCCCCTTGGGCCGGCCACACCTCCCCTTGCTCCATTATATACGGGGGCAGGGGGCACCCAAAGACACACAAGCAACATCGTTTTAGCCATGTGCGGTGCCCCCTTCACAGAAACACACCTCGGTCATACCGTTGTAGTGCTTAGGCGAAGCCCTGCGCCGGTAGTTTCATCATCTCCGTCACCACACCGTCGTGCTGACGAAACTCTCCCGTGAAGATCAGCTGGATCAAGAGTTCGTGGGACGTCATCGAGCTAAACGTGTGCTGAACACGGAGGTGCCGTACGTTCGGTGCTTGGATCAGTTGGATCGCGAAGACGTTCGACTACATCAACCGCGTCACTAGACGCTTTCGTTTTCGGTCTACGAGGGTACGTAGACACACTCTCCCTCTCATTGCTATGCTTCTAGTAGGTCGATCTTGCGTGATCATAGGATTTTTTTTTGAAATACTACGTTACCCAACAGTGGCATCATGAGCCAAGTCTATGCGTAGATGATTTGCACGAGTAGAACACAATGAGTTGTGGGCGATAATAGTCATACTGCTTACCGGCATGTCATACCTTGATTCGGCGGTATTGTGAGACGAAGCAGCCCAGACCGACATTACGCGTACGCTTATGTGTGACTGGTTTCACCATTCAAGCACTCGTTGCTTAAATGTGATTGGCGGGTGTCTGTCTCTCTCACTTTAGTTGAATCAAATGTGCCTACGCCCGGTCCTTGTGAAGGTTAAAACAACACATACTTAACAAAAAATCGTTGTGGTTTTTGTATGCGTAGGTAAGAACGGTTCTTGCTAAGCCCGTAGTAGCACGTAAAACTTGCAACAACAAAGTGGAGGACGTCTAACTTGTTTTTTATAGGGCATGTTGTGTTGTGATATGGTCAAGACGTGATGAGTTATACGTTATTGTATGAGATGATCATGTTTTGTAAAGTTATCGGCAACCGGCAGGAGCCTTATGGTTGTCTCTTTATTGTATGAATTGCGAAGGCCATGTAATTGCTTTACTTTACCACTATGAGTTAGCGATAGTAGTAGTAGCAATAGTTGGCGAGGCGACCATGACGCTGCGATGAAGATCATGGTGTCTAGCCGGTGACGATGGAGATCATAACAATGCTTTGGAGATGGAGATCAAAAGTACAAGATGATGATGGCCAAATCATGTCACATATTTTGATTGCATGTGATGTTTATCTTATTATGCTTCTTATTTTGCTTAGTACGGCCGTAGCATTATAAGATGATCCCTTACAAAATTTCAAGGTACAAGTGTTCTCCCTGAGTATGCACCATTGCAAAAGTTCTTCGTGCTGAGACACCACATGATGATCGGGTGTGATAGGCTCTATGTTCACATACAACGGTTGCAAGACAGTTTTGCACATGCGGAATACTCGGGTTAAACTTGACGAGCCTAGCATGTACATACATGGCCTCGGAACACTGGAGACCGAAAGGTTGAGCGTGAATCATATAGTAGATATGATCAACATAAGATGTTCACCATTGAAAACTACTCCATCTCACGTGATGATTGGACATGGTTTAGTTGATTTGTATCATGTGATCATTTAGATGACTAGAGGGATGTCTATCTAAGTGGGAGTTCTTTAGTAATATGATTAATTGAACTTTAATTTATCATGAACTTAGTCCTGATAGTATTTGCAAATTATGTTGTAGATCAATAGCTCGCGTTATAGCTCCCCTATGTTTTTGATATGTTCCTAGAGAAAACTAAGTTGAAAGATGTTAGTAGCATTGATGCGGATTAGGTCCGTGATTTGAGGATTATCCTCATTGTTGCACAGAAGTATGATGTCCTTGATGCACCACTAGGTGACAAACCTATTGCAGGAGCAGATGCAGACGTTATGAACGTTTGACAAGCTCGGTATGATGACTACTTGATAGTTTAGTGCGCCATGCTTTAAGGCTTATAACCGGGATTTCAAAAACATGTTGAATGCCACGTAGCATATGAGATGTTCCTAGAGTTGAAATTAGTATTTCATACTCATACCCGCGTCGTGAGGTATAAGACCTCTGACAGTACTTTGCCTACAAGATGGAGGAGAATAGCTCAACCAGTGAGCATGTGCTCAGATTGTCTGGGTACTACAATTGCTTGAATCAAGTGGGAGTTAATCTTCTAGATAAGATAGTAATTGACAAAGTTCTCTAGTCACTATCACCAGGATAGTAGAACTTCATGATGAACTATAATATGCAAGGGATGACGAAAGTAATTCCCGAGCTCTTCGCGATGCTAAAATCGGCGAAGGTAGAAATCAAGAAAGGTGTTGATGGTTAACAAGACCACTTGTTTCAATTAAAGGGCAAAGGGATAGAAGGGGAACTTCAAGAAGAATGACAAGAAAGTTGTCACTCCCGTGAACAAACCCAAAGCTAAACTCAAGCCTGAAACTAAGTGCTTCTACTGCAAAGGAAATTGTCACTTGAAGTGGAACTGCCCTAGATACTTGGCGGATAAGAAGGATGGCAAAGTGAACGAAGGTATATTTGATATACAGATTATTGATGTGTACTTTACTAGTGTTCATAGCAACCCCTGGGTATTTGATACGGTTCAGTTGCTAAAATTAGTATCTCGAAACGAGAGTTGTAGAATGAACAAAGAGTAGTTAAAGGTGAAGTGATGATGTGTGTTGGAAGTGGTTCCAAGATTGATATAATCATCATCACACACTCCTTATACTTTCGAGATTAGTGTAAAACCCAAATAAATGTTATTTGGCATTTGCGTTGAGCATGAATATGATTTGATCATATTTGTTGCAATACGGTTATTCATTTAAAGTCATAGAATAATTGTTGTTCTGTTTACATGAATACAACCTTCGATGGTCATACACCCAATGAAAATAGTTTGTTGGATCTCGATCGTAGTAATACACATATTCTTAATATTGAAGCCAAATGATGCAAAGTTGATAATGATAGTGCAACTCATTTGAGGCACTACCGTTTAGGTCATATTGGTGTAAAGCGCATGAAGAAACTCCGTGCTGATGGGCTTTTGGAATCACTTGACTATGAATCACTTGGTGCTTGCGAACCATGCCTCATGGGCAAGATGACTAAAACTCCGTTCTCCGGAACAATGGAGCGAGCAACTGACTTATTGGAAATAATACATACTGATGTATGCGGTCCGATGAGTGTTGAGGCCCGTGGCAGGTATCGTTATTTTCTGACCTTCACAGATGATTTTTGCAGATATGGGTATATCTACTTGATGAAGCACAAATCTTAAACATTTCAAAGGTTCAAAGAAATTTCAGAGTGAAGTAGACAATCACCGTAATAAGAAAATAAAGTTCCTATGATCTGATCGCGGAGGCAAATATTTGAGTTACGAGTTTGGTCTTCATTTGAAACAATGTGGAATAGTTTCACAGCTCACGCCACCCGGAACACCACAGTGTAATGGTGTGTCCGGACGTCGTAACCGCACTTTATTAGATATGGTGCGAACTATGATGTCTCTTACTGATTTACCACTATCGTTTTGGGGTTATGCATTAGAGACAGTTGCATTCACGTTAAATAGGGCACCATCTAAAGCCGTTGAGACGACACCATATGAACCGTGGTTTGGAAAGAAACCTAAACTGTCATTTCTTAATGTTTGGGGATGTGATGCTTATGTGAAAAAGCTTCAACCTGATAAGCTCAAAACCAAATCGGAGAAATGTGTCTTCATAGGATACCCAAAGGAGACAGTTGGGTCCACCTTCTATCACAGACCCGAAGGCAAGATATTTGTTGCTAAGAATGGATCCTTTCTAGAGAAGGAGTTTCTCTCAAAAGAAGTGAGTGGGAGGAAAGTGGAACTTGATGAGGTAATTGTACCTTCTCCCGAATTGGAAAGTAGTACATCACAGAAACTATTTCCAGTGATTCCTACACCAATGAGCGAGGATGCTAATGATGATGATCATGAAACTTCGGATCAAGTTACTACTAAACCTCGTAGGTCAACTAGAGTACATTCCGCGTCAGAGTGGTATGGTAACCCAGTTCTGGAAGTCATGTTACTAGACCATGATGAACCTACGAACTATGAGGAAGCGATGATGAGCCCAGATTCCGCAAAATGGCTTAAGGCCATGATATCTGAGATGGGATCCATGTATGAGAACAAAGTGTGGACTTGATTGACTTGCCCGATGATCGGCAAGCCATTCAAAATAAATGGATCTTCAAGAGGAAGACATACGCCGATGGTAATGTTACTATCTACAAAAGCTCGACTTGTTGCGAAAGGTTTTCGACAAGTTCAAGATGTTGACTACGATGAGATTTTCTCACTCGCAGCGATGCTTAAGTATGTCTGAATCATGTTAGCAATTGCCGCATTTTATGAAATCAGGCAAATTTATAACAAAACTATGCTCTTTAATGGATTTATTAAAGAAGAGTTGTATATGATGCAACCAGAAGGTTATGTCAATCCTAAAGGTTCTAACCAAGTGTGCTAGCTCCAGTGATCCATTGATGGACTGGTGCGAGCATCTCAGAGTTAGAATATACGCTTTGATGAGGTGATCAAAGCATATGGATTTATATAGACTTACGATGAAGCCTGTATTTGCAGAAAGTGAGTGGGATCACTACAACCTTTCTGATAAGTATATGTGAATGACATATTGTCGAAATGATGTAGAATTTTCTGGAAAGCATAAAGGAGTGTTTTAAAGGAGTTATTCAAAGAAAGACCTCGGTGAATCTGCTTACATTGTGATGGCCTGGCTTATTAGGGATGATAGACTACTCATATCAATAAGGAATTCCTTCTTTTCCGGGAGCCCATTCGGATAGAACTCCAAAGTTAAGCGTGCTCAGCTTGGAGTAGTTTCAGGATGGGTGACCGACCGGGAAGTTGCTCCCGGGTGCGCACGAGTGAGGACAAAGTGCGCAGAAAAGACTAGTATTGATATGTGAGGCCAGTCTAGATCCCGCCAGGAGTAACGACCACCGGCAGGTGTGTCCGGGGCGTTACAAGTTGGTATCAGAGCTGACCCTCGCGGTTACACGGATGTTTGCGGACAGTTTGCAGTCATGTTGTGCATGATGTTTGTGACCCGTCGTGGCACACGGCATGGCACATGTGCTGTCCTGGAAGCACAGACGGTTGTGCCAAGAGGGAACGTTCCTGTGGCCCGACAAGGACGTCGGTTCCTCTGAGTGAGGGTGTATGTGATGGCCTGGCTTATTAGGGATGATAGACTACTCATATCAATAAGGAATTCCTTCTTTTCCGGGAGCCCATTCGGATAGAACTCCAAAGTTAAGCGTGCTCAGCTTGGAGTAGTTTCAGGATGGGTGACCGACCGGGAAGTTGCTCCCGGGTGCGCACGAGTGAGGACAAAGTGCGCAGAGAAGACTAGTATTGATATGTGAGGCCAGTCTAGATCCCGCCAGGAGTAACGACCACCGGCGGGTGTGTCCGGGGCGTTACATACATATTGAGCATCAAGATCTATAGAGATAGATCAAGACGCTTGATAAGTTTTTTCAATGAGTACATACCTTGACAAGTTTTGAAGTAGTTCAAATTGGAACAGTCAAAGAAAGAGTTCTTGCCTGTGTTGCAAGGTGTGAAGTTGAGTAAAGACTGAAAACCCGACCACGACAGAAAATAGAAAGAGAATAAAAAGTCATTCCCTATGCCTTAGTCATAGGTTCTATAAAGTATGCTATGCTATGTACCAGACCTATTGTGTACCTCGCCATGAGTATGGCAAGAGGGTAAATAGTGATCCAGGGGTGGAACACTGGGCAGCGGTCAAAATTATCCTTAATGGAATAAGGAAATATTTCTCGGTTATGGAGGTGATAAAGAGTTTGTCGTAAAAGAGTTACGTCGATGCAAGCTTTGACACCGATCTGGATGACTCTGAGTATCAATCTGGATGCGTATTTGTGACGCCCCCGATTTGTCCGTACACTAATCATGCATGCAAATGTGTACGACCAAGATCAAGGACTCACTGGAAGATATCACAACACAACTCTAGACACAAATTAAAATAATACAAGCTTTATATTACAAGCCAAGGGCCTCGAGGGCTCGAATACAAAAGCTCGAATACACATGAGTCAGCGGAAGCAACAATATCTGAGTACAGACATAAATTAAACAAGTTTGCCTTAAGAAGGCTAGCATAAATATAGCAACGATCGAAAAGGCAAGGCCTCCTGCCTGGGACCTCCTAACTACTCCTCGAAGCCGAACTCCATGTAGAAACATCATCGGGATCCTTTGGGTCCTGGACTCCACCATCTGGTTGCGTCATCCGAGAAGAAGGAATATAAGGGGAAAAAAGGGGGAGCAAAGCAACCATGAGTACTCATCCAAAGTACTCGCAAGCAAGGATCTACACTACATATGCAATGGTATATGTGTAAAGGGGTAATATATGTGGGTTAAACTGCAGAATGCCAGAATAAGAGGGGGATAGCTAATCCAATCGAAGACTACGCTTCTGGCCACCTCCATCTTGCAGTAGTAGATGAGAGTAGCTGGAAGTAACAAGTATCCTCGCATCTCATAGCCTCCGTCTTGCAGCAGTAGAATAGAATAGATGGTAAGTTCACCAAGCAGCATCGTTTAGCAATATCCTACCCGGCGATCCTCCCGCACATCACCCTGTGAGAGAGCAACCACCGAGTTATCTCTGGAACTTATCTGGGTGTGTTTTATTAAGTATCCAGTTCTAGTTGTCATGAGGTCAGAGTACAACTCTGGGTCGTCCTTTTACCGAGGGACACGGCTATTCGAATAGATTAACTTCCCTGCAGGGGTGCACCACATAACCCAGCATGCTCGATCCCATTTGGCCGGACACACTTTCCAGGGTCATGCCTGGCCTCAGAAGATCAACACGTTGCAGCCCTACCTAAGAACAACAGAGAGGTCAGCACGCCGGTCTAAGTCCTAAGCACACATGGGTCTGGGCCCATCGCCCAATGCACACCTGCATGTTGCGAGGGGGGCCGGTGAGCAGACCTAGCAACCTCCATTACTAAGGAAGTTGCGTTACGCGGTCCAACCCGGCGCGTGCCGCTCAGTCATGACGTCAAGAAGGCTTCGGCTGATACCACGACGTCGAGTACCCATAACTATTCCCACGTTGCTGGTTAGTACGTATAGGCCAATGGCCAGACTCAGATCAAATACCAAGATCTCGGCAAGCGTGTTATTATGAAACAACCGCGGACAACGACCAGGGCCAGGTCCACCTGTCTCCTAGGTGGTCGCAACCCGTCCTGTCGCTCCACCACAAAGTAACCATCAGGGGGCTGCCGGGAACCCAGGCCCACCACTACCTGTGTGGAACCACCTGCCCCTTCAGCCCCCATCTCCGAATCATCATCATGTGTATGTAAAGTATCTATATAGTATATACCCGTGATCACCACCCGAGTGATCACGGCCCGGTAGTATATCATGCCAGATGGACAAGAATGTAGGGCCACTGATGGAATACTAGCATCCTATACTAAGCATTAGGATAACAGGTACGTGTATTAACAGATGTAGCAACAATGACAGGCTATGCAACAGAATAGGATTCATCGAATCATCAACAATAGAAATTCTAATGCAAGAGTAAGAGTGAAGAGAATAGGCGATATCTGGTGATCAAGGGGGGGCTTTCCTGGAAGCTCTGTAGACGAAAGGAATCTTCGAAATCGTAGCCGTAGTCGAACAGGGGTCACCAACAGTCTCGGGGTCTACCGAAAAGAAGTAATGGAGGGGAAACATAATAAATAACAGAGCAATCAATGCATCACAAGGCGTAACATGGAAATACGCGGTGCTACGTATGACCTAACGCAGTAGGAGGTGATACTGGCGAGGATGAAAAACATCCGGGAAAGTATTCCCGGTGTTTCGCGTTTTCGGGCAAATGAAACGGAGGGGGAAAGTTGCGTGTTCGGTATGATAGAGATGTGTGGCGGACGAACGGACCGCTTATTCGGATTCGTCTCGTCGTTCTAAGCAACTTTCATATACAAATTATTTTCATCCGAGTTACGAATTATTTTATATGTTTTTTTCAAAGTTTTACTCAATTTCTGGAATTATTTATTTATCTAAATCTAACATTATCCAGATTAGTACGAGGTGACGTCAGCATGACGTAGGTGTGACATCAGCAGTCAACAGTGTGGTTGACTGGAGTCAAACCTGACCTATGGGTCCAGTGGGACCCACCTGTCATTGACTAACAAACTAACTAACTGTGTGATTATCATAGTTAGTAGGTTAATTAGGTTTAATAGTTAAGTAACATAATTAATTAATTGTATTTATTATTATTATTTTAACTCTTTTTTTAAACGTTTCTGGGCTGTGGGCCCCCCCTGTCATAGGCCCAGGGGGCCTTAACGGTTCGGGCGCCCAGCGTGGCGGGTCGGGCGCTGGAGCGTGCTGCCGCCCGACCCGGGCGAGGCCGAGGGAGCACGGCTGGGCGCGTGCTCGGCAGCGTGGCGCGCCGGCCGACCCGGCAGTTGGAGGCGGCGCCGTGGGCGCGTTCAGCGCGGGCGAGCATGCGGTTGGTGCGGCCTGGCGAGGGAGGCCGCGGGCGAGGCGGGCGAGCGGCTTGACGGCGGGAGGCGAAGGGCGCCGACGCGTGGCTCGACGCCGCCGGCCATGGCCAGAGCGGGGCGACGCGGCGTGGCCAGATGGGCCCGACCGGAGTGTGGCCGACGGGACCTGGCAGAGCAGCTGGGCGGCGGCCCATAGGGAAGAGCGGGGCTACGGGGAGGGAGTTTGTCGGGGCCGAAGCCTGCCCAATGGCGCGGGGCGCTGGCACGGCGCGGCTGGAGCAGGACAGCGGCGGGCCGGGCGGCCACGGCGCGGAAGCGACGCGGCGACGGGCCCGAGTGGTGGCCAGGGGAGGGGCGGAGGAGGGGGGCGCGTGCACGTGCATATGGGGACAGGAGAGAGAAGAGAGGCCGGGGCCTCACCGCAAGGCGCAGGTCAAGGGCAGCGGGGCTCGGGGAGGTAGACGGGGACGAGGTCGACGACGGAGAGGAGGAGGTGCAGCGAGGAAGCGGTCCGGCGAGTCGGCTTCGGGTGACGGGGAGGTCCAGCGTCGTCGGGGTCGAGGGGTGCGCGCCCCCGATCCAGATCGTGGGGAGGCGAGGGGGATCAAGAGGAGGAGTGGGGGGGTTATGGGCTAGGGTTTCCCGTCGGTCGGGGTTATGGGGAGTGAGGGGCTGCTTGGGCCTTGGCGTGGCCTGGCCAGCTGGGCCAGTGGCCCACGAGGGGGGTTTCTTTATTTAGTTTTTGTTTTTTTGTTCTGTTTGCTTTTGTTTTGTTTATTTTTTTATAGTTATCCTTCTCTGTTTTATTTTTAGTTTCTCTTTATTTTAGTTTTAATAATTATGATCTTAGTTCCTAATAATAGTATTACTACTTATTCTAATGCCACTATATCCTAGGCACCCAAAACAAACTAGTTTAATATTTTATATTTTATAAAAGGCATTTAATTATTTGTTTTGGCTGATGTTCTATTTAATTTGGAGTATTTAAACATTTCATAATAATGTGGATTCACCATCATAATCATCTATGATATATTTTCTATAATTTGAACATTTTAGATTTGCCAATTGAAAACTTTATTGTTTGCTTGATTTTGAATTTGAATTCGAACCGGTTTCCAACTAACACGAGATTATCAACATTAATTGTGGTGACGTGTCGTCATTAGGAGAGGGTTACTGTAGCTTAACTATCCGGGCGTCACAGTATTGAAAGTAGGAGCAATTAGCTAGAGTAGTTCCATGCAGAGCATTGTCGACATAGAAATTTGCAAAATACATACGGATCTGAATATGGAAGACCCATTGACTAAACCTCTCTCACAAGCAAAACATGATCACACCTTATTACTCTTTGGGTGTTAATCACATGGCAATGTGAACTAGATTATTGACTCTAGTAAACCTTTTGGGTATTGGTCACATAGCGATCTGAACTATAAAGTGTTAAATCACATGAGGATGTGAACTATTGGTGTTAAATCACATGGTGATGTGAACTAGATTATTGACTCTAGTGCAAGTTGGAGACTGAAGGAAATATGCCCTAGAGGCAATAATAAAGTTATTATTTATTTCCTTATATCATGTTAAATGTTTATTATTCATGCTATAATTGTATTAACCAGAAACTTAGTTCATGTGTGAATACATAGACAAAACAGAGTGTCCCTACTATGCCTCTATTAGACTAGCTCATTGATCAAAGATGGTCATGTTTTCCAGCTATAGAGAGGAGTTGTTATTTGATCAATGGGATCACATCATTAGGAGAATGATGTGATGGACAAGACCCATCCGTTTGCTTAGCAACTTGATCTTTTAGTTTTACTGCTATTGCTTTCTTCATGACTTATACATGTTCCTATGACTACGAGATTATGCAACTCCCGAATATCGAAGGAACACCTTGTGTGCTATCAAACATCACAACGCAACTGGGTGATTATAAAGATGCTCTATAGGTGTCTCCGCAAGTGTTCGTGGTGTTGGCATAGATCAAGAATAGGATTTGTCACTTTGAGTGTCGGAGTGGTATCTCTGGGACCTCTCGGTAATGCACATCATAATAAGCCTTGCAAGTTTAACGTTCGATGACGATCGATATTACGAGTTTATGAGTTTTTGATGTACCGAAGGTAGTTCGGAGTCACGGATGAGATCACGGACATGGCGAGGAGTCTCGGAATGTCCGAGACATAAATATTAATATATTGGACGACTATATTCGGACACTGGAAGTATTCCGGGTGTTATCGGATAAAACCAGAGTGCCGGAGGGGGTTACCGGAACCCCCCCAAGGGAGTATGGGCCATAGTGGGCCAATGAGGGAAAGAGAGACACAGCCCATAGGGCTGGCCACGCCCCCTAGGGATCCTAGTTGGACTAGGATAAGGGGGTAGGCGTCCCTCTTCTTCCTTCTCCTTTTCTCCTTCCTTTCCTACTCCTAGTAGGAATAGGAAAGGGGATTCCTATTCCTACTAGGAGTAGGAATCCTACTCCTATGGCGGGCCCCTTGGGCCGGCCGCACCTCCCCCTTGCTCCTTTATATACGGGGGCAGGGGGCACCCAAAGACACACAAGCAACATCGTTTTAGCCGTGTTCGGTGCCCCCTCCACAGAAACACACCTCGGTCATACCGTTGCAGTGCTTAGGCGAGGCCGTGCGTCGGTAACTTCATCATCTCCGTCACCACGCCATCGTGCTGACAAAACTCTCCCGTGAAGATCAACTGGATCATGAGCTCGTGGGACGTCATCGAGCTGAACGTGTGCTAAACACGGAGGTGTCGTACGTTCGGTGCTTGGATCGGTTGGATCGCGAAGACGTTCGACTACATCAACCGCATCACTAGACACTTCCGCTTTCGGTCTACAAGGGTACGTATACACACTCTCCCCTCTCGTTGCTATGCTTCTAGTAGATAGATCTTGCGTGATCGTAGGATTTGTTTTGAAATACTACGTTACCCAACAATCATGCACTGCTCGGACAAACCATTTTTGCGCGCTTTAATGCAGTCCCGCACTATGCTTATCGCAAGCTAAAAATTCATGGACCTCGTGGCGTCATCACAACAAATAGGAATATTGAGCGCTCCCTCCATACCAAGGATCTTACCGCGGCCCTGGTGGCCAAAGTTCAAGGCAGCCTTATCAAGCCGGACAACTTACCGGTCATCAAGACCCAAGACACTGCTAAACGTGTCTGACCCTCATTGCAGCGTGGTAGCTTGGTGGAACCTGAGCTTGAGTAGCAGTTTAGCTTCCACCAACTGCCCCATAAGGTTGCGGTATACGTGCCTTGCGCACACAATTACACACTTAAAACACCTTGGGCAGTGTAGGAGGCACACTGCGGAAAATGGTTCATAGTATGTTTTGGCCCTATTCGGACCCTACACATGTGTTCACTGCAGGTTTGTAAGAAAACCAACTTCATCTATGGTCGTGCAAGGATTTCTTTCCAGAATCCTCATTTTTAGATGACCATCAGACTCCTCTCCTTCAAGGACGTGTCACCAGGGAGAAATGATGCAGACGTGTAACATGGCATCATTGGGATTTTTTAAATCATTTCGTATTAGGATCTGTGAAAACCTTTCCCTTGTTTAAATTTTTTGACATGTAAAATGTTCGTGATGTTTTTGGCATTATCTGTGACTAGACGGCTCGCCGTTTTAATCAAGGTATAAAGGAAGTGGTTGATTCCCACTTTGTTTGGAGTTTATTTATCTTAGATCATCATCTGTGTTCCCTCCCTACCTCAGGTCGCCACACGTGCTTCAATCCAGGCTTAACACCGGGGGTTGTATACGGCCCAACACATTTCAAAGTCCGAAAACCTATAGGGAACTATTCGGCGTCCTGGATATTGCACTATATGCATCAGCTTCGAATCATGTCTTGGGTCCATAGTTGTGTAATGCCCAGTATGCGGCTATGTCCCCCACGTGTTGAGGCACGACTTAAGGACATAAACACATACTAAAATGATCTCAAGTATGTTATCTTTGCACAACTCACGTAAAATCAGGGATGAAAGTGTAAAATGATAGTTGGCTTACACTCGCCACGTCACACAATGGAATACATTAACATACATCATCCAAATAACATCAGAGTCCGACTACGGACGAAATCCAAACGAAAAGATACCATAAAACAACACAAGGCCCGGATCATCCTAGTAAGAGCCACTACTGATCGTCGGGATAAGACACGTAGTAGCGTCCACGCTCTTCATCAAACTCCCAGTACAGCTCTGAGCCACCATCTGTATAGTTCTCAACGGTACCTGCATCTGGTGTTGTGTTGAATCTGTGAGCTACAGAGGGCTCAACAATCCCGTTCCCGGGTAACAAGACTATCAAAGCCTTAGGTGTGGACAATGCTTAAAACAAAGTTGCAGCAGCACTAAGCACTAGCTTACGAGTTTAGAGAGAGAAGAGAACAAGTGCCAACGATCGCCAAGTTGATCAAGAAGTGATCCTAACTACTCACGATCAAACATAACCCCACCGTGTTCACTTCCCGAACCCCTTCGGAAAGAGACCGTCATGGTTACTCACGCAGGTAATGTATTCCAGAACATGGTGTCAAGTTATCTTCAATCGGATATTAATAAATTCCCATCTGCCACATAACCGCGGGCACGGCTTTCGAAAGATCAAACCCTGCAGGGGTGTCCCAACTTAGCCCATCACAAGCTCACGATCTGCGGAGTCTCAACTCCAAGGTGGGAAGACCCGAGTATTCTCGGAATCCCGTGCTCAAGATATTCCGTTAAAGGTAAAACTAATCCAGCAAGACCTCCTGGTGTGCCGACACCCTGACAGTAGCCGCGCGTATCTAGTATCAGGCCACGACCGGATGGGACATCCTATAGGTGTATACCAGCCCTTGAGTTTCCCTGAGGTGGCCCCGCAGGCTGCCCAGTTTGGACCAACACTCATGAGGAGCACTGGCCCGGGTTGTTAATTAAGAACTCGGGTTTGCAACCTCCTATGCAAGTTTTAGTTATTAGGCAAATGTAAAACCAAAGTTAGGCCTTGCTGGAAGAGCTTTAGCACTGAGCGAGTTATCGAGGGGGCCCATAAACCCGAACCGTGTTAGGGACGCAAAATCAAGGAACATAACACCGGTTTATCGGATCCTAGGATGGCATGAGCGGAACAAAACACCAAGCAAGGGGCTTAGCCTTCCTCCCATTACCAATATATAGGTGATTTAGTTTAACAGATTATGTATTGTGATATCCCAACAATAACTTCATCACGAAGCAAGAATCTTCAAATCTTCACCTGCAACTAACAACGCTATAAGAGGGGCTGAGCGATGCATACTTAGACAAACAACATTTTGCTAGGAGGGTGGTTAAAGAGTTTCATGGCAACAATAGGAGGGCGACAAACATGAATAGGAATCGAGGCAATATCTAAAGAGAGAAAGATCTAGCATAGGCAAAGATAGTACTGATATCTGGGAATGGTCATCTTGCCTGTTGATTCCACGGAGGGATCGTAACCTTGCTCCTCAAACTCAGCCTCGGTAGGAACCTCATACTCCGAATCGTCTCCGGGCTCTAACCAAACACAACAAGCAACACTGGAACAACAATCAATCATCATGCAATGCTCAATCACATGATGCATGATCATGATGCATATGGACATGAATAGATATGATGCATGGCCTAGGATCACAAGGGTGCACTAACAGCATAGCAAACAAGATCACCCACATGAAAGAAAACAAGCAAAAGAACAAACTAACAAGTTTATGTAGATTATTCAAACAAGCACCCAACAAGTTTAAAGGAGTTGGTTAACATGGCAAGGGTGCAACTAGGACTATATCTAAGTGCATCTAGTGCCCCTTAATGATTTTGGTGTATTGAAGACTTGTATGTTAAGGGACTAATGTGTTTATGAGTGTACACAGGTCTATAAGTCCATGAGGAGTTTGATTATTACAGGGAAAGTCGACCCCTAAAAATGAAGTTCTTTGACCGAAGACTTTGGATTTCTGAAGACTTTCTGAAGACTTTGAAAGTGAAGAAATTGGTGTGACCCCGCAGACTTGGTATTCATTTGAGGAACATGAAGCATGAAGACTTTTGTTTTTATAGTTTCATTTTCTCTTTCTTGAGTCATAGGAAACACCGTACTGTTAAAGGGGGTCGAGGAAATACTAAGGAAAATTTTCCATGTGATGCTCAACTCAAAATCCTACACCTACCAATCCCTTCGAGTGAAGCCATTGGAAATCTCATACAGTTTAGTCATATTCTCCAGTGACAAAGACGAAGTTCTTCTGGTCTCTGAGGAATTTGTTCTGACTGAAGAGTTAGGAATTCGCCAGTGCGGATTGCCTACACAGTGAGGAACATGATAGCCCTGAGGAATTTGAGACTCAAATTTCTGACCGTTGTTGTGCTACGCGCCAGCTGTCCCAAAATATCTACCTACCTAACGGTCATATCATTAAAGGGCATTTATGTCTTATCATGTCGGGATGCTCCCTAGGCTATAAATAGCCACCCCCTACAACCATTAGCTGGTTGGCTTCTCCGCGAGAAACTGACATTTGTCATAAGAGCAACCCATCCTCCGAGGACTTTGAGCGAAAATCATCAAGTGAGGAAAAACCCGAAACCAAACCCAAAACCTTCAAACCCAAAAGTGATTGAGCATCATTGAAGATATTGATCCTGCGTAGATCCGACACTTGTTACCTTTGAAGACTATTCTTCTTCCAAACGGTTAGGCGTCAAGGTCTAGAGCATCCAAGAGGAATTGTGGATCGCCGAGTGACCAAGTCTGTGAAGGTTTGGACGTCACCTGAAGACTTACCACGAGTGATTGGGCGCGGTCTGTGTGACCTTAGCTCAAGGAGAATACGGTGAGGAATTGGTGTCTTGGATTGTGTGTCCTTGACTGGGTGTCCGGGACTGTGTGTCCTCAGGTTTAAATACCTAGCCGCTCCAACCAGATGTACAACTGAGACAGCAGTTGGAACTGGTCTACCAAATCATTGTCTTCACCAAGCTTACTGGTTCTATTTCCTCAACTCTTTCATTTCCTCTTATCTGTGTTGTGTGCTTGTTCACATCTGTTTGAAGACTTTGACTGAAGACTTTCTCAATTTCCTCAGTTCATTTTCTTCAGTCTATTTGTCTTCATTCTGTGCCATCCTATGATTACGCTTTCTGTACTCTGTGTTCGTTTTCATTTCTTCATGATGACCATGCTTGTATTCTGTCATGTTAACTTCTGAGTACTTATTCCACTACAAGTAGTTCTTCGCTAAGGAATTTCCTCAATAGCAAATTCCTCAGTGAAGAATTCATAAAAATCGCCTATTCACCCCCCTCTAGTCGATATAACGCACTTTCACTACAGCAACATGCTAGCATATTTAAATGGCCTGGAAAAAACAAAAAACATTTTCCGGAAACTCCCATAATTATTTAAGTGCATTTGGGACAGATCTGAGAAACTTCTGTTTTAAAGTTGTCAAACATGCAAAACAACAGCACCACATTATTCTACACATTATTTCACCCCAAATGCATATAAAGTTTGTTAAAATTGGAGTTGTAGACATTTAGTTATGATTTTTGCAATTTTAAGCATATTTAACACAAGACTAATTCAAACAACATTTTAAATGTTTTTAAACATGGCAACAAACAACAAATTCATAACCTACATGAAAAACTGAGCAAGTTTCATATATAACTCAACCCCAACAGATGCATATATCACCAGAATTAAATAAACATAGAATATGCAGAAAAAGAAAAAGGAAAACAAAAACAGAAAAGAAAATAGGCGCAAAAGGTCAAAAGTGACCCAGGCCTATTCTAGCCGCAGCCACTGACCTGTGGGGTCAGGGCGCTGATGTGGCAGCAGCAGGGTGCGCGTGTGGGTGTGCAGTGAGCGGTGAGGCTGGCAGGTGGGGCCTGCCTGTCAGTCTCACGCGAGGCAAAAATGGGGGATTAAATCGCACTACCCCCGGTTGGAATCGAACCCGCGTCTCTCTGTTAACTGACGAAGGAGCTAGCCACTGGGCTAGAGAGGTGTACTTGACAGAACACACGCGCATAGTCTGAAGATATAACTAAAGCAGCTAGCGGCAGGTGAAAGCAGAGGCTCGTCGGAGCTGCTCGTCGGAGCTGCTCCGGCGACCTAAAGGGACGGCGGAGGGGTGCGGGCAGTTCCTGGGGGAACGCCGCGTCCACTCCATGCGCTTGCAGCACCTAGCATGCACTACATCGACGGCGACGAGATCTCGTCAGAACAACGGCGGCGGAACCTCTACTCGTCAGAGCAAGGCCCAAGCGGAGCGGCGACTAGCTGCGGGCGTGTGGGATCGTGCGGCGGAGCTGCTGCGGATCCAGAGCGGCGACGCGCAAGCCTACGACGACTAGCTGAAACGCGCGACAGCTGCAGGTTCAGAATGACGGGGGCACCGAGAGCACGAGGTAGTCATGGCTAGGGCGACGCATATAGAGGACTAACGGCGATGCAGAAGAAGCACGGAGGAGTGGGGAGTACCTCCTTGCCCTAGGACAAGAAGGTGTCGACGAAGACGCACCGGAGAGGAGGACGACGAGCTCTGAATCTTGGCGCGGTCGTTGTTCATCGACGACAAAGAGGAAGCAGGCAGCGTGGGCGTTGGGCTTGTCGTCCTGGGCCCTGGATCTGCTCCAGAAATGGCTCGGGGAGGCGTGCGCTTGCTCGTGGACGATGAAGAGGAGGCCGGCGACGAGCTCGGGATCAGGCCGGCCATGGCGATGGGTGCGGGTGCGCATGGTCGCTTACCTGGGCGGCGGCGTGAGGAAAAGAGGGAGGAGGAGTAGACCTAGGGCTGCGGCTACTCGGGTTTAAAAGGGGGCGCCAATCGCGAGGCCTCAACATCCGTGATCACGGCACGACGGCGAGTGTGCGCTCTGTCTCTGCAACAGAGTGACGGAGGAAGACGGCGAAGAGGGGTGTGAGGTTGACATGTGGGACCGCGAGGGAAAAAGAGAACGGCGTGGCTGCGCGCGATACTGGCGCTGTTTGGGCCGCTGCGGGAGAAGAAATGGGCCGAGGGGCTGCTGCGGAGGAGCTAGCTGGGCCTGGTGGAGGAGGAAGGTGGCCCAAGCCACTGCTGCTGCGGTTATTTCTTTTCTTTTCTATTTTTCTTCAGGCAGAAAATGAATAGCAAAGTGCAGGCTCAAAGGAAAAGAGTTAGGAGATAAATAAAATATCCCCATGCTCCTTGATTTATGCCCTATTTAATAAAATTGGTTTGGACATTTTTGGAGGTAGAAAAATAAATGGAGTTTGAATATGGTTCAAACTCTTGTCATTTTTGAACCCAACCAAATCACTTCCAAATGGGGCATGTCTTTGCATGATGGCACATGCCATAGCAACAGAGAAAAGGGGAGGAGTTGAACATTAATGGAATGGCTAGATCACTTGAAAAAAAAGGAAGAAAAGGAGGTAAGAGAAGAGGTGAAGGAGAAGGAGGGGGCTAGGGTTTTGGCAAGGGCATGGCTTTGCACCAACACTCACACACATCAACAAGGTGGCCTCACAACACTACCAAAACAAGTAAGAAGCTAAGATGACTAAGATGCCATGAAGATGAAGCAATGCATGGATGCAAAAATAAAATGAAATGACAATGCAAAATAAAAGAAGCTCAAATGACAAGAACACCCAAGGATAAGGACAAGGATCAAAATGAGAATTTCTTTGTTGCCATTATAGGAAAGTATCACATATGGGGTGTTACAAACTCTCCTACCCTACGAAAAGATCTCGTCCCGAGATCTAGGACTGGAAGAAGGAGGGATACTCGGAACGAAGGTGATCTTCTCGTTCCCACGTAGCTTCTCGGTCGGTATGGTGTGACCACTTCACTTTCAAGAATTTGATGGACTTGTTGTGGGTCTTGCGTTGAGTTTCCTCAAGAATCGCAACAGGGTGCTCACGATAAGACAAGTCTTGTTGAAGATCAATCTGCTCAAATGGAATGGTGCATTCAGGTGTCTTGAAGCACTTGCGGAGTTGAGACACGTTGAAACACATCATGAACATTTGCAAAGTTGGAGGGAAGCTCGAGTTGGTAGGCTAGGTCGCCTCTCTTGCCAAGAATCTTGAAAGGGCCCACGTATCTTGGAGCTAGCTTGCCCTTGATACCGAACCTCCGAGTGCCCTTCATGGGAGAAACACAGAGATAGACATGGTCTCCAATGTCGAAATCCAAGTCACGATGCTTGTCGTCATAGTAGCTCTTTTGACGCGATTGCACGGCTTTGAGATTCTCACGTATGACTTTGCACATTTCTTCGGCTTCTGATATCAAATCATTTCCAAGAAGTTAACGCTCACCAATCTCGGACCAGTTGAGAGGGGTACGTCACTTTCTGCCATAGAGGATTTCAAAAGGAGCTTTGTCGGCATTTGCTTGGAAGCTGTTGTTGTAGGAGAATTCGGCAAACGGGAGGCAATCTTCCCATTTCATACCGAAAGAGATGACACAAGCTCTTAGGATATCTTCGAGGATCTGGTTCACTCTTTCGACATGACCACTAGTCTGAGGGTGAAACGCAGTGCTGAAACGAATCTTTGTGCCCATGGCTGACTGGAAAGAATCCTCGAACTTGGAGGTGAACATACTTCCACGGTTTGAGGAGATCACTTGAGGAATCCCATGCAAAGAAACAATTCTGGAGGTGTACAGCTCCGCCAGCTGAGCTGCGTTGATGGATTCTTTGACGGGAAGAAAATGAGCTACTTTAGTTAGCTTGTCAATCACCACAAAGATAGCATCATTTCCCTTCTTGGAATTAGGAAACCCACTGACGAAATCCATTTCAATGTGATCGAATTTCCACTCGGGAATAGGTAGAGGTTGAAGGAGACCGGCTGGACGTTGATGCTCTGCCTTCACTCTTCTGCAAACATCACATTCATTCATGAATTGGGCAATCTCCCTTTTCATGCGAGTCCACCAATATGATTGCTTGAGGTCTTGGTACATCTTGGAACTTCTGGGATGAATCAAGAGGAGGGAGTCAAGTGCTTCGTTCATTATGAGCTTCCTGAGATCACCCTTGGGAACCACAATTATGTCCTCAAAGAACAAGGTGTCTTTCTCATCAACGCGATAGCACTTGTATTTGGGACTACCCTTAGCAATACCATGTTTCACTTTCTGCACCATAGCATCACTGAGTTGGGCCTCATGGATTTGATCTTCCAAGGTAGGAGCAACTTGAAGGTTTGCAAGAAAGCCTTGCGGAACAACTTGAAGGTTGAGCTTCCTGAATGATTCACAAAGTTCAGGCTGGAACGGTTTGAGAAGGAGACTGTTGCAATACGCCTTTCTACTCAAGGCATCTGCAATGACATTGGCCTTGCCAGGTGTGTACTCAATGCTTGGATCGTATTCTTGAATCATCTCAACCCAACGAGTCTGGCGAAGGTTAAGGTTTGGCTGTGTGAAGATGTACTTCAAGCTCTTGTGATCGGTGAAGATGTCCACTTTTCTGCCCAACAGAAGGTGTCTCCACGTGATCAAGGCATGTACAACTACTGCTAGCTCAAGATCATGTGTGGGGTAATTCTTCTCATTTAGTTTCAACTGACGAGAAGTGTATGCCACAATCTTCTTGTCTTGCATGAGAACACCACCAAGATCTTGCAATGAAGCATCACAAAAGACTTCATAAGGCTTGGACTCATCCGGAGGAGTAAGAACCGGAGCAGAAATGAGCTTCTCTTTGAGTGTTTTGAATGCCACATCACAATCAGGAGTCCAAGAGTACTTGACATTCTTCTGCAACAGGTTGGAGAGAGGCTTCACAATCTTGGAGAAGTTCTCAACGAACCTTCTGCAATAGCTAGCGAGACCAAGGAAGCTTAGGAGTTGCTTGGCATTCTGCGGGGGTTCCCAGTTGACAATAGCTTGAACTTTCTCGGGTTCACAGAAATGCCCTCGGCAAAGATAATATGGCCAAGATATAGGACTTTATCCAGCCAGAATTCACATTTAGAGAACTTCGCATAGAATTAGTGTTCGCGGAGCCTGTCAAGGACCAAACAGAGGTGCTTGGTATGGTATTATTCATTCTTGGAGAATACCAAGATATCATCCAGATAGACAAGAACAAATTCATTGGTGTAGGCGTTGAATATGAAGTGCATCATCCTTGAAAAGGTGGGTGGAGCATTTGCAAGGCCAAAAGACATGACCGTGTATTCATAAGAGCCAAAACTCGTTCTGAATGCGGTCTTAGGAATATCCTCTTCACGGATACGGATCTGATGGTAACCCATCCGGAGATCGAGCTTCGAGAACACCTTTGCTCCTTTGAGCTGCTCGAACATTTCATTGATATTGGGGAGCAGATACTTGTTCTTTATTGTCTTCTTGTTCAATGGCCGGTAATCAACGCAAAGGCGTTCCGTGCCATCCTTCTTCTTGACAAATAAAACACCACATCCCCAAGGAGAAGTACTAGGCTTGATTAGACCCATACGTTCTTGCTCATCGAGTTGTTTCTTCAGCTCCATCAACTGGTCAGGGGAAAGCTTGTACGGACGCCGACATGCTGGCTCGGTACCGGGCTCGAGTTCAATGACGAATTCAACTTAAATATGGGGAGGCATGCCTGGAAGCTCTTCAGGGAAAACATCTTCATATTCATTGACCACCGGAAATTGAGAAATGGCATTAATCTCGCCCTTGTCATTGAGAGAGAATAGCCTGATTGTATTATCCCGAGAGGCGAAGATAATCACGTCTTCGTCAGGATGAGTAAGCTTGACTTCCTTATTTGCATAATCAATGCTTGCATCATGCTTGGAGAGACAATCCATCCCAAGAATAAGATCAATGTCGGAGTTGCCGAGAATAACCGGAGAAACCAGAAAACTGTAATCACCCATATGAATAGATATATCCGGAGCCACCATACTAGAAGTCATGTTTTTACCCGGAGAAGTAACTTGCAATTTTTGAGGTATGGCCACTGTGTCCACATTATGCTTGGATGCAAATGGATATGACATGAAAGAATGTGATGCACCAGAATCAAACAAAACTTTAGCAGGTTTAAGGTTAACTGGAAGATTACCAAGTATCACATCTGAAGAATTCTCTACTTGAGATGCATTCATCCGATTCACTCTTGCAACCTTGGGATTGTGCTTGACAATAGCAGTGCTGACAGGTGGAGGAGGCGGAAGGCGCCTTGGGTTGGGACACTTGTTGGCATACTGACCCTTCTGAGAACACTTGTTGCAAATCACTTCTGAGATAGGCCGGTGATAAGGACCACTTGATCTTGCAGCTTGAAACTGAGGCTTGGACTAATTGCTTGGATTGGGTGGGTGGGAGAAACCACGGCCACCTGAGTGCTTGTTGTTGTTTGGAGGACGGAGCACTGGAGGAGGCGGTAGCCAGAACTTCTGCAGCTTGGCAACCACTTGAGAAGAAGAGGAGGAGTGAACAGCATCTCTGATCCTATTTTTGGAAGCTTCACTCTTGAGATGAGCTGCCTCTTGCTTGAGAGCCATATTGTAGAATTGGTCAAATTCATCCGGCTCGAACAAGGTGAGAGCTAGTTGGAGTTCATCTTTCAGACCACCACGGAACTGATAAATCTTGCTCTTGGCATCGGGGATGTCCTTCTTGGCATAACGAGCAAGATTCTGGAACTTGACATTGTATTGATAGACGGACATGGTGCCTTGCATCAGGTTGCATAATTGCTCATGCATGCCTTCAATGACACTGGTTGGAATGTGGTGAGAGCGGAAATCTTTGCAGAAGTCAGTCCACGAGATCTCATGTTCACCTCTGGAATCTTTGTACTGTTGCCACCAATCAGCAGCTTGATCTTTGAGTTGGAAAGTGGCAAACTTGACATAATCCTCAGGTCTCACGTTACTGCATTCAAAGTGCTTTTTGATGTCTGTGATCCAGTCTTGAGCATCTAGCGGGTCCACAAAGTAACTGAATGTCTTCGGTTGGTTTTCCAGGAATTGGTTCAGAGTCGCAAAGTGAGGTTGATTGAACAGATTGCCTTGGCCTTGGTTCCCATGATTGCCTTGATTTGCTTGGTTGGCTTGAAAGTTCTGCATCATTTGCATGAGCATCTGGGTGTTCTAGTTGGTTGCTTGCATAATTTCTCTCCATGCCTTAGACGGAGGAGGAGGGGAAGGAGGACGTTTAGGAACACGCTCTTCTTCGCCCTCTTGGTTAGCGTTGGGAACCTTCTTAGGAGCCATCCTGAATGAGATGACAACTATTAGCCATTGATGGAAATTATATAAGCTGAATCAACAGCTAGAAATTGCAACATAAGTCTTCACAAGAACATTCGCACAAAATGAATGAATGAATTCCACAGTTTAATGGTACAACAATCTTCTCGAGAAGCCACATGGGAGAACAAAAGGTAAATAAACAACAAGGAGTAGATGGAACAAATACATGATAGAAGCTTCGTCCCACATGTTTGTGCTGAATGCTCATGGAACGTGTTACAAAGGGTGTTGCAATCCCCGGATCAGCATAGCCAAGGACCCTTTAAGATGCAACTCCCAATTGGAACAACGCCCATGAAACCTCTTCACTCAATGTTGAACCCCAAACCTCATACCATGCACTCGTTGGAAGAATGCCTACGAGCTACTTGAAGAACCCAACTATTAATTCCCGAAGGTTTCCGGTTATGCAATCGGGTGTTGGGGATACAGGGGAAGCACCGCACACTCAACTCTAATCCTACATCCAGCTGTATCCATCCGTCAACACATAACCAGTCATCCTCGGAAACTGTTTACCTCGGACCTTCAAAACGCATCCGCTATACAAGCTGTGGCAATACTCCCAAACTATCCCACCAGTACTGGGTGACGTCGGGGTTATCTCACCACTAACCGCATAGAAGATTTTTCGATGTCGGCCGTCTTAAGTATTCTAGAACCACTGCGATACATTTGTGACGACAACACCTCGGAGCTCAACTCCCCGGGACACTGCCACAACCCCTAAATGACATGAGGCATCGAGAACAATGTTCTCGTCACAAAGATATCAGAACAACCCAAACAATACTCGCGTGATCCTAAAAAAATATTTGGTGAATTATTGAGAGTAGAAGAGATAGAACAACATCAGGAGTCCTCACCAGAGCGATGAAGGGATGAGGAGTAAAAAGAAATCCTACTCTCCGATATATATATATATATATATATATATATATATATATATATATATATATATATATATATATATATATATATATATATAGGACTCAAAACATTTTTATGTGTGTGCCTAGACTCAACCGTGTCAGGACCGGATTTTCGGGGGTATTAAATTCCCAAAAATGGCCCTTGTGCTCACTAGCCCCAGGATTATTGTTAACTGATGAGGCACCACTTGATACAGAAATTTCCAAGTAGAGGTACAAATATGTAGTACAAGACCATTTTGTCCTTTAAGTACAACACAAAGTTTCTAGTGGTTGATGGCGAAAGCGGTCTGTAATTCGTCGGCGTCTGGGGAACTCCATTTCCCACGGGAACAGCTGACCAGGTTAACTCATATCTTCATGTGGCTGCTATCTCTGTTGCATAGGATTCCGGGTAGTCGTCGCGATGCTCCTCTCCATGCGAGAAATCTGTCCAAGACAACAGCCAGGGACAAGCCAGTGAGTACTTTGAATGTACTCGCAAACATTTTGAACATGGGTGAAAAATATAATCATGCTCGACAATATTCGATGTTCACGATGTTAATTATGATATGACAGTCCATGATGCAAGCAGTTTATTTGTATAAAAATGCATATGCAAACAAGGAGTGATAATAAAATAAAAAGCGACCATGCCACAGTCGGGCATCTGAGCGACACCACATAAAGGGCTTATAAATAAAAGATGTAACAAACATGCCACAGTCGGGCGTCTGAGCGACACCACAGAAAGGGCTTATAGATAAAAGGAATAACAAACATGCCACAGTCGGGCGTCTGAGCGACACCACAGAAAGGGCTTATCAATGTCACCATATGCCACACGTTATAATCAAGTTCTGGTTTTTAGCAGTTTTCTCCTCCGAAGACCGACGCTAAGACCGACACTTGACCCTTCCCAGACTGTAGTCCTAACCCAGGGACACGGCTATTCGAATAGATTTAATCTCTGCAGAGGGTGTATTCTTTACCCACAGATAACAGATTCCTTTAGTCCCTTTGGACTAATTCCGTCTACGGTCTTTAATTTGAAGACACATCTGACCGCACACACCAGCTTAACTTACCGGTGTCTGGGATCACCCACGACACCTGTCAAGCCAAACTCTAAGTGGGGAGGCTACAACCTCGACTAGCATGGGATCACAAAATTTGTATCGCGTGCAAACTGGGCAAGCTAACCCCTTCGGCTTCAACCGAAACACCCATGCCCCCGGACCAGGTGGCATGCCTACCGGATGCAGCTGTTATCTTCCACCATGGCCTCTCTGTACGGTGTGTGCTAGAACAGGGGTCAACAATTTACTGAACCGTACCCTACCTGTAGCAGGGACAAGTGGTAGTACGAAACGTGTATGGGGGTTTCTGGAACAAGACTCGATCTACGGCCGACTCAGGAGGTTTCAGCATCATTTGTATGTTTTGCAAAAGCAACATTTTCCACAACAACGGTCGGGATCACCATCCGTCATGCCTCACCAAGCCGTACCAGACTCCACCGTACCGGCAAGCTCGTGTCTACACAAGACAACGACCTATACGGCTTTCTTCCATTAGGCATGGAAGGCACACAAGGGGATCACCGTCTTGCATACTATTAATTCATGGCGAGGGGTCTACCTCATGCACTCATGGGTATGTTCATATCATTATGTAGGCAAGAAAAATGAATGCATCCGTATCATTGTGATTGCATCAACAACAACCACATGCATTAGACCATGGTTCAAAAGTGCTTGCCTTCAAGTAGAGGGGAGGAGAAATGCATTCCAAAACTTTTGGAAGTTTTCTCCCTCTTTCAAAAACCTAATAGAAAGAATATGAAATTAATACATAGAATCCAAACAGCACAAAAAAGTTGTCTGGAAAATTTCCAAATAAATTTGAAAATAAACTAGACCAAATTTGGGGAACTACAGAAAAAGAATCAATTCATTTGGAGTTACATTTTAAAAGATAAAACCAGTCAAAGTTCCAGTCAAACTCTGTTTTTAAATTAAAACAGAAAAGAAAACGTTTCAAATAAGAATACGCTTTCGGGTCAGGGGATACGTACTTTTGAGGATTACGTCTCCACTTAAAACGCGTGGGGGTGGTGCTGTGTCACTGACAGTGGGTCCACGGGGCCCACTAGTCAGGTTTGACCAGTCGCCTCTCCCTCCTCTTCCTCTGCCCGAACGGAGGCGGGACTTCGACGATTGTCACCGGCGTACGGAGGCTCCTCGTGGGCATTCGAGGCCAGGGATGGATCAGTCACTCCTAGGCGGTCCTCTCGGTGGTCGACTGGCCGGCGGGGACGGAGGGAGTCGCCGGCGGCAATTTCCGCGGCGGAGGGAGCTTCGGGCAGGATTGGGGATTTGTGTTGTGGTGGGTTTTGATCGCGTTCGAGGGGTCGGGCAGCTCCGCAAGGTCGAGGGGAAGGCGACGGTGGCGCTGGATGGGCGGAGGAGGCCCTGGTGGCGCCGGAGTGATCGAGACAGTGGCGGTAGCTGTGGTTGCCGGAGAAGAAGAAGACAACCTCTCTGGTCGTTCTACTGTTACGGGCGGATCAGTGGGGGAGTGTGAGAGGTTGCTTGAGGGCCTGACGAGCTCGGGGGCTTCTTATATAGGCGGGCAAAGGCGGTTCCGTGGCGGCCGGGGATAAGATCGCCGGCGACCGCCATTCTGTAGCTGTAGAGGGACGTGGCGGCGACGAGTGCTTGCAGACGAGCTTGTGGATAAGCTCGCACTGCTCCAGGGGGCAGCTGGCGAGCGCGCGTGGCTTGGGCGGTGCCGACCATGGCAGAGGTCCACTGTGACCGCCGGCGTGCCGCCAAATGGGCTCTGACGACAGCGCTGTGGAGTCCCAGGGTGGCTTGGAGGGTTCTGGTGTGCGGATGAGGCCGGGCGCGGCTCTGCAGGCGAGTTGGGGCCACGGGCGCGACGCGACGGCTCGGGCGCACGCCCGTGCAAAACGCGCGCTCTGGGCGCGCCCAGAGCATGCACGCTACGTGCTCGGCAATATGCCAAGGCATGCTAGGGGGCTCCAATCCATAAGGGGGTTTACAGGGTGGGGCTATAGGCTAGGGCAAATCCATGTGACATGCTGGTCTAGTTAGGGGATCAAGCTCGTAACACAAACCAAAAACTAAGCCAAAACTGGTCATGCACTCAGGGTGTTAGACAAAATGCCAATGGCATCTAGGCAACTTCTGGGGTGGCCGAATTCTCCAGATCAGTGTCTCCTTTGATGAGTAAGAGGGTGGTGAGGTTAGTTTAACAAAAGCAAAAACTTGTTAGTGTAAGTTTTGCAAGATTTCAGTTCTGGACAGAAAGACAAGGGCATAATTTCATGGACCAAAATTGATACAATTGCTCCAATCTCCTGGACTTAAGGGTTTTGCAGGGAGGGCTACAAGTTGGAAAAAAGCTCATGGCCAAAGGAGCAAGTTAGAATAGGGCTGCAGTAGAAATTGACATTCTGGACCAGAGAGCAAAAGAGGATGTTTTGCTCAACTTTTCCGAAGGATACCCAAGGATTTTTTTTCATGGAAGTGATGTAGGGGCTTCACCTGACACCCTTGAATTTTGGTGGAATTTTTGGACAATTCCATCAGAGGGTTGTAGTGCATACAGGGCCCTAAAATAGAAGGAAATCACTTTAATTAAATAAAGCTCAGGGAGAAAATAATAATGCAAATGATCCTACAACTAGAAAGATTGTTCTACTTGGCTTAGGGCAATTAAGTCCAAACAATATGCCAAGAATTTTGCACTGGGGAAAAAATTGCATAATAACAACAAAAAGGAAGTTCTGACAATCAAAGAAAACCCTAGAAAAAGTTGAAACTCCTAGTCAAATTTTTATTACTAAAATAGGGGCAGAATATTTGGGGTGTTACAACACCACCCCCCCCCCCTTAAGAAAAATCTCGTCCTCTAGATTTGCTAAGGGTTGCTATAAAAAGAACTTCTCCCGCCACAAAAAGGATATCACCAAAGTTAACCGCTCTGCTAATGCAAATAAATGCCACTACAGTGCATGGGCAATAAGTGGTGGTAAACTGCATGTGAAATACTGGCGCTGCGTGGAAAAATCTATGGTCATGGAAAACGAGATATATCTACTACGGGCTATAGTAAATTTAGAAATAAAAAATTTTAAAATTTTAAAATACGCTCGTTGCACCCGAGAGCACAGTGCTCTCACTAGCTGACAGGTGGGCCCTGGGCCCACTGTCAGTCTCTTCTTCTACCTCCGGTTCTCTCTTATCCTCCCTCCCGCGTGCTTTCCCGCGCTTTATCCACCGGCGACGGCTAGCTCGTTGGGCATCTAGGCCGTACTACCGTAGTGCGCGGCGTGCTAGCTGCCGGTGCAGCGTGCACTCACCTTGCGGGCTAGCGTGCTGTCGGCACTGCTCGCGGATTCGCCTCCGAACACCGGCGGTCGAGCGACGAGCGGCGCTGGTGGACTCCGCCCACCGTACACCGATGTCGAGCTATAAAACGACCGAGGTGCTCCTTCTTCCTCATCACACCTGGCCTTGCTTCTTCTTCTTTCTTCCCTCTCCTCCATTTGCGTTTGCAGGAGCTCGGGTCGAGGCTCTAATGGCGGAGGTGACGCCAGACTGGTGCATGATCCTAGGGTGCGTGGGGTTGGCGGCATTGCTGGGGGTATCCGTGCTTTTGTGTGCGATGATCCTCGACGATCGTCGTGATGCTGCGGCTCGAGTGCTAGCTCTTCGCGGCGACGACGATCACGAGGATTAGGCGTGGGTGTTGGGTGCTAACGATGGTTAGTGCGCGGTAGGCAACTAGTGCTTGAATAAACTCCCACGATTTTCTCCTCAAGAGACTGTGGTGCGCTAGAGAGGTGGTCAAATAGATGAAGCAGGTGTATGTGGACTAGCAACTTAGTGTACTGTGTGGAGTGGCCGGGGTTGTAATTCTGCTGTTGCGGCGTTGTGCAATAAAATAAAGTATCTATGACATGCAGAGGTACAAGTTGTAACACCTCAAGAAGGAAAAACAAATGAAGACTCACTCCAGGTTTTTACGTAGCGCCAAATTTTTAATTAAAATAAGAATTATTAGTAGTGGAACTTCCTCATAACTTGAAATTAATTATTTAATACGATACACCGCTTACAACTCATAAGTAGATGTTGGGATAATTATCGTAGCAGTGACGTCTAAAACATAAACGGTAAATGGACAAGGTCCTGGGAAAAGGTCTTTGGTGCTGGGGGACACTCTTCTTCTATCGGTGGGAGCGGGTTGACTAGTCGATGAATGTGCTTCTCCTGCCCGGGCCTTAGTGGTCTGCCGATGGCGATCAGAGGATTTAAATCGGCGAGGCTCTGGAGATAACCCATTATCCGCTGGGTCAAACGCTCTTGTGCGATGACGTACTGCGTAAGGTTGGCCAGTACTGGGTCTCTCTCAATTCGCCCACCAGGAAAAGATGGTGCTTCTCCGGGCGTGGCACGGCTCAGAAAGTAATAATACCCCTGTTCGCTGGCATAGGGCACTGCGAATCGAAGGCGAGCAAGTGCTTCATATGCGGCAGCCTCTATGGCCATCTGAGGAGTTGGCATGGATTTCCCGATGAAGGAAACCTCTGTTGGGTCTTGGTTTGGGTTTGCGGGAGGGATGTGTATTTCGAGGTGGATGGTGTGATCCTTGATTTGAGCAGCTCATACTGGGGTGGACGGGCATGGTACTGCAGGTAAAATCCCACAATATCTTCGCGAAACTACCTGGGGATGCATCTGGGATTCTCAGATAAATACTAGGGATCGACATGGCGAAGGGAATGGCTGTGAGAGTAGTGCACCAGGTGAGGGATGCTTGGCAAGGTTACGGTATGGCCTTTTTATATGGCAACCGGGTTGGTTTATAGAATCATGGTGAGGGGCATCTATATTGTCGGTTTCGCTTTACGGGGTCGGGGTCAATGCTACAGATACTCACGTCTCGCAAAGTGACATGTTTACTGTAGGATTTGTCGGTGAGGTGCTTTGGAAGTTACAACCGGAAAAATGCATTCGTACACTGACATAGCTGTGCATGGCTGCTATAGAAATAAGGACGCAAAAGTAAATTGTATATACATATGGAAATACAAGTTACATCACCACGGGGTGTGGATGGGATAAGGCTTGTTACTACTCGGGTGATTTAATCAACCTCGTTTATATCCAAGCGGCCTTGCCTTGTGGACGCTGAAGCTTCTTCGAGAGCTTCACTGTCGATGTTGGCTAGAGGTGGCTGAGGGGCTGCAGTGTCGAGGTAGTGATGATGACCCTCGCGGGGATTGTTGGCTACAGTCCCGTTGGAGCGTGCGCCAAATAGGCGACGCATCACCTCTGGAGACACCAAGGCATTCTGTTCAATGACCGAGGCAGGCCTCAAGGACTCGATCAGTTGTCCGAACAACACGACTGGGTTGTCGGTGTCGGACTCGTCTCCTCCTTGTGCCGGGGCTCGGCGAGGCAGTTCCCCACGAGCTGCAATCAGATCAAGAGTGATTTGATCGAACAGTTCCTCTAGCACACTAACATAGCGTACCAGATGCAATAATGTAGGATCTATCTCGTGGTCTCGGCTCGCAACTCGGGGAGGCCTACCATACCCGTTACGACTGGGGTAGTAGTAGAATGAGCGACAGTTAACTCTGGGCGACAAGTGCCGGAGTTGAACTATAGCTTCTCGAGCAGCTAGTTGGATAGCTTGCGGCTCAAAGGAAGTTGTCCTTCCTGTGAACCTGTAGGGACGTTCTGGTGACAGACCCCTACCGTATATGTGCACAGTGGCCCAGAATTGACGATTTTCACCGCCCATGGATTCTTGGTACACAACATATTCTGGGGCCTCCTCTAACGCAAAGGCACGGCGGGTGACGTTTGCGAGCACGGTCACAAAACCTCCAAGGTTGGTTGCTGTGGTTTCATTGTGGACAAGGGGTCCTGGAATTTTAGCTCGGTCTGGGGTAGAAGATGTGCTGTGCTGGGTTTGGGGCTAGCGTGCCCTATTTATAGGAAAAGACGGAGTCTTCCTTCGCACGCTTGCGGAAGGAACTGTTTAGGTGTCGGTCACTGGTGCGTGATCGATAGGCTAGGCTGATAGGTTGGGCACCGACTACCAAAGGTGTCGGTCCACTGTGTGGGTATCTTACGCGAGAAGCTTGGCCGGGGATAGGCTATGGTCTGGTGGGGTGGTTAACCTAGGTTTTTGACCCGACAAAGATAGGATTAGCCAACGGTCAGCCTGGCTCTGATACCAAGGTTGCCAGGACCGGATTTTCGGGGGTATTAAATTCCCAAAAATGGCCCTTGTGCTCACTAGCCCCAGGATTATTGTTAACTGATGAGGCACCACTTGATACAGAAATTTCCATGTAGAGGTACAAATATGTAGTACAAGACCATTTTGGCCTTTAAGTACAACACAAAGTTTCTAGTGGTTGATGGCGGAAGCGGTCTGTAATTCGTCGGCGTCTGGGGAACTCCATTTCCCACGGGAACAGCTGACCAGGTTAACTCATATCTTCATGTGGCTGCTATCTCTGTTGCATAGGATTCCGGGTAGTCGTCGCGATGCTCCTCTCCATGCGAGAAATCTGGCCAAGACAACAGCCAGGGACAAGCCAGTGAGTACTTTGAATGTACTCACAAACATTTTGAACATGGGTGAAAAATATAATCATGCTCAAGAATATTCGATGTTCACGATGTTAATTATGATATGACAGTCCATGATGCAAGCAGTTTATCTGTATAAAAATGCATATGCAAACAGGGAGTGGTAATAAAATAAAAAGCGACCATGCAACAGTCGGGCGCCTGAGCGACACCACATAAAGGGCTTATAACTAAAAGATATAACAAACATGCCACAGTCGGGCGTCTGAGCGATACCACAGAAAGGGCTTATAGATAAAAGGAATAACAAACATGCCACAGTCGGGCATCTGAGCGACACCACATAAAGGGCTTATAAATAAAAGAAATAACAAATATGCCACAGTCGGGCGTCTGAGCGACACCACAGAAAGGGCTTATAAAAGACAGTAAATATCCAGGAGGTAGGACCATCCCATGGATACTCATTTATTTTAAATAATTCAAAGGGTTAGTTCACCATAATCAATGTCACCATATGCCACACGTTATAATCAAGTTCTGGGTTTTAGCAATTTTCTCCTCCAAATACCGATGCTAAGACCGACACTTGACCCTTCCCAGACTGTAGTCCTAACCCAGGGACACGGCTATTCGAATAGATTTAATCTCTGTAGAGGGTGTACTCTTTACCCACAGATAACGGATTCCTTTAGTCCCTTTGGACTAATTTCGTCTATGGTTTTTTAATTTGAAGACACATCTGACCACACACACCAGCTTATCTTACCTGTGTCTGGAATCACCCACGACACCTGTCAAGCCAAACTCTAAGTGGGGAGGCTACAACCTCGACTAGCATGGGATCCCAAAATTTGTAACGCGCGCTGGGGAAGCTAACCCCTTCGGCTTCAACCGAAACACCCATGCCCCCGGACCAGGTGGCATGCCTACCGCATGTAGCCGGTATCTTCCACCATGGCCTCTCTGTACGGTGTGTGCTAGAACAGGGGTCAACAATTTACTGAACCGTACCCTACCTGTAGCAGGGACAAGTGGTAGTATGAAACGAGTATGGGGGTTACTGGAACAAGACTCGATCTACGGCCGACTCAGGAGGTTTCAGCATCATTTGTATGTTTTGCAAAAGCGACATATTCCACAACAACGGTCGGGATCACCATCCGTCATGCCTCACCAAGGCGTACCGGACTCCAGCGTCCCGACAAGCTCGTGTCTACACAAGACAACGACCTATACGGCTTTCTTCCGTTAGGCATGTAAGGCACACGAGGGGATCACCGTCTTGCATACTATTAATTCATGGCGAGGGGTCTACCTCATGCACTCATGGGTATGTTCATATCATTATGTATGCAAGAAAAATGAATGCATCCGTATCGTTGTGATTGCATCAACAACAACCACATGCATTAGACCAAGGTTCAAAAGTGCTTGCCTTCAAGTAGAGGGGAGGAGAAATGCATTCAAAACTTTTGGAAGTTTTCTCCCTCTTCAAAAACCTAATAGAAAGAATATGAAATTAATACATAGAATCAAAACAGCACAAAAAAGTTGTCTGGAAAATTTCCAAATAAATTTGAAAATAAACTAGTCCAAATTTGAGGAACAACAGAAAAAGAATCAATTCATTTGGAGTTATATTTTAAAAGATAAAACCAGTCAAAGTTTCAGTCAAACTCTATTTTTAAATTAAAACAGGAAAAGAAAAAGTTTCAAATAAGAATACGCTTTCGGGTCAGGGGATACGTACTTTTGAGTTTTACGTCTCCACTTAAAACGCGTGGGGTTGGGGCTGTGTCACTGACAGTGGGTCCACGGGGCCCACCGGTCAGGTTTGACCAGTCACCTCTCCCTCCTCTTCCTCTGCCCAAACGGAGGCGGGACTCCGGCGATTGTCGCCGGCGTACGGAGGCTCCTCGAGGGCATTCGAGGCCAGGGATGGATCCGTCACTCCTAGGCGGTCCTCCCGGAGGTCGACTGGCCGGCGGGGACGGAGGGAGTCGCCGGCGGCGAGTTCCGCGACGAAGGGAGCTTCGGGCAGGATTGGGGATTTGTGTTGTGGTGGGTTTTGATCGCGTTCGAGGGGTCGGGCAGCTCCGCAAGGTCGAGGGGAAGGCGACGGTGGCGCTGGATTGGCAGAGGAGGCCCTGGTAGCGCCAGAGTGATCGAGACTGCGGCGGCGGCTGTGGTTGTCGGAGAAGAAGAAGACGACCTCTCTGGTCTTTCTACTGTTACGGGCGGATCAGTGGGGGAGTGTGAGAGGTTGCTTGAGGGCCTGACGAGCTCGGGGGCTTCTTATATAGGCGGGCAATGGTGGTTCCGCAGCGGCCGGGGATAAGATCACCGGCGACCGCCATTCTGTAGCTGCAGAGGGACGTGGCGGCGACGAGTGCTTGCGGACGAGCTTGTGGATAAGCTCGCACTGCTCCAGGGGGCAGCTAGCGAGCGCGCGTGGCTTGGGCGGTGCCGACCATGGCAGAGGTCCACTGTGACCGTCGGCGTGCCGCCAAATGGGCTCTGACGACGGCGCTGTGGAGTCCCAGGGGCGGCTTGGAGGGTTCTGGTGTGTGGATGAGGCCGGGTGCGGCTCTGCAGGCGAGTTGGGGCCAGGGGCGCGACACGGCGGCTCGGGCGCACGCACGTGCAAAACGCGCATTCTGGGCACGCCCAGAGCACGCACGCTACGTGCTCGGCAATATGCCAAGGCATACTAGGGGGATCCAATCCACAAGGGGGTTAGCAGGGTGGGGCTATAGGCTAGGTCAAATCCATGTGACATGCTGGTCTAGTTAGGGGATCAAGCTCGTAACACAAACCAAAAACTAAGCCAAAAATGGTCATGCACTCAGGGTGTTAGACAAAATGCCAATGGCATCTAGGCAACTTCTGGGGTGGCCGAATTCTCCAGATCAGTGTCTCCTTGGATGAGTAAGAGGGTGGTGAGGTTAGTTTAACAAAAGCAAAAACTTGTTAGTGTAAGTTTTGCAAGATTCCAGTTCTGGACAGAAAGAGAAGGGCATAATTTTATGGACCAAAATTGATCCAATTGCTCCAATCTCCTGGACTTAAGGGTTTTGCCGGGAGGACTACAAGTTGGAAAAAAGCTCATGGCCAAAGGAGCAAGTTAGAATAGGGCTGCAATAGAAAGTGACATTCTGGACCAGAGAGCAAAAGAGGATGTTTTGCTCAACTTTTCCAAAGGATACCCAAGGATTTTTGCATGGAAGTGATGTAGGGGCTTCACCTGACACCCTTGAATTTTGGTGGAATTTTTGGACAATTCCATCAGAGGGTTGTAGTGCAAACAGGGCCCTAAAATAGAAGGAAATCACTTTAATTAAATAAAGCCCAGGAGAAAATAATAATGCAAATGATCCTACAACTAGAAAGATTGTTCTACTTGGCTTAGGGCAATTAAGTCCAAACAACACGCCTAGAATTTTGCACCGGGGCAAAAATTCCATAATAACAACAGAAAGGAAGTTCTGACAATCAAAGAAAACCCCAGAAAAAATTGAAACTCCTAGTCAAATTTTTATTACTAAAACAAGGGCAAAATTTTTGGGGTGTTACAAACCGTCAACGATTCGATCAATCGGGTGGGCTCCAAGGTCGGAGAAGGCTCTGAATACCAACTTGTAATGCCCAGTATGCGGCTATGTCCCCCACGTGTCGAGGCACGACTTAAGGACATAAATGCATACTAGAATGATCTCAAGTATGGTATCTTTGCACAACTCATGTAAAATCAGGGATGAAAGTGTAAAACGATAGTTGGCTTACACTCGCCATGTCACACAATGGAATACATTAACATACATCATCAAAATAACATCAGAGTCCGACTACGGACGAAATCCAAACGAAAAGATACCATAAAACAACACAAGGCCCGGATCATCCTAGTAAGAGCCACTACTGATCGTCAGGATAAGACACGTAGTAACGTCCAGGCTCTTCATCGAACTCCCAGTACAGCTCTGAGCCACCACCTGTATAGTTCTCAATGGTACCTGCATCTGGTGTTGTGTTAAATCTATGAGCCACAGAGGACTCAACAATCCCATTCCCGGGTAACAAGACTATCAAAGCCTTAGGTGTGGACAAGGCTTAAAACAAGGTTGCAGCAGCCTTAAGCACTAGCTTACGAGTTTAGAGCGAGAAGAGAACAAGTGCCAACGACCGCCAAGTTGATCAAGAAGTGATCCTAACTACTCACGATCAAACATGGCCTCACTGTGTTCACTTCCCGAACCCCTTCGGAAAGAGACCGTCAAGGTTACTCACGCAGGTAGTATATTCCAGAACATGGTGTCAAGTTGTCTACAACCAGATATTAACAAATTCCCATCTGCCACATAACCACGGCCACGGCTTTCGAAAGATCAAACCCTGCAGGGGTGTCCCAACTTAGCCCATCACAAGCTCACGATCTGCGGAATCGCAACTCCAAGGTGGGAAGACCCGAGTATTCTCGGAATCCCGTGCTCAAGATATTCCGTCAAAGGTAAAACTAATCCAGCAAGACCTCCCGGCGTGCCGACACCCTGACAGTAGCCGCGCGTATCTAGTCTCAGGCCACGACCGGATGGGACATCCTACAGGTGTATACCAGCCCTTGAGTTTCCCCGAGGTGGCTCCGCAGGCTGCCCAATTTGGACCAACACTCATGAGGAGCACTGGCCCGGGTTGTTAATTAAGAACTCGGGTTTGCAACCCCTATGCAAGTTTTAGTTATTAGGCAAATGGAAAACCAAAGTTGGGCCTTGCTGGAAAAGCTTTAGCACTGAGCGAGTTATCGAGGGGGGCCCATAAACCCCAACCGGGTTAGGGACGCAAAATCAAGGAACATAACACCGGTTTATAGGATCGTAGGGTGGCATGAGTGGAACAAAACACCAGGCAAGAGGCTTAGCCTTACACCCATTACCAATATATAGGTGATTTAGTTTAACGGATTATGTATTGTGATATCCCAACAATAACTTCATCACAAAGCAAGAATCTTCAAATCTTCACCTGCAACTAACAACGCTATAAGAGGGGCTGAGCGATGCAAACTTAGCCAAACAACGGTTTGCTAGGAGGGTGGTTAAAGAGTTTCATGGCAACAATAGGAGGGCGACAAACATGAATAGGCATCGAGGAAATATCTAAAGAGCGAGATATCTAGCATAGGCAAAGATAGTAGTGATATCTGGGAATGGTCATCTTGCCTGTTGATTCCACGGAGGGATAGTAACCTTTCTCCTCAAACTTAGCCTCGGTAGGAACCTCGTAATCCGAATCGTCACCGGGCTCTAACCAAACGCAACAAGCAACACTGGAACAACAATCAATCATCATGCAATGCTCAACCACATGATGCATGATCATGATGCATATGGACATGAATAGATATGATGCATGGCCTAGGATCACAAGGGTGCACTAACATCATAGCAAACAAGATCACCCACATGAAAGAAAACAAGCAAAAGAACAAACTAACAAGTTTATGTAGATTATTCAAACATGCACCCAACAAGTTTAAAGGAGTTGGTTAACATGGCAAGGATGCAAATAGGACTACAGCAACATGCTAGCATATTTAAATGGGCTGGAAATAACAAACAACATTTTCCAGAAACTCCCATAATTATTTAAGTGCATTTGGGACAGATCTGAGAAACTTCGGTTTTAAAGTTATTAAACATGCAAAACAACAACACCACATTTTTGTACACATTTTTCCACCCCAAATGCATATAAAGTTTGTTAAAATTGGAGTTGTAGATATTTAGTTATGATTTTTACAAGTTTAAGCATATTTAACACAAGAATAATTCAAACAGCATTTTAAATGTTTTTAAACATGGCAACAAACAACATATTCATAACCTACATGAAAAACTAAGCAAGTTTCTTATATAACTCAACCCCAACAGATGCATATATCACCAGAATTAAATAAACAAAGAATATGCAGAAAACAACAACTAAAATAAAAATTGAAAAGAAAATAGGCGCAAAAGGTCAAAAGTGACCCATGCCTATTCTAGCCGTAGCCACTGACCTATGGGGTCAGGGCGCTGATGTGGCAGCGGCTGGGTGCGCGTGTGGGTGTGTAGCGAGCGGTGAGGCTGGCAGGTGGGGCCTGCCTGTCAGTCGCACGCGAGGCAAAAATGGGGGATTAAATCCCACTGCCCCCGGTTGGAATCGAACCCGCGTCTCTCTGATAACTGACGAAGGAGTTAACCACTGGGCTAGAGAGGTGTACTTGACAGAACACACGCGCATAGTCTGAAGATATAACTGAAGAAGATAGCGGCAGGTGAAAGCAGAGGCTCGTCACAGCTGCTCGTCGGAGCTGCTCCGGCGACCTAAAGGGACAGCGGAGGGGTGCGGGCAGTTCCTAGGGGAATGCCGCATCCACTCCATGCGCTTGCAGCACCTAGCATGCACTACAGCGACGACGGCGAGCTCTCGTTAGAACGACAGCGGCGGAACCTCTACTCGTCAGAGCAAGGCCCAAGCGGAGCGGCGACTAGCTGCGGGCGTGCGAGATCGTGCGGCGGAGCTGCTGCGGATCCAGAGCGGCTACGCGCAAGCCTATGGCGACTAGCTGAAACGTGCGACAGCTGCAGGTTCAGAACGATAGGGGCATCGAGAGCACGACGTAGACATGGCTACGGCGACGCGTATAGTGTACTAACGACGATGCAGAAGAAGCAGGGAGGAGTTGGGAGTACCTCCTTACCCTAGGACATGAAGGTGTCGACGGAGACGCGTCAGAGAGGAGGACGATGAGCTCTGAATCTTGGCGCGGTCACAGTTCGTCGACGACGGAGAGGAAGCAGATGGTGTGGGCGTCGGGCTTGTCGTCCTGGGCCCTGGATATGCTCGAGAACGGCTCGAGGAGGCATGCGCTTGCTCGTGGACGACGGAGAGGAGGACGACGACGACTCTACGCCGAAGACGAGCTCGGGATCGAGCCGGCCATGGCAAGCCGTGCGGGTTCGCGTAGGCACTTACCTGGGCGGCGACGTGAGGAAAAGAGGGAGGAGGAGGAGGAGACCTAGGGCTGCGGCTGCTCGGGTTTAAAAGGAGGGCGCCGATCGCATGGCCTCGATGTCCGTGATCACGGCGCGACGGCGAGCGCGCGCTCTGTCTCTGCAACAGAGTGACGGAGGAAGAGGCGAAGAGGGGTGTGAGGCAGACGTGTGGGACTGCGGGAAAAAAAGAGAAAGGCACGATTACGCGTGACGCTGGCGCTGTTTGGGTCGCTGCGGGAGAAGAAATGGGCCGAGGGGCTACTACGGAGGAGCTGGCTGGGCCTGGTGGAGGAGGAAGGTGGCCCAAGCCACTGCTGCTGCGGTTATTTCTTTTCTTTTCTATTTTTCTTCAGGCAGAAAATGAAAAGAAAAGTGCAGGCTCAAAGGAAAAGAGTTAGGAGATAAATAAAATATCCCCATGCTCCTTGATTTATGCCCTATTTAATAAAATTGGTTCGGACATTTTTGGAAGTCGAAAAATAAAAGGAGTTTGAATATGGTTCAAACTCTTGTCATTTTTGAACCCAACCAAATCACTTCTAAATGGGGCATGGCTTTGCATGATGGCACATGCCATAGCAATGGAGTAAAGGGAAGGAGTTGAACATTAATGGAATGGCTAGATCACTTGAAAAAAAGGAAGAAAAGGAGGTAAGAGAAGAGGTGAAGAAGAAGGAGGGGCCTAGGGTTTTGGCAAGGGCATGGCTTTGCACCAACACTCACACACATCAACAAGGTGGCCTCACAACACTACCAAAACAAGTAAGAAGCTAAGATGACTAAGATGCCATGCAAAAATAAAATGAAATGACAATGCAAAATAAAATAAGCTCAAATGACAAGAACCCCCAAGGATAAGGACAAGGATCAAAATGAGAATTGCTTTATTGCCATTATTGGGAAGTATCACATATGGGGTGTTACAAGTTGGGTTGCCCGGCTCCTGTGCTTACCACCTTACATTCCACATTATTTGGCTAAGGTAGCAAAGGGAGAACTTTTGCTATTGTATTTCTGGTTAATCTGGTCAAGTACCTAAGTAGAGAAAGACAAAAACAGACTATCATGATGAGCGAGAGCTGGTCGGTGATTCGGCGACTTAGTATCATACTACAAATCATTCGCGATCCACCCCGTGTTATACGAGGGGCTGGTCTTCGCCCAGCCGCGTGGAAGAGGCACCGTAATCCGGATAATCGCACACGCACAAGAGGCTAATACCTAGCCCCACAGTCAAACTCATATGGCTAAGTGAAAGTAATAAAGTCGCATAGTCCGATTGCTTGGTTCACCCCACGGACACCTCCTTCACGAACAAAGATGTTGGATAAAGTGTGGTCACACGTCACGCTAAACACCCATGTAGAATCTACATGGGGACTGAAGCCAATGACTGGTAACTTTTAGAAATGTAAAAATAAACGGCCGCACAGGAGGAGAAGTCGCTAGAATAGAAGGCGCAAAAACATAGTCATAAATAATTGCATGGGTTCATAACATAGTTTTTACAACTCGAACACATTTAACTAAAAATTACGTCATTCGAGCATTGGCCCTCTACAATGCGGGCTCCCTCCAGGACGTCATCGAAGTACTCTCCAGATTTCGATGATCTTTGCCTTCGGGCAGGCCTGTGGTCGCCACTTCGGTGGCCTTCATCTTCGCCCATTGCATCTTGACGTGAGCGAAGGCCATCCGGGAACCCTCTATGTAGGCCAAGCGCTTCACAGCATCAATCCGTGGCCGCGGATTCATGAGCCACTTCACCAAGGCAAAGTAACTACTAGGGATCGGCTCGGTAGGCCAGATGTGGACTATTAAATCCTTCATAGCCGAACCTGCCGCCCCATGTAGCTCCACCCGCTGTTTCAGCTGGTCGCTGAGAGGCGTCGGGTGTTCCGGTGCAAGAAATTGCGACCAAAATAGCTTCTCCGTCGAGTCCCCCTACCGGGCTCTGAAGAACAGTGCGGCATCGGCGGCGCCCTTCGAGATATCCACAAACGCACCTGGAGAACTCCACACCCGGGTGAGCAATGCATACCTCTGACCTCCAAAGATACTCTGCAAAAGAAAGGCCTTACCAGCCGCTATCTTCCTCACCTGGTGGATCTCTTCACGAGCACTCCGCGACTCGCTCTGCGCCTCTTTGTCATCACTGAGAGTTTTGGTAAGCTTGGATGATTGGTCCAAAGTCTTTTGCTCCAACACCTTGCATTTGCGAATGGCATCCTTGAGCTCCTACTCGACTTCGGCCACCTGAGCTTCATGTTGGCGGCGGGTAGCTTGTTCAGCCTCTAGTTCGGCAGTCGCTTTGTCAGCAACTGCCTTACTCGCCTCAGCCTCCTTCTTGTCCTATGCAAGGGCGCCCTTGACGGTCTCGACCTCGGCCGTGACAACTGTGGTCATAACCACATCATCCGATGAGTTAAACTCTCAGTAAACATATCATCCGATGAGTCCGCATACCTTGCGTTTCATCGAACCGCTTAGTAATGTGGTTGAGTTCCTCATTGGCTTCCTGAAGTTTCAGATTGAGCTCAGAAACCTCTGAGGCCTGTCCAGTTGCCGTCAACAGGGAAGCCTGTTTCAATAAATGGCACAGTATGTTATACTCCCGATTACTATCTAGATCCTCTATCTTGTTTCTTTCAAACTGGACAAAGAATCAGGGGCTACTGTCCGTACACAGGTTTGATATCCTACTCAAATGAAATATTGAGTTCTCTGTAGAGTATTACGTGGCATACCTAAAAGCCTGTCAGTAGGCTGTGGAAGGCTTCATTTAGTCCGCTCTTGGCAGACTAAATCTTCCCTATAACTGCACCCATTATAGTGCAGTGGTCGCCTACGATTGAAGCACTTTGCAGTGCTTCCTCCAGAGCGTTGGGCGCCTCTGGGTTAACGGAGTCCGCCGCTAGAGCTGGTCCGCCTCCCCCTTTCACATGGGATTGTTTACTCGATTCCGGAACCATGCTAGCTACCGGAATGGTGTTCAACGGGAGCCCGGATTGCGTAGGCTCCGCGTCATCGGTCGCCATAGGGACCGCTTCACCTTGTTTTTCGGTGACCGAGGTGTTAACCTCGGGAACCCTCTTGTCAACCCTGCTCACCCCTCTTGGGCAGGGGATGTCCGCAGGGACGACACCTCGGTGTGCCCCATGATGGTAGGCGAGGGGGCTCGCGATGGTGTCTCGCTCTCTGCCATCTCGGCTGGCAAAGAGTTCCCCTCTGATGATGTATCAGGGAGTGTGTGGGGAGGGCTGAAAAACAATGAACAAGAGAATTTATACAATGACAGCAAGTAGACCGAAGACGACGATAAGTTTCCAAATACTTATGATGCAAACGCGTCTTAACCCTGGGTTGTCTTGGGGGGGAAAGCTTCGGATCCTGAAACCGAACCGTCCGGGAGGTCCAGCTTCCTCCTCCTGGGCACCCCCTCCTCTGGGTCTTCGTGGGCCTCCCTCTTCTTCTTCCTCCTCCCCTTAACAGGGGAGTCCCTTTCCACCTCCTCCTCCTCTTCTTCCTCGTCACGGGAGGAGGGGGCGTTGGTCTCTCCGGATATGGTTTCCGTAGAACCCTTAGGGCGGGGGCCGCTCTTGACCTCCTTGACCTTCTTCTCTGGCGCTAGGTATAGTGCCAGCACCAGCACCTTCGTCAGCTGGGGTGTGGGTGGGTCCTCAGGCAGCGAAGCAGGACAGTTGACCCGCTCCACCTTTGCCATCGAGGCCTGTATGGAACGCAAAAATTCCAATTCCTGTTATACTTGAAATATTTACCGGATAGAGCTTCGGCAAAATTGTGCTTACCACCGTAGTCGGAGTCTCGCTGTCGAATCCGATGTCCTCGTTCTTCTCCGGCCACTTCTTCTGGGCCTTGAAGAGTAGCATCTAGATGTCATCGTGCATGGTGCCGAAGAAGCGCTCCAGGGTCCGTGGCTCCTCTGGATCGAACTCCCACAAGTGGGAGGCCCAGAGCTGGCAGGGAAGAATGCGGTGGAAGAGCATCACTTGAATCAAGTCAGTGAGTTAAGTGCCCTCCACCGGCGTATTGGAGACATGATTTTGGAGCGTCTTTACCTCCGATTGGGACCCCCATTCAAGGCCCTTGGTGGTCCATGAGGTCAGTCTCTCTGGGGGTCCGGATCTGAAATGGGGCATGGCTGCCCAGGTGGCTTTGCGGGGTTTGGTGATATAGAACCACTCCTGCTGCCATATTTTAACTGTTTTCACAAAGGCCCCTTTGGGCCAGGTGGTGTTGGGGAGCTTGCTTACCATGGCTCCGTCGCAGTCTACATGTTGTCCGTCGACCACCTTCGGCTTGAGATTGAAGACCTTGAGCCATAGGCCAAAGTGTGGGGGGACGCGGAGGAAAGCCTCACACACGACTATAAAAGCCGATATGTGTAGGATGGCATTTGGGGCTAGATCATGGAAATCTAGCTTGTAGAAGAATAGAAGGCCCCGGACATAGGGGTGAAGTGGAAATCCGAGCCCCCGAAGAAAATGAGGGATGAACACAACCCTCTCACCGGGCCCTGGAGTAGGGATCACCTGATCTTTGTTAAGGAGCCGGTGCACTATGTTCACAGAAAGATAGCCTACGCTCCGGAGATCCTTCAAGTCTTTCTCAGTCACGGTGGAGGCCTCCACTTTCCCTTGGAACCGGATCTGGCCATTGCCGGAGAAGGAGGCGGTGGTGGAGAAGATGGGAGCTACGGGCGCTAGAGCTATGAGATTGGGAATTAGAGGCTAGAGGAAAGCGTGATGAAAAAGGAGGGGGCTTTATCCTTTTATAGACGGTAGAAATACCAAACGTCCCCCTACTGAGGCCATGAAAGTCACCTATTCCCGATGAAATCATGCGTAAGGTGCGGTTGGGTTACCCAAACCAAATTGATGAGGATCCCTTAATGGGCGGGCACAATCTTCGTTTTGACAAGACGTGCCAATGGAGGTCGTGCCTCGAAACATGAAACGAGAGGCGATAAAACGACTCGAAATGTTAAAGGGTCAAGCATGATGTTTCGCCGAAAAAAATTGTCAGTAAAGACACTGTACCTATTTGGATTTATGTCTTCGTGGCTAAGGGTTGTATTAATCATGCAGATCCAAACATAGTTCCTTTATGCAGGAAATAAACTTCATATGTTCGAAAGGAGGAACCCGCCTTGCAATGCTGAAGACAATATGCGTGCCGAAGTCCTCATCATCGAAGACTGGTTCAGGGGCTACTGAGGGAGTCCTAGACTAGGGGGTCATCGGGTGTCCATATTACTCGATATGAGCCGGACTGATGGGCCGTGAAGATAAAGC
>LR738709.1:426228684-426255172 GCA_902687465.1 Secale cereale
CCCCCCCCCCCCCCCCCCGTGTCCGGATAGGACTCCTACATGCGAAGAATGGCAGGTTTTGTGTCTGGGTGCAATGTTTCCTTCCTCTGCAAGATGACTTTGTACAACCCTAGGTCCCTCCAGTGTGTATATAAACCGAAGGGTTTAGTCCATAGAGGCAATAGGAGAAAATCACAGGCTAGACATCTAGGGTTTAGCCAATACGATCTCGAGGTAGATCAACTCTTGTAACCCCTATACTCATCATATTCATTCAACCAGGAAGTAGGGTATTACCTCCATTAAGAGGGCCCAAACCTGGGTAAACATCGTGTCCTTGTTTTCCCCTATTACCATTGATCCTCAGATACACAGCTTGGGACTCCCTACCCGAGATCTGCCGGTTTTGACACCGACAGCCGACGTGCGAACGCGGCGGAGGCGGGTGGTGTGGTTTGATGGGTGGGCCGGAGCGTGTATGACAGCTATGATGGGCCGCCGGATGGCATGCGGCCGCAGGGTCGGGGCGATGCAGGTGTCCCAGAGGGCGGTGACAGCCGGCGTAGATCGATGAGCGGGCCAGCGCGCGAACGATGGTTGTGAGGGACCGTCTGTCGCGGGAGGCCGCCTGGTTGGTGAAGAGGCCGACCGATCGCACCGGTGTTGGAGTAGAGGCACACGGGGGTCGACAACGGTGGGGCGACGCAAACCAAACAAGTATAGATCAGAAAACCAAAAAGAAAAAGACAGATCAAGGTGGCCGACGCAAGAGAGAAAAAAGGCGGAGCAAGGGCTCAGGAAAATGACTCTCTAGGGCAGCCGGTCAACACGACCGGCGAACGAACCCTAGGTATGGGCGGCGCGGCCCCCGGCGGTGGTCATGGAGGCTGACCGCAACCAGGGCGGCGCGCGGGCGGAAGCGTTGGGCGGTGGCTAGGGTTTGGATCGGTTAGCCTGATACCATGTTAGAAGGGATAGAGAGGGATTGATGCAGAATATGATGGATTCAACGTTTATTACTTGAGCCTCGTGGGCATATATATAGGAGTACATGACCATCTTGGAGTACAAGGCAAGGTAGAACAATATCCTACGCTATCCTAACTTCCCTAATAATCAATATACTCAACGACACATGTTGCTTGTGTTCATGATAGTGATTTCAAATCTTCTCCCAATACTTATATGCCTTTTTGCTCCATGCCACATATTTGATCCATTGTTGTGGCCCCAAGATTTAACCAACAAGATATCCTGAAAAGTTTAGAATGCCGGACCTCTTGCCTTCGCCGTCTTTGGCTTATTTTCTTACTCGAATGAGATTTGATGTTGCCCCAACTTGAAATGAAGGGAAAGTTTGATGACCCAACTCATAATCCGTTTGGGTCGATTCATGATTATCATTGATCATGTCCGACATGATAAACTCCTAAAATTATCAATGTTTCCAAGCATTGATCGTGTACGAAATGAACTGACGGTCTATACAAAACATTGATCATGGCATATGCAAAGTTTGATTGGAGAGAAGCAAAAAGAACATTTCGAGTTTTGTCGTGTCATTTTGTCGAACATGTCGTGGGCAGCCTGGGCGCCGCCACTGCCCATGCTTGTCTGCGCCTGAATGAGCTGCTGCTAGTGACATACATGCACCACTGGCCATTGCGTTGGTGGAAAGCTCTCTGGAATACCCCCAATCAATCATCGGATCCTCCTCTATCCCAACCTGGTCCAACGACGTGATCCTTGTCAGCAACATGATGGACGGGTGGGTGTGGGGGGCGGGGGGTCTCTCCCTTGACTTGTGACATAGGAATGTGCCCCATGCATATTATTCATCATCAAAGTGAGGGGCTCAAAATTATCCTATAGTCGCTAAAAAGCGGCAGTTTTTTAACGTAAGATAAGAAAATTTCGCTAACTTACTTTTCTCCCCATGTTATGCATAAACTTTGCAATGCAGTGTAAGCTCACATTATTGTTCTAATCCCTCGAATTTGGTCTGTGATTATTGAGTTTATGCATCAATAAGCAAAGAAGTAAAATAAGGATTTTGCGGCTGCCAATATGGCGACTCTAAGTTTGCGTTTTGTCACGGCAGCTTCTATAGTATTATGAAGTGTGCTCCATACGCGCTATGAAAGTTGCCAACATAGACTATGCGCCATTTGACATGAATGGTGAGCTATTGCAATGCCCAGGATGCGACTATATCTCCTATGTGTCGAGGCACGACTTAGAGACATAAGCGCATTCTGGAATGATCGCAAGCGTGGTATCTTTGCACAACTCATGTAAAAGTTCAGGGATGAAAGGGTAAAATAGTTGGCTTACACTCACCACGTCACACAATGAATACAATAACATACATTCATCCAAAACACAGGGTCCAACTACGGACGAAATTCAAATGAGAAAAGATACCAGAAACACAAGTACTGATCGCCCCTAGTAGGAACCACTACTGATCGTTGCGATACGTAACATAGAAACGACCACGCTCTTCATCGAACTTCCAGTGAAGTTCTGATCCATCTCCTGCATTGTTCTCGACTGTACCTACATCTGGTGTGTGTTGTAATCTGTGAGTCACAAGGACTCAGCAATCCCATTCTCGGGTATCAAAACTAACAAAGCGTTTAGGTGTGGAGAGGTAATAAAGTGTTTGCAGCAAGCACTAAGCAACTAGCTTACGAGTTCAGAGCAAGATGAGACTATGTGCCAACGCTAGCCAAGATGATCAAGAAGTGATCCTAGCTACTCACGTTCATGCATAACCCCACCGTGTTCACTTCCTGAAGCCCTTCGAAAAGTGACCATCATGGTTACTCACACCAGTAGTGTATTCTTAAGGATATGCTGTCAAGTTATCTACAACCGGATATTAACAAATTTCCACCTGCCACATAACGCGGGCATGGCTTTCAAAAGTTCAAAACCCTGCAGGGGTGTCCCAACTTAGCCCATCACAAGCTCACGATCTGCGGAGTCGCAACTCCAAATTCGGAAGACCCGAGTATTCTCGGAAGCCCATGCTCAAGATATTTTGACAAAGGTAAAACTAATCCAACAAGACCTCCCGGCGTGCCGACACCTTGATAGTAGCCGCGTGTATCTCGTCTGAGGCCACGACTGGATGGGATAGCCTATAGGAAAATACTAGCCCTCGGGTTTCCCCAAGGTGGCCCGACAGTCTGCCCAGTTTGGACCAACACTCATGAGGAGCATTGGCCCGGGTTGCTGATTAAGAACTCGGGTTTATAACTCCCTATGCAAGTTTTAGTTGTTAGGAAAATGTAGTACCAATGTTGGGTCTTGCTGGAAAAGCTTTAAACAGAGCGAATTATCAAGGGGGCCCATAAATCCCAACTGTGTTAGGAACACAAAATCAAGGAACATATCACCGGTTTATCGGGTCCTAAGGTGGCATGAGTGGAACAAAACACCAAGCAGAGGACCAAGCCTTCCACCATTACCAATATATATGTGCATTAATTTGATTAAGATGTATATTGTGCTATCCCAATAACAAGTCCGAACATGGAGCAATCTTCGAAAACTTCACCTGCAACTAACAACGCTATAAGAGGGGCTGAGAAAAAGCGTACTTAGACAATCAACGGTTTACTAGGAAGGCGGTTAGAATGTTTCATGGCAACATAGGAGGCTGACAAAATAGGAATATGCATCGAGGCATAGCTAAAGAACCAAACAACTAGCAAGGCAAAGATAGAGGTGATATCGGGGAATGGTCATCTTGCCTGTTAAGTCCACAGAGGGATCGTAACCATGCTCCTCAAACTCAGTCTCGATAGGAAACTCGAACTCCCAATCGTCACCGCTCTAACCAACACAACAATACAAACACCGAAACAACAATCAATCACCATGCAATGCTCAAACACATGATGCAAGATATGATGCATATGTGCATGGAGAGGATATGATGCATATCAAAGGAATATGATGAGTGCACATGTGGCATGGCAATATGCAAGAAGACAATATGCAAGAACAACCATATGCACATATGTAGTTATTTAGTGGAACTAACCAAGCAACCAACAAGTTTTAAACATTGCTTAGCATGGCAAGGAATGCATCTTAAGATCAACAACATCATGCAAGCATTTTAAATGGGCCGGAAGGAACAAACAACAATTCCGGGAACTCCCATGTACATAAAAATGAATATAGAACAGATCTGTGACAACTATATTTTTAGAGTTTTTAAACATGTAAAGTAACAGCACCATCTTAATCTACACATTTTTCCACCCCAAATACACATAAAGTTTGTCAAATTTGGAGCTACGGTTATTTAGTTATGAATTAAACAAGTTTGAACATGTTATTAACAAAATATATTCAAACAGCAATTTAAATGTTTTTAACATGGCAGCAAAAAGTTTATTATTAATCTACACTAAAAACCAAATAGTTTTCATATATAAAGTATTTCAAACAGAGGCATATTTTAAAAGATACTCCCTCCGTCTCAAAATAAGTGACGCAAAAATGACTCAACTTTACACTAACTTTAGTGCAAAGTTGAGTCACTTTTGCGTCACTTATTTTGGGACGGAGGAAGTATGAAATATGCAAAAGAAATGCAAAAACTGAATTTAAAACCAAAAAGAAAAGAAAAAGAAAACTACACTGACTCAGCCTAGGCTAACCACGGACGCTGACCAGTGGGCCGAGGGGGCTGCTGAGGTGGCGGCTGTGTGTGGAAGTGGGTGTGCTCTGGTAGAGAAGATGACAGGTGGGGGCCATCTGTCAGTGGGCGGCGCGACGCAAAAATTGGGCATAGTCCACTGGCCGTGCGGGGATTCGAACCCGCGTCTGCGAGTTAACTGAACGGGGTGCGAGCCACTAGGCTAGGATGAGTGTGTCTGACAAAGGAGTGCTGCGCCTAAAATACTAAGTACAGCAAGCAGACAGACCACTCGACGCTGGCGAACAGAAACGACGGCGAGGCGTTGGGGCTGCTCCGGCGACCAAATGGAACGGCGGAGACTCGCGATGGGTTCCTGGATGAAACCCACACACGCGACATGCGCTGGCTGCACCTAACACACACCACAGCGATGCCGGCGATCTCAAACAGAAGCGCAGCGACGAACTGCAGCGAGGCCTAAACAGACCCTATCGGAGCGGCGGAAGCAACTAGCAGAACCTCCACAGCATGGCAAAGACGATGGACGCAAGCAACGATGCTAAGGGGGTCAGAGCACTCGTCGGTGATGAGGTCCGACGGCGATAGGTTCGGACGCACGACGAACTAGTAGCTAGAGCTTGCAATCGAGGGGGAAAAGTGCATGGGGAGGACCAGAGGCTCACCACGAACACGATGATGTGCTCGGATTGCCGTGAGGAGGTCGGAGTCGACGACAAGGACGATCGAACACCTGCGGTGGCCGAAGTTGAAGACGAGGAAGAAGAAGTCGCAGGGGAGGCGTTCGGCTCCGTGTAGTAGACGTAGAGGATGTAGTCGATGACGGGGAAGATGACGGACACCGTCGGCGAGGCAGAGGAGGACGGGAAACACGCCAGCGACGAGGCCATGCTCTCAGATTCATTCGGGACAGCGGTGGCACGGTGGATCTGGTGGCCTAGAGCTCACCTGGCGGCGGAGAGAGGAAGAGGGGAAACCTAGGGAGTGGATGGACATGAAGAGAGAGGTTAAAAGTGGCTAGGGCGACGGAGACGCACGACGGCATGCTCGGCTCGCGGTCCCCATGGCGTGATCGCGAGGAGGACGAAAAGGTGGGTGTGGGTGTGGCCGCGGTAGCTGAAGTGCGGGCCCGGCCTAGGCACGTGTAGGCGACGTAGAGGGGGCGCGTGGGTGCGTGGGTGAAAGAGGGAGTGAGGGGCGCTACGGGCTGGCTGGCGCGGGCTGCTACGCTGGCTATCTGGGCCGGCCTGGTGGCCGAGGCCCTGTAGGACTGCGGGCTACGGCTGGCTGCACTGCTGCTGCTGCTTTTTCCTTTTCTTTTCCGTTAGGCAGAAAAACAAAAGGAAAAGCCCAGGTTGAAAGAAGAGGAATTAGGGGGAAATAAAAATATTCCGTAGCACCTGGAATTATACCCTATTTTATAAAAATGAGTTGGACGTTTTTAGAGGTAGAAAAATAAAACAATTTTGAATATGATTCAAACTTCTGTCATATTTGAACCTGACCAAAACATTCCAAAATAAGGTGAGGTTTTGCAAACTGGCTTAGGACAAGGTGGCATAGAAGTTGGGAGAAGATAAACATTTAAGGAAGAGTCTAGATGCCACTTGCAAAATTAAAAGAAAGGGAAAAGAGAGAAAGGGAAGTGGCGAAAGTTGGAGGGGTTTAGGGATTGGGCAAGACCTTGCATCAAACCACCATAGCATGAGCAAGAAAAACTCTCTTGACATAACAAGGATGAGAAAAGCACAATGACAATATGAAATGCCATATGATGACCATGATGCAATGATGGTGATGAAGCAAATGCATGAATGCATAATGAAAGAAAACATGAAAATGCAATGAGATGACAAGGCATAAATGGAAAAGAACCCCCCAAGGAAAGGATAAGGTCCAAATGGTTATTGTATATACTTCCATATAAAGAGTTTTACATCTGGGGTGTTACAAACTCTCCTCCACTACGAAAAGATCTCGTCCCGAGATCTAGGACTGAAAGAAAGAGGGATACTCGGAAAGGAGATGATCTTCTCGTTCCCATGTAGCTTCTCGGTCGGTATGGTGTTACCACTTCACTTTCAAGAATTTGATGGACTTGTTGCGGGTCTTGTGCTTAGTTTCTTCAAGGATAGCAATGGGGTGCTCACGATAAGACAAGTCTTGCTGAAGATCAATATCTTCGAAAGGAATGGTGCGCTCAGGCGTCTTGAAGTACTTGCGGAGTTGTGACACGTGAAACACATCGTGCACATTCGCAAAGTTGGAGGGAAGCTCGAGTTGGCAGGCTAGATCGCCTCTCTTGCCAATTATCTTGAAAGGGCCCACGTATCTTGGAGCAAGCTTGCCCTTGATACCGAATCATTGAGTGCCCTTCATGGGAGAAACACGGAGATACACATGATCACCATTGTCGAAAGCCAAGTCACAATGCTTGTCGTCATCGTAGCTCTTTTGGCGTGATTGCGCGGCTTTGATATTCTCACGTATGACTTTGCACAATTCTTCGGCCTCAAGGATCAAATCATTGCCAAGGAGTTGGCGGTCACCAGTCTCGGACCAGTTGAGAGGGGTACGACACTTTTTCCATAGATAATTTCAAACAGTGCTTTGCCTGCACTTGCTTGGAAGCTGTTGTCGTAGGAGAATTCGGCAAATGGAAGGCAATCTTCCCATTTCATACCGAAGGAGATTACACAAGCTCTGAGCATATCTTCAAGAATTTGGTTCACTCTTTCGACTTGACCACTAGTCTCTGGGTGAAAAGCTGTGCTGAAGCGAATCTTGGTACCCACGATTTGAGGAGATTAATTGAGGGATACCATGCAAAGAGACAATTCTGGAGGTGTACAACTCTGCCAGTTGAGCTGTGTTGATGGATTCTTTGACTGGAAGGAAATGAGCCACTTTAGTGAGCTTGTCAATCACCACAAGGATAGCATCATTTCCTCGCTTGGACTTGAGAAAGCCGGTGACGAAATCCATCTCAATGTGATCGAATTTCCACTCGGGGATAGGTAGAGGTTGAAGGAGTCTGGCTGGACGTTGATGCTCTGCCTTGACTCTTCTGCAGACATCATACTTGTTCACGAATTGAGCAATTTCTCTTTTCATGCGAGTCCACCAATAGGATTGCTAGAGGTCATGGTACATCTTGGAGCTTCCTGGATGTATCAAGAGGAGTGAGTCATGTGCTTCATTCATTATGAGCTTCCTGAGATCACCTTTGGGAACCACAATTCTGTCCTCAAAGAACAAAGTGTCTCTGTCATCAATGCGATAGCACTTTGTCGGCGTCCTGGGAACCAGGGTACCCAGACTTGCCTGTCTGCGGGCCGCGACGCGCTCCTACTACGGCCTGGTATGGCCCAGCTGATCGACCAGCTGCTCAAGACCCTCGCGAGGGGGCTAGACCTCGCGAGGAGAATGACACCAAGACCCCCTCTAGAGCGGCCTCGGCTAGGTTGCTCCGGAGGGGCGGAGAATCCAAGGACAAGCCTGCCTCGGGAGGAGACAGTGACGCGAGCAGTGACGCACTACGCTAGCGGGTGCCATCGCGTGCCAGTGGCGCAGTTGCCATTTTGGTGCAAAGGAGACAGCGCAGGCGCAGTTTCCCGAGGGGCGGGACAAAGGTTTCCCCTTTGGTGCAACAAGACCGAAGACCGCAAGGACGATAGGAAGGATGTCACCACCGAGCCCACCACCGCGTCACCGCCTGGTCCCTTTGCATTTCGGGGGAAGAGGACCCTGGCCGCCTATATAAGTAGCTAGGGTCTCCACTATGAGGGGGACGAGATCCAGAGACTCCGCCCTTGCACAAAGGAGCAAGAACCCTTGCCTCCTGACCCTCCTGAGCTCTCCTCCTGAGCTCAGGAACCACTGTACTCGTTCATACTCAAGCCCTCCCGAGGCTAATCCACCAAAGCTTGAAGTAGGGTTTTACACCGCAAGGTGGCCTGAACCTGGGTAAATTCATGTGTGCTTTACTTGTTGTTTGCTTGAATCTGTTCATCGGATGAGGGCGAGACACTAGGTAGACGTGAGTGGGAGAGATATTCGTTCACGCCCCTATGTTTGAACTTCTTGGGTTTGCGGAGCCCGTTATCCGACATTTGGCGCGCCAGGTAGGGGGCGTGTCGAAATCTCGCCTCTTCGACGACCTCGTACCGTCCTCGTCCATCGACCTCGCTTCACTCAGCCTCGACGGATCGCTACTCTGATAGCGGAGGCGCATCAAACGCGCGCAGAAGCCCGCAGCGCTCGCACAACTCGAGTGTCGCCCTTCGGCCACGGGGCTCGCCGCCACCCGGCCTCGGTCGGGGCTGACGGCACGATGAGCATCATCGACCCGCCGCCCGGGGACTGGCAACACCCACCGCCCACGCCTCGCCAAAGCCGCGCAGCAGCGCGGGCCGCCGAGCACGCGGCGGCGAGTTCACGGGACCTACGCGAAATGGCAAACATGAGGGTCGCGTTGCTGGTGGCAAGAGAGCTGCTAAGGTGCCGGTTGCTCAACACTGGACACGACGCGCTGGTCCTCAGTGTGGCCGAGCTCCTCGATGCCGGTAGCACCGGGGCCGAGCCATTCTGCTTCTGCACACGACACCAGGAACCAGAGGCTACGACGGCCGCGCCCAGTCGCCCGTATGGGCAAGACCGGCGGCGATTTACGAAGGCGACATGGGGTACGACCCCCTGAACCCTGCGTATGACGCCGCCCCTCTGCCTAGAGGCCCTTTGTACCCAAGTACCGCCCCTACCGGGGAACCATCAGGAGGCGACCACAGGACTACACCCGACGCTGGGTGCGATCAGGCACCGGTGCGAGGGGGCTCAGGGGCAGAAGGTCAGGAGGCCTACCCCACACTCATGGCCCTTGACCCTCGGCCGCCACCGCCAACGGCCATGGAGTACGAATGAAACGCGCCCGGGTGCCTGCGGGGGTCGGCACTCGCGGCACTGGCCGTAGGCCTTGGGCCAATGGTGTCTTTGGCCACGAGCCTCGGCAGGCCAAGGAAGCAACCCAGGATGACAGAAGGGGGGGGGGGAAGGCTCGGGTCAGGCCCTCATCCCCACACGCGTGACCTGTCACGCATGAGCCCGCCCTGGATTTCACCAGGGGCTCGCCGGCGGCGGGTATGATGCATGTGGGGAGGGGCCTCCTCTCCCTCTGCTCAGACCCAAGACGCCGTGTCTCCCAGTGTACCATCCCCCGGGCTGCGGAGGGTGCGTCTGGAGGTGGTACGGCAGCCCGTCCTACGCACGCCAGGAGGGCCCAAGACCACGGCTCCGTCCCCCCGCTCACGTAATCCCATACCCTCTAGGACCGACCCTGATCAGGAGGGCTCAGGGGTCATTAGGAGCGTGAGTGGAGCGGGGTCCCCCTCGCACCTCAGGACGCCGTGTCTCCGGACGACGTTAGCCCCCAAGGCGAAGCGCGCCCGGAGGTCGCGTAAGCGGTGTGCCTAGTGCTTGGCAGGGGGGGCCTATAGCCAAGGTCCCATCCCCCCACCATGCGCAGTGTCCCACCTCATGAACGCAGCCTTCTGGTGAGTTCATGGCAGGAGCGAACTAGCACGAGGCGGGGCCCTCAAAGTGAAGGGGCAGGAACGTCAGAAGATCTCCGCTCGTGACACTCTCAAGTAATAATGAGTGGGGTTGTACACGCCCCGGAGTCCCCTGAGCGCCGCCCTAGGGCCTCACGGGGGCTCCCTCCCACGTGCTAGTGGAAGCACCATGCTCCATGCTGGCCGTCGATACTGCCCTCCAATGGCTATGCCCACACCCGCCGATGGTAGCCCTGCGCTCCGTGCTGGGGAGAAGACTGAAGACCTGCTGAGGGGCCGGACGCGGCCCCTCCCTTTGCCATTCACCTTTGCCTCCTTTGTATCTGCCTTCTCGAGTCGATCTCGCGACCGCGCAACTCATTTTTTTGAAATAAAGGGGGAAGAGTTTTCCGTCCACATTTTGCTTTTTTTCGCTGAGTTTTCTTTCGCCCAGTCCATTTTTCGCCTTGCTCGGCTAAGACAAACTACAGCTGCGACCCCGCCCAATCACTCCTCGCGAATAGGGGACGGGGTGTGGGCGCCAGTTCTGACTGGCCCGCGACCGGACCGCCAATAACTCTTGTGCCAATTGCAGGTACTCGTGAGACGTGCTCGGATAGGGTCGGCGGACGCGCCTCTCGGAAACACAACAAGGGCCCGAGGTCTTAGCCTTAGGGGCGAACGTCGCAAGGGAGTGCTTAAACCCATCCTTACATCATCAAAAGCTTAAGTCTTATGACATTCATCTTACCCGGCTCTAGAGCCACAACCAAAAATCAAACCTGCAGCAGGAGCTGGACTAAGCATCGGCATCATCGTCAGGACCATCGACATCGCCCCCCGAGCACCGGAGCATCGTCAATGGCTGGAACGAGCTCCGTTACCAACACGTCCACGTGATCGCTCACCCATCAGCTCCCACATGGGCGCGAGTGTGCCTGGAGCGGCGCCAGCCGCTGCCTCAGGAAGTCCTTCACGATCTGGGCCCCTTCAAGCCTCGAGCCCAGGCCGGCCTCGATCTTTGCCAAGACAGGCTCGGCAAGGGGGTCGTTGAGCTTCATGTAGCTCCAGCAGGTACGTTTCTCCGGACGGGCAGTAGGAAACGCCAGCAGCATGTGAATACGCTGGGCATCCAGATAGACCCACTCTTCCAGTGGGTGTCTATCTTCTTCCCGGCTGACATCAGCCTGTAGCCCTGGCGCTGGAAGACAAAGGAGACACAGCCCGATCACGGACCCTCATCATACTGCCGCATGGAGAAGAAGTGGCGGAAGAGGGCGACAGTCGGCTTCACCCCCGCACACGCCTCGCAGTAAAAGGCGAAGAGCGACATGACGAAGATGGAGCGAGGCTGGATGTGGAGCGCGTGCACCTGGTAGTGATTCAGGATGGCGTAGAAGAACTCCGAAAAGGGCGGCATGAGCCCGACGGAGATGCTGTGGAGGAATAAGGGGTAGCAAGACTTCGGCAAGACCCGCGCCGCGGCGGACCCAACCCAAATCTTTGTTGGCCAATGCTCGTTGTGGACGCTCGACAAGAAAGACTGGACCTCCGAGTAGTCCCCCTCCTCAGTGATGGTGGACTCCTCAAGCGCCACCTCGAGGGAGGAAGAAGTTCCGGACACGTACGCGGCACCCTTGCTTTTCTTCGCCATTGTTGGAGGCGCCGGAGGCGAAGGAGAAGGGGATCTGAGTAGGAAGGAAAGGAGGCGATAACTCCTCTTCAGCGAAGACAGTCCCTTTTGTCAAGTTACACGGTTGCCAAGACTGCGTGGGAAGCGAAGTCGCCCACATCCCATCCAACCGTCACGCGCCAGCCTGGCCCGCAGCCTTTTGGGGCCCACGACACTTTGTACTCGACTAAGGCTTCGCCCGGAAGCCAACTCCGCGCGCGCCTTGGGCCCAGGGGCTACTGTCGGCGTCCTAGGAACCAGGGTACCCAGACTTGCCTGTCTGCGGGCTGCGACGCGCTCCTACTGCGGCCTGGTATGGCCCAGCTGATCGACCAGCTACTAAAGACCCTCGCGACGGGGGCTAGACCTCGCGAGGAGAACGACATCAAGACCCCCTCAGGAGCGGCCTCGGCTAGGTTGCTCCGGAGGGGCGGAGAATCCAAGGCCAAGCCTGCCTCGGGAGGAGGCAGTGACGCGAGCAATGATGCACCGCGCCAGTGGGTGCTAGCGTGTGCCAGCGATGCAGTTGCCGTTTTGGTGCAAAGGAGACAGTACAGGCGCAGGTTCCCAAGGGGCGGGACAAAGGTTTTCCCTTTGGTGCAACAACACCGAAGACCGCAAGGATGACAGGGAGGATGTCACCACCGAGCCCACCAACACGTCATCGCCTGATCCCTTTGCAGGCGAAGACCGCTTTTGTCAGGATAGGAACATCCTTGTGTTCCCGCTCAAAATGGCCGTTGTGGGATCCCTTCCCGCCTAAATATTTCTGGGGAAGAGGACCCTGGCCGCCTATATAAGTACCTAGGGTCCCCACTATGGAGGCATTCGGATCAGATCCAGAGACTCCGCCCTCGCACAAAGGAGCAAGAACCCTTGCCTCCTGACCCCCATGAGCTCAGGAACCACTATACTCGTTCATACTCAAGACCTCCCGAGGCTAATCCACCAAAGTAGGAAGTAGGGTTTTACACCGCAAGGTGGCGTGAACCTGGGTAAATTCGTGTGTGCTTTACTTGTTGTTTGCTCGAATCTCTTCATCGGACTAGGGCGAGATGCTAGGTAGACGTGAGTGGGAGAGATCTCCGTTCACGCCCCTGTGTTCGACTACTTTGGTTTGCGGAGCCCGTAATCCGACATTTGACGCGCCAGGTAGGGGGCGTGTCGAAGTCTCGCCTCTCCGACGACCTCGTCCCGCTCTCGTTCGTCGACCTCGCTACGCCACCATGGTGGAAACACGCCGAGTAAGCGCCGCCCGCCGTGCCGCCAATGTCGCTCAGACGGCGCCCGCGGGCAACGGTGCACCACTCCGCCCCAACTCGCCAGTCCCCAACGCCGCCACCGACCCGGCCATCCACGAGCAGCAGGACTCATCGCTGCCGCTGTCCGTGCGGCGCGATGGCCGCACGGCGACACCGTCACCCTCGCCGGCCGTGGCGTCATCCTTGCTGATCCGCCCCGAGTTGGTCTACCAGCAGCTCACGCTACTGATGGCGCGCGAGCTCGTGCGCTACCGCCCGACAGACGACCTCTACAACGAATGGCTCCACCGCATCACCGAGCTCGTCAACGACGCTGGGGAGGTACCTGCACCAACTCACTCCTATCGACCACCGTCGCTCATGGTGGGGAACGAGGGCCACGGTGTCCCAGCCCCACCTCCACTGTACAGCGCCGACCAGGGGCTCAGACGCGAGGCTCCGCGGCGCGAGCAGCCCCGCAGGGCCCCTGTGTGCGACGAGGAGAGCTGCCAGGTGATTCCGCATCCCCAGGCAGAAGCTCGCGCCCCCCCCATCCCGCAGCACCAGAACCGCGCACCACAGGAGGTGGTGGCGCCTGCGCCCCAAGAACCAGCACCGCAGGCGCAGGGGGCGCCTGCAATCATGAGCGTGGCTGGATGTCGCACCTTAGCTCCAGAGCTGCGGCGCCTCATCTAGCCCGGCAAGTTCAAGCCGAATCTTCCTCCGGACTATGATGGCACCATCGACCCCGCAGAGTTCCTCCAGCTCTGCGAGTTGAGCATCGAGGCGTCCAACGGCACCGAGCAGGTCATGGCAAACTGGTTCCCCATGGCCCTCAAGGATGGCGCCCGCTCCTGGCTCCTGAACCTCCCCGTGGGATCCATCTCCTCCTGGGGGGAGCTTCGTGAGCGTTTCTTCGCCAACTTCTAGGGTTCCCACGACTGAGCCCCAACGGCACCGGATCTGCGCCGCGTGAAGCAGCAGCCTGGGGAGACCCTACAGCAGTACATCCAGCGTTTCAACACCATGCGCCTCAAGATCCCTAGGGTCTCAGACGAGGCCATCATCTCGGCGTTCTCCGACGGTGTCCGCGACGTCAGGATGAAGGAGGAGCTCGCCATCTACGAGGATCTATGCACATCCCTCGAGATGTTCAAACTCGCGGCGAAGTGCGCCAGGGCAGAGGAAGGACGCCTCTCCCTCTGTCCTGGAGCTTCCTAAAGCGGAGGCTGACGAAAAAAGGCCAAGGCCAAGGAAGCGAAGTGCAAGGGACCCGATGTGCTGGCTGTGGAGCCAGAAATCCCTCCAAGGGGTCAGCGACCACCACGGGCAAAGGCTCTAGCAAGGCCCCGAAGTCCGTATGCGAGGCAAGACGGAGCAAGTTACCAAAGATGCGGGAGACCGCTCGCCTGAGGATGTCGCGGCTCTGCTCCTCAACGAGCTGTCGTGCCCTCATGACCCCGCCTTCAAGACGCTCCAGAACTTTGGTGAAGAACCCCGAGATATCCGGCTTCATCATCAACGAGCGGGTCATCGACCCTCGAGTCAAGGAGCTCGTTCAAGGCTCGGCCGGCCCTGTGGCGCAAGGCCTCGAATATCTTCGAGCGGATGTGTTGCATTCCAGAAGCTCGCGTGGCCTCCTCGGAGTTCCGGGCCGTGGTAGTGGAAATGTCTTCCACCTCCTTGTGGAAGCAGGACAACTCTGCCCTGGCGGCAGCGCGAGCCTTCTCCGATGCGTGCTCGCAGCGCTCCGCCACGGCATAGGCCTCCCTCGACACCCGCTCACGACGCTCGGCTACGGCGCGAGCCTTCTCCGACACCTGCAAACGGCGTTCGACATCTGCTAGCTTGCCCTTGAGAGCCGTGACCTCCTTCTGGAGTTCCTTGCGCTTATCACCAAAGCGAGTCTCGTGAAGCCCCTGCTTCTCACGGTAAACCTTTCGCAGACGCTCGGCCTCCATGGCAGCCTTCCTCGTGGCATCCTCTCGATCATCGAGGTTGCCCTCGGCTTCGGCCACTTGGCACTCCATTGTCTCCAGGTGCTCGCGCTCCATGTTCAGCTCCATCATCTCAAGTACTAGTGCCTCCTCCCGCGCTGAGAGACCTGTTGGGCTGTCATCATCAGCCGTGGGCACGATAAGGGCAGCCCTTCGAGTACGAACCTGACGCTCGAGCGCGGCGTTCGAAGTTTCGAGCTCGCGTGCGCGCTCCTCGGCTACTGCGCGGCGATGGTCTGCGTCTCGAGCCTCTTTCAGGGCGCGGGCGCGGGCCTCCTGAGCTGCGGCCATAGACGCTTCCGCTTTCTTCAGGGTGGTTTTATGCTGCAGCTGGCTCAAGTTAACGGCAGCCCGCAACTGGCGCCAGCCCGCAACTGGCGCCAGCCCTTAGCCAGAAGCAGGCTCTCGGCCTCAATGCGCGCATCCACTTTAGCGACCTCGACCTCAAGGCGCTTCAGGGCATCTGATGCCCCCCGCACAAGATCATGATGAACCACGCTCCTGCGCAGCGCGAGTTCCAGGAGGTGGCCCGGCTCGTCCGCGACGTCCGGGCCACCGAAAAGGGGCTCTTCTCCTCCCTCAGCATGCGGCCCGGGGCTAGCCCCAGGGGCGCGTGCTACCTCCGGCGCGAGGGGCAGGCGTGGTGCTGATGAGTGGCCGGCCTCCCAGGCCGCCTCAAGAGCTTGCTGATCCACGATGAAGACAAGCCCCGGGGCACGAGATGGGCCCCTGACACACCAAGAGCTTCCTTGCCCCATAAGCACTCGGGGGCTGGGAGCATGGTCCACGTGGCAGGGTCCGGGCGCGGCCCCACGGACCCACGCGAGGTCTACCGAAGACCCAGCATGGTCCGGAGGAGGGGCGCGGGCAGAAGTGTCTGCGAGCCTCGCCGAACGGCTCGGGAATGAGTCAGGGGAAACCCTGCGGAGCAAGGGGTCAGGAGAACCATATCAGGAAGAACAGAAAAAAGCTAAGGAACACACACGTGCCCGGTACAGTCAACTTCATCCTCTTCAGAGCCCTCGGGGCAGGGCCATAGCTTCCCCTCAGCCTCCGCCTCTTGCCCAGCGCCGCGAAGGACGGCAGGAGGCTGCTTGGGGCAGGCGCGCCTAGGCCCGGGGTAGGGTCGCGGCGGACACCCGCGACCGGCGCCCCATTTCCCGCTACAGTCTCCTCCGGGCTCACCCCGACAGGAGGCTGTCATGCCCCACCTTCAGCCACCTCAGGAGCTAGCAGCGTCTCGGTATCTTCCGCCGCCTCCATCGCCACTGGCGCCCACGCTTCGTCTGCTCGCTCCGGGGGCGGAGTGGACCCTTGGTCAGGGGCTCCACTTGATGTATCTGCCCCGGAAGAGAAGGTTGGGATCGTGAGCCCTGGCGCCACCATCAAGGGATTGTCATGAGGATCAGAGACGCCCCCCGGCAATAGTCCCCACACATCGAAGCGGGGCATCTTCTCGGCAAAGGCTTTTCCAGCCACGGGAGCCAAGTACAAGGGAGTCACGGAGACGGGGCGTGCTTCAGGCACTCCGCCGACGAGTAGCCGCAGCATCCCCTGGAGCGTCTCAGGGGGGGCTACTTCCGCTGAAGATGCACAGGATCATCAAGACCGGAGAGGGCCCACATCGGGCGAGAGTGGCGCTGAAGCGGGGTGACACACAGAATAAGGAAGTCCCTCACCACCATCGCCAAGGTCAACGCATTACTCCTCAGGCTGGCCAGCCGACGCATGACCTGCTCTGCCCGCGGATCCAATAGGGCCTCGTGCTCCCAGCCCGAGCTCGGCACCGCCGGCGTGTCGGGATGGTGGAGCTGCGGGTTGTGCGTAATAGCATCAACATACACCCACTACCGACGAAACCCCGCCGTGTTCGGGCGGAGCATGTAGTCGATCCCGGAGGCGGCGGTCGCGTCCGCCACGCGCAGCGACACACACCCCGAGCGCTACCCCCGTCGACCAGGCGGAGGGCGAAGAAGTGGCAAAGCAAGGCCACGGACGGGGAAACACCAATGATAGCTTCGCACAGAAACGCGAAGCCGGAGAGGACAATGATGGACCCCGGGTCCAAGTGCACCGCCCGAATCTAGTAATGCGTGAGCACCACATAGAAGAAGGCGGAAAGAGGGGGGAGGAGACCCCTGAAGATGGCATGGAGGTGGAGCTGGATGTCATTGGCGTTTAACTCCGCCATCGGCCGGGAGGCAAGCCAGGCCCGGGTCGGCCCCCACTGGTTGGACGCATCAGCCAGGGCATGGCGCACCTTGTCCATACCCTCCTGGTTCACCACGAAGGAGCGACCCAGTGCCTGCTCGAGCCTCGGCGCCGGCATGGCAGACTCGCCGGTTCCCCTCTTCTTTGTCCTACGCGGCATGGCGACAAGGAAGGGGGGGCAGAGAAGGCAAGGAAAGGGAGGAGGCGATTGAGGGGCAAGAAAGCAGGGGCGGCAGCAAGAAGTCCGCCTATCGGTTGTGCGATTGTCAAATCGCACGACTGCCAAGGCTGCAGGGGAAGCGGAGTCGCCCACGTCCCATACAACCATCACACGCCAGCTAGGCCCGCAGCCTTTGGGGGCCCACGTTGCTTCGTCCTCGACTAAGGCTTCGCCCCAAGCCAACCCCATGCGCGCCTTGGGACCGGGGGCTACTGTCGACGTCCTGGGAACCAGGGTACCCCGACTTGCCTGTCTACGGGCCGCGACGCGCTCCTACTACGGCCTGGTACGGCCCAGCTGATCGACCAGCTACTCAAGACCCTCGCGAGGGGGCTACACCTCGCGAGGAGAACGACACCAAGACCCCCTCAGGAGCGGCCTCGGCTAGGTTGCTCTAGAGGGGCGAAGAATGCAAGGCCAAGCATGCCTCAGGAGGAGGCAGTGACGCGAGCAGTGACGCACCGCGCTAGCGGGTGCCAGCGCGTGCCAGCGGCACAGTTGCCGTTTTGGTGCAAAGGAGACAGCACAGGCGCAGGTTCCCGAGGGGTGGGACAAAGGTTTCCCCTTTGGTGCAACAAGACCAAAGACTGCAAGGACGACAGGGAGGATGTCACCACCGAGTCCACCACCGCGTCACCGCCTGGTCCCTTTGCAGGCGAAGACCGCTTTTGTTAGGATAGGAACATCCTTGAGTTCCCACTCAAAATGGCCGTTGTGGGATCCCTTCCTGCCTAAACATTTCTGGGGAAGAGGACCCTAGCCGCCTATATAAGTAGCTAGGGTCTCCACTATGAGGGGGATGAGATCTAGAGACTCCAACCTTGCACAAAGGAGCAAGAACCCTTGCCTCCTGACCCTCCTGAGCTCTCCTCCTGAGCTCAGGAACCACTATACTCATTCATACTCAAGCCCTCCCGAGGCTAATCCACCAAAGCAGGAAGTAGGGTTTTACACCGCAAGGTGGCCCGAACCTGGGTAAATTCCTATGTGCTTTACTTGTTGTTTGCTTGAATCTCTTCATCAGACAAGGGCGAGACGCTAGGTAGACGTGATTGGGAGAGATCTTCGTTCACGCCCCTGTGTTCGAACTTCTTGGGTTTTCGGAGCCCGTAATCTGACACACTTGTACTTGGGAGTACCCTTAGGGATACCATGTTTCACCTTCTGCACCATGGCATCACTGAGTTGGGCCTCACGGATTTGATCTTCCAAGGTAGGAGCAACTTGAAGGTTGGCAAGAAATCCTTGCGGAACAACTTGGAGGTTGAGCTTCCTGAATGATTCATAAAGTTCAGGCTGGAACGGTTTGAGAAGGAGACTGTTGCAATACGCCTTTCTACTCAAGGCATCTGCAATGACATTGGCCTTGCCAGGTGTGTAATCAATGCTTGGATCGTATTCTTGAATCATCTCAACCCAACGAGTCTGGCGAAGGTTAAGGTTTGGCTGTGTGAAGATGTACTTCAAGCTCTTGTGATCGGTGAAGATGTCCACTTTTCTGCCCAACAGAAGGTGTCTCCACGTGATCAAGGCATGTACAACTACTGCTAGCTCAAGATCATGTGTGGGGTAATTCTTCTCATTTAGTTTCAACTGCCGAGAAGTGTATGCCACAATCTTCTTGTCTTGTATGAGAACACCACCAAGATCTTGCAATGAAGCATCACAAATGACTTCATAAGGCTTGGACTCATCCAAATGAGTAAGAACCGGAGCAGAAATGAGCTTCTCTTTGAGTGTTTTGAATGCCACATCACAATCAGGAGTCCAAGAGTACTTGACATTCTTCTGCAACAGGTTGGAGAGAGGCTTCACAATCTTGGAGAAGTTCTCAACGAACCTTCTGCAATAGCTAGCGAGACCAAGGAAGCTTAGGAGTTGCTTGGCATTCTGCGGGGGTTCCCAGTTGACAATAGCTTCAACTTTCTCGGGTTCACAGAAATGCCCTCGGCAAAGATAATATGGCCAAGATATAGGACTTTATCCAGCCAGAATTCACATTTAGAGAACTTCGCATAGAATTAGTGTTCGCGGAGCCTGTCAAGGACCAAACAGAGGTGCTTGGTACGGTATTCTTCATTCTTGGAGAATACCAAGATATCATCCAGATAGACGAGAACAAATTCATTGGTGTAGGCGTTGAATATGAAGTGCATCATCCTTGAAAAGGTGGGTGGAGCATTTGCAAGGCCGAAAGACATGACCGTGTATTCATAAGAGCCAAAACTCGTTCTGAATGCGGTCTTAGGAATATCCTCTTCACGGATACGGATCTGATGGTAACCCATCCGGAGATCGAGCTTCGAGAACACCTTTGCTCCTTTGAGCTGCTCGAACATTTCATTGATATTGGGGAGCGGATACTTGTTCTTTATTGTCTTCTTGTTCAATGGCCGGTAATCAACGCAAAGGCGTTCCGTGCCATCCTTCTTCAGTAAGCCTTTCTGCTCAAGGCATCTGCAATTACATTGGCCTTGCCAGGAGTATACTCAATGCTTGAATCGTACTTTTGAATCATTTCAACCCAACGAGTCTGGCGGAGGTTAAGGTTTGGCTGGGTGAAGATGTACTTCAGGCTCTTGTGATCGGTGAAGATGTCCACTTTTCTGCCAAACAGAAGGTGTCTCCACGTGATCAAGGCATGAACAACTGCTGCTAGCTGAAGACCATGTGTGGGGTAATTCTTCTCATTTGATTTAAGCTGACGCGAAGTGTAGGCAACGATCTTCTTGTCTTGCATGAGAACACCGCTGAGACCTTGCAATGAAGCATCACAGAACACTTCATAAGGCTTGGACTCATCCGGAGGAGTAAGTACCGGAGTAGAAATGAGCTTCTCTTTGAGTGTATTGAATGCCACATCACAATCAGGAGTCCACAAGTAATTGACATTCTTCTGCAACAGGTTGGAAAGAGGCTTGGCAATCTTGGAGAAGTTCTCAACGAACCTTCTGCAATAGCTTGCGAGACCGAGGAAACTTCGGAGTTGCTTGACATTCTGAGGAGGTTCCCAGTTGAAAATAGCTTCAACCTTCTTGGGGTTAACAAAAATGCCCACGGCAAAGATAATGTGGCCAAGATAGAGGACTTTATCAAGCCAGAATTCACATTTGGAGAACTTTGCATAGAAACGGTGCTCACGGAGCCTGTCCGGAACCAAACGAAGGTGCTTGGCATGCTCTTCTTTATTCTTGTAGAATACCAAGATATCATCGAGGTAGACGAGAACAAATTCATTGGTCTAGGGGTTGAATATGAAGTGCATCATCCAAGAGAAAGTGGGTGGAGCATTTGCATGCCCGAAGGACATGACTGTGTACTCGTAGGAGCCGTAGCTCGTTCTGAGTGCGGTCTTTGGAATATCCTCTTCACGGATACGAATCTGATGGTAGCCCATCCGGAGATCAAGCTCCGATAAAACCTTGGCTCCTTTGAGCTGCTCGAACAGTTCATTGATATTGGCGAGCAGGTACTTATTCTTAATTGTCTTCTTGTTCAATGGCCGGTAATCAACGCACAATCGTTCCGTGCCATCCTTTTTCTTGACAAAAAGAACACCACAGCCCCAAGGAGAAGTACTTGATCTTATGAGACCCATACGTTCTTGATCATCGAGTTTTTTATTCAGCTCCTTCAACTCTTTAAGAGAAAGCTTGTACGGACGCCGACAGGCTGGCTCGGTACTGAGTTCAAGTTCAATGACGAATTCAACTGGATGGTTAGGAGGCATGCCTGGAAGCTCTTAAGGGAATACATCCTCGTATTCACAAACCACCGGAATCTGGGAAATGGCATTAATCTCGCCCTTGTCATTGAGAGAGAATAGCCTGATTGTGTTATCTCGCACTGCGAAGATAATCACGTCTTCGTAAGGATGAGTTAGATTGACCTCCTTGTTTACACAATCGATAAGAGCATCATGCTTCGAGATCCAATCCATCCCAAGAATAAGATCAATGTCCGAGTTACCGAGAATAACCGGGGAAACCAGAAAATTGTAATCGCCCATATGAATAGATATATCTGGAGCCATCAAATTATAAGACATGTGTTTGCCCGGAAAAATAATTGATAACTTCTCTGGTAAGGCCATTGTGCCCACATTGTGCCCACATTGTGCTTAGATGCAAATGGACATGACATGAAGGAAAGTGATGCACCAGAGTTAAACAAAACTTATGCAGGGATAGAGTTAACTAGAAGATTACCAATTATCACATCAGACGAATTCTTTGCTTGAGCTGCATTAGTCAGGTTCACTCTTGCATGCTTGGTATTGTGCTTGACAGTAGCATTGCTGACAGGTGGAGGAGGCGGAAGGCGCCTTTGGTTGGGACACTTGTAGGCATAGTGACCCTTCTAAGTACACTTGTTGCACGTAACTTCTGAAAGTGGCCGATGATAAGGACCGCTTGGTCTTGGAGCTTGGAACTGAGACATGGACCGGTTGCTTGGGTTGGGTGGGTGGGAAAATCCACGACCACCTGAGTGCTTGTTGTTACTTGGAGGACGGAGCACTGGAGGAGGCGGGAGCCAGAATTTCTGCTGCTTGGCAACCACTTGAGAGGAAGAGGAGGAGTGAACAACATCTCTTATCCTCTTCTTGGAAGCTTCACATTTGAGCTGAGCTGCCTCTTGCTTGAGAGCCATGTTGTAGAATTGGTCAAATTCATCTGGCTCGAACAGAGTGAGTGCAAGTTGGAGTTCATCTTTCAGACCACCTCGAAACTGGTAGATTTTGCTCTTGGTATGTCTTGTTTCCCATAACGGGCAAGATTCTGGAACCTGACATTGTATTGGTAGACACACATGGTGCCCTGCTTCAGATTGCGGAATTGCTCACGCATGCCTTCAATGACACTTGTAGGGATGTGATCAGATCGGAAATCGCGGTAGAAGTCAGTCCACGAGATCTCATGACCCGCTCTAGAGTCTTTGTACTGTTGCCACCAATCTACAGCTTGATCTTTGAGTTGGAAGGTGACAAACTTGACATAATCCTCAGTTCTGACGTTACTGCACTCGAAGTGTTTCTTGATGTCTGTGATCCAATCTTCAGCATCGAGCGGATCAACACAGAAACTGAAATACTTTGGTTGGTTTGCCAGGAATTGGTTGAGAGTTGCAAAGTGAGGTTGATTGAACAAATTTCCTTGCCCTTGGTTCCCTTGATTGCCTTGATTAGCTCAATTTGCTTGGAAACTCTGCATCATCTGCATGAGCATCTGAGTGTTTTGATTGGTTGCCTACATAATCGCTCTCCATGCCTCCGACGGAAGAGGAGGGGAAGGAGGACGCTCTTCTTCACCCTCTGGGTTCTAGTTGGGAACTTTCTTAGGTGCCATCCTGAAGATGATGACAAACGTTAACCATTGAAGCAAATAATAGATAAGCTGAATCAGCGGCTAGATATTTCCAACATATAGTCTTCACAATGAACATCCCAACAAAATTGAACGAATGAATTCCATAGCTTAATGGTACATAAACTTGTCGAGAAGCCACTTGGGAGAACAAAATGATAGAATAAAACAACAAGGTACAGATGGAACAAATACATAATAGAGGTTTTGTCCAACATGTTCATGCTGAAAACCCCATGGAACGTGTTACAAAAGGCCTTGCAACTCCCTAATGCAACCCATGATAGCCTCTCCACTAGATGTTGAACCCCAACCTCATATCATGCACCCATTGGAAGATTACCTAAGAGCTATTTGAATCCCACCTATTAATTCCCAAAGCTTTCCGGTTATGCAATCTGGTGTTGGGGATACAGGGGAAGCACCGCATATCACTCAACTAATAAATCCTACATCCAGCTGTATCCATCCATCAACACATAACGAGGCACCTTCGGAAACTGTTTACCTCGGACCTTTGAAACGCATCTGCTATACTAGCTGTGGCAATACTCCCGAACTATCTCCCCAATACTGGGTGACGTCGGGGATATCTCACCACCAGACATGCATAGAAGAGTTTTCGATGTCGGTCGCCTCTGGTATTCTAGAACCGCAACGATACATTGGTGACGACAACACCTCGGAGCTCAACTCCCCGGGACACTGCCACAACCCCTGAATGACATGAGGCACCAAGAACAATGTTCTCATCACAAAGATATCTGAACAATCCAAACAATACCCGTGTGGTCGTAAAAAAAAATTTGGTGAAATTTTGAGAATAGTGAAGATAAAACAACGTCAGGAGTCCTCACCAGAGCGATGAAGGGGATGAGGCGTAAAAGGAAATCCTACTCTCATATATATACAGCCAGTCTATTCTCATAATATTATGAGAATAGTATTCTCATAACACTTCCGCACTGCACGCATAACGCGAGGGCACTGCATTCTCAGTAGTAAAGGTACTGTAACACAGAAGACCAGTGAACTTCATGTTGAAAAAACTGTACTTGTTGTTTTTTCGGTACCTTTTTTGCTCTAGTTTTTTAACCATTTGTTGGAACAATGCGTGTAATATACCGTTGAAAAGGTATGGATTATGCGCTACTTCGCCATGTTGAACACTTTTCGAGATTCCTCACGGCTTAAGAGCAGTTTTAAAAACGGTGCGACCCACGAATAATGGCAGCGAGCGTTTTTTCGTGTTTTTTTTCTAAACTGCTCGTCGGAATGAAACGTATGATACACCGTCGGAAAGATATCGTCGATGTGCATATTTTTCATATATAATTTTTTGTCTAATTTTTTACGATTTAAAAGCGGTTTCAAATTTACTAAATCGCGGAAATCTGTTTTTCGAATTTTTTCATATTTTCAGTACTGTTTTCACTCCAGTTTTCTAACCGTTTGTTGAAACAAGGCGTGTAATATACCATTGAAAAACTATGGACGAGGCACAACTTTCATATGTTGAAATGTTTTTGAGATTCCTTACGGTTTTTAGTTAATTTTGAAAATCGTGCGGCTGACTACGAAGGGCAGCAGTAGTTTTTGGCGAAATTTTTACAAACCGCTGGTTAAAATGATTCAATATATACGCCGTTGGGAAGATATCGACGAGACGCAACTTTTTCATGTAGAACACTCTCTCTAATTCCTTACGGTTGAAGAGCAGTTTTAAAATTACCGAAATGCGGAACACTCTATTTTCACGACACTCAAATCGACGTGCATATTTCATCAGACAGAAGAGCACACTGCTTGAGAGTGCAAACCGCACTCCATCCGGCGTGCAAGGGAACTGCATGTTTTTTAAATGCATATTTGTTTTTAAATGGATTGTATGAAAAGTACTTCTTGGTGGACTGTTTTGAAGTCCAAACTGCACCGCATTTGCATGATTTTGTAAATGCATTTTGTTTTAAAATGTTTGTACTGACAAGTCCTTCGCGGTGGAATTTTTTGTAGACCAAAGCACAGTGCATTTTTGCATGTTTTTAAATGCATTTTATTTGAAATGGACTATACTAAAAAGTCTTCCGTAGTGGACTTTTTTCAAGACCAAAGTGCACCGCATTTGCATGAGTTTTTAATTGTATTTTCTTTTAAAAGTTGTGTACTTTAAAGTCCTTCATAGTGGACTTTTTTGTAGACCAAAGTGCACTGCATTTTTACATGTTTTAAATGCATTTTGTTCGAAATGAACTATACTGAGGAGTCCTTCGTAGTGGACTTATTTTTTTACCCAAGTGCACTGTACGTTCACATACCTAACAAACCACCACAAAATGAACCAGGCACCTTTCATAGACACCTTTTTTACATATAAAACTTACCTAACAAACTTCATAGACGAAGCGCGCGAGCTACATCTTTTTTATAATTTTTTACATTTTTCTCTAACACATTATCAAGAAGAAAGTGAACTTAAAAAAATGACCCTTCTTCTTCTGTAGTTTCCCGACGAACTGAACGTCCACACACGCACACACACATGACCTGAAAAAGTGGACTCCATTTTGTTTTGAGACGCAAAGGTCTCCCAGCAGAACTGCATCAGGCAATTCCCTGTTTTTCCTCCGGCAATTTTCACAATTTTCTCAACAATTGAAACACACTTCATACATAAAACAAAATGTATTCACACATAAATAAACAAACTGCACTATAGTGAGAGGTGACCCTCCTCGTCGTCACAGGTGCATCCCATGTGGCCATGCCCAGCCAAACTGTATGCTGCCACCAACTGCAGTGCCCGCTACTGTTGATGCAACGCCCGTAAGTGTACTGCAATGATACCACACACATCCAAAATCTGAAATACGGAAAAGAAGAACTGAACTGCAGCTACCTGTCCAAGTATTCATCACATAAAAGGATTCATCAACATAGCAGAAAGAACTCAACAAAAATCCAACCGGTTTGTAGTAGACCGCGTAGTCATGTACATGCTCACACGCCCGGCACTGCGACGCCATGAGCTCCGCTTTATGTATCCTATATATATATATATATATATTATGATTAATAAATAAACCGGAACCCTCGGTAAACCGGGGGACCAGCCTTTTTCTTCTAAATAAGTGTCTTATGAAAGTTAATACAGATAATTCGAACAGGCTATTTTGTTATGCAGGACAATGCTATAAGGGACCAAACATGACTTGCCTTTCAAGTGCAACTCCTTCATAAAAACCCTACCTCCAGGATCACTAGGGGGCTACGGATCACATGTGAATCCTCGCTTAAATCTCTTCTGGTCCGGTTTACATGATTGTCTTCACATCAGCGCCCTTTGGATTACATCCATTGATTGGCAAACACTGTTCTTGTCCCTAGGAGTACTTCCTTTGATGGCAAATGTAAAATTCTTGCCCCTTGGTTGATACATCCTTTGATGGCAAAAGAAAAAACTGTTCTTGCCCCTAGGAGTACTTACTTTGATGGCAAATGCAAAAATTCTTGCCCCTTGGTTGATACTTCCTTTGATGGCAAAAGAAAAAACTGTTCTTGTCCCTAGGGGTACTTCCTTTGAT
>LR738709.1:426255428-426337205 GCA_902687465.1 Secale cereale
TTCCTTTGATGGCAAAAGAAAAAATGTTCTTGTACCTAGGGGTACTTCCTTTGATGGCAAATGCAAAAATTCTTGCCCCTTGGTTGATACTTCCTTTGATGGCAAAAGAAAATATGTTCTTGTCCCTTGGAGTACTTCCTTTGATGGCAAATGCAAAAATTCTTGCCCCTTGGTCGATACATCCTTTGATGGCAAAAGAAAAAGTTCTTGTCCCTTGGAGTACATCCTTTGATGGCAAAAGAAACAGTTCTTGCCCCTTGGAGTACATCCTTTGATGGCAAAATAAAAAAATCATAGCCCTTTGGGTCGCACCCATTGAATAGCACATATGGAGCCTGGCAGCTCGTAAAAAGCCTCGACTACATGGTCTTATTTGCAAAACTGTGTTTTATGTTTTGTGATTTTTTCAAAGTTTTTTATGGTTTTTTGATCCGGAACTGGGCAACTTCAAAGTTGACCACGTAAGTACAAAAAGTCTGGGTCATAGAGCACCAACATGATTTAAACCAGTATTTATTATAATCCGGAACAATCATTGGGTACACACCAACAGAGCCAAGTGCCTCCTCAGAATCTACAATGTTCACCGGGTTAAGGATGTCAAGCATACTTAATTAAAAGGTATGAAATTATTTTTAAGGTATAAAGCAGACACTCGTTCAATATATATACCTTATGAGAGCACTTTAATCGGCCCGGTGGTAAACCGCCAGGACATTTTCTTAGCGTTGACTATGCAAATACAGGTGATTGATTATAGCAGACAAGGGATTCAAATTGGCAGACGCCAAATCAACATTATGACATCCGAGTTAAGATAAGCAATGTTTCGAGCTATCCTATTACAAGGCACTTGAAGGCCTGGACGGATTAAAGTTTTTTGGCAACGGATTACAGCAGATAAAAATAAAATGAAGTGACTTATGCTTCTTCCTGCTGCGAAGGCTGAGGATCGACTTGTTCCAGAACTTCTTCATCCTCTAGAAGCGGCTGAAAATCAGGAACGCGCCAGTCGATCTTGGATAATGCACGAAAGTACATCTCTTCAGTAATGAGATCGGACGGATCAACATGTGGGGCGAAAGTATGGGTGCGCACTGGTGGGATTAGATTCTCGGTGTCATAAACCGGCCGATCCACCCGCTCATTCTTTAAGTCATATGCCGGATGATACCTGGTCAAGTCCGCTTCATCAGCGAGCTTGCTGGCAAGAGGACGCATTTCTTTAGTCAAAGCATGAAGGTCCTTGCCAGAAAAGGCAGATCCATCCTCCTTGTTGCTGGGTGATACGTCTAAAACGTATCTATAATTTCTGCTTGCTCCATGCCTCTTTTGGGTGATATTGCTATGATATTTATACACTTCCATACACTTTTGATCGTATTTGGACTAACCTATTAACTCAGTGCACCCCAGTGCCAGTTTCTGTTTTCTGCTGTTTTTGTATTTCAGGTTTTCCCGTCACGAAAACTGTCAGAAAAATTCCGGAAAAATTATATAAAAAATCAGCGTTCCGGAAGCTTCCACACGGCCGAAGTAGGGCCGGAGGGGGGCCACCAGGGCTCCAGGCGCCCTGGTGGCGCGGCCCCCCTCCTAGCCGCGCCGGGGGGGCGCCTGGGCCCCCCAGGCCTCCGCTGATGCCCCCCTTTGGCATATATTTATATCGCGTCCCGAAACCCTCGAGGACGGAACCCTTTTTCGCGATCTCATCTCTGTTCCGCCGCCGCCGCGCTTCCAAGATCGGGAGCACCAGGAGAACTCTTCCCGGCACCCTGCCGGAGGGGAGGATCACCACCGGGAGCCTCTCCACCACCATGGACGCCTCCCGGATGAGTTGTGAGTAGTCTCCCTTGGACCATGGGTCCATGACCAGTAGCTATGTGATCTTCTCCTCCCCTTCTTATGCTTCACTAATTAGACCTCGTGAGCTTCCCTACATGATCGAGGCACCTATGTAATCCTTATGCTGTTGCTATGTTGAGTTTGCTGGGATCCGATGGATTGTGAGATTATGTTCAGATTGTGTTTGAGTAATATATTTGATTTACCTCTTTTATATTTATGTTCTTAAGTAATTCTTGCATGTTCTCCGTTGCTATTTATTGCTTTGGCCAAGTAGTAGGTAGTGACTCCAAGAGGGAATGTTATGCTCGATTGTGGGTTCATGCCCCTCGATGACTAGCTTGAGTGACAGAAACATGAGTCTAGGGGATGTGTTGTTTCCACAAGGGGGAAAACAACGGTGCTTGTACTCGCGGGTGCAAGGATTGTTTACTTTACGCAAAGTTCTTTTAATGCAGTTGTCTGTTGCTTTGAGTTTACACTATGGGTGGGACTCGCAACTTAATACCAGCGAGATGTTCTGGATAGATATCCCAAGGTGGATGATTAGTAGTACATGCAGATGGATTTTGGTCTACTTGCCTTGGCGTACCGCCCATAATTCTGTCAATTGCCCAGCTGTAATTCGTTTACCTCACATAGCTGTTTTATCGTCTTTTGGGAGAGAGACATCACTAGTGAACATCATGGGATCCCGGTCCATATTACCATCATCGATCACATCTGCTATTTACTTTCTGCTTTTACTTACTATTTGCAGCAATACCTATCACTATTATCACTTGCGTTTGATCCTTTGTAAACGACAAGGCCGGAGGGATTGACAACCTCTCTGTACTCGTTGGGAGCAAAGTTATTTGTATCTGTGTGCAGGTCCACGTTGATTGCTAATATCTGGCGCCGTTAGCAGTTGACACCTTCTTGTTGAAACTAGGAGTCTCAGGGGAAATCGATCCTTGGTATCTTTGCCAAGGGAAAACTACCGCTACACTGCATCTCAAACCTTCCACTTGGGGTAACCAACGAGGGGCGAGAAGACATCAAGCAAAGTTTTCTGGCGCCGTTGCCGGGGACTCCACTCTTCAAGATAGGGGAGTTGCATGCTATCTTTTACCTTTGCTTTTAGTCTTGTTAGTTTACCTTTCTGTTTTTGCATTACTATCTTTTATCGAAAATCATAAAAAAATATTTTAATTATTTGCTGGTAGTCCTTTCTGTTTAGTCAAGCATGTTAGGATTTGGTGCTTTGAGGGAATCAGAAGTCCTAGATTTCCATCAAAGGGATGGAGAAAATATGAAGAAGGCATGGGACAGAATTTCTGATGCACATAGGAGAATTATGCCTTGGATACCTATAAAAATTGTGCTTAGAAATTTTTACCATGGTCATTTTAAATGGTGTAAACACTCTCTTGATATTATAGCTGAAGGAGATTTCCTAGAGTGTGATGAAGCTAGAGCTCTTGAAATTATACATGGTCTATCTAGTTACTTTGTTTATGATCATAATTTTGATACTGTCATAGATAGACTTGCTACTATTGAGAAGAGAATGGATGCTCTAGACTTAATGAAGGTAGAGAAACCCAAACCCAATAAGAGATATATTTTGGAAATAGACAATGATTGGGAGCCTTTGGTTAGGATTAGCATCTCTAATCAAGACTTCCTTGCTTACTGTGATATTGGATCTATGGTTTCTACTATGCCAAAAATTGTTCATGATTTTTTAAAATTTGACATGGAAAGATTATCATCTTATCATGAACACACTAATGGAGATATTTATGAAATCCAGGGAAGAATAAAAGACGTGCCAGTTAAATTCCTTAAAGGGATTGCAATGATTGATTTCTTCCTCATGAAGCCAAACCAAGGAAATATAGTGCTTGGAAGGGACTTCCTCCGAGCAGTAAAAGGATTCATCGATATAGGTAAGGGACAAATCCGCTTACGCGGGAAGGCAAAAGGTCTGTACCCCTTTCCTAGAAGGAACAAGAGTGAACTTGTTGAGGAACCATTTGAAGCAATTTATAACTCCGATTATTATGATGATTATTGATTCCTCTATGCATTATGCCTAGCTTAAAGGCATAAAAGAAAGCGCTTTTGGGAGGCAGCCCACATGAATAAAATTTTATTTTGCTTTTGTTGTGTCTTGATGTTGTTACTACAGTAGCACCATCATTGTATCTTTACTTTTCAACTTTGTGCCAAGTGTAGCCTCTGATTGCAAGAAAGTTCAAAAGTTGTGACGTGCTGTCCAGGAAACAGATTCTGTCCTTGGATAGAAAAATTCGTATAAAATCACCAGTTCATCTTTTTGGTCTGAATTTTTTCGACAGCGTGCTCTATACAATTGTCTTTCGTGCGTCTGTTCTAAGTTTTTTTATTAGAGTTGCATAAGTGCCCCAAAAAAATCATTTACTACCTGATGTTCTGTTTTTCACAGATTCTGTCCTGTTTTGCCTTTCCTTCATTTTGCAAACCATGAGCTTGCTTTTTCTTTGCGAAAACCTTTTGGAAATCTTGAGAAACAGTAGACCTTCAAGAATATCCTTATTTCCAGCAAGGAACAATTATTTTATTAAGGGTACTAACCTCGCTAATCAGATTATGATGAGTTATGTATGAAGGGAGTTTTCAAGTGTGTGAGGGAAGATGATAAAAAGATTCAGGAGTGTCAAACGCTCAAGCTTGGGGATGCCCCCATGCACCCCCAAGAAATATTCAAGAAGACTCTAGTGTCTAAGCTTGGGGATGCCCCCGTGCATCCCCTTCTCCATCAACATTATCAGTTCGTCTTTCATTCCACTATATTTTTATCACTTCATGTGTCATGTGCTATGCTTGGAGCGTCTTGCTCTTAGTTTCCTTTTTAGTTTTCTTTAGCTTTTCATAACGAGTCGGAACTCAGCTTTCTTTGTGTGGGAGAGAAACACGCTCCACTTCAACCTAGAACATAACATAGAATTTTCATGTTTATCTTTGTTGTGTATGTTCTTGGTCTTTCAATAGCTACTATCATGTTCAGCTCTTAGTTTTCATGCTTATCTTTTTAAAGAGCTTTTGTTTAGTTGGTTGCTTGAACTCTCTTTAGTTATCATGCTTATCTTTTTAAGAGAGTTTTCTTCTGTTGCATTGGTCGATATGTCTATGATAAAAATGCTACGTGCATAATGGTGCTTAGTAGTTCAGGTTTTCTTATGTTAGTCTCAAATAGCTGGGGGGTTCCCTATGTGTTATTGGAGTACCAACATGATTTGTTTGCCTATGATGTGGTATGGTTTAGTGATATCTTCCTTCAAGAATATATTTTGATTGACTTGGCGTATGCTCACGCATATTTAAGACTGTAAAGAAAGTCTGTCAAGCCTTGATGATCTTTTGTTTCTGAGTAGCGATATAACTACCATGCCTTATTCAATGTTGCTTTGTCGCTCTGCATGATTATGACCGTCATTGCTCTTTTAGTTGGTCGCTCCTAGTCTTTTGCTAACCTCCACCTGTACTAAGCGGACTGACTGCTTGTGCATCCAAATTCTTTTAAACCAGTTACGCCATATGAGTCCACCATACCTTCCTATACATGGTATTTACCTGCCATTCCTAACGGAGACTTTCATGTACCATCTCGAAATTATTAAAAAAAAAGCATTCCTATTTTGTGCATCTATTTTAGTTCATGAGGAAGTAGTAGTTAATTCATGATCTTTTTAAGTTGGACAAGCTTCACCCCGGGATTGCATGTATAATGTGCAAACCCATAATACGAGAAGGAACTGGCAAAGAGTGCGCCCGGCTCAAAATTAATATAACAAACAAACCCTCCTTCACGCTTTGTTCATGAGAAATCAGAAAACTTTGGCAGTGATAAACAAAGGAGATTAAGAGGATGTGATCGTCCTCATTCGGGAGCCGTTCCTCGAAACTTGTCCATCTCAAGAAGTGATTGAGTTATCTGCTAGCATTCGTTGACGGAACATGCATAATCTAAAATAATAATAATTATTACCTCTGTTTTTAAAACCAAGAGCTCTAGTACATGTTTTGTCTTTGTTTCCGACTACGGGTTTTCAACTTTGCCAACAAAAGCCACGGTTCGAGAGTCTACACCTTCTTTTAAAGCACCAACAATTAAGAGCATGATTGTCATTCTAAGTGTAATGTGCATTGTCCCAAAGTAGCATTGTCTTTTGCAGGATTGTGATATCGTTTATTCTGAAATCATTATATCTAGTCATCACTTAAACCTTGGAGGTGCCCCTGCATTTATGTTTTGCTTCACTAAAGGGGGCAAGCGAGATATCACTTTATCATATTTGCACACCATGCTCATTACAAATCTTTTTGATGTTTCAGTATCATGTTGTAAAACTTTCAGTTCTTTGTGATTTTCTCATGAGGCAACTTAATTACTACCGATTCATTGTCTCAGTAAGCTTTGTCATATGACTATCAAAAAATCCTTATATGGTTAATAGCATGTCACCACAGAAATTATTCTTGTTATCATTTACCTACTCGAGGACGAGCAGGAATTAAGCTTGGGGATGTTGATACGTCTAAAACATATCTATAATTTCTGCTTGCTCCATGCCTCTTTTGGGTGATATTGCTATGATATGTATACACTTCCATACACTTTTGATCATATTTGGACTAACCTATTAACTCAGTGCACCCCAGTGCCAGTTTCTATTTTCTGCTGTTTTTGTATTTCAGGTTTTCCCGTCACGAAAACTGTCAGAAAAATCCCGGAAAAATTATATAAAAAATCAGCATTCCGGAAGCTTCCACAAGGCCGAAGTAGGGCCGGACGGGGGCCACCAGGGCTCCAGGCACCCTGGTGGCGCGGCCCCCCTCCTGGCCGCGCCGGGGGGGCGCCTGGACCCCCCATGCCTCCGTTGATGCCCCCCTTTGGCATATATTTATATCGCGTCCCGAAACCCTCGAGGACGGAACCCTTTTTTGCGATCTCATCTCTGTTCCGCCGCCGCCACTCTTCCAAGATCGGGAGCACCAGGAGAACTCTTCCCGGCACCCTGCCGGAGGGGAGGATCACCACCGGCAGCCTCTCCACCACCATGGACACCTCCCGGATGAGTTGTGAGTAGTCTCCCTTGGACCATGGGTCCATGACCAGTAGCTATGTGATGTTCTCCTCCCCTTCTTGTGCTTCACTAATTAGACCTCGTGAGCTGCCCTACATGATCGAGGCACATATATAATCCTTATGTTGTTGCTATGTTGAGTTTGCTGGGATCCGATGGATTGTGTGATTATGTTCAGATTGTGTTTGAGTAATATATTTGATTTACCTCTTTTATATTTATGTTCTTAAGTAATTCTTGCATGTTCTCCGTTGCTATTTATTGCTTTGGCCAAGTAGTAGGTAGTGACTCCAAGAGGGAACGTTATGCTCGATTGTGGGTTCATGCCCCTCGATGACTAGCTTGAGTGACAGAAACATGAGTCTAGGGGATGTGCTGTTGCCACAAGGGGGAAAACAACGGTGCTTGTACTCGCGGGGTGCAAGGATTGTTTACTTTACGCAAAGTTCTTTTAATGCAGTTGTCTGTTGCTTTGAGTTTACACTATGGGTGGGACTCGCAACTTAATACCAGCGAGATGTTCTGGATCGATATCTCAAGGTGGATGATTAGTAGTAGATGCAGATGGATTTCGGTCTACTTGCCTTGGCGTACCGCCCATGCTTTGAACCTCTACCTTTCTTACAACATAGTTAGCATTGGTTTGCGCACATAATTCTGTCAATTGCCCAGCTGTAATTCGTTTACCTCACATAGCTGTTTTATCGTCTTTTGGGAGAGAGACATCACTAGTGAACATCATGGGATCCCGGTCCATATTACCATCACTGATCACATCCGCTATTTACTTTCTGCTTTTACTTACTATTTGCAGCAATACCTATCACTATTATCACTTGCGTTTGATCCTTTGTAAACGACAAGGCCGGAGGGATTGACAACCTCTCTGTACTCGTTGGGAGCAAAGTTATTAGTATCTGTGTGCAGGTCCACGTTGATTGCTAATATCTGGCGCCGTTAGCAGTTGACACCTTCTTGTTGAAACTAGGAGTCTCAGGGGAAATCGATCCTTGGTATCTTTGCCAAGGGAAAACTACCGCTACACTGCATCTCAAACCTTCCACTTGGGGTAACCAACGAGGGGCGAGAAGCCATCACTGGGGTACCCGTTCGTAGCTTCTTCCGGATCAAAGTCCGGAACCCACGCCTTGGCTCTAGTCAGCGCTACAAGAGAACCGGCCCGTGCAGCAGATTTCTTCACTTCTTCCAAGCGTACAGGCAGTATAGAAAGCTTCTCCAAAGTACCTTGGATAGTAGTGGGGGCTGCTTTATAATGGGACATCGCACTTATAATCCTTTGAGCGCCGGAATACAGCTGCTCAACCAGAGTATAAGAGGCCTTGAGTTTCTTCCGAAGGTCATCCCCAAGATGGGTGACGCGTCGCCCTGCATATGATTATTACAGTTAAACCGGAGCAAAATAAAGATTGGAGAGATGAAAGCATATAAGTACTTACCAAAGATAGCAGAGGTCATAAGCTCTATCTGCTGCCTTAAACCGGTCAGCTCTTGCATCACTGGGTTAAGGGCCTCTTCAGCATCCTTTGCTCTTTTTTCAAGAGCATTCCTCTGCACCTCCCAGGCTATCCCCTCCGCTTCAAAATCCTTTTTCAATTTTTCAGCATTGGTTAAGCTCAGCACCAGCTCATCTTTGGCCTTGGCAGAAGCAGTTTCAGTGACAGCAAGTCTATTCCGGAGTTCAGTTACTTCTGCAGCCCTCCGGGTCAAGTCAGCCTACAAGAAAATCAAGTGGAGTAGATGACAATTAAGACAAGTCTCAAGCACATAAGCAAGTTATCTACTTGACACTTGGGGGCTAATGGGCAGTTGAAGTATCAAAAGATGACAATTAAGACAAGTCTCAAGCACATAAGCAAGTTATCTACTTGACACTTGGGGGCTAATGGGAAGTTGAAGTATCAAAAGAGAGATTCAGACAAGTCCCAGGCACATAAAACAAGTTATGCCCCCGGCACTTGGGGGCTAATGTAAGTTCATTTCCATACATTTGGAAGTACCGGTTCACCTACAACGAAGCTAAACCGGCACTTGGGGGCTATTATGGCATAAAGATAGAAGTATAAAGAAGGCAAAGCAAAGACAAGTTAGGTACCTCGTATTTGTCCTTCATCATATTAACCAAGCCCAATTCATAGTCGCGGCTGGTATGAAGCCGATTCAAATACCCGGAATAAAGTTCCTGGGCACTCAGTTCGGCATAATTGGACAAGTCCGTGCTCCACTTGCCCTTCTCTTGTTGAAGCTTCTCCGCTTTAGCAGTGTGCTTGGCTAAGACGATAGGCTCAGCAGGAGCGGTAAAACCCGTCCCAGTTATCTGAATATCCGGGGAAGAAGCAGTGGTTGGCTGCGAAGGAGCGGCAGTAGGAGCCAGACTAGCAGGAGTCGGGTTAGTCCGAGGAGGGCTAACCCGGACAGGACTTGCCGGTTCAAAAACATTCTCTACATTTGTATCTTCAAGAGCAGCAATGTTGTCACGGTCCATGGGAGCAGGATCATCAAGCTGAATTGCAGGATCACTCTCTGGAGGAATGACCTCATCCAGATCAGCCGCCGGATCAGCAGTAGCAGTCTCGGCAGCTGTTTTGGTGGCCTTCGCCCTTTTGCTAGGCTTGGGCTTGCTGAAAGAAATTGAAGGAACGATCAAAATTGTCAAGGAACAAATACAAATATAAACCGGATGAGGAAAGGGACTTACCCAGGCACAGTCTTCAGTACAGGGACCTGCGTGGCAGTCGATTCACCAGAGGATGACAAAGGTGTCTCCTGATAGTTAGGATCAGACGGTTTAAGCAGTTTGCGTATAAGTCCGGCCTTTGGATGGAGAAGAGTTGGAAAAAGTAAAACCTCAGAGCGGCGCCTTGATACGTCCAAAACGTATCTATAATTTCTGCTTGCTCCATGCCACTTTTGGGTGATATTGCTATGATATTCATACACTTCCATACACTTTTGATCATATTTGGACTAACTTACTAATCCAGTGCACCCCAGTGCCAGTTTCTGTTTTCGGCTGTTTTTGTATTTCAGGTTTTCACGTTTCGAGAACTGCCCAGAAAAATCCAGAAAAATTATATAAAAAATCAGCATTCCGGAAACAACACTGCGTCCGAAGGGCAGCCTGGGGGGGCCACCAGGGCTCCAGGCGCCCTGGCGGCGCTCCCCCCCCCTGGGCAGCGCCGGGGGGGGCGCCTGGGCCCCCCGAAACTCCCCCGGTGCCCTACTTTGGCATATATTTAAAGGGTCCTCCGTAACCCTCAGAACAGGAACCCTTTTCGCGATCCCATCTCAGTTCCGCCGCCGCCGCCGCTTCGAAGATCGGGAGCACCAGGAGAACTCTTCCCGGCACCCTGCCAGAGGGGAGGATCACCACCGGGAGCTTCTCCACCACCATGGACGCCTCCCGGATGACTCGTGAGTAGTCTCCCTTGGACCATGAGTCCATGACCAGTAGCTATGTGATGTTCTCCTCCCGTTCTTGTGCTTCACTAATTAGTCCTCGTCAGCTGCCCTACATGATCGAGGCACCTATGTAATCCTTATGCTGTTGCTATGTTGAGTTTGCTGGGATCCGATGGATTATGAGATTATGTTCAGATTGATCTTGAGTAATATATTTGATTCACCTCTTTTATATTTTTGTTCATAAGTAATTCTTGCATGTTCTCCGTTGTTATTTATTGCTTTGGCCAAGTAATAGGTAGTGACTCCAAGAGGGAACGTTATGCTCGATTGTGGGTTCATGCCCCTCGATGACTAGCTTGAGTGACAGAAACATGAGTCTAGGGGATGTGCTGTTGCCACAAGGGGGAAAACAACGGTGCTTGTGCCCGCGGGTGCAAGGATTGTTTACTTTATGCAAAGTTCTTTTAATGCAGTTGTCTGTTGCATTGAGTTTACACTATGGGTGGGACTCGCAACTTAATACCAGCGAGATGTTCTGGATAGATATCTCAAGGTGGATGATTAGTAGTAGATATTGATGTACCGCCGTCTACTTACTTTGGCGTACCGCCCATGCTTTGAACCTCAACCTTTCTTGCAATGTAGTCAGCATTGGTTTGTGTTCGTGGTCCTGTCAATTGCCCAGCTGTAATTTGTTTACCTCACATAGCTGTTTTATCGTCTTTTGGGAGAGAGACATCACTAGTGAACATCATGAGACTCCGGTCCATATTACCATCATTGATCACATCCACTATTTACTTTTCGCTATTTACTTACTATTGCAAAACACTATCTATCACTACTATCATTTGCTTTTAACCCTTTGTGAACTACAAGGCCGGAGGGATTGACAACCTCTCTGTACTCGTTGGGAGCAAAGTTATTTGTATCTGTGTGCAGGTCCGCGTTGATTGCTACTAATCTGGCGCCGTAGCAATTGACACCTACTTGTTGAACCTAGGAGTCTCTGGGGATTCGATCCTTGGTATCTTTGCTAAGGGAAAGCACTTCTACTTACTGCATCTTACACCTTCCACTTGGGGTAACCAACGAGGGGTTCGAGGCCCATCAAGGAGTATTTTCTGGCGCCGTTGCCGGGGCTCCACTCTTCAGGATAGGGGAGTTGCATGCTATCTTTTACCTTTGCTTTTTAGTCTTGTTAGTTTATCTTTCATTTTTGCTTTAGTACCTTTTTATCGAAAATCACAAAAATAGTTATCTTGCTTGCTTGCTACTATGGGTTCCACCGAGAACACCAAGTTGTGTGACTTCACTAGTCACAACAACGATGACTTTATCAGCACACCTATCACTACACCTGCCACTTCAGCACCTTCATATGAAATTAAACCTGCTTTACTGAACTTAGTCATGAGAGAACAATTCTCCGGTGCTGGAGATGATGCTGCTTTACACTTGAACAACTTTGTTGAACTTTGTGATATGCAAAAGTACCAAGAAATAGATGGTAATATTGTTAAGCTTAAGCTTTTTCCTTTCTCCTTGAGAGGAGGAGCTAAAATTTGGTTTTAGTCTTTGCCTAGAAATAGCATAGATTCATGGGACACGTGCAAATATGCTTTTATTGGAAAATACTATCCACCTGCTAAAATTATCCAACTTAGAAGTAACATAATGAATTTTAAACAATTGGATAATGAACACGTTGCCCAAGCTTGGGAACGTATGAAATCTCTTATCAAGAACTGCCCTACTCATGGTTTGACTACTTGGATGGTTATCCAAACTTTTTATGCAGGCTTGAACTTTACCTCGCGGAACTTGTTAGATTCGGCCGCGAGAGGAACTTTTATGTCAACTACACTTGGTGCCGCCACAAAGCTTCTCGATGAGATGATGACCAACTATTCCCAATGGCACACCGAACGCGCTCCAACAGGTAGGAAGGTAAACTCTATCGAGGAGATTTCCTCCCTTAATGAAAAAGCTGACTTGATCATGTCTCTACTTTCGAAGCAATCTTCTGTTGATCCTCGTTATGATCCTTTGGATTCTGTGATTGCCGATGCTTATAGGAGTAACTTTGGTAGTAATTCTAGCTCGTTCCCCTCTAATTCCTATGGGAACAACAATGCTTATCCTAACACCAAGAACTCCTTCCAAAAAGATAGAGATTTGCCTGGCTATGAGAAACTGCTAGAAATAGAGAAGGCCACTAAGAATTATATGCACACCCAATATGAACAAAACAAAACCTTCCCGAGGCAATTAAATGAGCATACTGCTATTTTGCAAGACATTAGTAGATGATTAAAGAACATAAATATTGAGATTTCTAACCTCCAGACTAGACTCACTATCATTGAGACCCAAGTTTCCAATATGTCCCACACGCAAGCTACTTTGATAAACCAAATGGCAGCTAAACCCGAAGTGGTTGCATCCCTAAGGGAGGAAGAGGAAAGAATTAAGAGCCTTCCTACCCACCACATGTTGCTACTATCCAAGTTATTGAGGATGTTCACACTCTTAGCACCCAATGTACTCCTGGTCCCAATGGACCTATTAATGGTGATGCTATGACTATAGAAGCTACCAAACAAGTGAATCTTAAGGACACCACTACCACTTTACTTGATGCTCGTGACCTTGATTTTGATAATTGCACTCTTACCGAAGTTATTGATTTCCTACACAAGATGTCTAGAGATCCCCGCACTAGCACGCTTAACCTTGCCTTCACAGAGCATATCACTAATGCTCTCATCAAAGCTAGGGAGGAGAAACTTAGAGTAGAAGCCTCCATACCTAGAAAGCTAGAAGATGGTTGGGATTCTATGATTAAAATTAAGATAAACAACTTCTCATGCTATGCTTTATGTGATATTGTAGCTAGTACTTCTATTATGCCCAAAAGACTATATGATATGCTTAAATTGAAACCTTATGATTCTTGTTCTTTTGGTGTTCGTCTCGTTGATTCTTCCATAAATAAACCTTTGGGGAGGATCGACGATGTTCTTATTGTTGTCAATGATAATTATGTGCCCGTTGATTTCACTATTATGGATACTGAATGTGATCCTTCTTGTCCAATTATTTTGGGACGTCCCTTTTTGCGCACCGTTGGTGCTGTCATTGACATGAAAGAGGGTAATATAAAATTTCAGTTTCCTCTCAATAAAGGGATGGAACACTTCCATCGAAAGAAGATCAAGTTACCTTTTGAGTCCGTTGTACGGGCTAGTTATTCTTTTACTCTTGATAAAACTTGATCTATGCATTATGCCTAGCTTAAAGGCATAAAAGAAAGCGCTTTTGGGAGGCAGCCCACATGAATAAATTTTTTGATTTTGTTGTGTCTTGATGTTGTTTACTGCTGTATCATCATCATTGTATCTTTGCTTTTCATATTTGTGCCAAGTATAGCCTCCGATTGCTAGAAAGTTCAAAAGTTGTGAGGTGCTGTCCAGGAAACAGATTCTGTCCTTGGATAGAAAAATTCGTATAAAATCACCAGATCATCTTTTTGGTCTGAATTTTTTCTACAGCGTTCTCTATATAATTGTCTTTCGTGCGTCTTTTCTGAGTTTTTTTATTTGAGTTGCAGAAGTATCCCGAACAGATCAATTACTGCCTGCTGTTCTGTTTTTCACAGATTTTGTCCTGTTTTGCCTTACCTTCACTTTGCAAATCAAGAGCTTGCTTTTTCTTTGCAAAAACCTTTTGGCAATCTTGAGAAACAGTAGAACTTCAAGAATATCCTTATTTCCAACAAGGTATAGTTATTTTATTAAGGGTACTAACCTCGCTAATCAGATTGTGATGAGTTATGTATGAAGGGAGTTTTCAAGCGTGCGAGGGAAGATGATAAAAAAGATTCAGGAGTGTCAAGCGCTCAAGCTTGGGGATGCCCCCGTGCACCCCCAAGAAATATTCAAGGAGACTCAAGCGTCTAAGCTTGGGGATGCCCCCGTGCATCCCCTTCTCCATCAACATTATCAGTTCGTCTTTCGTTCCGCTATATTTTTATCACTTCATGTGTTATGTGCTATGCTTGGAGCGTCTTGCTTTTAGTTTTCTTTTTAGTTTTTCATAACGAGTCGGAACTCAGCATTCCTTTATATGGGAGAGAAACACGCTCCACCTCTACCTAGAACATAACATATAATTTTCATGTCTATCTATGCTGTGTGTGTTCTTTGTCTTTTAATAGCTACTATCGTGCTCTGCTCTTAGTATTCATGCTTATCTTTTCAAAGAGCTTTTGTTTAGTTGGTTGCTTGAACTCTCTTTAACTATCATGCTCACCTTATTAAGAGAGTTTGCTTCCATTGCATTGGTTAATGTGTCTATGATAAAGATGCTACTTGCATGATGGTGCTTAGTAATTCAGGTTTTCTTATGGTTAATCTCAAATAGCTGGGGGGTTCCCAATGTGTTATTGGAGTACCAACTTGGTTTGTTTGCCTATGATGTGGTATGGTTTAGTAATATCTTCCTTTGAGAATTTATTTTGATTGACTTGGCGTATGCTCACGCATATTTAAGACTGTAAAGAAAGTCTGTCAAGCCTTGATGATCTTTTATTTCTGAGTAGCGATATAACTTCCATGCCTGATTCAATATTGCTTTGTCGCTCTGCATGATTATGACCATCATTGCTCTCTTAGTTGGTTGCTCCCAGTCTTTTTGCTAACCTCCACCTGTACTAAGCAAACTAACCATGCAATACATAGCTCATGGGAAAGTAGCCTAAAAACTATTGTGGTAAAGAATATGTTGCCTATGTATCTTATTTCTTATAAGTTGCTTGCTGAGGGGTAACCATGTTTCTGGGGACGCCATCAACTGTCACACTTTTGAATATCATGTGAGTTGCTATGCATGTTCGTCTTGTCTGAAGTAAGGGTGATTTGCCGTGGGTTGAATGAATATGCATATTGTTAGAGAAGAACATTGGGCCGCCAACCAAAGCCATGCATCATGGTGGAAGTTTTAGCTTGGACCTTAATCCTCAATCTCTCATGAGAATATGCTTATGCATTAAAGAGGAGTCCATCATCTATTTTCTATGTTGTCCCGGTATGGATGTCCTCAAGTTGAGATCTATCAAAAACGAGAAATCAAATGCGATTTATCTCCTTGGACCTTTGTACAGGTGGCATAGAGGTACCCCTTTGTGACACTTGGTTGAAACATATGCAATGCAATGATAACCCATGGGAATCCGAGCTAATTAGGACAAGGAGCGAGCACTATTGGTATACGATGCATGAGGCTTGCAACTTATAGGATGTTTTATGCGTGACACATATGAAGTACTACTACCGTTGACACAATTGCTTCCATGTTTTCAAAACAAAAGCTCTAGCACTTAACCATTCTTTTACCTTTATGTTAAAGCACCAACTACTGAGAGCATGATTGTCATTCTGAGTGTAATGTGCATTGTCCCAAAGTAGCATTGTCTTTTGCATGATTGTGATATCGTTTATTCTGAAATAATTGTATCTAGTCATCACTTAAACCTTGAAGGTGCCCCTGCATTTATGTTTTGCATCACTAAAGGGGGCAAGCTAGATATCACTTTATCATATTTGCACATCATGTTCATTGCAAATCTTTTTGATGTTTCAGTTTCATGTTGTAAAACTTTCAGTCATTTGTGATTTTCTCTTGAGGCAACTTAATTACTTTAGAATCATTGTCTCAGTAAGCTTTTGTCATATGACTTGAAAATGTCCTATATGGTTAATAGCATGTCACCACAGAAATTATTCTTGTTATCATTAACCTACTCGAGGATGAGCAGGAATTAAGCTTGGGGATGTTGATACGTCCAAAACGTATCTATAATTTCTGCTTGCTCCATGCCACTTTTGGGTGATATTGCTATGATATTCATACACTTCCATACACTTTTGATCATATTTGGACTAACTTACTAATCCAGTGCACCCTAGTGCCAGTTTTTGTTTTCGGCTGTTTTTGTATTTCAGGTTTTCACGTTTCGAGAACTGCCCAGAAAAATCCAGAAAAATTATATAAAAAATCAGCGTTCCGGAAACAACATTGCGTCCGAAGGGCAGCCTGGGGGGGCCACCAGGGCTCCAGGCGCCCTGGCGGCGCGCCCCCCCTGGGCCGCGTCGGGGGGGTGCGCCTGGGCCCCCCGAAACTCCCCCCGTGCCCTACTTTGGCATATATTTAAAGGGTCCTCCGTAACCCTCAGCATAGGAACCCTTTTCGCGATCCCATCTCTGTTCCGCCGCCGCCGCCGCTTCCAAGATCGGGAGCACCAGGAGAACTCTTCTCGGCACCCTGCCGGAGAGGAGGATCACCACCGGGAGCTTCTCCACCACCATGGACGCCTCCCGGATGACTCGTGAGTAGTCTCCCTTGGACCATGAGTCCATGACCAGTATCTATGTGATGTTCTCCTCCCGTTCTTGTGCTTCACTAATTAGTCCTCGTGAGCTGCCCTACATGATCGAGGCACCTATGTAATCCTTATGTTGTTGCTATGTTGAGTTTGCCGGGATCCGATGGATTATGAGATTATGTTCAGATTGATCTTGAGTAATATATTTGATTCACCTCTTTTATATTTTTGTTCATAAGTAATTCTTGCATGTTCTCCATTGTTATTTATTGCTTTGGCCGAGTAATAGGTAGTGACTCCAAGAGGGAACGTTATGCTCGATTGTGGGTTCATGCCCCTCGATGACTAGCTTGAGTGACAGAAACATGAGTCTAGGGGATGTGCTGTTGCCACAAGGGGGAAAACAACGGTGCTTGTGCCCGCGGGTGCAAGGATTGTTTACTTTACGCAAAGTTCTTTTAATGCAGTTGTCTGTTGCATTGAGTTTACACTATGGGTGGGACTCACAACTTAATACCAGCGAGATGTTCTGGATAGATATCTCAAGGTGGATGATTAGTAGTAGATATTGATGGATTTCGGTCTACTTACTTTGGCGTACCGCCCATGCTTTGAACCTCAACCTTTCTTGCAATGTAGTCAGCATTGGTTTGCGTTCGTGGTCCTGTCAATTGCCCAGCTGTAATTTGTTTACCTCACATAGCTGTTTTATCGTCTTTTGGGAGAGAGACATCACTAGTGAACATCATGAGACTCCGGTCCATATTACCATCATTGATCACATCCACTATTTACTTTTCGCTATTTACTTACTATTGCAAAACACTATCTATCACTACTATCATTTGCTTTTAACCCTTTGTGAACTACAAGGCCGGAGGGATTGACAACCTCTCTGTACTCGTTGGGAGCAAAGTTATTTGTATCTGTGTGCAGGTCCACGTTGATTGCTACTAATCTGGCGCCGTAGCAATTGAAACCTACTTGTTGAACCTAGGAGTCTCTGGGGATTCGATCCTTGGTATCTTTGCTAAGGGAAAACACTTCTACTTACTGCATCTTACACCTTCCACTTGGGGTAACCAACGAGGGGTTCGAGGCCCATCACGCCTCCGAGCCGGAGTAAGAGATATTCCGGAAGACTCTACTACATGGCCACTATGGCGTGTAGTCTGGCGGGCTTCATGTTGCTGCTTCTTCAAAAGAAATTTGGGGTCCAGTTGAGCGTAAGGATGAGAAAAAGGGTACTTCCGGGATGCCTTACGAATTTTGGGCATCGGCGGTTCAGAATCCGAAGAAAGAGAGATTACCTCAACTTCTGCCGGTTTACTTCCTTCAGCCAAATCCTGTGAGAAGACACTGTTAAACATAAATTTGGATAAAAAGAGATCAAAACATATCAGGATCAACTCATACCTCAGAATCCGGATCATCTTCCTCAAGATGTGAACCGGAGCTAGCGACCGCCTTCTTCTTCTTGACAGCGCACGTCTTCCGGCGTGGCTGTTTACCTAACTTGTCCTGAGATTTTCTTTTCCAAAAAGGATCGTTGGCCAGTGTGGAAGATGAAAGATATATAGAAGATAATTGATATGGACGGATTAGAAACAAACAGAAGAGGTTACTTACTGCTGGCAGTTTGTTCTTCTCATAGTATGGAGCCAATCCGGTTTGGCTGCATTCTTCCAGAGAGATGTTAAGCAGTTTCTTGGCGGATTCAGTAACTTCCTTCTCAGGAAGCATTATGTCGATGTGGCGTTGAGGGTCATCCGTCTTTCCGATATACTGATACATCAGACCGGAGCACCGGCTCAGAGGAAGGATACTCCAGGCAAGCCAACAACGAACGAAATCGACTCCAGTCAAACCGTTGGCCATAAAGGCCTTAAGCTTGGCAAGCTTAGGGGCAAACCGGGCTCGCTCTGAGGAACTAAGACGCTGCGGCAGGGGATGATCTTCAGGAAGACGATGTTCGCGGTAACCTGGCAGTGGGTTTTGTCCTTCAGGCAAGGTATCCTTGCAATAAAACCAGGATTGGTTCCAGTCTTTGGGGTGTGTATGGAGAGCAGCATGAGGAAAGACCACATATCTTCTCTTTTTAATGCTGACACCGCCCAGCTCTTGATGTGGTCCGGCAGTAAACTCTGTCCGCCGGTTTAAGTGGAAGAAGTCCCAGAACAAATCTACTGACGGTTCTTCTTGAAGATATACTTCGGAGAAGACTTGGAAGTTGCAGACGTTTGATATAGAGTTTGGAACTATGTCTTGAGGATGGAGCTGAAAAGCGGACAACACATCCCGAAAAAACTTTGAACCGGGAGGACTAAAACCCCGGGCCAGATGATCAAACAAAACGATAACTTCTCCTTCTTTAGTGGTAGGAGGACACTCATCCCCTGGGGCCCGCCATTTCAGAACTGCTTGGGGGCCCAGAACACCAATTGAAACAGCATTGATCAAGTCCTCTTCCGTAATGCGGGAAGGAACTCAGTTGCAAGAAACGAACTGCTTGGCAGCCATGTGAGCAAAAGGAAGACGCTGAAAAAGCATAGTGCAAAATCCGGATTATTCAGTTCTGAAGCATAAACCGGAGTGTATTATCAAATTATATCGACGGTTTAGACAAGGGACTAATGGCATTGGCAACCCGGGAGCAGATGTGAAACGAACTGCTACCGGTTTATGACAACAACAAAAAAAAGAAAAAAAAGAGAGGAGGCTAAACCGTCGGGCTCATGGTTAATGCTTTGCAAGGGGAATATATGATTGGTTAAACCGACGAGTAACTTGCAGATCTATCAAGACGAAGAAACAGGTTTCTACAGAAGGTTAAAGTAAAAATGGATCTGAGCGGTAAGAAAAAGATGAAATACACGCAAGTCTATCACAGGAAGAACTACGAAGGATTTCTACAGATCAAATGTATCTAAGGGGCGAATCTAAAGGTCCGAATCTAAGTTTAAACTATGGAGCAGGAGCGCGTTTGAAACAAATCCAGGGTTTGAGTCTACTGCAGATATAACCTACAAGATGAACAGCAAAGCTTCGAGGTCTAATGGCGAAAGCCATGGATGAACCCTAGATGAGAGATCTGTAGCGAGAGGAAAGGAATACTTGAGAAGGAAAGGGACGGCGGCGGAATACTCTGGACGCGTTTCAGGGTGATGCAGCAGCCTGACTGGACGACGGCGATGAGCTCGAAGGCAGTGGCGGAGCTTCGGGCGACGGAGGAAGAAGAAGTGCGGAAGGAAAGGAAAGAATAGGAATCAGCGGTATTTATAAAGACTGGAGAGGTGAAACGGCAAGCGCGGGAATCAAGGAGGTCAGAGATTGGATAAAGATTCCACTGTCGCCTCGATTTTCGGGATAGCCTTTAAAAGAAAGGTAACAAAGAGCTGTGAGCAGTAAATGCGGAGGTGATGTCACGACAGAATAAAATGATTTCCGGAGATGACGTCATAGCCGGTTTACAAAGCAGAGAAGATACAAAGAAGAATTTTATGCAAGACTTAGAAGACTGACATGAACAAGTTCAAATCACTCTGGGGCCTAATGTCAGGGATATTACTAGCAGGTATAAACCGGCTAGGGAGATCGGGATTACGATAATGTAGCTGTGTTGTTAAAAGCTCAGTAGAGGTTACGGCCCATGAAAGCTTAGGGCCCATGTGTAAAGTTTACGGTTTATAAATCGTCCTATCATGTAACTTGAGGTACAAGGAAGAAAGAGTAGAGACCGAGGCGGACACGATTATGAGCCGGCCTCGAGACTCTGTAAACCGGACCGGGCGTTGCCTCCTATATAAAGGAACGGCCCGGCGACGGTTCAAGGGACAAGAAACAAGCCGTCGAGACACAGGCAAGCAATCCGCTTACTGTTCATCGACGCCCAAGCAATACCAAACCAAACTAGACGTAGGCTTTTACCTTCATCGGAGGGGCCGAACTAGTATAATCCCTCTGTGTTCTTTGTGTGCTTTAACCTCTTCAAGCTAACCCGCGCGATGGCTCCACACCTAAGTCCTCTAAACCGGACATCTGCCATGCTAATTCCACGACACCTTGTATGGGCGTGCCCGTGGCGAACTGCAGTCAAGTATGGCATGGGGAGGAGTAGCTCGTTGGTGGCTGAGCTAAAGATGAATAAAGGAGGCCTCAACACTCCTCCTCGGGCCTCCCTCGAATCGATGGGCGGCGAGGGTGTGGTGTATGGAGGAGCAGGAGGGCGAGATGGTGTTCATGGGAGAAGCGGGTGTCCAGGAGGAGGAGGTGGGGCTGTAGGGAGGGGAGATGGAAAGGAACTCCGGCCGGATTGTGGATCTGCACTGCACCATGTATCCACGGCGAGCTGCACTAGCACGACAACCAAGTACAGCAGCTGGAGGCCAACAGCACAGGTGTGGCGAGGCGCTTCAGAGAAAGAGCAGAATAGGAGGATCCGAGGTCGGGAAGTTCGCCGGATGCCAACGAGCAACAATCCATGGAGGAAAGAAGTAATCCACAAAGGGGAGGGGGATTTGGGGCTCCATGGATCAAGGGTGGAGGAGGTGGGCGTTGCGCCATGTGCTCTTTTTGGATCCGGGGCGGAGAAGGTGAGGAGGTGTGGCGGTGTTGGGCGGCTAGATGGGTCTCGCCGCGGCGGCGACGCATCGCAGGAGGACGCAGTTGGCCGGATCCGAAGGCAGGGGGCGCGCCGCAGGAGGGCAGCGACGGAGCTAGAGCTCGAGGTGGCAGATCTCGGGTGGCAGATCGGGGAGGTGGAATGGGGCTGCTTGGGGCGGCACGTAGGGTAGGGTGGCGACGTGTTGGGTAGGCCGGCCTATAGCAAGGTTGCTCCGGTGGGGCTCCGGCACGCTGAAGAAGGTGGTAGGAGGGGGCGGTGGCTGGAGAGGAAGAAGGAGGTGGGCACGGGAAGCGGGAGGGGAGGGGGTTGCTGTCCGGGGCATTGCCGCGCTAGAAACCTGTGTTAAGTGGGGGGGGTGTTATGAGAGTAAGGCCTTTGTTATGAGAATAAGGTCTTAAGGGGTGTTATGAGAATAGGACTCAAAACATTTTTGTGTGTGTGCCTAGACTCAACCGTCAGCGGTTCGATCAATCAGGGGGCTCCTAGGTCGGAAAAGGCTCTAAATACCAACTTGTAATGCCCAGGATGCGACTATATCTCCTACGTGTCGAGGCACGACTTAGAGACATAAGCGCATTCTGGAATGATCGCAAGCGTGGTATCTTTGCTCAACTCATGTAAAAGTTCAAGGATGAAAGGGTACAATAGTTGGCTTACATTCGCCACGTCACACAATGAATACAATAACATACATTCATCCAAAACACAGGGTCCGACTACGGACGAAATCCAAACGAGAAAAGATGCCACAAACACATGTCCTGATCGCCCCTAGTAGGAACCACTATTGATCATCCGGATACATAACATAGAAATGACCACGCTCTTCATGGAACTCCCAATGAAGTTCTGATCCATCTCCTGCATTGTTCTCGACTGTACCTGCATCTGGTGTGTATTGTAATCTATGAGTCACAAGGACTCAGCAATCGCATTCCCGGGTATCAAAACTAACAAAGCCTTTAGGTGTGGAGAGGTAATAAAGTGTTTGCAGCAAGCACTAAGCAACTAGCTTACGAGTTCAAAGCGAGATGAGAATATGTGCCAACGGTCGCCAAGATGATCAAGAAGTGATCCTAGCTACTCACGTTCATGCATAACCCCACCGTATTCACTTCCTGAAGCCCTTCGGAAAGAGACCATCATGGTTACTCACACTGGTAGTTTATTCTTAAGGATTTGGTGTCAAGTTATCTACAACCGGATATTAACAAATTCCCATCTGCCACATTACCGCGGGCACGGCTTTCGAAAGTTCAAAACCCTGCAGGGGTGTCCCAACTTAGCCCATCACAAGCTCACGATCTGTGGAGTCGCAACTCCAAATTGGGAAGACCCGAGTATTCTCGGAATCCCGTGCTCAAGATATTTCTACAAAGGTAAAACTAATCCAGCAAGACCTCCCGGCGTGCCGACACCCTGATAGTAGCCACGCGTATCTCGTCTCAGGCCACGACCGGATGAGACAGCCTACAGGAAAATACCAGCCCTCGGGTTTCCCCAAGGTGGCCCTGCAGTCTGCCCAGTTTGGACCAACACTCATGAGGAGCACTGGCCCGGGTTGTTGATTAAGAACTCAAGTTTATAACTCCCTATGCAAGTTTTAGTTGTTAGGCAAATGTAGTACCTGATGTCTACTACACACTTCTATTCCTGTAGACAGTGTTGGGCCTCCAAGAGCAGAGGTTTGTAGGACAGCAGCAAATTTCCCTTAAGTGAGTAACCCAAGGTTTATCGAACTCAGGGAAGTGGAGGTTGAACGTACCCCTTTCAAGCAACCCTGCAACTAAGATACAAGAAGTCTCTTGTGTCCCCAACACACCTAATACAACTAGGAGTTGTATAGGTGCACTAGTTCGGCAAAGAGATGGTATAATATGGATGATAGGAGTGGCAAAGCAAAGTAATATAAATCTGTAATAAAAAGTGCAGCAAGCAAACAAGTGGTAAACGTGAGCACAATTGGAATTGCAATGGTGGAAACAAGGTTTAGGCTTCATACTTTCACTAGTGGCAACTCCCAGCAACATTGACATAGTCTAATCACATGATATTTCCCATAAAACATGCAATGGAGATGCACTCGGAGGTCATTCCTTTGTGGTCAAGAGAGGACGAGAATTATGTAGGGCTACAAAAGCACACCTCAAAGTTCATAGTTCTCAATCTATGGATTTCCCAATGTCACCGCGGCCATCCAAAGAGAGTACCACAATCACCACAACATATCTCCAGGATAGTCAAAGACAAGCACCAAGAGACTCTCAATCTTCAATCAACACACAAAAGAGGAAATCACTCATGAAAATATTCTTCTAATCCATGTCCAATAGACCGTTGTTACCTTGGTCTCGGGGATTATACTAGATAAAGACAAGTGAGTACATCAATTCAATATATAGAGGAAGGGGAAATATCATGGGATCACCCTAGATTAACATAGCCTATGATCACAAAGAAGATCACATCATGGGAGAGAGAGATAACCACATAGCTACACGTACAAGCCCTCAGCCCCGAGGAAGACTACTCACACATGGCCATGGTGACCAAGAGATTGATGGTGGTGTTGATGGATAGGTGCAGCCCGGAGAGGAGGAGGCGGCCGGCGGCAGCCGTGGCGGCGGCGGCAGCCCTCCGGGGCGGCGGCGGCCCTCGGGGCGGCGGCGGCCCTAGGGGGCAGCGGCTCCTTGGCCCCCCTTCTTCCTTGTGGATGGTGCTGCAATGGTGCTGGTCCTCCCCTCCAAGACGGCGGCTTGGGAGGAGGAAAATCCGTGGCCCTTGGTGACCTAGGTTTCCTCTCTTTATATAGACTCTCGGATTCCCGTCATCAGATTTTGGGCTTCAGTCAAACGGGCTTTTCTCGACCGTCCGGACTCTGATTTCGACGAATTTTATATCCAGAAGCATCCTCTCGAAATTCCCCACAACTTTCGCAACTAGGCTTTTACCGTTTGACGTCGTCTTTGGGCTGGAACGTGACCATCTTCTAAAAACGTTCTCAGACAGATTTCAGGAAAGTCAGAGTTCTACTCCAATACGACTCCTTTTGCGTTTTTGTCAATTTCCAAGTAATTCCTACACAATAAAATGTAAAACAAGAACATTGTGCACTTTTGCAACCATTAGTAGGTTAGTCCAATAAATGCCTAAAAAGATAGAAAACTTTGATATAAACATGAGACAATGATGCAAAACAAGCATGTCACAAGCAAAACTTATGGATACGTTTGGGACGTATCAACATCCCCAAGCTTAATTCCTACTCGTCCTCGAGTAGGTAGAATGATAACATAGATCATTTTTGAGTTGACATGCTACTAACACAATCTTGATCAAGTAATATAGTAAAGCACATGAACTGAAATAAAGTGAACCAAAACAATTGTCTATAGTTGAAAGCAAGTAAACAATGAATAACCAAGTGATCATCTAAGTAAATTCTTTTCATGAATAGTACAATTGAAGACATGAAACTATAAAGTTAAGCACAACTGTTAGCCCCAAAGGAGTTCTCTCATCAAAAGCATTCTAGTTAACACAAAAGGAAGATAAAGTTTCAGCAATGCTTTCCACTTTTCAACATTTTATCTCATGGATAAGTTCAATGCACAAGGATTATATATAACTAAGCAGAAATTTTGAACATAATCAACTTGAACCCAGGGTTAACACTAGATGCTTGCTTATGGTGGAGGAAGAAGATTAGAACATAGGAAAACTGACTCAACATTTAAAAGTAAAAGATAGGCCCTTCGCAGAGGGAAGCAGGGATTACTCATGTGATAGAGCTTTTTATTTTTGAAAACATAGAGATATAAAAGCAATTTTGAGATATGTATGCTTATGTCAACGAATGGTAATAAACAATGCACTACTACTCATGCCAAACAGAACTTAAGAGCGGCTTCCATAGAGGAATGATAACACTCCCCTTTCTCCTTTGTTTATCACTAGCCAAAGTTTGTCTGATTTATCAGGTACGATGTGTGAAGGAGGTTTTTGATATTGATATTGATGACATGTAAAGTGGGCTGGGCATACCCTTTTGCTAGCTCTTTTTGCAAAATTAAGGACATGCACATTATTCATGCACGTCAGGGGTCGTTCTGTCCAACACAAGTAATAATGAATTGTCTACCACTTCCTCATGAGCTAAAACAGAGACACAAATAAGGATAAATTTTGAAGGTTTTAAAGGTAGCACATGAGCAATTTACTTGGAATGGCTATTAAATACCATGCATATAGGTAGGTATGGTGGACACATATGGCAAAATTTTGGCTATGGAATTTGGATGCACGAGCAGCATTCCCGCTCAGTACAGAGTTTTTGGTTTAGCAAGTTTTTAGCAAGCACATGTTAACCGGTACAAGAGAATTATAACATCCTTTCAGCATAATTATAAGACTTCTTCACTGTCTTCCTTGTCAACCATCTTACTTCTAAAAAGAGAACAAGAACTTTAAAACTACCAATGGTGAAAAACTAAACAATTGCAAACTTCAAAGGTATTTCTTCACTAATAAGACTTTATTAAATGATCTACATGTTTAGACATGACTACTTAATTTCTCAAAACAATTGATAAGGATCAAGTTACTCAATGATCTTCAAGACTATGCAAGCTTTTTATTCTTTGCACCACAGCCACACTTGGCATTTTTCAGATCCAACATATTATTTAGCAATTCAAACCAATCAACTCTCCAAATAGATATAAGTGAAGCAAGAGAGTACTTTCTATAAAAGAACTAATAGCTCTGAACATGATATGAAAGAAAAACAAGAGCTAGAAGCATATAACAAGGTAGCTAAAACACTCAAAAAGATATAAGTGAAGAACATGAGTGTTTCATGAAAAAGCGGAGCGTGTCTCTCTCCCAAACAAGAATGATCAGATGCAACTTATTTATGACCAGCAAAGAAAACAATACAAAACTAAAAAGAAAAGAGCAAGACGCTCCAAGCATAGCACATAACACATGAAGTGATAATTATAGTGGAACGAAAGACGAACTGATAATTGTTGATGGAGAAGGGGATGCATGGGGGCATCCCCAAGCTTAGACGCTTGAGTCTTCTTGAATATTTCTTGGGGGTGCATGGGGGCATCCCCAAGCTTGAGCATTTGACACTCCTGAATCTTCTTTTATCATCTTCCCTCGCACACTTGAAAACTCCATTAATACATAACTCATCATAATCTGATTAGAGAGGTTAGTACCCACAATAAAATAATTTTTCTCTACTGGAAACAAAGATATTCTTGAAGGTCTACTGTTTCTCAAGAATGCCAAAAGGTTTTTGCAAAGAAAAAGCAAGCTCAAGGTTTGCAAAACGAAGAAAAGGCAAAACAGGACAGAATCTGTGAAAAACAGTCCAGCAGGTAGTAAATAATTTTTTCGGGGCACTTCTGCAACTCAAATCAAAAAACTCAGAACAGACGCCCGAAAGACAATTGTATAGAGCACGCTGTCAAAACAATTCAGATCAAAAAGTTGATCCGGTGATTTTATTCGAATTTTTTTGTTCAAGGACAGAATCTGTTTTCTGGACAGCACGTCACAACTTTTGAACTTTCTTGCAATCGGAGGCTAAACTTGGCACAAAGCTGAAAAATAAAGATACAATGATGTTTCTACAGTAGTAACAAACATCAAGACCACTAAAACCTGAAAGAACAAACTGAAAGCAAAGATAACAAGGGTTGTCTCCCTAGAGCTCTTTCTTTATAGCCATAAAATAGGCTTAAGACTTTAATGATGCTCTCGTAGGAATAAGAGTTGAAGAACAAAAGAGAGCATCAAGAAGCAAATACCAAACACATTTAAGCCTAACATGCTTCCTATGCATAGGAATATTGCAATAGAATAATTCATTGAAGCACAAAGCAATAAGCATAGGAAGACAAAACAAGTGCAGCTTCAAAACCTTCAACATAAAGAGAGGGAACTTGATATTATTAAGATATTTAGAACCATGTCTCCCTCTCTCATTATAAATTTCGGTGGCATCATGGTTGAACTCAACAATATAACTATCACATAATGCATTATTTCCATGATCCAAAAGCATAAAAGTGTCATTACTCTTCATATAAGCAAAATCTTTCTTATTAGGAATAGTGAGAGTAAGACTATCATAACTGTCGGGGATATTACCCCGCGGTATGAACCGGCCGGAATTATAACCCGGCCGGACTTGGCGGTTTACACTTGGTGATTCATTGGCAATCCGTTATCACCAGACGGTTTACAAGCAACCTGCCTAAATGATATTACTCACTGGTAACCCGGCGTATGGATTATGGATGACAAGGCCCAAGGCCCAGAAGGCCGGTTCACATTAATAGTGGGCCGGTTTAATAATAAAGCGCAAGGAATATTCTCCATAAAGGAAGCAAGACTAGGACTCCTTGTAATAGATCAATCCTAGTCCTACTAGGACTAGTCATGTAAACCCGCCCCTTCAACATATATAAGGAGGGGCAGGGCTCCCCAAAGAGGACAAGCTTTTAGACAAACCACAAGCAGACAAGTTTCTAGGGTTAGACACCAAGAGCCGGTTTATCGGCGACACCGTCATAATGAGATCTAGCCTCAAACAGCACGTAGGGTTATTACCGGATGATGTTTCCCGGGGCCCGAAGCTGTCTAAATCCGTGTCTTGCATCGCATCTCTCGATTCCGCTCAACCCCTTCAAGCTACCACATAGATGCGCGCCTCAACCCTAAGTCCGTTGATCCGGACATCTGACGTGTTATTTCCACGACAGTTGGCGCCCACCGTGGGGCCTGCGCACGGTGGTGTTGAGTTCTTGGAGGGATCTTTTCGGAGGGATTGAGAAGCCCGCGATTGGTAGGAGGGATTGATCGGATGAAGAACTAGTATTGCGGCATGTATAATACGGCGACTTATCCGTCCAGAATTAGACGGTTATCTTCTACACAGCCGGACGTCATCAAGAACGACGAGTTGTTTACAACTGATTCAAATCAGTACATAGCCACAAAATCGCCAAGTCATCAAAGCCAGCGCTTTCTGCTACAACATGTTTCGCCGGCGTGTCGAGTGTCAACCTATCGCCAACACGCAGAAGACCAAGTCCCAAGCGATCTGTGGAGTTATTTACCAGATTGGTTGGAAATCAAGAAAAAAAAATATTGTTACGACGCTCTGGGCGACTGCCATCATCGTGATCGTGACGACTGAATCATCAATCAAAGCCCTGAAATTGCAAGTCGCCGAGACAATCAACCGCGAGGAGATAGTATTAAAACAATGACCCATCAGTACGGAAGGAAAAGTCAAAACAAACACAACTCAGAGGAGGATTCGTGTATAAGGTGGACTCGGATTCGCCTTCTCATCGCCTCTGATCCCCCGCAGCCTCGTTCTTGCCACAAAAAGCTCTGTCGGGCCTCTGCCTGCTCACGGCCTATCCTCACCGTCCGTCAGCCAGCGCCTCTCCGCTGTCCCGACCCGTGAGTCGCCGGCTGCCTGAAAGCTGCGGCTGGGGCCTCTCTCCACCTCGCCGCCTTTGCCAGCGACCTTCAAGCCGGATGCTACCAAGCCGCCTCCGCTGCAGTGACCCGCCGTGGGAAAGCCGGCGCCGTCAAGTTGCTGTAACTCGCCTCCGCCGGAGCAGATTACGAGTTTCCTCTGTTTGGGCCGCTCTGCTGTCGCCGCGCGGGCATCTTGAGCCGCCAGTTGCCCCGAACCAGCCGAGCTCCGCCTCAAGTCGTTGTTACCTGCCCCTGTGTAAACCGCCATGATCAATCCATGATCAATCCGGTAGAGGGACGGCAACCCATGATCAAGTAGGAATTAATCTGATATGTTTACCCACACAGTCGTCCATGCTGCAGCCTTTTTTTTTTTTTAGCTGAAGACCGACAGCTTCAAGTTTCGAGGGAGTCAGCGCTGTTGTTGCTTTTTTGTTCAGGAGAGTATAGCAGGCTCGTACCATCAACCGAGCAAAAGTTTGATCTGTGAAAGGCTAAAGATAGCATCGTAGTGGAGACTAATTAGATCCAAAAAGATGAAGGGCCACTTGCACTAATACAGACAAAAGCTGGAGATGATATTTAATCCGGCCGAGGGGATTCAATGAATATGGAAGGAAAAATCCCGTGATGCACTGCAGACTCAGTGTCTGAATCAAATTATTGAAATGGGGAAAAGTACTATTAGGAAAAGACAAAACTGTTACTAGTACTACTTTGCTAAAGCATGGGAAATACCTCCCTTACACGTGAGATCAAGTAGGAATTAAAAAGGGAAAGGTTGGCCAAACCGACCACGACTTGGAAAAAGGAGCAGGCATAGGCACAGACGTGGAACAACCGATGTTTACGCGTTGAGTCGCGGTTGCTGGCACCCCGCAGTCGCAGACCAAACTGACCACTGCCGTCACCGCGTCTAACTTCGGACCCGATGAAAAATACCAGGTGTTGTTTTTCCTATGTATTTTATCAGCACATGTTAATTTATCCAACAACGATTATTCTCGCATATGATATTTTTCGCAGGGCGACTATTAGAAGAAAAAGGATGGTGTAATGACACGAGTGCACGCTTAGTTGTGTTGTGGTGCTCTACAAACATACATATCGCGATCCGGTTTACATCAACACACCAGCTAGCCTGTCTATCCGCACCCACGCGCGCTCACCTTTAACACCACGACCAACTCCCTCGCCAATGGATAAGCGAACGCCGCCGTTTTTTACGATCCAGTCTACATCAAACACACAGATGTCTGCGCATGTGATTAACTCACCCACAAGTGCCGGCTTGCGACGCCACTGTCGGCTCATCTGTCCTCCAGACGAATCAGGTGATATTTATCCTATTTATTTTTAAGACTTGTTAATTCATTCAAGCAAGAATACACCGCTCTGCTGTATTTTTTTTTTACGCAGGAAAATTATTTATTGTAAAATGATACTATACCACGGAGGTGGAGGCACGCCAAACATTATTCGACACAAGTGATCGTCGTCAGTCCACGGATTTAAGCGCCGGTTCATAACGCCGTGGCCATCCCTCGCGACCGCACCGGTTTACAACGCCGTGGCCGTCTCGCGCGACAGCACCGATTTACAACGACGCGGCCGTCTCTCGCGACCGCGCCGGCCGGCCCGTCCGTTCTTCAAACAAAGCAGGATAACTCGTTCATCTCCGCCGGCTTACAATATCGCGGCCGATTCATATGTCTGCACTGCCTCTGATACTGCGGTCATTTTACCGTCCACCCTGTGGTCCGGCCTATTCAACATACCGGTTCAAATACAATCAGGTGATATCCATCTACAATATTATTTCTCTTACTATATATTACTTTTTAAAGAAAACAAGATGCTTTGATCAGTCTATATGGTTGTGCAGGGCATATGCACAAAGGAGCAATGAAACTCTCAAAGACAAAAGATCATATCCGGTTCAAAAAGAGAAAAACCTCATAAAAAGGAAAAACCCCCGGCCGGGTTAAGAGGAATGTCAGAGGCCCCTGAGGACAGTGGTATCGCCCACACACCTCTTGAATGGCTATATTATGAAATTTTGGGCTCCCTGAACAAGTCGGTATCAATCCGCAGTCGGTATCAATCCGCAGTCGGTATCAATCCGCAGTCGGTATCAATCCGCAGTCGGTATCAATCCGCAGTCGGTATCAATCCGCAGTCGGTATCAATCCGCAGTCGGTATCAATCCGCAGTCGGTATCAATCCGCAGTCGGTATCAATCCGCGTTCAAATGATGGCTCGGCTCTTTGAACAGTTTTGAGCCTGGCAGCTCTTTGAAAAAGCCTCGATTACATAGTTTGATTTACAAAAATTGTGTGTTTTTTGGTGTTTCTTGTGTTCTATAACCTTTTAAACCGAGTGGAACAGCTCCAGAAGTTGACCACCTATTTATAACATCATAAGTCTGGGTCATGAACACCAGCGAGAGTTAAACCGGCGTTCATCATAACCCGGATCGACCTTCATGATGAGCCAACAAATTGGCAGTACGTGATCAGTTATAATGACCGGTGTTTATTAAACCGGCCTGGTTTTGACTATAAGTCGCCAGTATGAGACAAAATAATGACCGGTGTTTATTAAACCCGGACCGATTGTGATCAAACATCATTGAAACCGGTCTTCCAACCGGATTATATTACTCAATAGCCAAACATGGCTGGATTCCTATTATGGTTATCAATATTATGATTGAGGTCTTCAAAGTCGCTTTCAAGCGCAATGGATATTATTTCAACGATGGAAGTGATTCATTATACAAAGGAATAGTCCCGAGTTGCTGCAGGCTTACAACCCGGCACTTGGGAGCTATATTATTCAGATTAAGATTACATCAAATGCACAAAGTCTCAAGCACACAAACAAGTTGTCTACTTGACACTTGGGGGCTAATGGCAGTTGAAACAATATAGCAAAGACAATTCAAAGACAAGTCTCAAGCACACAAGCAAGTTGTCTACTTGACACTTGGGGGCTAATGGAAAGATCATTTGCTTCATCTGGAAGTACCGGTTCACCATTCTAAATATAGCTAAACCGGAACTTGGGGGCTACCAATAGCTCCTGTCAACAATTCAAGGTACACAAGTATTCATCCATTATATTGAAAGGCCCGTCTAACTCAGTTGGTAAAGCACAAAGCTCTTAACCTTGTGGACGTGGATTCAAACCACACGATGAAAGTTACATTATATAATGTTCATTTCAATAATTATATCTACAAAGTCCCTGCTCATTATTATATAATAACCCGGCACTTGGGGGCTATATGTTGCTATTCAAGTTTACATGATCGTATTTTCAAAGTCCCTGCTCATTATTGCATAATGACCCGGCACTTGGGGGCTACATGATATGGAATATTCAGTTTCATAGTGATTGAGATGAACAATCTGGATTTCTTCAAGATTATACAAGGCTATTTTTAATGGAATATATACAAAGTCCCTGCTCATTATTACATAATGACCCGGCACTTGGGGGCTATAGGTAATATGCATATAAAGGAGGAACATCTTCAAATTTTCAGTTCTGGCAATCAGATTAATTGTGTGACCCGGCAATTTTGGCAATCATAAACCGACAAGTTCTACATCTTCAAGCCGGCTGGATATCCGTTGAATATTTCAAAGACCAATATTTTTATCAAGTTAGAGAATTGAAGGCCGATTCAAGTGGATTCTGGATTTACAATATTTCTTATGCAAGCAAGTTGATTATGGAGCTGGTCTATTGATCCGGATTTTCTAGAAGAAGGAAGGATAAGGACTCAAAGATGATCAGGTGCCGGTTTACAAGAATTCATAACCCGGAGCACAACCTATCAATTTGTTCTTGTGTTTATTTTGCAGCATAAAGTTTACCATGGACACATCCAAGCTAAACTTGGGGGCTAATGTCGGGGATATTACCCCGCGGTATGAACCGGCCGGAATTATAACCCGGCCGGACTTGGCGGTTTACACTTGGTGATTCATTGGCAATCCGTTATCACCAGACGGTTTACAAGCAACCTGCCTAAATGATATTACTCACTGGTAACCCGGCGTATGGATTATGGATGACAAGGCCCAAGGCCCAGAAGGCCGGTTCACATTAATAGTGGGCCGGTTTAATAATAAAGCGCAAGGAATATTCTCCATAAAGGAAGCAAGACTAGGACTCCTTGTAATAGATCAATCCTAGTCCTACTAGGACTAGTCATGTAAACCCGCCCCTTCAACATATATAAGGAGGGGCAGGGCTCCCCAAAGAGGACAAGCTTTTAGACAAACCACAAGCAGACAAGTTTCTAGGGTTAGACACCAAGAGCCGGTTTATCGGCGACACCGTCATAATGAGATCTAGCCTCAAACAGCACGTAGGGTTATTACCGGATGATGTTTCCCGGGGCCCGAAGCTGTCTAAATCCGTGTCTTGCATCGCATCTCTCGATTCCGCTCAACCCCTTCAAGCTACCACATAGATGCGCGCCTCAACCCTAAGTCCGTTGATCTGGACATCTGACGTGTTATTTCCACGACAATAACCATCATGGTAATCATCATATTTAGGACGCATATCATAATCATAATAAATTTTATCCTCAATAGTAGGTGGACTAAAAAGCTCACATTTATCATTGTAATCATCATATATAGGAAGCAAAGTATCATCAAAGTAAATTTTCTCTTCAAAAGTTGGGGGACTAAAAATATCATGTTCATCAAACGTGTCATCCCCAAGCTTAGAGCTTTCCATGTCATTAGCAATATTGATATTAAAAAAACATACTAATAACATCACCACGATCATGATTGTTATGCAAATAATAAAGTTCCAAAGGTTTTTTAATTTTCTCTTCAAACACATCATGTCCAAGTTCAAGGTAGAGCTTATAAAGCTCTCTCATATTTTTGTTGTTTTCCATTAAGCAAAACTAGTGAAATAAAAACAAGAAACAAAAAGATTTAATTGCAAGATCTAGAGAAGGTACCTTCACTTACCTCACTTCCCCGACAACGGCGCCAGAAATAGCTTGATGTCTACTACACGCTTTTATTCCTGTAGACAGTGTTGGGCCTCCAAGAGCAGAGGTTTGTAGGACAGCAGCAAATTTCCCTTAAGTGAGTAACCCAGGGTTTATCGAACTCATGGAAGTGGAGGTTGAACGTACCCCTTTCAAGCAACCCTGCAACTAAGATACAAGAAGTCTCTTGTGTCCCCAACACACCTAATACAACTAGGAGTTGTATAGGTGCACTAGTTCGGCGAAGAAATGATATAATATGGATGATAGGAGTGGCAAAGCAAAGTAATATAAATCTGTAATAAAAAGTGCAGCAAGCAAACAAGTGGTAAACGTGAGCACAATTGGTATTGCAATGGTGGAAACGAGGCCTAAGCTTCATACTTTCACTAGTGGAAACTCCCAACAACATTGACATAGTCTAATCACATGATATTTCCCATAAAACATGCAATGGAGACGCACTCGGAGGTCATTCCTTTGTGGTCAAGAGAGGACGAGAATTATGTAGGGCTACAAAAGCACACCTCAAAGTTCGTAGTTCTCAATCTATGGAATTCTCAATGTCACCGCGGCCATCCAAAGAGAGTACCACAATCACCACAACATATCTCCAGGATAGTCAAAGACAAGCACCAAGAGACTCTCAATCTTCAATCAACACACAAAAGAGGAAATCACTCATGAAAATATTCTTCTAATCCATGTCCAATAGACCGCTGTCACCTTGGTCTCGGGGATTATACTAGATAAAGACAAGTGAGTACATCAATTCAATACATAGAGGAAGGGGAAATATCATGGGATCACCCTAGATTAACATAGCCTATGATCACAACGAAGATCACATCATGGGAGAGAGAGATAACCACATAGCTACACGTACAAGCCCTCAGCCCCGAGGAAGACTACTCACACATGGCCATGGCGAGCAAGAGATTGATGGTGGTGTTGATGGAGAGGTGCAGCCCGGAGAGGAGGAGGCGGCCGGCGGGAGCCATGGCGGCGGCGGCAGCCCTCCGGGGCGGCGGCGGCCCTCGGGGCGGCGGCGGCCGTCGGGGAGGGCTATCTTCATCAACATATTCAAAACACCATCTCATCTCAAACCCTAGTTCATCTCTTGTGTTCAATCTTGTTACCGGAACTATAGATTGGTGCTTGTGGGTGACTAGTAGTGTTGATTACATCTTGTACTTGATTACTATATGGTTTATTTGGTGGAAGATTATACGTTCAGATCCATTATGCTATTCAATGCCCCTCTGATCTTGAGCATGTTTATTACTTGTGAATAGTTACCTTTGTTCTTGAGGTCACGCGAGAAATCATGTTGCAAGTAATCATGTGAATTTGATACGTGTTTGATATTTTGATAGTATGTATGTTGTGATTCCCTTAGTGGTGACATGCGAACATCGACTACATGACACTTCACCATATTTGGGCCTAAGGGGATGCATTGTGGAGTAGTAATTAGATGGTGGGTTGCGCGAGTGACAGAAGCTTAAACCCAAGTTTATGCGCTATTCCATAAGGGGCCGATTGGATCCAAAAGTTTAATACTATGGTTAGAATTTATTCTTAATACTTTTCTCGTGGTTGTGGATGCTTGCGGGAGGGTTAATCACAAGTAGGAGGTTTTTTCGAGTAAGAACTACACCGAAGCACCGATCCACCCACATATCAAATTATCAAAGTAGCAAACACCAATCGAACCAACATGATGAAAGTGACTAGATGAAATTCCAGTGTACCCTCAAGAACGCTTTGCTTATCATAAGAGACCGTTTTGGCCTGTCCTTTGCCTCAAAAGGATTGGGCTACCTTGCTGCATTTTTTCTACTACTATCGTTACTTTCTCGTTACAAAATTATCTTGCTATCAAACTACTATGCTACTTACAATTTCAGCACTTGCAGATACTACCTTACTGAAAAACACTTGTCATTTCCTTCTGCTCCTCGTTGGGTTCGACACTCTTACTTATAAAAAGAGCTATAATGGATACCCTATACTTGTGGGTCATCAAGGCAATTTTCTAGCGCCATTGCCGGGGAGTGAAGCGCTTCAGGTAAGTGGAAATTGGTAAGGAAACATTCATATAGTGTGCTGAAATTTATTGTCACTTGTTACTATGGAGAACAATCCTTTGAGGGGTTTGTTCGGGGTATCTTCACCTTGACCGGAACCATAATTAGTTACCCCTCAACCCACTGCTCCTACTGAAAATATTGAATATGAAACCCTTCGGGTATGATAGAATAACTCCTAGCTAATCCTTATGCAGGAGATGGAACTGAACATCCTGATATGCACTTGATATATGTGGAACAAATTTGTGGATTGTTTAAGCTTGCAGGTTTACCCAGAGATAAAGTTACGAAGAAGGTTTTTCCTTTATCTTTGAAGGGAAATGCATTAGCATGGTATAGGCTATGCGATGGTATAGGATCTTGGAACTGGAACCGATTGAAAATGGAGTTTCACCAAAAAAATATCCCATTCATCTAGTTCATCGTGAATAGACTTACATATATAATTTTTGGCCTCGTGAAGGAGAAAGTATCGCTCAAGCTTGGGGAGACTTAAGACAATGTTATACTCATGCCCCAATGATGAGCTCTAAAGAGAAATTATTATTCAGAATTTTTATGCTCGGCTTTCTCGCAATGATCGATCCAATCTTGATACTTCTTGTGTTGGTTCTTTTATGAAGAAAACTATTGAATTCCGGTGGGATCTTTTGGAAAGTGTTAAACCCAACTTTGAAGATTGGGAACTCGACGAAGGTAAAGAGTCAGGTATTAAGCTCACGGATGATTGTGTTAAAGCTTTTATGAATACTGATGCTTTTTCAAATTTTTGCACTAAATATGGACTTGACTCTGAGATAGTAGCCTCCTTTTGTGAATCTTTTGCTACTCATGTTGATCTCCCTAAAGAGAAGTGATTTAAATGTTACCCTCCTATTAAACAAGAAATTAAAGAACCGGTACCAGTTAAATAAGAAACTATACTTTATAATGTTGATCCGATTATTCCTACTACTTATATTGAAAAAAAACTTTTCCTGTTAGGATAAAGGAACATGCTAAAGTTTCAACTATGGTTAACAAAAGTTATATCAGAACACCTAAGCCAGATGAACAAATTAAAGTAGAACCTAATATTGCTATGGTCAAAGATCTCTTGGAAGAAAATGTAGATGGGCATATTATTTGCTTTGACGCTGCTAGAATTTCCAAGCCTGATATAAAAGATAAACACATACCTGTTGTTGGCATCCCGTTGTCTCAGTCAAAATAGGAGATCACTGCTATCATGGTTTATGTGACATAGGTGCTAGCGTGAGTGCTATTCCCTACTCTTTATACCAAGTAATTGTGAATGACATAGCACCCACAGAGATAGAAGACATTGATGTCACTATTAAACTTGCTAATGGAGATACTATATCACCAATTGGGATTGTTAGAGATGTTGAAGTCTTGTGTGGGAAAATAAAATACCCTATTGATTTTCTTGTTCTTGGTTCCCCATATGTCGACTTATGTCCCATTATCTTTGGTAGACCTTTCTTGAACACCGTTAATGCTAAAATAGATTGTAAGAAACAAACTGTCGGTGTTATTTTTGGAGATGAATCTCATGAACTGAAATTTTCCAAGTTTAATGGAAAGCTTCATGAAAAAGAATTGCCTAGTAAATATGAAATTATTGGTCTTGCTTCTATTGTTGTGCCTCCTACTGATCCTGTAGAACAATATTTGCTAGACCATGAAAATGATTTAAATATGTATGAAAGAAATGGAATAGATGATATTTTCTTTGAGCAACGTCTTGTGCTTAAACACAATCTACATATAGAAACTCTAGGAGGTCCTCCTCCACCTAAAGGTGATCTTGTGTTTGAATTAAAAGAATTGCCTGAAACTTTAAAATATGCTTATCTTGATGAAAAGAAGATATATCATGTTATTATTAGTGCTAACCTTTGAGAACATGAAGAAGAAAGATTATTGAAAGTTCTAAGGAAGCACCGAGCTGCTATTGAATATACTCTAGATGATTTAAAGGGCATCAGTCCCACTCTATGCCAGCATAAGATTAATATGGAACCTGATGCTAAACCCGTTGTTGATCAGTAACGTCGATTAAATCCAAAAATGAAAGAAGTGGTAAGAACGGAAATATTAAAACTTCTGGAAGCAGGTATAATCTATCGTATAGCTGATAGTAGATGGGTAAGTCCCGTTCATTGTGTTCCTAAGAAAGGAGGTATTACTGTCGTTCCTAATGATAAGAATGAACTTATCCCACAAAGAATTGTTACAGGCTATAGAATGGTAATTGATTTTAGGAAATTAAATAAAGCAACTAGAAAAGATCATTACCCTCAACCTTTTATTGATCAAATGCTAGAAAGATTATCAAAGCACACACACTTTTGCCTCCTTGATGGATACTCTATTTTTTCACAAATACCTGTTTCTCAACCTGATCAAGAAAAGACTACTTTTACTTGTCCATTTGGAACTTATGCTTATAGACGTATGCCTTTTGGTTTATGCAATGCCCTACTACCTTTCAAATATGTATGACTGCTATATCTCTGACTTTTGTGAAAAGATTGTGGAAGTTTTCATGGATGATTTCTCTGTTTATGGGAAGTCCTTTGATGATTGTTTAAGCAATGTTGATCGATTTTTGCAGAGATGTGAACAAACAAGTTTTGTCTTGAACTTGGAGAAATGCTACTTTATGGTTAATGAAGGTATTGTCTTGGACCATAAGATTTCTGAAAAAGGTATTGAAGTGGGGAAAGCTAAGGTTGATGCAATTGAGAAAATGCCATGTCCTAAAGATATCAAAGGTATTCGTAATTTCTTAGGTCATGCTGGTTTCTATAGGAGATTTATCAAATACTTCTCTAAAAAAATTAGGCCTCTCACTAACCTTTTACAAAAGGATGTTCCCCTGGTTTCGATGATGATTTCTTTGAAACCTTTGAAACACTTAAGAAAGCCTTAATTTCTGCACCTATAGTTCAACCACCTGATTGGAACTTACCCTTTGAAATTATGTGTGATGCTAGTGATTATCCTGTTGGCTGTTCTAGGACAAAGAATTGATAAAAAAACTAAACGTTATTCATTATGCTAGTAAAACTCTAGACAGTGCTCAAAAGAATTACGCTATCACTGAAAAAGAATTCTTAGCAATTGTGTTTACTTGTGACAAATTTAGATCGTAAATTGTTGATTTAAAAGGAACTATTCACACTGACCATGCTGCTATTAAATATCTTATGGAAAAGAAAGATGCTAAACCTAGACTTATTCGATGCGTTCTCTTGCTACATGAATGTGATTTGCATATCACTGATAGAAAAGGAGCTAAGAACCCCGTAGCTGATAACTTGTCTAGACTAGAAAATGTGCTTGATGACCCACTACCTATTGATGATAGTTTTCCTGATGAGCAACTAGCTGCTATAAATATTACTAATAATACTCATTGGTATGCTAACTATGCTAACTACATTGTTGCTAAGTATTTACCACCTATTTTACTTACCAACAAAAGAAAAAAGTTCTTTTATGATTTAAGACATTGCTTTTGGGATGACCCACATCTTTATAAAGAAGGAGTAGATGGTTTTACTAGACGTTGTGTACCTGAGCATGAACAGGGACAAATCCTTCGGAAATGTCACTCCGAAGCATATGGAGGACATCATGCTAGAGATAGAACTGCTCACAAGGTATTGAAGTCTGGATTTTATTGGCCTACTCTTTTCAAAGATGCTCGCAAGTTCGTCTCCTCTTGTGATGGATGTCAAAGGATAGGTAACATTGGTAAGTGTCAAGAAATTCCTACGTATTATTCACTTGCTGTTGAACCATTTGATGTTTGGGGCTTCGATTACATGGGACCTTTCCCTTCCACTAATGGGTATACACTTATTTTGGTTGTTGTTGATTATGTTACTAAATGGGTAGAAGCTATTCCAACTAGTAGTGCTGATCACAACACCTCTATTAAAATGCTTAAGGAAGTTATTTTCCCAAGGTTTGGAGTCCCCAGATATTTAATGAATGATGGTGGTTCACACTTTATTCATGGTGCTTTCCATAAAATGCTTGATAAATATGATGTTAACCATAGAATTGCGTCACCTTATCATCCTCAGTCTAGTGGTCAAGTTGAGCTTAGTAATACAGAAATAAAATTAATTTTGCAAAAGACTGTCAATAGGTCCAGGAAGAATTGGTCTAAGAAATTAGATGATGCAGCCTGGGCTTATAGAACAGCTTATAAAAATCCTATGGGTATGTCTCCTCATAAAGTGGTTTATGGTAAAGCTTGTCATTTGCCTATTGAGTTACAACATAACGCTTTTTGGGCAATCAAGGAACTTAAGTATGATTTTAAACTTGCTGGTGAAAAGAGGCTATTTGATACTAGCTCATTAGATGAATGGACAACCCAAGCTTACGAAAATGCCAAGTTATTTAAAGAAATAGTTAAAATATGGCATGATAAAAGAATCCAAAAGTGTGAGTTCAAAGTCGGAGAATATGTCCTTTTGTACAACTCTCGTTTCAGGTTCTTTGCAGGCAAGCTCCTCTCTAAATGGGAAGGCCCCTATGTCATCGAGGAGGTTTATCGGTCTAGAGCTATCAAAATAAATAATGCCGAAGGTACTAACCCAAAGGTTGTCAATGGGCAATGAATAAAGCATTATATCTCAGGTACGCCCATTAATGTTGAAAGCAATGTTATCGAAACTTTCACCCGGAAGAACACATAAAAGAATCGTATATGTGATATCAACAGACCCCTCCAGTATTAGTCCATCCCCGGTTAGGGTTTAGTCCGGCGATTGCGGAGGTGACCGCACGGATCTCGTGCCCTGGGTCTGGTGAACTAGGGTTCCTGCGCTCGATCTCTCGATCTCTTGTCGGCGCGAGCCCTCTCCTGTCCCTGATCCGGCCCCCTTCCACCAAGAGACCTTCTGCGTGCTCCACAGGGTGCACAGTCGTAATACACAATCCACCATAGAAAGGAGGGAGGGGATTGAAGGAAGTGATGGAGGGTGTGGCAGGGCTGATGTGGGGGTCGAGGCTTTCTGAGGAGGAGAAGAGGGGTGTGAAGATCCGGTGCTCGTCGAAGTAGAAGGGTGAGGAGGCAGCATATCAGGCGGTAGGCAAAATCATGTCCGAGAAATTGGCTCACCCAGATGCGATCTCTCTTACCCTGGGGAAAGTGTGGTACCCGATCAAAGGGATCACCTATACTAAGATTGGGGTAAACAAATTCCTCTTTACGTTCCATCAAGAATCGGGCAAGTGGAAGGCTGTGGGGATGAACCGTGGATGTTTGACAAGGAACTGGTGGTAGTAGAGGAGTATGTGCCCAGCAAGAGGCCGGAGGATTACACCTTCAATGATATCCCGATCTGGGTTAGGGTTTTTAACCTCCCCTTGGGTATGATGAACGAAGACTCGGCAAAGGCAAGGAGTTTATCGGTGAAGCTGCAGAAGGTGACAAAGGCAAGGAGTTTATCAGTGATCAGGAACCGGTAATCGAGCAAGCATTGCAAGGAGAGGAGCAACAAGAAGATATCCTTAAACCATACTATGCTATTCTTACTCCCACTGAAATTGAAGCCTTTTGGATCATTGAAATGGTTTGTGTGCAAAATAAATATCTTCATCGAGAGCACATCATCTTCCTTTGGAGCATCATTCGTAGATTGGAAAACCTCTTGATCTTGAAGGATGAGATCGCGACTTCATCATCACCACCGTCTTCTTCACCACCAAAAGAAAATTGAGTATCGGGTATGGGCACTCCCCTTGGCTTTCGCCAAGCTTGGGGGAGGTGCCCCGGTATCGTATCATCCCCACTATCCTTTTTGCATTTATTTATTTTAGGTTGATCCTTTGCTTTAGAATAAATGAAAGTTTAGTTCGATCCCTTCGTTTTGTGAGTTTGCTTAGTGATCGATCTTTGTAATCGTGTGCGAGATATATAATAAAGTTTAGTTTTGAGTTTTTATTTTCTTTACCTTACTGTCGCAATAAAAAGAAAGGTTATAATTGAATGAATAAAAGAAAGGAAATAAATTAAGAAGATCATATGCTAATCTTATGGCAGGTGATAGCACCACATAAGGAAAAGTATAAGTAGAATTTTTTTTTAGAGATGGACGAACAAAGCATTGGTCAATGATGCAACTCATGAAAGAATTAATAAGGGAAGAGAAGATTCACATATAAATATCATATCCTAGAAATCTTTTGTTATTGTGAGCCCCCATCAAAATATTATATGCCAAAATTGTCGACGTTGGACAAGGAAGACAACTTAATGATTTATGTTTGTTCATATTCACATAGAAGTCATATTGTCATAGAGCCTTTAACACATGGTGCTTGCTCAATATCTTCTAGCCAAAAATTCCACACTAAGTAGAGATACTAATTGTGCATCCAAAAGCCCTTAAACCCAAACCTTTTTTGAGAGTCCACCATACCTACCTATGGATTGAGTAAGATCCTTCAAGTAAGTTGTCATCGGTGCAATAAGGCAATAAAAATTGCTTCTAAAAGTGTGAGATCATTTAGTGTAAGAGAAAATTGAGCATTGCACGAACTTGTGATGGTGAAGAATAAAAGCGACATACTGCATAATAAAGGTTGCTATCACAAGGGGCAATGCAACGTGGCATTCTTTTGCACTAAGGGATTGAGCATACAAACAAATAAGCGCATGTCAACCTCTTCTTCCCTCTGCGAAGGGCCTATGTTTTACTTTTATGCAAAGAGTCAAAGTTTTCTCTCTATTCAATTTTTACTTTATCCTTTGGCAATCATCATGTGCTGAGGAAAGAACTAGGCACATATGTCCAGTTGAATATGTGTGACATGAGTTATTATTGTAGAAATCACCCTTGAGGTGAGTACGTTGGGGGGCAAAACTATAAGCCCCTATCTTTCTATGTGTCCGGTTGAAATGTTTTGCTCATGTGTATGCGGTGAGTTGACTGAGAACATAGTTTGTTGGTTTCTAATAGAGGTTATGCTTTATGCTTCAACTATGTGATGAACTGTTACATGCTCATGAGAAGTCTATGATACAAGTCCTTTGATAAAAGTCTTACATTTAAATTTGTTGTTGTTACAATAATCAACATGATGCTTCTATGTCCGTATTTTGTTTTATCGACACCTCTCTCTCAAAGCATGTGGACATGTTTTTCGTTCTCGGTTTTCGCTTGAGGACAAGCGAGGTCTAAGCTTGGGGGAGTTAAAACTAAAGGAAATATGCTCTAGAGGCAATAATAAAGTTATTATTTATTTCCTTATATCATGATAAATGTTTATTATTCATGCTAGAATTGTATTAACCGGAAATGTGTGAATACATAGACAAAACAGAGTGTCCCTAGTATGCATCTACTAGACTAGCTCATTGATCAAAGATGGTTATGTTTCCTAGCCATAGACATGAGTTGTCATTGATTAACGAGATCACATCATTAGGAGAATGATGTAATGGACAAGACCCATCTGTTAGCTTAGCAACTATGATCGTTTAGTTTTACTGCTATTGCTTTCTCCATAACTTATACATGTTCCTATGACTATGAGATTATGCAACTCCCGAATACCGGAGGAACACCTTGTGTGCTATCAAACATCACAACGTAACTGGGTGATTATAAAGATGCTCGACAGGTGTCTCCGAAGGTGTTCGTGGTGTTGGCATATATCAAGAATAGGATTTGTCACTCCGAGTGTCGGAGAGGTATCTCTGGGCCCTCTCGGTAATGCACATCATAATAAGCCTTGCAAGCAAATGACTAATGAGTTAGTCAAGAGATGATGTATTACCGAACGAGTAAAGAGACTTGCCGGTAACGAGATTGAACTAGGTATTGAGATACCGACGATTGAATCTCGGGCAAGTAACATACCGATGACAAAGGGAACAACGTATGTTGTTATGCGGTTCGACCGATAAAGATCTTCGTAGAATATGTAGGAGCCAATATGGGCATCCAGGTTCCGCTATTGGTTATTGACCGGAGAGATGTCTCGGTCATGTCTACAATGTTCTCGAACCCGTAGGGTCCGCACGCTTAATCCTTCGTTGACGATATAGTATTTAATAAGTTATGTATGTTGGTGACCGAATGTTATTCGGGGTCCCGGATGTGATCACAGACATAACGAGGAACTCCGGAATGGTCCGGAGATAAAGATTAATATATGGGATAATAGTGTTTGACCTCCGAAAGGGTTCCGGAATTCACCGAAAGGGGTTCCGGATGTTTCCCGAAATGTTTGGGTACGAGAACACTTTATTTGGGCCAAAGAGGAAAGCCCACGAGGCTTTAGGAAAGTGCAAAAGGAAGTTTTGCGGAAACCAGAGGCTAGACGCCATGAACCCTGGCGTCTAGGGGGTAGACGCGGGAACCCTGCCGTCTAGTCCTGGAGTCCGAGTGGGACTCTTTCCTTTCGGGCAAAACCGACTTTGAGGAGGCTTTTGCTCCAAGTTTCGACCCCAGGGCTGAACATATAAATAGAGGGGTAGGGCTAGCACCCAAGACACATCAAGATACACCAAGCCATGTGCCATCAACCCCGACCCTCTAGTTTATCCTCTGTCTAGTTTCTGTAGTGCTTGGCGAAGCCCTACAGAGATTGTTCTTCATCAACAACCGTCACCACGCCGTCATGCTGCCGGAACTCATCTACTACTTCGCCCGTCTTGCTGGATCAAGAAGGCGAGGACGTCATTGAGCTGAACGTGTGCTGAATGTGGAGGTGTCGCACGTTCGGTACTAGATCGGGACGGATCGTGAAGGTGCACGACTACATCAACCGCGTTGATAAACGCTTCCTCTTTCGGTCTACGAGGGTACGTAGACACACTCTCCCCTCTTGTTGCTATGCATCTAGTAGATAGATCTTGCATGATCGTAGGAATTTTTTTGAAATACTACGTTCCCCAACAGTGGTATCAGAGCCAGGTCTATGCGTAGATGATATGCACAAGTAGAACACAAGTGAGTTGTGGACGATAATAGTCATACTGCTTACTAGCATGTCATACTTTGGTTCGGCGGTATTGTGAGATGAAGCGGCCCGGACCGACATTATGCGTACGCTTACGCAAGACTGGTTTCACCGTTATGAGCACTAGTTGCTTAAAGGTGACTGGAGGGTGTCTGTCTCTCTCACTTTAGTTGAATCAAGTGTGCCTACGCCCGGTCCTTGTGAAGGTTAAAACAGCACATACTTGACGAAAAATCGTTGTGGTTTTGTATGCGTAGGTAAGAACGGTTCTTGCTAATCCCGTAGCAGCCACGTAAAACTTGCAACAACAAAGTAGAGGACGTCTAACTTCTTTTTGCAGGGCATGTTGTGATGTGATATGGTCAAGACATGATGAGTTATACATTATTGTATGAGATGATCATGTTTTGTAAATTTATCGGCAACTAGCAGGAGCCATATGGTTGTCGCTTTATTGTATGAAATATAGTCGCCATGTAATTGCTTTACTTTATCACTATGCAGTAGCGATAGTCGTGGAAGCAATACTTGGCGAGACGACAACGGTGCTACGATGGAGATCAAGGTGTCGCACCGGTGACGATGGTGATCATGACGGTGCCTTGGAGATGGAGATCAAAAGCACAAGATGATGATGGCCATATCATGTCACATATTTTGATTGCATGTGATGTTTATCTTATTATGCTTCTTATTATGCTTAGTACGATGGTAGCATTATAAGATGATCCCTTACAAAATTTCAAGGTACAAGTGTTCTCCCTGAGTATGCACCGTTGCGAAAGTTCTTCGTGCTGAGCACCATGTGATGATCGGGTGTGATAGGCTCTACGTTCACATACAACGGGTGCAAGCCAGTTTTGCACACGCGGAATACTCGGGTTAAACTTGACGAGCCTAGCATATGCAGATATGGCCTCGGAACACTGGAGACCGAAAGGTTGAGCGTGAATCATATAGTAGATATGATCAACATAGGATGTTCACCATTGAAAACTACTCCATCTCACGTGATGATTGGATTGGTTTAGTTGATTTGGATCACGTCATCATTTAGATGACTAGAGGGATGTCTATCTAAGTGGGAGTTCTTAAGTAATATGATTAATTGAACTTTAATTTATCATGAACTTCGTCCTGATAGTATTTGAAAATTATGTTGTAGATCAATAGCTCGCGATGTTGCCCCCTGTTTATTTTTTATATGTTCCTAGAGAAAACTAAGTTGAGAGATGTTAGTAGCAATGATGCGGAATTGTTCCGTGATCTGAGGGTTATCCTCATTGCTGCATAGAAGAATTATTTCCTTGATGCACCGCTAGGTGACAGACCTATTGCAGGAGCAGATGCAGATGTTATGAACGTTTTGACAAAAGCTCGGTATGATGACTACTTGATAGTTTAAGTGCACCATGCTTTACGGCTTAGAACCGGGACTTCAAAAATGTTTTCAAATACCACGGAGCATATAAGATTTTCCAAGAGTTGAAATTAGTATTTCATACTCATGCCCGTGTCGAGAGGTATGAGACCTCTCACAGTACTCTGCCTACAAGATGGAGGAGAATAGCTCAACCAATGAGCATGTGCTCAGATTGTCTGGGTACTACAATTGCTTGAATCAAGTGGGAGTTAATCTTCCAGATAGGATAGTAATTGACAAAGTTCTCTAGTCACTATCACCAAGTTAGTATAACTTCGTGATGAACTATAATATGCAAGGGATGACGAAAGTAATTCCCGAGCTCTTCGCGATGCTGAAATCGGCGAAGGTAGAAATCAAGAAAGAGCATCAAGTGTTGATGGTTCAAAAGACCACTTGTTTCAAGTAAAGGGCAAAGGGATAGAAGGGGAACTTCAATAAGAATGAAAAGCAAGTTTTCACTCCCGTGAAGAAACCCAAAGCTAAACTCAAGCCTGAATCTAAGTGCTTCTACTGCAAAGGAAATGGTCACTGGAAGTGGAAATGCCCTAGATACTTGGCGGATAAGAAAGGATGGCAAAGTGAACAAAGGTATATTGTGATATACAGATTATTGATATGTACTTTACTAGTGTTCATAGCAACCCCTTGGTATTTGATACCTGTTCAGTTGCTAAAATTAGTAACTCGAACCAAGAATTGCAGAATGAACAGAGACTAGTTAAACGTGAAGTGACGATGTGTGTTGGAAGTGGTTCCAAGATTGATATGATCATCATCGCACACTCCCTATACTTTCGGGATTAGTGTAAAACCTAAATAAATGCTATTTGGCATTTGTGTTGAGCATGAATATGATTTGATCATATTTGTTGCAATACGGTTATTCATTTAAAGTCATAGAATAATTGTTATTCTGTTTACATGAATATAACCTTCGATGGTCTTACACCCAATGAAAATAGTTTGTTGGATCTCGAACGTAGTGATACACATATTCATAATATTGAAGCCAAAAGATGCAAGGTTAATAATGATAGTGCAACTTATTTGTGGCACTGCCGTTTAGGTCATAATGGTGTAAGGCGCATGAAGAAACTCCATAGCGATGGACTTTTGGAATTACTAGATTATGAATCACTTGGTGCTTGCGAACCATGCCTCATGGGCAAGATGACTAAAACTCCGTTCTCCGGAACAATGGAGCGAGCAATTGACTTGTTGGAAATCATACATACTGATGTATGCAGACCAATGAGTGTTGAGGCTCGCGGCGGGTATCATTATTTTCTGACCTTCACAGATGATTTGAGCAGATATGGGTATATCTACTTAATGAAATACAAGTCTGAAACATTTAAAAAGTTCAAAGAAATTTCAGAGTGAAGTAGAGAATCATCGTAACAAGAAAATAAAAGTTTGCACGATCTGATCGCGGAGGCGAATATTTGAAGTTACGAGTTTGGCCTTCATTTAAAACAATGTGGAATAGTTTCACAACTCACGCCACCCGGAACACCACAGCGTAATGGTGTGTCCGAACGTCGTAATCGTACTTTATTAGATATGGTGCATGTTGGGAAACGTAGTATTTTAAAATTTTCCTACGATCACGCAAGATCTATCTACCAGATGCATAGCAACGAGAGGGAAGAGTGTGTCTACGTACCCTCGTAGACCGGAAGCGGAAGCGTCAAGTGACGCGGTTGATGTAGTCGAACTTCTTCGCGATTCAACCGATCAAGCACCGAACGTACGGCACCTCCGCGTTCAGCACACGTTAAGCTTGATGACGTCCGACGAGCTCTTGATCCAGTTGAGCTTCACGGGAGAGTTTCGTCAGCACAACGGCGTGGTGACGGATATGATGTATCTACCGGCGCAGGGCTTCGCCTAAGCACTGCGACGGTATGACCGAGGTGTGTTTCTGTGGAGGGGGGCACCGCACACGGCTGGAACAATTCAACTTGTGTGTCCTAGGGGTGCCCCTGCCCCCGTATATAAAGGAGCAAGGGAGAGGCCGGCCCTAGAGGGGGCGCGCCAAGTGTGGGGAGTCCTACTAGGACTCCTAAGTCCTAGTAGGATTCCCCTTTCCTTTTCGGAGTAGGAGAGAAGGAAAGAGGTGGAGAGGGGGAAGGAAAAGGGGGCTGCACCCCTTGTCCAATTCGGACCAGAGGGGGGGCACGCGCCTCCTTCCTTTTGGCATTTCTCCTCTATTCCCGTATGGCCCAATAAGGCCCATATACTCCGAAAAATACCCGAATCACTCGGAACCTTTCCGATGTCCGAATATAGTCGTCCAATATATCGATCTTTACGTCTCGGCCATTTCGAGACTCCTCGTCATGTCCCCGGTCTCATCCGGGACTCCGAACTCCTTCGGTACATCAAAACTCATAAACTCATAATACCGATCGTCATTAAACGTTAAGCGTGCGGACCCTACGGGTTCGAGAACTATGTAGACATGACCGAGACTCATCTCCGGTCAATAACCAATAGCGGAACCTGGATGCTCATATTGGTTCCTACATATTCTACGAAGATCTTTATCGGTCAAACCGCATAACAACATACGTTGTTCCTTTTGTCATCGGTATGTTACTTGCCCGAGATTCGATCGTCGGTATCTCTATACCTAGTTCAATCTCGTTACCGGCAAGTCTCTTTACTCGTTCCGTAACACATTATCTCGTGACTAACTCATTAGTCTTTTGCTTGCAAGGCTTATTATGATGTGTGTTACCGAGAGGGCCCAGAGATACCTCTCCGACACTCGGAGTGACAAATCCTAATCTTGATCTATGCCAACACCATGAATACTTTCGGAGACACCTGTAGAGCATCTTTATGATCACCCAGTTACGTTGTGACGTTTGATAGCACACAAGGTGTTCCTACGGTATTCGGGAGTTGCATAATCTCATAGTCATAGGAACATGTATAAGTCATGAAGAAAGCAATAGCAGTAAAACTAAACGATCATAGTGCTATGCTAACGGATGGGTCTTGTCCATCACATCATTCTCCTAATGATGTGATCCCGTTGATCAAATGACAACTCATGTCTATGCCTAGGAAACATAACCATCTTTGATCAATGAGCTAGTCTAGTAGAGGCATACTAGGGACATATTGTTTTGTCTATGTATTCACACATGTACTAAGTTTCCGGTTAATACAATTCTAGCATGAATAAAAGACATTTATCAAGATATAAGGAAATACAAATAATCATATTTATTATTGCCTCTAGGGCATACTTCCTTCAGTCTCCCACTTGCACTAGAGTCAATAATCTAGCTCACATCGCCATGCGATTTAATACCGATAGTTCACATCGTTATGTGAATAACACCCATAGTTCACATCACCATGTGACCAACACCCAAAGGGTTTACTAGAGTCAATAATCTAGTTCACATCGCTATGTGATTAATACCCAAGAGTAATAAGGTGTGATCATGTTTTGCTTGTGAGAGAAATTTAGTCAACGAGTCTGTCACATTCAGATCCGTATGTATTTCGCAAATTTCTATGTCTACAATGCTCTGCATGGAGCTACTCTAGCTAATTGCTCCCACTTTCAATACGCATCCAGATTGATACTTAGAGTCATCTGGATTTAGTGTCAAAGCTTGCATCGGCGTAACCCTTTACGAAGAACTCTTTATCACCTCCATAATCGAGAAATATTTCCTTTAGTCATCCAATTACTAAGGATAATTTTGACCGCTGTACAGTGATCTACTCCTGGATCACTATTGTACCTCCCTGTCAAACTCATGGAAAGGTACACAACGTGTTTTGTACACAGCATGGCATACTTTATAGAACCTATGGCTGAGGCATAGGGAATGACTTTCATTCTCTCTATATTTTTCTGCCGTGGTCTGGCTTTGAGTCTTACTCAACTTCACACCTTACAAGTCAGGCAAGAACTCATTCTTTGACTGATCCATTTTGAACTACTTCAAAATCTTATCAAGGTATGTACTCATCGAAAGTCTTATCAAGCGTCTTGATCTATCTCTATAGATCTTGATGCCCAATATGTAAGCAGCTTCACCAAGGTCTTTCTTTGAAAAACTCTTTTCAAACACTCCTTTATGCTTTCCAGAAAATTCTACATCATTTCTGATCGACAATATGTCATTCACATATACTTATCAGAAAGGTTGTAGTGCTCCCTCTCACTTCTTGTAAATACAGGCTTCACCGCAAGTCTGTATAAATCTATATGCTTTGATCAACTTATCAAAGCGTATATTCCAACTCCGAGATGCTTGCACCAGTCCATAGATGGATCGCTGGAGCTTGCACATTTTGTTAGCACCTTTAGGATTGACAAAACCTTCCGGTTGCATCATATACAAGTCTTCTTTAATAAATCCATTAAAGAATGCAGTTTTGTTATCCATTTGCCAGATTTCACAAAATACGGCAATTACTAACATGATTCGGACAGACTTAAGCATCGCTACGGGTGAGAAAGTCTCATCGTAGTCAACTCCTTGAACTTGTCGAAACCCTTTCGCAATAAGTCGAGCTTTGTAAACAGTAACATTACCGTTTGCGTCGGTCTTCCTCTTGAAGATCCATTTATTTTCGATGGCTTGCCGATCATCGGGCAAGTCAAGCAAAGTCCATACTTTGTTCTAATACATGGATCCCATCTCAGATTTCATGGTCTCAAGCCATTTTGCGGAATCTGGGCTCATCATCGCTTCCTCATAGTTCGTAGGTTCATCATGGTCTAGTAACATGACTTCCAGAACTGGGTTGCCGTACCACTCTGGTGCGGAATGAACTCTGGTTGATCTACGAAGTTCAGCAGAAACTTGATCTGAAGTTTCATGATCATCATCATTAGCTTCCTCACTAATTGGTGTAGGAATCACTGGAACGAGTTTCTGTGATGTACTACCTTCCAATTCGGGAGAAGGTACAATTACCTCATCAAGTTCTACTTTCCTCCCACTCTCTTCTTTTGAGAGAAACTCCTTCTCTAGAAAGGATCCACTCTTAGCAACAAAGACCTTGCCTTAGGATCTGTGATAGAAGGTGTACCCAACAGTTTCTTTTTGGGTATCCTATGAAGATTTACTTCTCCGATTTGGGTTCGAGCTTATCATGTTGAAACTTTTTCACATAAGCATCGCAGTCCCAAACTTAAAGAAATGACAGCTTAGGTTTCTCGTCAAACCATAGTTCATACGGTGCCATCTCCACGGATTTAGATGGTGCCCTATTTAACATGAATGTAGTTGTCTCTAATGCGTAACCCCAAAAGCGATAGTGGTAGATCGGTAAGAGACATCATCGATCGCACCATATCTAATAAAGTACGGTTATGACGTTCGGACACACCATTACACTGTGGTGTTCCAGGTGGCGTGAGTAGTGAAACTATTTCACATTGTTTTTATTGAAGGCCAAACTCGCTAACTCAAATATTTTACCTCTACGATTATATCGTAGAAACTCTTATTTTCTTGTTACGATGATTCTCCACTTCACTCTGAAATTCTTTGAACTTTTCAAATGTTTCAGACTTGTGCTTCATTAAGTAGATATACCCATATCTGCACAAATCATCAGTGAAGGTCAGAAAATAACGATACCTGCCGCGAGCTTCAACACTCATTGGTCCGCATACATCAGTATGTATGATTTCCAACAACTCTGTTGCTCGCTCCACGGTTCCGGAGAACGGAGTTTTAGTCATCTTGCCCATGAGGCATGGTTCGCAAGCACCAAGTGATTCATAATCAAGTGATTCCAAAAGTCCATCACTATGGAGTTTCTTCATGCGCTTTACACCAATATGACCTAAATGGCAGCGCCACAAATAAGTTGCACTATCATTATTAACCTTGCATCTTTTGGCTTCAATATTATGAATATGTGTATCACACGATCAAGATCCAACAAACCATTTTCATTGGGTGTATGACCATAGAAGGTTTTATTCATGTAAACAGAACAACAATTATTCTCTAACTTACATGAATAACCGTATTGCAATAAACATGATCAAATCATATTCATGCTCAACAAAAACACCAAATAACACTTATTTAGGTTCAACACTAATCCCGAAAGTATAGGGAGTGTGCGATGATGATCATATCAATCTTGGAACTACTTCCAATACACATCGTCACTTTATCCTTTAACTAGTTTCTGTTCATTATGCAACTCCCATTTCGAGTTACTACTCTTTAGCAACTGAACCATATCAAATACCGAGGGTTTGCTATGAACACTAGTAAAATACACATCAATAATCTGTATATCAAATATACCTTTATTCACTTTGCCATCCTTCTTATCCGCCAAATATCTAGGGCAGTTCCACTTCTAGTGACCATTTCCTTTGCAGTAGAAGCACTTAGTTTCAGGCTTGAGTTTAGCTTTGGGTTTCTTCACGAGAGTGACAACTTGCTTGTCATTCTTCTTGAAGTTCCCCTTCTATCCCTTTGCCCTTTACTTGAAACAAGTGGCCTGGTTAACCATCAACACTTGATGCTCTTTCTTGATTTCTACCTTCGCCGATTTCAGCATCGTGAAGAGCTCGGGAATTACTTTCGTCATCCCTTGCATATTATAGTTCATCACGAAGTTCTACTAACTTGGTGATAGTGTCTAGAGAACTTTGTCAATTACTATCTTATCTAGAAGATTAACTCCCACTTGATTCAAGCAATTGTACTACCCAGACAATCTGAGCACAAGCTCACTGGTTGAGCTATTCTCCTCCATCTTATAGGCAAAGTACTGTCAGAGGTCTTATACCTCTCGACACGGGCATGAGTATGAAATACTAATTTCAACTCTTGGAACATCTCATATGCTCCGTGGCGTTTCAAAACGTTTTTGAAGTCCCGGTTATAAGCCGTAAAGCATGGTGCACTAAACTATCAAGTAGTCATCATACCAAGCTTTTGTCAAAACGTTCATAACGTCTACATCTGCTCCTGCAATAGGTCTGTCACCTAGCGGTGCATCAAGGACATATTTCTCTGTGCAGCAATGAGGATAATCCTCAGATCACGGAACAATTCCGCATCATTGCTACTAACATCTTTCAACTTAGTTTTCTCTAGGAACATATAAAAAATAAACGGGGAGCAACATCGCGAGCTATTGATCTACAACATAGATATGCTAATACTACCAGGACTAAGTTCATGATAAATTAAAGTTCAATTAATCATATTACTTAAGAACTCCCACTTAGATAGACATCCCTCCGGTCATCTAAATGATCACGTGATCCAAATCAACTAAACCATGTCCGATCATCACGTGAGATGGAGTAGTTTCAATGGTGAACATCTTATGTTGATCATATCTACTATATGATTCATGCTCGACCTTTCGGTCTCCAGTGTTCCGAGGCCATATCTGCATATGCTAGGCTCGTCAAGTTTAACCCGAGTATTCTGCGTGTGCAAAACTGGCTTACACCCGTTGTACTTGAACGTAGAGCTTATCACACCCGATCATCACGTGGTGTCTCGGCACGACGAACTTTCGCAACGGTGCATACTCAGGGAGAACACTTATACCTTGAAATTTAGTAAGGGATCATCTTATAATGCTACCGTCGTTCTAAGCAAAATAAGAAGCATAATAAGATAAACATCACATGCAATCAAAATATGTGACATGATATGGCCATCATCATCTTGTGCTTTTGATCTCCATCTCCAAAGCACCATCATGATCACCTTCGTCACCGGCGCGACACCTTGATCTCCATCGTAGCATCGTTGCCGTTTCGCCAACTATTGCTTCTACGACTATCGCTACCACTTAGTGATAAAGTAAAGCAATTACATGGCGATTGCATTTCATACAATAAAGCGACAACCATATGGCTCCTGCCAGTTGCCGATAACATTACAAAACATGATCATCTCATACAAAACCGTATAACTCATCATGTCTTGACCATATCACATCACAACATGCCCTGCAAAAACAAGTTAGACGTCCTCTACTTTGTTGCTGCATGTTTTACGTCGCTGCTACGGGCTTAGCAAGAACCATTCTTACCTACGCATACAAAACCACAACGATGTTTCGTCAAGTATGTGTTGTTTTAACCTTCACAACGACCTGGCGTAGCCACACTTGATTCAGCTAAAGTGAGAGAGACAGACACCCGCCAGTCACCTTTAAGCAACGAGTGCTCGTAACGGTGAAACCAGTCTCGCGTAAGCGTACGCGTAATGTCGGTCCGGGCCGCTTCATATCACAATACCGCCGAAGCAAAGTATGACATGCTGGTAAGCAGTATGACTAGTATTGCCCACAACTCATTGTGTTCTACTCGTGCATATCATCTACGCATAGACCTGGCTCATGATGCCACTGTTGGGAAACGTAGTATTTTAAAAATTTCCTACGATCACGCAAGATCTATCTACCATATGCATAGCAACGAGAGGGAAGAGTGTGTCTACGTACCCTCGTAGACCGGAAGCGGAAGCGTCAAGTGACGCGGTTGATGTAGTCGAACTTCTTCGCGATTCAACCGATCAAGCAGCGAACGTACGACACCTCCGCGTTCAGCACACGTTCAGCTTGATGACGTCCCATGAGCTCTTGATCCAGTTGAGCTTCACGGGAGAGTTTCGTCAGCACGACGGCGTGGTGACGGATATGATGTATCTACCGGCGCAGGGCTTCGCCTAAGCACTGCGACGGTATGACCGAGGTGTGTTTCTGTGGAGGGGGGCACCGCACACGGCTGGAACAATTCAATTTGTGTGTCCTAGGGTGCCCCCTGCCCCCGTATATAAAGGAGCAAGGGAGAGGCCGGCCCTAGAGGGGGCGCGCCAAGTGTGGGGAATCCTACTAGGACTCCTAAGTCCTAGTAGGATTCCCCTTTCCTTTCCGGAGTAGGAGAGAAGGAAAGAGGTGGAGAGGGGGAAGGAAAAGGGGGCTGCACCCCTTGTCCAATTCGGACCAGAGGGGGGGCACGCACCTCCTTCCATTTGGCCTTTCTCCTCTATTCCCGTATGGCCCAATAAGGCCCATATACTCCGAAAAATACCCGAATCACTCGGAACCTTTCCGATGTCCGAATATAGTCGTCCAATATATCGATCTTTACGTCTCGACCATTTCGAGACACCTCGTCATGTCCCCGGTCTCATCCGGGACTCCGAACTCCTTTGGTACATCAAAACTCATAAACTCATAATACCGATCGTCATCAAACGTTAAGCGTGCGGACCCTACGGGTTCGAGAACTATGTAGACATGACCGAGACTCATCTCCGGTCAATAACCAATAGCGGAACATGGATGCTCATATTGGTTCCTACATATTCTACGAAGATCTTTATCGGTCAAACCGCATAACAACATACGTTGTTCCTTTTGTCATCGGTATGTTACTTGCCCGAGATTCGATCGTCGGTATCTCTATACCTATTTCAATCTCGTTACCGGCAAGTCTCTTTACTCGTTCTGTAACACATTATCTCGTGACTAACTCATTAGTCTTTTGCTTGCAAGGCTTATTATGATGTGTGTTACCGAGAGGGCCCAGAGATACCTCTCCGACACTCGGAGTGACAAATCCTAATCTTGATCTATGCCAACACCATGAATACTTTCGGAGACACCTGTAGAGCATCTTTATGATCACCCAGTTACGTTGTGACGTTTGATAGCACACAAGGTGTTCCTACGGTATTCGGGAGTTGCATAATCTCATAGTCATAGGAACATGTATAAGTCATGAAGAAAGCAATAGCAGTAAAACTAAACGATCATAGTGCTATGCTAAAGGATGGGTCTTGTCCATCACATCATTCTCCTAATGATGTGATCCCGTTGATCAAATGACAACTCATGTATATGGCTAGGAAACATAACCATCTTTGATCAATGAGCTAGTCTAGTAGAGGCATACTAGGGACATACTGTTTTGTCTATGTATTCATACATGTACTAAGTTTCCGGTTAATACAATTCTAGCATGAATAAAAGACATTTATCATGATATAAGGAAATACAAATAATCATCTTTATTATTGCCTCTAGGGCATATTTCCTTCAGTGCGATCTATGATGTCTCTTACCGATTTACCACTATCGTTTTGGGTTATGCATTAGAGATAGTTGCATTCATGTTAAATAAGGTCACCATCTAAATCCATTGAGACGACGCCTTATGAACTATGGTTTCGCAAGAAACCAAAGTTGTTGTTTCTTAAAGTTTGGGGCTGCGATTCTTATGTGAAAAAGCTTCAACCTGATAAGCTCGAACCCAAGTCGGAGAAATGTGTCTTCATAGGATACCCAGAGGAGACTATTGGGTACACCTTCTGTCATAGATCCGAAGGAAAATTATTCGTTGCTAAGAATGGATCCTTTCTAGAGAAGGAGTTTTCTCTCGAAAGAAGTGAGTGGGAGGAAAGTGGAACTTGATGAGGTAATTGTACCTTCTCCCGAATTGGAAAGTAGTACATCACAGAAACTAGTTCCAGTGATTCCTACACCAATTAGTGAGGACGCTAATGATGATGATCATGAAACTTCGGACCAAGTTAATGCTGAACTTCGTAGATCAACCAGAGTACGTTCCGCACCAGAGTGGTACGGCAACCCGGTTCTGGAAGTCATGTTACTGGACCATGATGAACCTACGAACTATGAGGAAGCGATGATGAGCCCAGATTCCGCAAAATGGCTTGAGGCCATGAAATCTGAGATGGGATCCATGTATGAGAACAAAGTGTGGACTTTGGTTGACTTGCCCGATGATCGGCAAGCCATCGAAAATAAATGGATCTTCAAGAGGAAGACCGACATTGACGGTAATGTTACTGTTTACAAAGCTCGACTTGTTGCGAAAGGTTTTCGACAAGTTCAAGGAGTTGACTACGATGAGACATTCTCACCTGTAGCGATGCTTAAGTCTGTCTGAATCATGTTAGAAATTGCCGTGTTTTATGAAATCTGGGAAATGGATAACAAAACTGCATTCTTTAATGGATTTATTAAAGAAGAATTGTATATGATGCAACCAGAAGGTTTTGCCAATCCTAAAGGTGCTAACAAAATGTGTAAGCTCCAGCGATCCATCTATGGACTGGTGCAAGCATCTCGGAGTTGGAATATATGCTTTGATAAGTTGATCAAAGCATATAGTTTTATACAGACTTGTGGTGAAGCCTGTATTTACAAGAAAGTGAGTGGGAGCACTACATCCTTTCTGATAAGTATATGTGAATGACATATTGTTGATTGGAAATGATGTAGAATTTTCTGGAAAGCAGAAAGGAGTGTTTGAAAGGAGTTTTTCAAAGAAAGACCTTGGCGAAGCTGCTTACATATTGGGCATCAAGATCTATAGAGAAAGATCAAGACGCTTGATAAGACTTTTGATGAGTACACACCTTGATAAGATTTTGAAGTAGTTCAAAATGGATCAGTCAAAGAAGGAGTTCTTGCCTGACTTGTAAGATGTGAAGTTGAGTAAGACTCAAAGCCTGACCACGCAGAAAAATATAGAGAGAATGAAAGTCATTCTCTATGCCTCAGCCATAGGTTCTATAAAGTATGCCATGCTGTGTACCAAACATGTTGTGTACCTTGCCATGAGTTTGACAAGGAGGTACAATAGTTATCCAGGAGTAGATCACTGTACAGCGGTCAAAATTATCCTTAGTAACTGGATGACTAAGGAAATGTTTCTCGGTTATGGAGGTGATAAAGAGTTCGTCGTAAAGGGTTACGCCGATGCAAGCTTTGACACTAAATCCAGATGACTCTAAGTATCAATCTGGATGCGTATTGAAAGTGGGAGCAATTAGCTAGAGTAGCTCCTTGCTGAGCATTGTAGACATAGAAATTTGCAAAATACATACGGATCTGAATGTTACAGACCCGCTGACTAAACTTCTCTCGCAAAGCAAAACATGATCACACCTTAGTACTCTTTGGGAGTTAATCACATGGCGATGTGAACTAGATTATTGACTCTAGTAAACCTTTTGGGTGTTGGTCACATGGCGATGTGAACTATGGGTGTTATTCACATAACGATGTGAACTATCAGTGTTAAATCACATGGTGATGTCAACTAGATTATTGACTCTAGTGCAAGTGGGAGACTGAAGGAAATATGCTCTAGAGGCAATAATAAAGTTATTATTTATTTCCTTATATCATGATAAATGTTTATTATTCATGCTAGAATTGTATTAACCGGAAATTTAGTACATGTGTGAATACATAGACAAAACAGAGTGTCCCTAGTGTGCCTCTACTCGACTAGCTCATTGATCAAAGATGGTTATGTTTCCTAACCATAGACATGAGTTGTCATTGATCAATGGGATCACATCATTAGGAGAATGATGTGATGGACAAGACCCATCCGTTAGCTTAGCAGCTATGATCGTTTAGTTTTACTGCTATTGCTTTCTCCATAACTTATACATGTTCCTATGACTATGAGATTATGCAACTCCCGAATACCGGAGGAACACCTTGTGTGCTATCAAACGTCACAACGTAACTGGGTGATTATAAAGATGCTCTACAGGTGTCTCCGAAGGTGTTCGTGGTGTTGGCATAGATCAAGAATAGGATTTGTCACTCCGAGTGTCGGAGAGGTATCTCTGGGCCCTCTCGGTAATGCACATCATAATAAGCCTTGCAAGCAAATGACTAATGAGTTAGTCACGAGATGATGTATTACGGAACGAGTAAAGAGACTTGCCGGTAACGAGATTGAACCAGGTATTGAGATACCGACGATCGAATCTCGGGCAAGTAACTTACCGATGACAAAGGGAACAACGTATGTTGTTATGCGGTTCGACCGATAAAGATCTTCGTAGAATATGTAGGAGCCAATATGGGCATCCAGGTTCCGCTATTGGTTATTGACCGGAGAGATGTCTCGGTCATGTCTACATAGTTCTCGAACCCGTAGGGTCCACACGCTTAAACGTTCGTGACAATATAGTATTTAATGAGTTATGTATGTTGGTGACCGAATGTTATTCGGAGTCCCGGATGTGATCACAGACATAACGACGAACTCCAGAATGGTCCAGAGATAAAGATTAATATATGGGATAATAGTGTTTGACCTCCGGAAGGGGTTCCGGATGTTTCCCGAAATGTTTGGGTACGAGAACACTTTATTTGGGCCAAAGGGGAAAGCCCACGAGGCTTTAGGAAAGTGCAAAAGCAAGTTTTGCGGAGATCAGAGGCTAGACGCCAGGAACCCTGGCGTCTAGGGGGTAGAGGCCGGGAACCCTGGCGCCTAGCCCTGGAGTCCGAGTGGGACTCTTTCCTTTCGGGCAAAACCGACTTTGAGGAGGCTTTTGCTCCAAGTTTCGACCCAAGGGCTCAACGTATAAATAGAGGGGTAGGGCTAGCACCCAAAACACATCAAGATACACCAAGCCATGTGCCGGCAACCCCGACCATCCAGTTTATCCTCCTTCTAGTTTCTGTAGTGCTTGGTGAAGCCCTGCAGAGATTGTTCTTCATCAACAACCGTCACCACGTCGTCGTGCTGCCGGAACTCATCTACTACTTCGCCCGTCTTGCTAGATCAAGAAGGCGAGGACGTCATCGAGCTGAACGTGTGCTGAACGCGGAGGTGCCGTACGTTCGGTACTAGATCGGGATGGATCGTGAAGGTGCACGACTACATCAACCGCGTTGATAAATGCTTCCGCTTTCGGTCTACGAGGGTACGTAGACACACTCTCCCCTCTCGTTGCTATGCATCTAGTAGATAGATCTTGCGTGATCGCAAGAATTTTTTTGAAATACTACGTTCCCCAACAAATACGTCCATTTTGCATCATGTTTTCTTGATGTTATTTATGTTTTTATTATGCATAATAATGCTTTTAGGAGTAATTGTAATGCCTTTTCTCTCAAAATTTGCAAGGAATGCATCAAGGGGGCGAATTCCGGTAGGTGGAAATCTGGACCTGAAAAAGCTACGTCAGGCCACCTATTCTACGCAACTCCAAACAAGCTAAAATTCCAGGGAGAATTTTATGAAATATATGAAAAATACTGGAGTTGATAACCACCACAGGGGGCCCACCAAGTGGGCACAACCCACCTGGGCGCGCCAGGCCCCCCAGGCGCGCACTGGTCGGTTGTGCTCACCCAGGGCCATCTCCGGTGCCCATCTTCTGGTATATAATCCCTTCTAACCTAGAAAAAATAAGGAGAATAATTTTGGGATGGAGCGCCGCCATCTCGAGGCGGAACTTCGGCAGGAGTACTTTTGCCCTCCAGCGGAGCGATTCCGTCGGGGGAACTTTCCTCCCAGAGGGGGAAATCATCGTCATCATCATCACCAACAACTCTCCCATCTTGGGGAGGGCTATTTTCATCAACATCTTCAACATCACCATTCAATCTTGTTACCAGAACTATAGATTGGTGCTTGTGGGTGACTAATAATGTTGATTACATCTTGTAGTTGATTACTGTATGGTTTATTTGGTGGAAGATTATATGTTTAGATCCATTATGCTATTCAATACCCCTCTGATCTTGAGCATGTTTATCACTTGTGTGTAGTTACCTTTGTTCTTGAGGTCACGGGAGAAATCATGTTGCAAGTAACCATGTGAATTTGATATGCGTTCGATATTTTGATAGTATGTATGTTGTGATTCCCGACACTTCACCATATTTGGGCCTAAGGGAATGCATTGTGGAGTAGTAATTAGATGGTGGGTTGCGAGAGTGACAGAAGCTTAATCCCAAGTTTACGCACTATTCCGTAAGGGACCGATTGGATCCAAAAGTTTAATGCTATGGTCAGAATTTATTCTTAATACTTTTCTCGTAGTTGCGGATGCTTGCGGGAGGGTTAATCATAAGTAGGAGGTTTGCTCAAGTAAGAACACTACCTAAGCACCGATCCACCCACATATCAAATTATCAAAGTAGCGAACACGAATTGAACCAACATGATGAAAGTGACTAGATGAAATTCCCGTGTACCCTCAAGAACGCTTTGCTTATTATAAGAGACCGTTTTGGCCTATCCTTTGCCTCCAAAGGATTGGGCTACCTTGCTGCAATTTTTCCACTACTATTGTTACTTGCTCGTTACAAAATTATCTTGCTATCAAACTACTCTGCTACTTACAATTTCAACACTTGCAGATACTACCTTACTGAAAAACACTTGTCATTTCCTTCTGCTCCTCGTTCGATTTGACACTCTTACTTATTGAAAAGAGCTACAATTGATGCCCTATACTTATGGGTCATCAAATCAACAAAAGAGCATGTTGTAGTAATAACACAAGCGTCACAACAACTCACTGAGGAAATTCTGTTGAGTTCCATACATCATTAGAGGTGATAATCTTCATCCTATATGGAAAAAATCCACTAAGATGATCATTCACACACATTATCAATCATAGAGCCATTGCAGAGTCTCAACACCGAGTGTTGCATTAGGATATTTTTTAAACTACCTGATGCATATGAACAATTCTAATGGACTTATCCTTAAGATTAATATTCATACGCTCCAGGTTCCTGATGATCAATTTATTTAGAATATGGAAAATATATCCAAAATCTTGATAACAATCATCTCAGTTCTAAACCACAACACCATTGGGCTGAAGAGGGAAAAGAACTTAATGAACCACGACAAATTATTATAAACAATGTTAATCATAAATATAACCACTAGCCACATGATACCAACAAACTTGCCACTTGAGTGAAGTGTGACATCTATGATTACATAGGACGTTGGTCAGATATATAATCAACATGTTACATCATGGTCATTATACTAGAAATCTTACCACTTTACATTGATGTGTGCTTTATAATGCTCATGAGGGACTAAGTACACACTAACATGATTGTCGGGGATATACCCCGCGGTATGAACCGGCCGAAATTACAACCCAACCGGACTGGACATTTTACTTAAGACGGTTTACATTTGGCAAGTTACTGGTAACCCGGCAGGCGGATCATGGATGACAAGGCCCAAGGACCAGAAGGCCGGTTCATATTAATAGTGGGCCGGTTTATGAAGAAAGCATAAGGGATATTCTCCTGCAAGGAAAGCAAGACTAGGACTCCTTGTAATAGATCAATCCTAGTCCTACTAGGACTAGTCATATAAACCGCCCCTTCAACATATATAAGGAGGGGCAGGGCTCCCCAAAGAGGGAGAAGTTCTCACAAGTTAGAAGTTACAAGTTTTAGAGGAGAAGTTTAGACAAGTTTCTAGGAATAGACACAAAGAGCCGGTTTACCGGCGACACCACGAGAATCATAATGAGACCTAGCTTCAAACAGCATGTAGTGTTATTACCGGATGATGTTTCCCGGGGCCCGAAGCTGTCTAAATCCGTGTCTTGCATCGCGTCTCTCGATTCCGCTCAACCCCTCTCAAGCTACTACATAGATGCGCGGCTCCACACCTGAAGTCCGCTAAACCGGACATCTGACGTGTTAATTCCACGACAGTTGGCGCCCACTGTGGGGCCTGCGCACGGTGGTGTTGAGTTCTTGAAGGGATTTCTTTAGGGGTCAAGAAGTTCGCAATTTTTCGGATGAAGAAAGATTCAACACGGTGGGATTCAGTACGTACGTGTTGGGAAAAACATCAAACGCTGCTTTTCAGTGCGCCAAGTCCCAGCTTGCCATGTACGTGGATAGAAGTTGTCAGGTACCATTATTATAAATCGGACTTGGGAACAAGTAGAGCAGTAGCTAAGGATATCAATCATGGACGGACTAGTACTACTGCGGAACAGTATCAACAGTGCTATTTTCAAATCAATACTCCATCACGTGAAGGGCCAAGTTGATATAGAACTCTGAATTTTTTATTTGCCAAAAACTGCTAGTACATGGGAAGCAACCAGATGGATTTGATATTTGGGATCAGCTGCTGCTCTGTCACGCCACGACCTCAAGGGAGACACGGGTCTGGTAATCAAACCGACAACGACTAGTACTAGTACAACTTGGAAACGGACGGGGATTCATCCAGCCGACCACGACTCGGGAGCAGTTTCCGCCGCCGTGGCCTTTCTGCGGCATCATTTTTTACTCCGCCGAGACACGACACTCGATGGCCAGAGCCGCCGCCTCGCGTCTCCGCCGTCGACCGACGCGCCTTCGCCATCGCCAGTCCGCATCTTTGCCATTGCCAGTCCGCATCTGCCGAGGCCGTGGTCCAACTCCGTTGCGATCCTGCCACGCTCCAAGCCACACCAGCCTCGTGATTAAGAGCAAGTACAATAAGGTGATGTAGGCGGGCTGTAAGACACTAAATATTATATTTTTGCTTACTTGGAAGAGAGAGAAGATGAGAGAGAAGAGAAGCGGGCTACTAGTTAACAGCCGGCTGCAGCACGTGCTCCTAGGTACTTTGTGAGAGAGTGGGGTGGGCCATGTATCAACAAAGTAGTACATATTTATATCTAGCTATTGTACTTGTTGGCTATAAACTTGACTACATGTGACATGGCAACATCATATAGCCAGCAGCTGGCTATATTATTAACCATGCTCTAAGCCACCTCGACCGCTTGTCCGATCAGATTAAATAAAAGTATTACTCCTTGACGACTACTACCTGGAGTAAGAGACCGAGTCGTGCAAACCTAAAAAACACTTTTTTAATATCCGTTTGCTGCACGGAGAGGCAAACCTACAAGGGCACAAGTTCCCAGGCTAAATATGGCCTAAAAAATTCATCTCACGGAGAGAACTAGGCTGGTTAACTATTTCTCAATGGAAAAAGTTATGTTTGGTCTGCTCCTACAGATGAAGCTCGAAAAAGGAAGGGAATCTGGCCATGCAAGTGCTAGGCGCTTGATCAGAAAGAGACCCCCTGGAGTTGTTCACGGATTGATGGCATCCGGTAAAAAAATCAAAACAACCACGGCTGTCGTTGCTCCACGCCATCACCCAAGGCAAAAGCTGTTGCTACACTGCTGTATTGTTGCTTCTCAAAGCGACTCCGCGTACAAGCTCACGTGAGTACTAGTTGTATACTAGTAGTTCGGATTTTGTCCTTTCCATCTTCAATCGCTTGGGACCCAACAAAAAATACCAGGTGATATTTTTCCTATATATTTTATCAGTACATGTTAATTCATCCGACAACAATTACTCTCGCATGTAATATTTTTACACAGGGTGACTATTAAAAGCGGCAGCCGGATCGTCGTCAGGGTATGTCGCGGCTTCATAAGCATGCGTGTTGCGATTCGGTTTACATCAATGCGCCGGCCGGCTCGTCTGCCCGCACCAACGCGCGCTGGCCTCCAACGCCACGACTGACTTCCTCGCCAATGAACGAGCGCACGACGCCGATTTTACGGTACGATCCACATTAACTCGGCGCTGTCCGTGCCCACGATTAATTCACCCGCACGCGCCGGCTTACAATGCTGCAGACGACTCATCTGCTGTCCGGGCGGATCAGGTGATATTTCTCCTATTTATTTTTAATACATATTAATTCATCCGATCAAAAATATCTCGCCCTGCTGTATTTTATACGCAGGAAAATTATTCATTATAAAATGGTATTATACCACGGAGGTGGAGGCACGCCAAACATTGTTCAACACAAGTGATCGTCATTATTCCACGGATTCAAGCGCCGGTTTACAACGCCGTGGCCGTCTCTCGCGACCACACCGGTTACACCGCCTTGGCCATCTCTCACGACTACGCCAGCTCACAACAAGGAAGGCAACTAGCCCATCGGCGTCGACCGGCTCATCTATTCTTCAAGCAAATCATTCACACCTCCGCACCGGTTTACAACCCCACGGTCGGTTCATCTGTTTGAACCGCTTCTAATACTGCAGTCGTTTTACTGTCCACCCTGTGATCCGGCCTATTCAAACATACCGGTTCAAATTCACTCAGGTGATATCCATCTACAATATTATTTCTCTTATTATATATTATTTTTTAAGAAAATAAGATGGTTTGATCAGTTTATCTGGTTTTGCAGAACATATGCACTCAGCAACAATAAACCTCCCTGAAAAACATGAGGTCACGTCCGGCTCAAAGAGGACGCTTCACGGAAACCCTCTGGATGGTAATCCATCCAGTGATTGGTTTATATTTACCCACAGGTTCGAGGAACCATGGAGGCCCTCTGGACAGTCGGGTTTACCCGCATTCAGTGATTGGCTAAAATTCTTATGGACAGTCGGGTTTACCCGCAGCCATCCACCGGCCCTCAAAAAAGATGGATAATCCACATTCAGTGATTGGCTAGGCCCTCTCGAAAGATGGATAATCCACATCCAGTGATTGGCTACATTGTTTATGATGGTTCAAGTAGAAAGATGGATAATCCACAACATCGGCCCTCTGAAAAGATGGATAATCCACATTCAGTGATTGGCTAGGCCCTCTAGAAAGATGGATAATCCACATCCAGTGATTGGCTAAATTTTTTCTTACGGTTCCAACGGCCCTCTGAAAAGATGGATAATCCACATTCAGTGATTGGCTAGGCCCTCTGGAAAGATGGATAATCCACATCCAGTGATTGGCTGAACCTTGCTTTGAGCCTGGCAGCTCTTAAAAAGCCTCGACTACATGGTTTTATTTGCAAAATTTGCATCTTTGGTGTTTATGTTTTATAACTCTTTAAACCGGAGTGGAACAGCTACAGAAACTGACCACGTATCTATAAAGTGAAAAGTCTGGGTCATGAATACCAGCATGAATAAATCGGTGTTCATTATAACCCGGATCATCCATCAGGCAACAAGCCACAAATTTCTGAACAAAGTTTTTAGAACAAGATAAACCGGTGTCTGTTATCAAAACCCGGGTTTGTTATTGGATCCATGAAGATCTTCATCAAGAAATTTTAAGGTTCTATCGGATTAAGAATATCAAGCATACTTGATCGCAGGTATGAAGTATCTTGTTTTTAAATACATATTGGCAGTACATGATCAGTTATAATGACCGGTGTTTATTAAACCGGCCTGGTTTTTAATATAAGTCGCCAGTATGAGACAAAATAATGACCGGTGTTTATTAACCCGGCCCGTTTGTGATCAAACATCATTGGAACCGGTCTTCAAACCGGATTGAATTCTTCAATAGCCAACATGGCTGGATTCTTATTATGCTTATAAATATTATGATTGAGGTTTTCAAAGTCGCTTTAAAGCGCAATGGATATTATTTCAACGATGGAAGTGATTTATTCTACAAAGGAATAGTCCCGAGTTGCTGCAGGCTTACAACCCGGCACTTGGGGGCTACATTATTCAAATTGAGATTACATCAAATACACAAGTCTCAAGCACACAAGCAAGTTGTCTACTTGACACTTGGGGGCTAATGCAAAGTCATTTTTTTGATCACCTTATTGAAGACCCGACTCATCATATCATAATGAGCCGGCCCTTGGGGGCTACCAATCTCTCCTATCAACAATTCAAGGTACACAAGTATTAATCCATTATATTGAAAGATCCACTGCTCAGTTGGTAAAGCACAAAGCTCTTAACCTTGTGGACGTGGATTCAAACCCCACGATGGAAGTTACGTTATATAATGTTCATTTCAATAATTATATATACAAAGTCCCTGCTCATTATTGCATAATGACCCGGTACTTGGGGGGCTATATGTTGCTATTCAAGTTTACATGATCATATTTTCAAAGTCCCTGCTCATTATTGCATAATGACCCGGCACTTGGGGGCTACATAATATGGAATATTCAGTTTCATAGTGATTGGGATGAACAATCCGGATTTCTTCAAGATTATACAAGGCTAATTTCAATGGAATATATACAAAGTCCCTGCTCATTATTACATAATGACCCGGCACTTGGGGGCTATAGGTAATATGCATATAAAGGAGGAACATCTTCAAATTTTCAGTTCTGGCAAATCAGATTAATTGTGTGACCCGGCAATTTTGGCAATCATAAACCGGCAGATTCTACATCTTCAAGCCGGCTGGATATCAGTTGAATATTTTAAAGACCAATATTCTTGTCAAGTCAGAGCATTAAAGGCCGATTCAAATGGATTTTTTATTTACAATATTTCTTATGCAAGCAAGCTGAATATGAAGTTGGTCTGTTGACCCGGATTTTCTAGAAGAAGGAAGGACAAGGACTTAAAGATTATCAGGTGCCGGTTTACAAGAATTCTTAACTCGGAGCACAACCTATCAAATTTGTTTGTTTTGGAGCATAAGTTTACCATGGACACATCCAAGCTAAACTTGGGGGCTAATGTCGGGGATATACCCCGCGGTATGAACCGGCCGGAATTATAACCCAACCGGACTGGACATTTTACTTAAGACGGTTTACATTTGGCAAGTTACTGGTAACCCGGCAGGCGGATCATGGATGACAAGGCCCAAGGCCCAGAAGGCCGGTTCATATTAATAGTGGGCCGGTTTATGAAGAAAGCATAAGGGATATTCTCCTGCAAGGAAAGCAAGACTAGGACTCCTTGTAATAGATCAATCCTAGTCCTACTAGGACTAGTCATGTAAACCGCCCCTTCAACATATATAAGGAGGGGCAGGGCTCCCCAAAGAGGGAGAAGTTCTCACAAGTTAGAAGTTACAAGTTTTAGAGGAGAAGTTTAGAAAAGTTTCTAGGGTTAGACACAAAGAGCCGGTTTACCGGCGACACCACGAGGATCATAATGAGACCTAGCTTCAAACAGCAAGTAGGGTTATTACCGGATGATGTTTCTCGGGGCCCGAAGCTGTCTAAATCCGTGTCTTGCATCGCGTCTCTCGATTCCGCTCAACCCCTCTCAAGCTACTACATAGATGCGCGGCTCCACACCTGAAGTCCGCTAAACCGGACATCTGACGTGTTAATTCCACGACAATGATAAAAATGAATCAGTTTTTATTCATTCATCTAAATAAGACTTGTTGCATCTTAATTAGATAACCAACATTACAATGTTCTTTTCATACATTCTCCAACCAAGACTTCTTGTTGGTTCCATCTTAACTAGAGAATTGAGATACAGATTTTGCTTAGTTGTAGATGCTATGATCTAATAAGGAGAAGTGAACGTGATATCTCATATTAAATCAGACTTCCATTCCCCACCTCGAAATGTTGTCTAAAACCACAATTTGACGAGGTCTCATTAATTACACTTCTCTTACATCTTTAATTGTAACATAGCATATTGTATTTACAAATGATTCATTTAGTGAAACATAACTCCTCTCACCATAAGGTGGGACTAACATTACATAAATGGAGCCGACTTAATAACATACAAAATCATGTCATTTCTTCGAGAGATAAAATTTGTTCTCCTATTACTAGGAGCATGAACAAACGTCATCAATAAGATGAAGAATTGATCCATCTCTAAATGCTAGTGTAATAAATCCAATAGTTTTGAATTCAACCTCCTATGCATTAGTAATGTGCATGATGACACATGCAACTTATGAGGCAACACCCAATGTGTACCTTAACATCAAGATTAAACTTTTCAACATTAATGGCAGCAAGATTGGGAGTTTTCTTACACGAGATAAGGATCTCTACTCTCTAGGTGGGAAAGTTATTTACATAAGGCTTGTTTACGCCAAGGATTTTTTTGGCATCATTAGTAAAGTTCATTTCTAAAAAATAGGAGGCAAATTTATGAATCAAGCATAAATTAAACATGCAATGAAATGAATTAAAGCCATGCTTAATTATTATGCTAATCCTTATCACCGTTGGGAAGAAATAAGAAAAGAACCTTACCAATTTATATATGACACATGCAATGTAATCAAATATCATCATATGCCATAATAACATTTGCTCATTAAATATCTAATCAAAACTTCTCATTGGTTCTATTTAGACTAGGAGAACATAAAGTCACATAGTCACCAATAATGACAATATTAATAACATTCATTAACATAAGGCAACAATACACTGCTCCCCAATGTGTCATGGGACATAAGGATTCACAACATGTTGTAAAATTCTTGTTTTCAATTTTGACACTTGATTGACATTGAAAATAACATTAAACCTGAGTGTCAAAATGATCATTAAAATTCCCAATGACATACAATGAAAATGACACTGGAATTAACAAAAAATGAATGTCATTGTCACTTAATAAAAGTTAAACTTGACATTCACAGTTAACGCGATGTTAACATATCTGCCAACATCTTAAAATATTTACAATTGGTAAAATTTAGATATCAAATACCATGAGGATTCACCAAATTATAATATTTGGTAAATGAAAATGTTAAGTAAATGACATGTGCATTAGCAAATTTTACCAACATCATTTCAGGACATTATGCTTATTTCAATAATGCACATCTTAATAGCAAATTTAATGACATAAACCTTAGTATTGTTCAACGAGCACACTAGCCCAATATTATTAGGTCCATAGTGTGGCGGGAAAACCGCAGGATGCGACCATTAACATTTTTCGTGAGGTGGCCTCAGCCCATTAGTAAGGACCACATCATTAAGAAAATGCCACAAGGCTTGCCTCAATATGAATTTCACAATAAAATAAAATTCTAAGTAAAATATCTTCAAAATAATTACAATTTTACGACATTAACGTTCCATCATTAAAATTTTCCATAAAATAATATTACATGGCCACACATAAAGATTTCAAAATAAAATTTCCTACCATAAAAATTTATGCATGACCTTAACATATCCCCGGGCAATTAAAGCATCGGTGCAAAAAACATGATAATTTTTTTTGTAAGGTTAATCAAATGCACCAGTTTTTCCCTAAAGAACATAATATGGCCGATAATGACCCACATTTTTTCATAAAGAAAACCTTATCATTATTAACATTATTTTACATGACTTTGTGCACATGAATTTTCCAAGAAAAAATTCTAGTTGCTTCCATTCCACTGAGAAAATTCAAGAAATATTTCAAACAAAAATATTCTGGCTATTTTTAGTTTATAAAAGTGCAAAAAAACATTTTGAGGGTAATCATAATTTACAAATGCACTGAATAAAATGAAAATACACAGAACTCAAATTCTAACTCATAAAACCCACGGCCGCCTTTTACTAATTTGACCCAGGAGAAAAACAATTAGAGAGAAGGAAAAAATCTCCCCCGAGGCAAGACAATCTGGGTCTTAGCCATGGCCAGATTTGGCCCATTATCTTCCCGAAGGCCCAGTAGCTGAGCAGCACTTGTCTCAGCCATTTGATCCAATCAATGGTTGAGATCGTCCCGAGCCGGAACAAAACAGTCGCCGGTCAAACCCTAGGTCATTTGCCCACTTCCTTCCCCGATTTCCCCAGAGCCGCGACGCAGAGGCGACCGAAGCGGTGACTCGAGGCTCGCCTGCCCATGGTGGCGCGGTGGCAGCCCTCGCCGGAAGAGCGCACAGAGGACCATGTCCAGCACGCTCCTTCATTGAGAGCTGATGTCGGCGACGCGCACATGGCTCAAGGTGGTAGCTTTGAGAGGTGAGCACCGACGGAGGTGCATGAGGGGCAAACAGCTACGTGAGAGTGTGCATGCCTCTCATGTGCACGTCCATAAGCGCGCCGTCAATGACTTCTTTCATACCGCGTGTTGTCTTGAGTGATGTCAGCGTAGCATTGACGTCCTCGCACGGCGACGACCGTTCGATCCCGGAGGGAAGAAGTCGCCAAGGCGTCCATATATATAAGGTGAGCCTTGAAGCCAACTTTTGGGGATTTCATATTTAGTGTTCAGATTGGGAAATTTTGGGCAAACATTAGTGCTTTATTCAATGAGATTTCTTCAATTTGCAATTCCCCTTATTCTATTTTTTAGCCAATGGCTTGCTAATCTTGATTCAAGACATTAACATCATCTTATTAACAAAAAAGAACTAAAACATGATAGGACACTTAGTAATTAGCACAAGCCATGGCTTTTACGGGATAAACATGATCATCACCTTATCCATGGCAAATGAAACTTTAACTTGGTCATTATCATTGAGGGTAAAGAAAATGACGACTTGAATCATTAGAACTTACAGAAAGCTATTAACATTGAACATGATTATAACATGAACTTGATTAACTAGGACTTAACATGATCACCACATCATCTATCCGAAGCCATTAATATTAAATCATGATAGATTTATATTAACCAAAAACCATTAGGCCCACTACTTAAACAACAGACATCACATATGCCTAGTTAAGGTTCTAACCAGAGACCAAACAGGCTCATGATACCAATGTTGATGATAAACCTTAAGGGTTAACATAATAGGATATGGATCTCTGGTTGAAACACCTTAAGCACAACGGAAGATTAGGTACTATCCATAAAATTGCAGGGACCAAAATGAGATAGTCCCTGATTCTGTTGCCGTGAATCTCCAGCGATGTGGTATCCTCTAGAGGAGAACAACAGCAGCAGGGAGGTAGGAGGGCCACCGGCACTACCATGTGGGGGCCTGTGGTGGTAGACGGTCTTCTGGCCATCAACTCCCTCCTTTTAGGATTGGTAGTTAGCCCTCTAGGAGGTATAACTCGTATGTGTTCTCACACAAAGAGATCCCCCAATCCGGCAACTCCACCATCAACCGTGCCGAACAATCTCGCCTAGACTTGTCACGTATGCATGTGCACCATGCATATCATTCATCATCAAAGTTGGGAGCTCAAAATCATCCTAGTCGCTAAAAAGCGACAAATTTTGAACCTATGATATGAAAATGTCGCTAATTGACTTTTATCCTCATATTATGCAGAAACTTTGTAATGCAATGTAAGCTCACATTAGTGTTCTAATCGCTCAAATTGGGTCTGTGATTATTCAGTTTATGCAACAAAAAGCAAACAAGTAAAAAAAAGATTTGGCGGCTGTAAATATGACAACTCTAAGTTTGCGCTTTGCCACGACGGCTTCTACAGTATTATGGAGTGTGCTCCATATACACTACGAAGCTTGCCGACATAGCGCAGTGAAATAAAAACGATTTTGCGGCCTACATCGATTCACGTCTTTTAGGTGCTAAAAACATAGCGATTGTGCTATAGTACTAAACAGTATAATTCATGTACTAGCTGGCTGGGTTAGGTTTCATTGAGTTGCCTCGTATTGTGTGTCTGTGCCCTAATGTGTGTGCAGCTGGCATGAAACACAAGTATTAGTTGTAGTCGTGTAGGCTTCCTAATTGAGAATTGAGATTTGAGAATGGCTACTAATACTAGTAAATTTCATTAAGATTTGTTGAGTTGAAGGAAAAGTAGGAGTAGGAATCCTAGGATAGATCGGATGCGATACGAGTAGTAAAAGTATACATGTCGTGACAGACATTAAGAAGATAAAAATAGAAGCTACGAGATATATATAGCCCCCATCGATGTTAAAAGTGTGTTGGTGGTGTGTTTTCTGTGACCGATCCGTGCGCGAAACCAAATATCACCTACGCAACATCCAACTTGCCAGGGGCGGAGCCACAAAATCTAGTCATTGGGTTCATTCATTAATTCATTTTGACAATTTGATAGAAGTGTAATGTCTAATTTACACCATGTTACAATAAGAATATGCACTCGAAAACTACAAAATGAATTAAATAGAATATTACTTCACACATATTATCGTACATTAAAAATTGAAGAGCACATGACATACCAGCTGATAAAATTAAGCGGTGGCCTCCCGTGGTTAATTTTTGTTGTCTATTCTCTGTATAATCTCATGATTATATTCTAATTATCTAGATCATGAAAGCATTTTTGGGCTAGGCCAAAATAGCTGAGCCAGATCAACAATTTAGTTCCACCTAACCTGGTAGAAGAACAAAAACTTCACTGGAGCGAGCAAAGGAAAGTATAAGCTCGGTGCTAAAATTAATTTCTTAACATAAACATTTGATGCAACTTGCCTGCCTCTAACGACTGACCTTGAAGGGCCAGCATAATTATCTGGATCTGGTGATCAAGTTTCATTTAGAAAAATGTTGTTCCAGGACATAGATTAACTCGAACTGATGTATTTTCGTTCTTTGCAATGGAAATTGGAAAGGGGGTCAGCCAGGTTCAAAAATTAATAACCTAGATTAATCAAAGTACAGGAGATAAACAAATAGAAAACTAGGTCAAAAAAGAATACACAAGAGAGAGGAGATGTAATTCATTACTTCAATCTGGATTACAATCGCCGGCTTGCCGCTCCGCAGCTGGTGTGACAGATCGATGGTGGAACTCCAAACATCCGAACCAGAGAGAGATCGTCTTGTTCATCCGAGTTGGCGAAATATTGGGTTTTTAGAGAGAGAGAGATAGGAGGAGGAGGAAGAAGATCAGTTGAACCAAACAACCGAACACGAAAGATGCTTTATGGCCGCCGATTGCCGAGTACATTGTGATCGTATGAGAGAATCGACGTACTTTTTTAGAAGTTTTTTTAGAAGGTAAGAGGCCTACGCATGGAGCCAGTTTGCAAGTTGTGGGCTTTTGGGCTTTTCATTGGCTGTTTACGTTAAAGAATTCTGATTTGATGGGTTCATACATCATTTCTTAATGGGTTCATACCCAAGAAAACCTGTATGCTTGTACCTGCCGCAAAAAGATTGTTGGGTTCAACTGAACCCAACGAGTCTATGCTGGCTCCGCCCCTGCAACTTGCTGTTTGGTGATGGCAGGCGAGGATGAGGAGTGGAGCGAGGAAGAGGAGTGGACCGAGCTAGATGGTTCCAGGTGATGTCCAGGTGCAGTCCTTACTCCATGCAGAAGAGGAGTACTGGAGGCGTCGGTGTTGGGGAACGTAGTAGAATTTTAAAAATTTCTACGCATCACCAAGATCAATCTATGGAGTCATCTAGCACCGAGGGAGAGGGGAGTGGTTCTACATACCCTTGTAGATCGCGAGCGGAAGCGTTCAAGAGAACGGGGATGATGGAGTCGTACTCGTCGTGATCCAAATCATTGATGATCCTAGCGCCGAACGGACGACGCATCCGCGTTCAACACACGTATGAAACGGGGACGTCTCCTCCTTCTTGATCTAGCAAGGGGGGAGGAGAGGTTGATGGAGATCCAGTAGCACGACGGCGTGGTACAGGAAGCAGCGGGAATCCAGTAGGGCTTCGCCAAGCGCAACTAGAGGAGGAGGATGTGTCACGGGAGGGAGAGGGAGGCGCCAGGGCTTAGGGTGCGGCTGCCCTCCCTCCCCCCCACTATATATAGGCCCCCTAGGGGGGGCGCCGGCCCTAGGAGATCCAATCTCCAAGGGGGGCGGCGGCCAAGGGGGGGACTTGCCCCCCAAGTCAGGTGGGGCGCCCCCCACCCCTAGGGTTTCCAACCCTAGGCACTGGGGAGGCCCATGGGGGGCGCACCAGCCCACCAGGGGCTGGTTCCCTTCCCCTTTCAGCCCATGGGGCCCTTCGGGATAGGTGGCCGCACCCGGTGGACCCCCGGGACCCTTCCGGTGGTCCCGGTACAATACCGGTGACCCCCGAAACTTTCTCGGTGGCCGAAACTGGACTTCCTATATATAAATCTTTACCTCCAGACCATTCCGGAACTCCTCGTGACATCCGGGATCTCATCCGGGACTCCGAACAACTTTCGGGTTTCCGCATACTTATATCTCTACGACACTAGCGTCACCGAACCTTAAGTGTGTAGACCCTACGGGTTCGGGAGACACGCAGACATGACCGAGACGACTCTCCAGTCAATAACCAACAGCGGGATGTGGATACCCATGTTGGCTCCCACATGCTCCTCGATGATCTCATCGGATGAACCACGATGTCAAGGATTCAATCAATCCCGTATACGATTCCCTTTGTCTATCGGTATAATACTTGCCCGAGATTCGATCGTCGGTATTCCGATACCTTGTTCAATCTCGTCATGGCAAGTCTCTTTACTCATTCCGTAACACATCATCTCGTCACCAACCCCTTAGTCACATTGAGCTCATTATGATGATGACTTACCGAGTGGGTCCAGAGATACCTCTCCGGCATACGGAGTGACAAATCCCAGTCTCGGTTCGTGCCAACCCAACAGATGCTTTCGGAGATACCCATAGTGTACCTTTATATCCACCCAGTTACGTTGTGACGTTTGGCACGCCCAAAGCATTCCTACGGTATCCGGGAGTTGCACAACATCATGGTCTAAGGAAAGGATACTTGACATTGGAAAAGCTTTAGCATACGAACTAAACGATCATGTGCTAGGCTTAGGATTGGGTCTTGTCCATCACATCATTCTCCTAATGATGTGATCCCGTTATCAATGACATCCAATGTCCATGGTCAGGAAACCGTAACCATCTGTTGATCAACGAGCTAGTAACTAGAGGCTTACTAGGGACACGTTGTGGTCTATGTATTCATACATTTATCACTGTTTCCGGATAATACAATTAAAGCGTGAATAACAGACAATTATCATGAAAAAGGAAATATAATAATAACCATTTTAATATTGCCTCTAGGGCATATTTCCAACAGTCGGGGCGGCCTTAAGTAGATTCTAAAAGGAGATGCTAACACAAAGTACTTCTCGGCCTACGCCAACGGGAGGTAGCGTAGATGTGCGATCCTTCATTTCTAGTCTGAGTAGGGGTTGCTGTTAACCCAAGCGGACATTGTGCACCACGTTTATGACTTCTACGTACACCTGAGGGGACGAGTGAGGAGCAGCGAGCTGGGGTGCGCGCTGATCTTTGGGACTCCTCTCAGCTCATCTCCGAGCGGGAAAACGAAGAGCTGGAGCTAGCTTTCCTTCTAGAGGAGATCGATGCGGCCCTTAGTAGCATGAAAATTGATACAACGCCAGGCCCGGATGGCTGGCATGTGGCCATGTTCAAACACTTTTGGTCAATACTGAAGGGGCTAGTGTTTGAGATGCGTAATGGTTTTATGCGCGGGACGGTAGATATATCCCGGCTCAACTTTGGGATCTTGTCGCTGATCCCTAAGGTGGGAGGTGCGGATAACATTCGTCAGTTTAGGCCTATCGCTCTTATTAACGTCCCGTTTAAGATTTGTTCCAAGGCCGCAACCTCCCGTCTTGTCCCGATCACCCAACGTACCATTACTTGTACCCAAGCCGCTTTCATTCGCGGCCGCAACATCATGGAGGGCTCTCTTGCGCTACAAGAGATCATTCACGAACTTAAACTCACGAAGGATCCGGCTATCCTTCTCAAATTAGATTTCGAAAAAGTGTACGATCGCGTTAACTAGAACTTTCTGTGCCAGGTCCTGCTAAGCCAAGGGTTCTTGGCCTTGTGGATTCATCGAGTGATGCAGCTGGTCTCGGGTGGCCAGACCATGATCTTGGTTAACGGGGAAGTAGGAAACTTCTTCCGTAACAAGCGGGGACTGTGGCAGGGTGATCCCATGTCTCCGCTTCTTTTTAACTTCGTGGTAGACGCCCTCGTAGCCATGCTTGGGAGGGCGACCACGGCCGGCCACATTAAAGGCGTGGTCGGCCACCTTATCCCAAGGGGGATTTCGCACTTACAATATGCATACGACACCTTGCTACTGTTTCAGCCGGATGCTCACATCATTGCTACGGTAAAAGCACTGCTGCTAAGTATCGAGTTGATGTCCGGCCTCAAAATCAATTTTCACAAGTGAGAAGTGTTGTCTATGGGGATAGATAGCGAGGAGGGGCGACGTATTGCCGAACTTCTCAACTATAAAGTGGGTAAGTTTCCATTTACGTACTTAGGCCTGCCTCTAGCGCCACGCAGAGTGACGATAGATGAGTGGGCCCCGCTAACGGGAAAGGTTGGAAAGAGAGTGAGCCCTTGGCGTGGCAAGTTCATGTCCTCCGCGGCGAGACTATTCCTCACCAACTCTCGCTTCCTATGTTCGCGATGGGTCTGTTCCTACTGGCTGAAGGGGTTCATGCTAAAATGGACATGTCGCGTGCTCGCTTCTTCTGGGAGGGAACGGGCCTCAAACGCAAATACCACATGGTCAAATGGGCCACAGTATGCAGGCCAAAATCCTTCGGAGGATTAGGCATCACTAACACCAGGCTTCAAAATATTGCGCCGATGTGTAAGTGGATCTGGAAGCTATCACAAGAGGCGACGGGCTTATGGGCAGATATCCTTTGGGCTAAGTATTTCCGTAACGAGAATTTCTTCGAGGGGGAGCAAGGGTCTCTCCTTTCTGGCAAGACTTGCAGACCATCAGACCTGCTTTTGACCAAGGGGCCAAATTTACCATCGGTAATGACCGCTCAACCCGCTTCTGGATCGACTATTGGGTGGGACCCCGCCCGCTTTCGGAAGATTTCCCCGAGTTATATGCTATAGCGGTGCAGCCTAAGCTAAGGGGGCACAGGCGTTGGCCGATCCTCAGGCCATAGCCTTCTGCCGTAACCTTGCTGTGCAGAAATCAGTTAGGTGGGATGCTTTGTTGGATCTGGTGTCTGCCGTGGAAATTTCTGAGGAGCCTGACAGGGTGTCGTGGCACCTCAACGCCTTCGGGAAATTCTCTGTCAAATCCTTATATCACAAACTGTGCCAAAGGACGGCACATAGAGAGGTGAAAGGACTTTGGCTGGCACGCATTCCGTTGTAGATCAAAGTTCTTCTTTGGCAAATGTTTCGGGAACATCTCCCCACGTTTATCAATATAGCAAAATGGAACGGCCCGGCGACGGGCCCGTGTTGTGATGGCCTGGCTTATTAGGGATGATAGACTACTCATATCAATAAGGAATTCCTTCTTTTCCGGGAGCCCATTCGGATAGAACTCCAAAGTTAAGCTTGCTCAGCTTGGAGTAGTTTCAGGATGGGTGACCGACCGGGAAGTTGCTCCCGGGTGCGCACGAGTGCGGACAAAGTGTGCAGAAAAGACTAGTATTGATATGTGAGGCCAGTCTAGATCCCGCCAGGAGTAACGACCACCGGCGGGTGTGTCCGGGGCGTTACAAGTTGGTATCAGAGCCGACCCTCGCGGTTACACGGATGTTTGCGGACAGTTTGCAGTCATGTTGTGCATGACGTTTGTGACCCGTCGTGGCACACGGCATGGCACATGTGCTGTCCTGGAAGCACAGACGGTTGTGCCAAGAGGGAACGTTCCTGTGGCCCGACGAGGACGTCGGTTCCTCTGAGTGAGGGTGTATGTGATGGCCTGGCTTATTAGGGATGATAGACTACTCATATCAATAAGGAATTCCTTCTTTTTCGGGAGCCCATTCGGATAGAACTCCAAAGTTAAGCGTGCTCAGCTTGGAGTAGTTTCAGGATGGGTGACCGACCGGGAAGTTGCTCCCGGGTGCGCACGAGTGAGGACAAAGTGCGCAGAAAAGACTAGTATTGATATGTGAGGCCAGTCTAGATCCCGCCAGGAGTAACGACCACCGGCGGGTGTGTCCGGGGCGTTACACGTGTGCTCTATGTGGCAACCCCGAGAACGCTACACATGTCTTCTTCCTCTATCCTCTCGCGCGGTTTGCCTGGAGTGCAGTCTGTGAGGCCGCTGGGGTCCCATGGGACCCTAGATCCTCCGCCGAGCTCGTGCAGCTCCCGGACTCGGTTCAGGGCCAACACAAGAGGGTGATCTGGGCTAGTATAGGGGAGATGCTTTGGTCCTTATGGCTTACATGCAACAAGTTTACCATCGAAGGAACGTTCCCGTCGCACCCGGCTAACATTATCTACAAATGTTCTATCCTCTTGAAGCAATGGAGTTCGTTGGCGAAGCAGAAGGACTCTAAGCTCATGAAGCAAGCACAAGGCATGTTCATCAGGTCTACATGGCGGCTAGGGAGCCAGCGATGCCCACCTAGCGGTGGTAGTTTATTTTGTTAGTGAGCCTACGCGCTCAAGGTCATGGGCTTCGGCCATGTAATCCGCTCGCTGCCAGGCTGAGAACCCTACCTACAATTTTCTTAGCTATGCCGTGGCTTTTGGGGGCATTCGTGTTATGTCCGACGGTTTCGATACTCTGCCTGTTTGTTGGGGTCTTTATTAATTTAAAGCCGGATGCTTCTAGCGCCTTCGTTTAAAAAAAGGAGTAGACCGAGGAGGATGAGAAGGCTCAGGCGGCGATTGTGGCTCGGGCTCGGGCTCGGCAGATGACCAGCCTAGGCGGCGCTAAAACCATGAAACAGCTGCAACACGAGGAGGTCATCTACATCCTTTTCCTGGAGAAGGATGGAATTGACTACGTCACCGGCCGTGGCCACCGGTACAGGCCGGAGAAGATGAAGAGTATCGTGGACATCCACAGCGAGGGCAACGACGAAATCGATGAGCGGCAGGCCTGGGTGATGCGGCAGCTGAGTGAGAAGGGCTACGTCGTGGCCGACGACAATTACCTGGGCAACGACGACAAGTACAAAGACGAGGACAATAACTTGAGCGAGATACGGTGGGAGAGACTCATGGCGCCCATCTTGAGTCGTCATCTTGGTCGCATGGAAGTCACCGTCGAAAAGGACGACCACGAGAAGGAATACTACTCGAAGCTGGGAGAGGAGGAGGGCGAGAATCCAGATGACAAACCGATACTAGCAGAATAGGGCGCAAAGTCCTTTTTACCAGAGGCGGGAGCTACCGGTCAAACATCCGCCCTCCACAGCTGCTTCATGATTCGTGCGCCTGCGAGCTAATATTTCTCCTTATCTCCTATACAAAAGCAATACCGTCCTAAGAGCCTCTCCAACAGCGGCACAAAAAGACACGCGCGCGCGGTAAACTTTCAGTTTTTCCCGCACGGGACGTTTTGGCGCGCTTCAGCGGCGGCAGAAAACAAGCGCTCGCGGGAAATGTTTGCGCGTGTGCGGGAAAAGGCGGCAGCTCAGGCGCTAGATTTGGCGCACCGCTTTGAGCGTGCCTATAAAATGCGGCACTCGCCACGCGCCCTCCACACTACCACGCGCTCTCTCCCCGCTCTCTGTACTGTTGCTCGCCGCTTTCTAGCCCCCGCCACCACCGCGACACCATGCCGCCGCATCGCCGAGGATCTTCTGGCTACCGCGGCTTCCGCGAGCGCCCCGGTGGCACCTACTACGCCGAGATCCGGTCCGGCGATGTACGGCTCGGCCTCGGCACGTTCAGACCGCGCACGACGCCGCCCGCGCAAACGACGCGGCGGCGTGGCGCCTAGAGAGGCCGCCGGCGGTGATGAACTTCTGCGATGTCCACACACACGAGGAGGCGTAGGCCCTCGCCCCTCCGCCTCGTCTTATCACAGACCAGGACCGTGCGAAGCACCATCGGCGGCAGCGCCGCCTCCTCATTGTCGAGGAGGAAGAGTGAGCCATGGCTGAGTGGCGCCGACGCCACACGGAGGACGTCGCGGTGGAGCGCGCCTACTGGGAGGAAAGGACGGCAAGGCGTCGCGCGGAGCGGTTGGACAGGCGTCAGCGGAAGGCCCTGGTGATATCGCAGTGCGATATCGTTGAAGTGGGTGGGGTGTCGATCTTCGGGAATGATGATTCTCATTGGGAGGACATGTGTATCGATACCTCGGACAACACCAGTCTAGATGAGGACAAGAATGAGGACGAGTAGGAGTTGTATGTAGTTGCACCGTAGTTTTATCTATCTATGTATCATTTATCTATCTATGCTATGACTATGTAAAATATCTATGTATTGTTTTATCTATGTTTGAACTATGTATCATTTTAAATATGTATGCAACTCTTATCTATCTATTCTAGTCCAGAGTGTGAGAGAGGGATAGTCGTGCGCGCGCTGCTGGAGCCAGCGCTGCCCGCAACGCATTTCCAGGCGATGGGCGCACTGCAAAGTAATTTCTAGCACGCCGCGGGTTGGGTCGCTGTTGGAGATGCTCTAAATACTCTGAAATTGTGAAACATGACTTGTGCACATTGGAATCTAGTGAAATCAATGGATATAACGCTGCGTTTGGATGTATGTATTGGAGTCCCGAATTGGATTTCATATTCCCAAACTTGCAATTCAGATGTTTGGCGTGCAAATGAAACAGCAGCCCGAAATCAATCCAATACAGCCACTGAATTTTTCCCACGCGCGGAGCCCTCTCACGTTACCGATCCCAGCCCCTCCGATTTTCTCGGAATTGACCAATCCCGCAAAAGAAAACGTTTCGATCTCGTCTATTTCCCCTCGCTCAACCACAAGCAGCCAGTTCCCCACCACCTTCCATGAAGAACACGACGGCGGTGTGCAGGTAACCTCCCTCGCTGGCCCTCCTCCTCCTCCTCCTCCCCACCGACCACTGCCATTGTGAGTCAGTGGGATCCTGCCGCTGGAGGTGGGGGCAGGTCCAAGAGGTGGCGGTTGGCGGCGGCGGGGGG
>LR738709.1:426337276-426396412 GCA_902687465.1 Secale cereale
GGGGGGCAGGTCCAAGATGGGGCGACGAGTCAGTCGATTCTCCGGCAGCTGCCGGAGGCACGACCAGGATGCGGCGGGGGCAGCTCCAGGAGGTAGCGGCGGTTGATCTTGCCCTAGATATGGAGAAAGGATGGATGAACTCACTCATGCAGTGCTGCACACAAGTTTTGTCAGGTTTGTCAGGATCAGAGATTGGCATCTGGTTCGTTCAGTCAGATTCAGTGTACATGAAACTTAATAATGGTCTCACGTTGTCACACAACAGCACTTCATTTTTTGTTATGTACTTACGTACTGTCATTAACTTATCTGGTGGTTGTGTTGGAGTACACCAGTTGTGCTTGTGGTCTACTAGAATTGTGTTGTGCGTAACTATTTTCTACTAACCGATGTAACTTGTATTTTTCCCCGGCCGAATTGATGACATTTCTTAATTTCTATTCATATATAATTATTCAAATTATAGCCACAGATTGTAATTTTTTTGATTTGATGCATAAAGAACTAAGCAGTATGAATTCAATAGTTTGACATCCAAACAAGATTTAGTATTAAAACCTCATTGAGATTCCATAAGCCAAATCCATGAGCATCCAAACAATCGAATTTGTATTCATGCCATTACAGTTTCTTTGCCGAATTGGTATTGAAACCAATTCAATACGGAGGCCTCCAATACAAACATCCAAACGCAACGTAATTGATATTCTGAAATCAAGCTAAATTTCTTTCTGGAATTGTCAAAATTAATGTACAAATATATGAAATTGATTTTTTTGTGATCTCTGAAATTAGTGAAATAGCTGAATTAGAATTGCAATATGTTCTTTAAAAGACTAGTCATCCCATTTTTAGAAATAGTAAATAGTTAAAGGCGCTTCCTAGTTCAAGAGATAGTGGGATGAGAAAGGGCATGAGATAGTGTATGTGAGATGCGAACGTGGTAGGTCCCGTATCATAAAGTTGATGGGCCCTTGGCAGAGAAATACCATCATCACAAAAGCAGCGAATGAATCAAATACATCCTATAGGAGTCAGATACAAGACAAGGTGGAATCAGCTTATTGGATAGAGTCCACCGGTACCTCCCGGCTCCGTTAAAAACACTTATTCACAGAATAGGGTTGATTCAGTTTGCAAAATGGTGTTTTTACTGGTTCCGGTAGCTAGGGGTGAGGCATCCACCATCCATGCATGTTGTCAAGATTGACGTCGTATTTTTTTTCAAGAAAGATTGATACCACACGCTATAACATGTAATCTTTTTTTAACACAGTACAGACGCAAGCGCTCATACATACGCGCGTACACTCATCCCTATGAACGCACACACGCACACCCTACCCCTATGAGCACCTCTAAGAGACTGAGTCGGCATATCATCTTGAGATTTACGAAGTCACCATAGGCACCTTGTGTCGACGGGAACATCTCCTCCCACTGAAAACGCATTGCGAGAAATCCTGAAATAGATCCAAGAATAATACAATCACCGGGACTTCAAAACCTGCTAGGCTAGGGATACCACTGTCTCTCTAACCATCCAACCACAGATTGGTTTGCTAACATGTAATCTCTTATAGTTCCTACAACCAGAAAGCCCTTACAGAATGTACAACTACATATGTGGACCCTATTGATGTGCAGCTTTTTACACGGGAGACCGTGGGTGCGCAGTGCTACATTTGCTCTAAAGTATTCTCTCTTTCCCCATGGCAAAGACTTCTATTTAATTTGATAGTATAAATTTGGATGGTAGACATCTTTTGAATCAGAACTCTGCTTTTGTGATGGTGGCTCATGTTGTCCACGTGATCCATGAGCAGCTCTTTCCTTTTGATCGCCATGATAAAGTTACCGGCCCCGTCCGCTAAACGAACTCGCTCACTAGAAGAAAAGGGCCCATTTGTCCCGGTTCCAGAGGCCCATTTGTCCCGGTTCTGGAAGCCCCAAACCTTTAGTCCCGGTTCGCTTACGAACCATGACAGAAGGGGCACCATGTGGCCGTTGTGGGGCACCAAGGGAGAAGGACCTTTAGTCCCGGTTGGTAACACCATTCGGGACCAAAGGGCATCCACGCGTCAGTAGCTCGCAGGCCCTGGGATTTTTGTTTTTTAAGGGTGGGGGAAGGGGTTTTGGAGGGTTAATTTAGGGGTTTCATAAATTGTGTTAGCTAGCGAATAGAGAGAAGTGAACTCTTCTATCTCCGTGCTTGGTTGACGCTAGCTACTATACGTATAGAGAGAACTCGACACGCTATCTAGTAAGCAAACGAAGGAACCATTAATTACACAAGATCTTCATGAACATATACGAAGATTAGTGCACCTCTCTTTCTCCGAGATATTTGTTGAACAACATGTTTTCGTATATCTATTCGACGGTACTAGCTACATATATATAATATAAGATCTCTTACAATCCCTATTATCTCATGTTTATATCAATTTCCACATGGTATACTCCGGCTTTATTAATAACGTGGTCAAGAAAGAATCCCACCAATTCCTCTTGAATTGCTCGTATGCGATCTTGTGGTAGGAGTTCATCCCGCAGCTGGCAGATCTAAATTGAAGAAGAGGGTTGATACGTCTCCAACATATCTATAATATTTGATTGTTCCATGCTATTATATTATCCTTGTAGGATGTTTTATGGGCTTTAATATACACTTTTATATGATTTTTGGGACTAACCGATTAACCCAGAGCCCAGTGCCAGTCCCTATTTTTTTCCTTGTTTTTGAATTTTACAGAAAAGGAATATCAAATGGAGTCCAATTGACGTACCAATTTTTGATGATTTTTTCTGGACCAAAAGAAGCCCCCGAAGTAAAAGAGTTGGGCCAGGAGAGCCACGGGCTGCCCACGACGGTGGGGGGCCCACCCACCCCAAGTGGTGCCGCCCCCCTATCTCGTGGACAGCCCGGAGACCCCCCTGACATGTGACCTACGCCAAAAAATCCTAGAAATATTGAAACCTCCGGAAAATAACCTAGATCGGGAGTTCCGCCACCGAAAGCCTCTATTGCCACCAAAAACCAATCTAGACCATGTTCCGGCACCCTGCCGGAGGGGGGAACCCTCACCGGTGGCTATCTTCATCATCCCGACGCTCTCCATGACGAGGAGGGAGTAGTCCACCCTCGGGGCTGAGGGTATGTACCAGTAGCTATGTGTTTGATCTCTCTCTCTCTCTCTCTCTCTCTCTCTCTCTCTCTCTCTCTCTCGTGTTCTTGAGATGGCACGATCTTGATGTATTGCGAGCTTTTCTATCCTAAATGGATATTATGATGCTTCTCCCCCTCTACTCTCTTGTAATGGATTGAGTTTTCCCTTTGAAGCTATCTTATCGGATTGAGTCTTCAAGGATTTGAGAACACTTGTTGTATGTCTTGCGTTGGATACCCGTGGTGACAATGGGGTATTCTATTGATCCACTTGATGTATGTTTTGGTGATCAACTTGCGGGTTCCGTGACCTTGGGAATCTATGCATAGGGGTTAGCACACGTTTTTGTCTTGACTCTCCGGTAGAAACTTTGGGGCACTCTTTCAAGTACTTTGTATTGGTTGAATAGATGAATCTGAGATTGTGTGATGCATATCGTATAATCATACCCACGGATACTTGAGGTGACAATGGAGTATCTAGGTGACATTAGGGTTTTGGTTGATTTGTGTCTTAAGGTGTTATTCTAGTACGAACTCTATGATAGATTGAACGGAAAGATTAGTTCCGTGTTATTTTACTACGGACTCTTGAATAGATCGATCAAAAACAATAACTTTGAGGTGGTTTCGTACCCTACCATAATCTCTTTGTTTGATCTCCGCTATTAGTGACTTTGGAGTGACTCTTTGTTGCACGTTGAGGGATAGTTATATGATCCAGTTATGTTATTATTGTGGAGAGAACTTGCACTAGTGAAAGTATGAACCCTAGGCCTTGTTTCCTATCATTACAACACCATTTATGCTCACTTTTACCTTTAGTTACCTTTCTGTTTTTATATTTTCTTATTACAAAACCTATATCTACCATCCATATTGCACTTGTATCACCATCTCTTCGTCGAACTAGTGCACCTATACAATTTACCATTGTATTGGGTGTGTTGGGGACACAAGAGACTCTTTGTTATTTGGTTGCAGGGTTGTTTGAGAGAGACCATCTTCATCCTACGCCTCCCATGGATTGATAAACCTTAGGTCATCCACTTGAGGGACATTTGCTACTGTCCTACAAACCTCTGCACTTGGAGGCCCGCAACATCTACAAGAAGAGGGTTGTGTAGTAGACATCAAGCTCTTTTCTGGCGCCGTTGACGGGGAGGTGAGTGCTTGAAGGTATATCTTTAGATCTTGCAATCGAATCTTTTAGTTTCTTGTTTTATCACTAGTTTAGTTTATAAAAGAAAATTACAAAAAATGGAATTAAGGTTACCTCATATGCTTCATCTTTTTAATATCTTTCGTGAAAATGATGGGAAGGAAAATTGTGCTCAAGTACTAGAAGAAGAATTACATAGAATGCTTGGCATAAAATATGTGAATGATGAGCATGATTGCAATATTGTTAGTATGAATTCTTTGAATACCTATGATGCTAATTGTATGCAAAGCCACAAGCATGGGGAAGCTATGTTTGATGAAGATGATATTTTTAGTCCCCCAAGTTCTGATGTGCTAATTTATTATGATGAAAGCATGCCTCCTATTTACGATGATTATTGTGATGACTTGTATGCTATAAAGAATAAAGATAACCATGAAACTTGTCATCATGATTTTAATTTTCAATTGGATTATGCTTCACATGATAGTTATTTTGTTGAGTTTGCTCCCACTACTATTGATGAGAATAAATTTTCTTATGTGGAGATTAGTAAAATTTCTATGCAAGCAGATCATGAAAAGAATGCTTTATGTGCTGGTTATATGGTTGAATTCATTCATGATGCTACTAAAAATTATTATGAGAGAGGATCATATGCTTCTACATATTGCAATAATATAAAGTTTCCTCCCTATGTGCTTAAAGTTTTGAAGTTATGCTTGTTTTGCCTTCCTATGCTAGTTGATTATCGTTCCCATAAGTTGTTTGCTCACAAAATCCCTATGCATAGGAAGTGGGTTAGACTTAAATGTGCTAGTCATATTCTTCATGATGCTCTTTTTATGTTTCAATTCCTATCTTTTATGTGAGCATCGTTGAAATCATCATGCCTAACTAGGGGCGTTAAACAATAGCGCTTGTTGGGAGGCAACCCAATTTTATTTTCTTTGCTTTTGCTTCTTTTTAGGAATAAAAATTGCATCCAGCTTCTGTTTAGATGTGGTTTTGTGTTTTAATTATTGTTTGCGCCAAGTAGAACCTTTGGGAAGACTTGTGTGAAGTTTATGTCATCATGCTGTAAAAAACAGAAACTTTAGCGCTCACGAGATTAGCTACCATGTTTTACTGGAGAGTGCCTTTTAGTTGATTCTTTTTTCAGATGATTAATAGAAAACTTCCTCACGTCCACCAATTTATTTTAGAATTTTAGAGTTACAGAAGTATTCAAAATTTACAGATTGCTACAGACTGTTCTGTTTTTGACAGATTCTGTTTTCTATGTGTTGTTTGCTTATTTTGATGAATCTATGAGTAGTATTGGGGAGTATGAATCATAGAGAAGTTGGAATACAATAGGTTTAACACGAATATAAACAAATAATGAGTTCATTACAGTACCTTCGAGTAGTGGTTTGTTTTCTTGTACTAACGGAGCTCACGAGATTTCTGGCTAAGTTTTGTGTTGTGAAGTTTTCAAGTTTTGAGTATTGCTTTGATGGATTATGGAACAAAGAGTGGCAAGAGCCTAAGCTTTGGGATTCCCAAGGCACCCGAAGGTAAAATTCAAGGACAAACAAAAGCCTAAGCTTGGGGATGCCCCAGGAAGGCATCCCCTCTTTCGTCTTCATCTATCGGTAAGTATACTCGGAGCTATATTTTCATTCACCACATGATATGTGTTTTGCTTGGAGCGTCATTTATAATTTGAGTCTTTGCTTGTTAGTTTTCCATAATTATCCTTGCTGGACACACCTTTTTGAGAGAGATAAATATGGCCTAGGAATTGTTAGAACATTCTATGTGCTTCACTTATATCTTTTGAGTTGAATAGTTTTTGCTCTAGTGCTTCACTTATATCTTTTAGAGCACGGTGGTGATTATATTTTGTAGAAATTGTTGATCTCTTATGCTTCACTTATATCCTTTTGAGAGTCTATTAAAACAGCATGGTAATGTGCTTTGGCTATATAACTAGCCTTCACACGATAGGCATCCAAGATCAATGTAGTAAAAACTTTCATACTAAGTGCATTGAATATAAAAAGAAGTTGGATGCTTGATAGTTGTTTTGAGATATGAGGATAGTGATATTAGAGTCATGCTAGTGGAGTTATTGTGGAATTGAGGAATACTTGTGTTAAAGTTAGTGATTCCCGTAGCATGCACGTATGGTGAACCGCTATATGACCAAGTTAGATCATGATGTATTTATAGAGTGTCATCCTTTGTGTGGAGGTCGGGGGCGCGCGATGGTTAACTCCTACCAACCCCCCCCCCCTAGAAGCATGCGTTGATTTCTTTGTTTTCATGACTCGTAAATTTTTGCAACAAGTATATGATTTCTTTATGACTAACGTTGAGTCCATGGATTATACGCACTCTCACCTTTCCACTATTGCTAGCCTCTCTTGTACCGTGCAACTTTCGCCGGTACCATACACCCACCATATAAACTGCCACCATACCTACCTATTACGGCATTTCCATAGCCATTCCGGGATATATTGCCATGCAACTTTCCACCGTTCCGTTCATATGACACGCTTCATCATTGTCATATTGCCATGCATGATCATGTAGTTGACATTGTATTTGTGGCAAAGCCACCATGCATAATTTTTCATACATGTCACTCTTGATTCATTGCACATCCCGGTACACCGCTGGAGGCATTCATATAGAGTCATATTTTGTTCTAGCTTCGAGTTGTAATATCGAGTTGTAAGTAAATAAAAGTGCGAAGATCTTCATTATTAGACCATTGTCCCGTGTGGGGAAACAAAAAAACAAAAACAAAAGATAAAGGCCAAATAAAAAAAGAGATGGCCCAAAAAAATAGAGAGGGGCTAAAAAAAAGAGGAAAGCCCCTCCAAAACAATGCTACTATCCTTTTCCACACTTGTGCTTCAAAGTAGCACCATGATCTTCATGATAGAGAGTCTCTTGTTTTATCAATTTCATATACTAGTAGGAATTTTCATTATAGAACTTGGCTTGTATATTCCAACGATGGGCTTCCTCAAATGCCCTATGTCTTCATAAGCAAGCCAGTTGGATGCACACCCACTTAGTTTCTTTTGATGAGATTTCATACATTTATAGCTCTAGTGCATCCGTTGCATGAAATTCCCTACTCACTCACATTGATATCTATTGACGGGCATCTCCATAGCCCATTGATACGCCTAGTTGATGTCAGACTATCTTCCTCCTTTTGTCTTCTCCACAACCACCACTCTATTCCACCTATAGTTCTATATCCATGGCTCACCCTCATGTATTACGTGAAAGTTGAAAGGTTTGAAAGAATTTGAGTATGAAAACAATTGCTTGGCTGAAACCGGGGTTGTGCATGATATGAATATTTTATGTGATGAAGAGGGGGCATAGCTAGACTATATGATTTTGTAGGGATAACTTTCTTTGGCCATGTTATTTTGAGAAGACATGATTGCATTGCTAGTATGCTTGAAGTATTAATATTTTTTATGTCAATATAGACTTTTCTCTTGAATCTTTCTGATCTGAACATTCATGCCACAATAAAGAGAATTACATTGAAAATTATGTTGGTTAGCATTCCACATCAAAAAAATTATTTTTATCATTTACCTACTCAAGGATGAGCAGGAATTAAGCTTGGGGATGCTTGATACGTCTCCAACGTATCTATAATGTTTGATTGTTCCATGCTATTTTATTATCCTTCTAGGATATTTTATGGGCTTTAATATACACTTTTATATTATTTTTGGGACTAACCTATTAACCCAGAGCCTAGTGCCAGTTTCTGTTTTTTCCTTGTTTTTGAGTTTTACAGAAAAGGAATATCAAATGGAATCCAATTGACGTACCAATTTTTGAAGATTTTTTCTGGACCAAAAGAAGCCACCGAAGTAAAAGAGTTGGGCCAGGGGAGCCACGGGCTGCCCACATGGGTGGGGGGCGCGCCCACCCCAAGTGGTGGCACCCCCTATCTCGTGGACAGCCCGGATACCCCCCTGACTTGTGACCTACGCCAAAAATTCCTATAAATACTCAAACCTCCGGAAAATAACCTAGATCGGGAGTTTCGCAGCCGAAAGCCTCTGTTGCCACCAAAAACCAATTTAGACCCTGTTCCGGCACCCTATCGGAGGGGCGAACCCTCACCCGTGGCTATCTTCATCATCCCGGCGCTCTCCATGACGAGGAGGGAGTAGTCCACCCTCGGGGTTGAGGGTATGTACCAGTAGCTATGTGTTTGATCTCTCTCTCTCTTGTGTTCTTGAGATGGCACGATCTTGATGTATCGCGAGCTTTGCTATTCTAGTTGGATCTTATGATGCTTCTCCCCCTCTACTCTCTTGTAATGGATTGAGTTTTCCCTTTGAAGTTATTGTTAGGACCGGTTTTCCAATAAAATATTTACTGAGAAACCAAACTTTTTATGGGACCAGCGTAGAAGAATCCTTCTTACTGGTAGATAAATCCTTGATACAGAATTCCAGAGTACTGAATATTATATAGGATTGAGCTGAGGCTGCTCAATAGTTTATTACAAGCACGCCGATATTATACATAAAGGCGGATATGACACAAGGGTAGGGTGGCATAACTACTGACTCGTAATAAAAGTGGTGGTGGATATGACACAGTGTAGTGGGTGACACGACTCCAATATCTTACAACTCATTGAGTGTCGGAGTGAGACCCGATGAATTTATTTGGTGGTAGCGGAAGCGGTTATAATACAGTGATCAACTCCAGGATCACAAGAGGCTGACTAGGACTCCTCTAGGCGTCGGACTCACTATCGAACTCTTCATCCATGAGATCGCCTTCGTCAATATCTGGCCAAATCAACAAGCCAGGTGAGTACTTTGAAAGTACTCGCAAGACAGTTCGGACATAAGATATAACAAATGCAAACATGATGCATATGAACAGACAAGCATATATGTATTCAGAGAATAAATTTGCGCTGGATGATAAAACTAAGTCAGGCGGTAGTCCTCCTGAAATCCCGAGAAAAGAATACCGATCGAGTGTCTGAAGCGACGCCTCGAAAGGAAAAATAAATAAACACGCCACAGTCGGACTTCTGAGCGACATCACATAAAGGGCTTATATGAAAATAAACAACGAGAATGCCACAGTCGGACGTCTGAGCGACATCACATAAAGGGCTTATATCGAAAATAAATAACGAGAATGCCACAGTCGGACGTCTGAGCGACATCACATAAAGGGCTTATATCAAGAGTAAATAACAACGATGCCACAGTCGGACGTCTGAGCGACATCACACAAAAGGGCTTATATGATCATTCGAAACCAAGTAGTATTCTTGAAAATAAATCATCTCACGGAAACATTTAGTGCAGAAATAACTGGCTAGTTCAGATTAACACTCGGTCGGTCTCCACTCATAAAGCTATATTAAATCACTAGTGTATGTCACGGAGACTGATACGGATACTGACGCTCGGCCATAGACATGGCTACTCAAAAGGGCTTTGACTCTGCAGAGTTTGTACTCTTTAACTACAGCCAACGGATTTTGGTAGTCACAAAGGACTAGTTCCATTTATGGTATTTTAGCAGAAACACAACTAACCAGTTGATGGGCATCGAACCCCTCGTTGGTTACCCCAAGTGGAAGGTGTAAGATGTAGTAAGTAGAAGTGTTTTCCCCTAGCAAAGATGCCAAGGATCGAATCCCCAAAGACTCCTAGGTTCAACAAGTAGGTGTCAATTGCTAACGGCGCAATTAGCAATCAACGTGGACCTGCACACAGATACAAATAACTTTGCTCCCAACGAGTACAGAGAGGTTGTCAATCTCTCCGGCCTTGTAGTTCACAAAGGGTTAAAAGCAATGATAGTAGTGATAGATAGTTTTTGCAATAGTAAACAATAACGGGAAAGTAAATAGTGTATGTGATCAATGATGGTAATATGGACCGGAGTCTCATGATGTTCACTAGTGATGTCTCTCTCCCAAAAGACGATAAAACAGCTATGTGAGGTAAACAAATTACAGCTGGGCAATAGACAGGACCACGAACGCAAACCAATGCTGATTACATTGCAAGAAAGATTGAGGTTCAAAGCATGGGCGGTACGCCAAAGTAAGTAGACCGAAATCCATCAATATCTACTACTAATCATCCACCTGGAGATATCTATCCGGAACATCTCGCTGGTATTAAGTTGCGAGTCCCACCCATAGTGTAAACTCAATGCAACAGACAACTGCATTAAAAGAACTTTGCGTAAAGTAAACAATCCTTGCACCCGCGGGCACAAGCACCGTTGTTTTCCCCCTTGTGGCAACAGCACATCCCCTAGACTCATGTTTCTGTCACTCAAGCTAGTCATCGAGGGGCATGAACCCACAATCGAGCATAACGTTCCCTCTTGGAGTCACTACCTATTACTCGGCCAAAGCAATAAATAACAACGGAGAACATGCAAGAATTACTTATGAACTAAAATATAAAAGAGGTGAATCAAATATATTACTCAAGATCAATCTGAACATAATCTCATAATCCATCGAATCCCAGCAAACTCAACATAGCAACAGCATAAGGATTACATAGGTGCCTCGATCATGTAGGGCAGCTCACAAGGACTAATTAGTGAAGCACAAGAACGGGAGGAGAACATCACATAGCTACTGGTCATGGACTCATGGTCCAAGGGAGACTACTCATGAGTCATCCGGGGGGCGTCCATGGTGGTGGAGAAGCTCCCGGTGGTGATCCTCCCCTCCGGCAGGGTGCCGGGAAGAGTTCTCCTGGTGCTCCCGATCTTGGAAGCGGCGGCGGCGGCGGAACAGAGATGGGATCGCGAAAAGAAGTCCTGTTCTGAGGGTTTCGGAGAGTCCTTTAAATATATGCCAAAGTAGGGCACCGGGGGAGCCTCGGGGGGCCCAGGCGCCCCCCCCCCCCGGCGCGGCCTAGGGGGGGCGCGCCCACAGGGCGCCTGGAGCCCCTATGCCCCCCCCCAGGTTGCCCTTCGGACGCAGTGTTGTTTCCGTATCACTGATTTTTTATATTTTTTTTCTGGATTTTTCTGGGCAGTTCTCGAAACGTGAAAACCTGAAATACAAAAACAGCCGAAAACAAAAACTGGCACTGGGGTGCACTGGATTAGTAAGTTAGTCCAAATATGATCAAAAGTGTATGGAAGTGTATGAATATCATAGCAATATCACCCAAAAGTGGCATGGAGCAAGCAGAAATTATAGATACGTTTTGGACGTATCAACATCCCCAAGCTTAATTCCTGCTCGTCCTCGAGTAGGTAAATGATAACAAGAATAATTTCTGTGGTGACATGCTATTAACCATATAGGACTTTCTCATAGTCATATGACAAAAGCTTACTGAGACAATGATTCTATAGTAATTAAGTTGTCTCAAGAGAAAATCACAAATGACTGAAAGTTTTACAACATGAAACTGAAACATCAAAAAGATTTGCAATGAACATGATGTGCAAATATGATCAAGTGATATCTAGCTTGCCCCCTTTAGTGATGCAAAACATAAATGGAAGGGCACCTTCAAGGTTTAAGTGATGACTAGATACAATCATTTCAGAATAAACGATATCACAATCATGCAAAAGACAATGCTACTTTGGGGCAATGCACATTACACTCAGAATGACAATCATGCTCTCAGTAGTTGGTGCTTGAAGTGCTAGAGCTTTTTTATTTTGAAACATGGAAGCAATTGTGTCAACGGTAGTAGTACTTCATATGTGTCATGCATAAAACATCTTATAAGTTGCAAGCCTCATGCATCGAATACCAATAGTGCTCGCTCCTTGTCCTAATTAGCTCGGATCCCCATGGGTTATCATTGCATTGCATATGTTTTAACCAAGTGTCACAAAGGGGTACCTCTATGCCACCTGTACAAAGGTCCAAGGAGATAGATCGCATTTGATTTCTCGTTTTTGATAGATCTCAACTTGAGGACATCCATACCGGGACAACATAGAAAATAGATGATGGACTCCTCTTTAATGCATAAGCATATTCTCATGAGAGATTGAGGATTAAGGTCCAAGCTAAAACTTCCACCATGATGCATGGCTTTGGTTGGCGGCCCAATGTTCTTCTCTAACAATATGCATATTAATTCAACCCACGGTAAATCACCCTTACTTCAGACAAGACGAACATGCATAGCAACTCACATGATATTCAACAAGAGTGTGACAGTTGATGGCGTCCCCAGAAACATGGTTACCACTCAGCAAGCAACTCATAAGAAATAAGATACATAGGCAACATATTCTTTACCACAATAGTTTTAAGGCTACTTTCCCATGAGCTATGTATTGCATGGTTAATTTGCTTAGTGCAGGTGGAGGTTAGCAAAAGACTGGGAGCGACCAACTAAGAGAGCAATGACGGTCATAATCATGCAGAGCGACAAAGCAATATTGAATCAGGCATGGTAGTTATATCGCTACTTAGAAACAAAAGATCATCAAGGCTTGATAGACTTTCTTTACAGTCTTAAATATGCGTGAGCATACGCCAAGTCAATCAAAATAAATTCTCGAAGGAAGATATTACTAGACCATACCATATCATAGGCAAACAAACCAAGTTGGTACTCCAATAACACATTGGGAACCCCCCCAGCTATCTGAGATTAACCAAAAGAAAACCTGAACTACTAAGCACCATCATAAAAGTAGCATATTTATCATAGACACATTAACCCATGCAATGGAAGCAAACTCTCTTAATAAGGTGAGCATGGTAATTAAGAGAGTTCAAGCAACCAACTAAATATAAGCTCTTGAAAAGATAAGCATGAATACTAAGAGCAGAGCACGATAGTAGCTATTAAAAGACAAAGAACACACACAACATAGATAGACATGAAAATTCTATGTAATGTTCTAGGTAGAGGTGGAGCGTGTTTCTCTCCCACATAAAGGAATGCTGGGTTCCGACTTGTTATGAAAAACTAAAAAGAAAACTAAAAGCAAGACGCTCCAAGCATAGCACATAACACATGAAGTGATAAAAATATAGCGAAACGAAAGACGAACTGATAATGTTGATGGAGAAGGGGATGCACGGGGGCATCCCCAAGCTTAGACGCTTGAGTCTCCTTGAATATTTCTTGGGGGTGCACGGGGGCATCCCCAAGCTTGAGCGCTTGACACTCCTGAATCTTTTTATGATCTTCCCTCGCACACTTGAAAACTCCCTTCATACATAACTCGTCATAATCTGATTAGCGAGGTTAGTACCCTTAATAAAATAATTATACCTTGCTGGAAATAAGGATATTCTTGAAGTTCTACTGTTTCTCAAGATTGCCAAAAGGTTTTTGCAAAGAAAAAGCAAGTTCTTAATTTGCAAAGTGAAGGTAAGGCAGAACAGGACAGAATCTGTGAAAAACAGAACAACAGGCAGTAATTGACCTGTTCGGGATACTTCTACAACTCAAATCAAAAAACTCAGAAATGACGCACGAAAGACAATTATATAGAGAACGCTGTCGAAACAATTCAGACCAAAAAGATGACCTGGTGATTTTATACGAATTTTTCTATCCAAGGACAGAATCTGTTTCCTGGACAGCACCTCACAACTTTTGAACTTTCTAGCGATCAGAGGCTATACTTGGCACAAATATGAAAAGCAAAGATACAATGATGATGCTACAGCAGTAAACAACATCAAGACACAACAAAAGCAAAGTTTTTATTCATGTGGGCTGCCTCCCAAAAGCGCTTTCTTTTATGCCTTTAAGCTAGGCATAATGCATAGATCAAGTTTTATCAAGAGTAAAAGAATAGCTAGCCCGTACAACGGACTCAAAAGGTAACTTGACCTTCTTACGAGGGAAGTGTTCCATCCCTTTCTTGAGAGGAAACTGAAATTTTATATTACCCTCTTTCATGTCAATGACAGCACCAACGGTGCGTAAAAAGGGACGTCCCAAAATAATTGGACATGAAGGATCACATTCAATATCCATGATAGTGAAATCAACGGGCACATAATTATCATTGACAACAATAAGAACATCGTTGATCCTCCCCAAAGGTTTCTTTATGGAAAAATCAACGAGAGCATTACCAAAAGAACAAGAATCAAAAGATTTTAATTTAAGCATATCATATAGTCTTTTGGGCATAATGGAAGTACTAGCTACAATATCACATAAAGCATAGCATGAGAAGTTGTTTATCTTAATTTTAATCATAGAATCCCAACCATCTCCTAGCTTTCTAGGTATGGAGGCTTCTACTCTAAGTTTCTCCTCCCTATCTTTGATAAGAGCATTAGTGATATGCTCTGTGAAGGCAAGATTAAGCGTGCTAGTGTTGGGATCCTTAGCCATTCCTTGCAGAAAGGCGACAACTTATGAAATACTACAATTATCAAAATCAATTTTATCATTAGTGGGCAGAATTGTAGTGTCATCCTCTTTGTTTAATTCGCTCTCTATTATAAGAGTTTGAACATCTTCCCAAGTTTCGGGAAGCTTAGGAGCAATTTTAAACTGAGGCTCATACTTTTTTCCTGGAAGACCATGCCATGGGCATAACTCTCCATCATAACTAGTATAATCACAAGTTTATTTTTTTTGTAAATCCCGTCAGAGATAAGTGGGGCAATGGAAGTAGGGGTGTACTCCTCCCATTTAGTGTTTTGGTAGAACCCATAGTAGCAAGCAAGCAAGATAACTATTTTTTTGTGATTTTCGATAAAAAGGAACTAAAGCCAAAAAAATGAAAGGTAAACTAACAAGACTAAAAAGCAAAGGTAAAAGATAGCATGCAACTCCCCTATCCTGAAGAGTGGAGTCCCGGGCAACGGCGCCAGAAAATACTCCTTGATGGGCCTCGAACCCCTCGTTGGTTACCCCAAGTTGAAGGTGTAAGATGCAGTAAGTAGAAGTGTTTTCCCCTAGCAAAGATGCCAAGGATCGAATCCCCAGAGACTCCTAGGTTCAACAAGTAGGTGTCAATTGCTAACGGCGCAATTAGCAATCAACGTGGACCTGCACACAGATACAAATAACTTTGCTCCCAACGAGTACAGAGAGGTTGTCAATCTCTCCGGCCTTGTAGTTCACAAAGGGTTAAAAGCAATGATAGTAGTGATAGATAGTTTTTGCAATAGTAAATAATAACGGGAAAGTAAATAGTGTATGTGATCAATGATGGTAATATGGACCGGAGTCTCATGATGTTCACTAGTGATGTCTCTCTCCCAAAAGACGATAAAACAGCTATGTGAGGTAAACAAATTACAGCTGGGCAATTGACAGGACCACGAACGCAAACCAATGCTGATTACATTGCAAGAAAGGTTGAGGTTCAAAGCATGGGCGGTACGCCAAAGTAAGTAGACCGAAATCCATCAATATCTACTACTAATCATCCACCTTGAGATATCTATCCAGAACATCTCGCTGGTATTAAGTTGCGAGTCCCACCCATAGTGTAAACTCAATGCAACAGACAACTGCATTAAAAAAACTTTGCGTAAAGTAAACAATCCTTGCACCCGCGGGCACAAGCACCGTTGTTTTCCCCCTTGTGGCAACAACACATCCCCTAGACTCATGTTTCTATCACTCAAGCTAGTCATCGAGGGGCATGAACCCACAATCGAGCATAACGTTCCCTCTTGGAGTCACTACCTATTACTCGGCCAAAGCAATAAATAACAAGGGAGAACATGCAAGAATTACTTATGAACTAAAATATAAAAGAGGTGAATCAAATATATTACTCAAGATCAATCTGAACATAATCTCATAATCCATCGGATCCCAGCAAACTCAACATAGCAACAGCATAAGGATTACATAGGTGCCTCGATCATGTAGGGCAGCTCACTAGGACTAATTAGTGAAGCACAAGAACGGGAGGAGAACATCACATAGCTACTGGTCATGGACTCTTGGTCCAAGGGAGACTACTCACGAGTCATCCGGGGGGCGTCCATGGTGGTGGAGAAGCTCCCGGTGGTGATCCTCCCCTCCGGCAGGGTGCCGGGAAGAGTTCTCCTGGTGCTCCCGATCTTGGAAGCGGCGGCGGCGGCGGAATAGAGATGGGATCGCGAAAAGAAGTGCTGTTCTGAGGGTTTCGGAGAGTCCTTTAAATATATGCCAAAGTAGGGCACCGGGGGAGCCTCGGGAGGCCCAGGCGCCCCCCCGGCGCGGCCCAGGGGGGGGGGGGCGCCCACAGGGCGCCTGGAGCCCCTGTGCCCCCCAGGTTGCCCTTCGGACGCAGTGTTGTTTCCGTATCGCTGATTTTTTATATATTTTTTCTGGATTTTTCTGGGCAGTTCTCGAAACGTGAAAACCTGAAATACAAAAACAGCCGAAAACCGAAACTGGCACTGGGGTGCACTGGATTAGTAAGTTAGTCCAAATATGATCAAAAGTGTATGGAAGTGTATGAATATCATAGCAATATCACCCAAAAGTGGCATGGAGGAAGCAGAAATTATAGATACGTTTTGGACGTATCACCAGTACACACCCATTCCACATCCCACTGCCCGGAATCACCCTAGGCAACGTTCACGAAAAACTTTAAGACGGGGAGGCTACAACCTCGAATAGCATAGGATCAAATTTATATCGCGCGCTCTAAGGGGTGCCCCCTCTCGGTCCCAACCGGAAACACCCATGCCCCCTGACCGAATGACGGGCTTTAATCCAGGGCCATGGAACCCTCATCCCGGCCCCTCTATTTGGTGTGTACAAGGAAAGTGGTTTGCAACTGACTAAACCGTATTCTTTGCAGAAGACATGTGAAAGTACCAACAGGGAACGAATAGGATCATGTCCTGATCCACGTTAACACTGGGGAAAACGGTTGACTGGCATGCTTCAACAATACCAGCTTACCACCTATCATGCCACCACATGATCAGGTTGGCTCACCATTAACTTTCAAAGCGCACACGGAGCTTGTCTTGCATGAAATATATAACATCCACAAAATGCTTATATAATCATGCCATGAGAAAACTACTCAAGCAACATGCAAAACACTCATCATATCAAAGGTTCAAACATGCTTGCCTGGTTCGGAGTAGTCGGAGTCTAACTCGGTGAAGTTCGTGGCTCCGTCACCTCCTTCGGTATCTACGGATAAAATAAAACGGATACTAACATAAATACCACGCGCGCATAAAATTTGTCCCAAATATTTTTCAAATAAATATGATAAAAACTAGACAAAAATTAAAGAGGACAGAAAAAGAATCAACTCAAAATAATTTTTTGAGTTATTAAGGTTTTTTTCCATGGACTTATCTGTAATGAAATAGAAAGTTTCCAGGGGCTAGAATATAGAAACAGAAAATGATTCAGTAAGCAGTACGCTAGCTGAAAGGGAAAGCGTATTTTGCCCGAAGGCGTTTTCCAGAAAAACGATTCAAATGAAACAGAGAGACTGACGAGGGGGTCCCACCCGTTAGGTTTGAAACTTCAAACGGAAAAACAGAGCGCCCCGGCGCCAGAGAGCCACGGTGGTCGCCGGCGCCTATCCACGGCGAGGTAGGGGAAGTGGGTGGTACCTACGGGTTCACGGTGCTCTTACGCGTCTGGGGTGGTGGAGTTGGACGTCGGCGAGTACCATGTCGACGGTGACCTTCTCTTCGGCGGACAGCGTTTCGGGTGGTGGTGGATCCCGTCGGAGAGAGCTGCGGAGGTTAAATTGAAGTGGGGGTCGGGCATCTAGGTGTGTCAGGAGGCTACTGGCACGACTGGGGAGGCGGAGGAGCTCTCACCAGAGAGAGACAGCTGCCGGAGCCCGAAGCGGATCGGGGCGGCCGGAGTTGGGGAAGAAGGGCTCCTCGAGGATCTTCCAGTGGCTGGGCGGGGTCTGGTGAGATGGTGGAGTAGTGCGGGGTCGAATGCGAGCTCGGTGCTTGCTATTTATAGCTGGCCCGAGGCGGTTGCTGCAAATGGGATAAGTCCGGCGAGCGATTACGGCGAGGATGTGGCTGAACAGGTGGCTTAAGGGTCTGGGCATCGTCGTGATGGTCTACTGGTTCCATCCCGATGCTGAGTTTAGCAAGCCATGGGCGTTAACGACACTTTCTCAACGGAACGGCCGTGCGGGCACGTCAGTGACAGAGAGCGTGCTCTGCGCCTCTCAGGCCACGGCGACGGTGCTGCAGTGTGCACAGGGGAGGAGAGGGCCACGCGGAACACTCAGGTGGCTTGGGCGGTGCCGAACGGCGTCGCTTTGCAAGGAGGCCCCGACCGGCTGCCACGGGGTGGCTCTGCCGCCGCGGAAGACGCCGGCGCAGGCAGGCCACGACGCCACCGATGCTCGCAACCGGCCAAGCGAGCGTACGGCGCTCTGGATAAGGGAGAGGAGCAGTGCAGCAAGGTGCCAAGGCAACACTGGTGAGATTGACGCGGCATCTGAAGAAACTGCACTGTCGACTGAACCTTCAGTTAGCTTTTTTCTGAATTTCGACAGAAACAATGCACCTCAACTGTTTAATGAAATGATTCATGCACTTGCCGAATTTTTCTTGAGCTGAATTTTCGTGAGGTGGTCTCTTGATGCATCTAGAGGCTTCCTGAATTTTCACAGATTTTTAGGAAGAGAGAAATATGAATTTCATCAGAAATGGCAAATCCGGTCCAAACATGCAGCAAGCAAAATTTGAAAATTTTGAACTAAGGACCAGCAGTCCTTGGTGGATCTAGGTTGAGGATACTAAGGACTAGTCAGGGGAGTTTGTTTGGAATCAAAATTCAAAAGGAAACTAGTAGTTCCTTTGTAAATCACCAAGGCTCAATTTAAAGGACAGGAATAATTTTTGGGATAAAATAATTAGAAGAAAAATCTAATTGAGGTTGAAACCTACTGGAATTGGTGTTAGACTTGTTCCAAGGTGGAAATGTAGGTTTTGGGAAGAAAGATCTTCATTGGGTGTCATGGCAAAAGAAAAGTTTGAATGGGGAGAATAAGCCCAAGGTCTTTATATGAAGGCTTTTCATAAAGAGAATTTGTCAAAAATCCTTTTGAAGAAAAATTTGTGTTGAGCCAACACAAGGTGAAAACCTTCAATACCATAAATCAAGAATGAAAGGGACACACAAAATTTTTGTCATAAAAGATTTGAGAAGAAGGGGTTTTAAGATTCAAATATCCTCCTTCCAAAAGACCAAAGAATTTGATGAAAACAAAATCCAATTTTTTTGGTGTGTTACAGTTATCTTATCGGATCGAGTCTTTAAGGATTTGAGAACACTTGATGTATGTCTTGCGTGGGATACCCGTGGTGACAATGGGGTATTCTGTTGATCCACTTGATGTATGTTTTGGTGATCAACTTGCGGGTTTGGTGACCTTGGGAATCTATGCATAGTGGTTGGCACACGTTTTCGTCTTGACTCTCCGGTAGAAACTTTGGGGCACTGTTTGAAGTACTTTGTGTTGGTTAAATAGATGAATCTGAGATTGTGTGATGCATATCGTATAATCATACCCACAGATACTTGAGGTGACAATGGAGTATCTAGGTGACATTAGGGTTTTGGTTGGTTTGTGTCTTAAGGTGTTATTCTAGTACGAACTCTATGATAGATTGAACGAAAAGAATAGCTTTGTGTTATTTTACTACAGACTCTTGAATAGATCGATCAGAAAGAATAACTTTGAGGTGGTTTCGTACCCTACCATAATCTCTTCGTTTGTTCTCCGCTATTAGTGACTTTGGAGTGAATCTTTGTTGCATGTTGAGGGATAGTTACATGATCCAGTTATGTTATTATTGTTGAGAGAACTTGCACTAGTGAAAGTACGAAACCTAGGCCTTGTTTCCTATCATTGCAACACCGTTTATGCTCACTTTTACCTTTAGTTACCTTTCTGTTTTTATATTTTCTTATTACAAAAACCTATATCTACCATCTATATTGCACTTGTATCACTATCTCTTCGCCAAACTAGTGCACCTATACAATTTACCATTGTATTGGGTGTGTTGGGGACACAAGAGACTCTTTGTTATTTGGCTGCAGGGTTGTTTGAGAGAGACCATCTTCATCCTACGCCTCCCAAGGATTGATAAACCTTAGGTCATCCACTTGAGGGAAATTTGCTATTGTCCTACAAACCTGTGCACTTGGAGGCCCAAGAACGTCTACAAGAAGAAGGTTGTGTAGTAGACATCAAGGGTCAATACATGTATATGAATGAAACTCAACAGAAAAGATGGTAATAAAATAAAATTTTGAGTATTTTTTCTTATGCACTTCAAATTGTTTTTTAGAGTAGCCCCGCTCACAGGTATAGTGGTGGATGAACTCGCAAACGTAGTATCCACGAAAATCATTCCCGGCTTCCTGCAACAAGCACTGTACAAGAAATAGAGTTCAATCGAACATGATAAATGGTATTGATAAAACTAAAATCAATTGGAGATGCACGGAACTAGGTAGTAGTAGTTACTTTCGGGTGTGTAATTCGCAGCTCCGTCGATAGTCCTGGATCCATTCTGGTGAACTCTTTCCAAACCCCGCCAGAAAAAGAAAATAATTACTCCCTCTGTCCCATAATGTAAGACGTTTTTTTACACTACACTAGTGTCAAAAAACGTCTTACATTATGGGACGGAGGGAGTACTTGATATCAGGAAAGGAACAAAGTTGCCGATATGGTGCGATAATGATCCATTGAACTTAGTTCTTGAGCATTTCAGTCATGTCCGCATAGGCCTGGGGATCTTTTCGTCTCGAGTCTAAGACGGTTACTACTCCTCAGTCAAGCTTAATCTCTAGCCAAATATAGTGGAAGTTGCCCACGCATGCATAACTCATCAATTACATTACTATAACCTCGAGTAATAAGGGAAACCGAATATGCACAAGACAGTAACACTCATGAGAAGTTGTAAGGAAAGAGTACTGTATCTTTGCTTTGATTGTTGAGCAACGATTGTAGCAAGTTGGCCTCGGTTTTGCTGGCATTCTTTTGAACCGTCCAGACATGTATGACATTTAGGTTACTAAACCCAATGTCTAAGATTTGTGCTTTTCTGCATTAGGAGATCTTCAAATCTGCATAATATACTGAGGATAATTATATATACACATGCAATGAAAGAGCTGAACTATATATAGAGACTTAATTACAGAAGTAGTACTTATAGACAGTAGCAAGCCACGAGTGATTTGTCAAGGGCCTTTTGATTGTAGAATTGGAATAACTCATCAAATTCAATAGAGAATAGACCAGTTGGAACCAGGTTGTGATCATCTTTAATTAGCAACGTTAAAGCATCCTTCCTAGACTCGCTGTATGTTTTCATGTACCATTGATGGAATTATCGCATCATCGCTGTTAGAGGAGGACTTCCATCTTTGATGAGAGGCTTCCCGTACTGGTATCTGAATTCTTCCACCTCCAACATTGCAAACTCTACATCATCGCCCAGGTAATCATTAGGATTAGTACCGGGCACCATCCTCGGCAGATTAGTGACGATATTGCTAGACACCTTGAGCGGGGGGCACGATTGGTTCGCCACTTCGCCGAGCTGGGGAATTTTTTCCTAGATCTTCGTTGTGCTAACCTTTCATCACTTGAAGTACTTCCCGAACGCACCGCATTTGTATGTCTTTTTAATACAGCGTTCATAGTTGGTATCTGACGGAGGAGATGGTGGTCGCTTCAGGGCATCGATAGTGCGCTTCGCTTTCACCGGATCTATCTTCTCCTTCCGACGTGGAGGTTTCTTTGCAAAGGTCCCTTACTTCGGCACCAGAGATCTCCTTGGTTTCTTTCTCGGTCCTATCATATGCTAACTTCTCCGAAGGCTTGAGAGATGGAACGTATCTGAATTTCCTTCTGCATCTCGCTGTACTTCTAGCCATCGGAGCGGCGATGTCCTTCTGTCGTTGCTTACGAGGCGGAGAAGTAGGCGGAGTGCTCCGACGCACCGGACGAGCCATAGCGGCAGCGGCTGTCTTCCGCCATTGCTGAAGAGGCGGAGAAGGTGGAGTGCTCCGACGCGTCAGAGGAGGCGAAGTAGGAGTCGGAGTGCCCTCAGGCGCTGGAGCGGGCAGAGAAGGAGGCTGAGTGCCCTGATCACTCACCGGAGGAGGAGGAGAAGGAGGCGCAGTGCCCTGACTCGCCGAAGGAGGAGGCGTCCAGTTTGGAAGCTTGATGTCCTCCTTCCTCCATAGCACTAAACAAATGAGTTTCCCCTTCACCCGTAGGGTGGTCAAGAACCAGCTCCTCGAATCCCTATCTTACTTGATCCACCTGCACAACAGCATAGCCATGTGGAATCGGACGACGGTGATAAGTTCCGTCAGGTTGAGGAGGTGCAATGGTTCCCAATAAAAAATAATAAGAGGAAGAAGAACAAGAAAATAGAGGAGAAGAAGAAGGAATAGAGCTCCTCTTCTACTTTTCTTCATCTCCTCTATTCCTTCTTCTTCTCCTCTTTTTCTCTTTTTCTTCCTCTTCTTCTCCTTCTTCCTCTTCTTATTTTCCTTTTTCCTCTACTTCTTTTTCTTCTTATTCCTTCTTCCTTCTTCCTCTTTTCTTCTTTTTCCTTTTTTCCTTTTTCCTCTCCACTAACCTAAAATGCACTAACAGTACAACTAATAACCTAAAATGCACTAAATCAACTAACCTTAAATGTAACTTTTGCAACACATATATATGAACATATACATAAATTGAGAAAAAAAATCTAAGAACAAAAAAAAGTTATGCATCAGTGCATACATATATCCATGGATCATACATACATCTGCATATACATATACATACAACATCCATATATACATATATCAATGAACAAAACAATGTATGAAAAAAGCAGCAGAGATCAGGCCGGGGCGGCGGCGCGCGGCAAGCAGAGCAGGCCAAGGCGGCGGCAGTGGCGCGCGGCAAGCACCACGGGCAGGGGCAGCGGCGCGGGGGAAGGGAGGGCTCGATGGGCGGTGACAGCGAGGTCGGGGCATAGGGCGGCGACGGCGAGGTCTGGGCAGAGGGAGGCGAGGCGAGGTCGGGGCAGAGGGCGTCAACGGTGAGGTCTAGGCAGAGGGCATCGACTCGCGAGGTCGGGGCAGCGGGCGGCGACGGCGTCGACAGCGAGCTCGATCGGGCAGCCTGGCGTCGTCGTTGGGGGCAACTGAGGACGAAATATGAACAACGCTAAGTGCTCGTTTATATAGCAAAGCCATTGCTCCCGGTTCGTGGTAACAACTGCGACCAATGCCCCCCTTTCGCCCGGTTGGTGCCACCAACCGGGACCAAAGGCTCTTTTCAGTAGCCCAAAGGGCGGGAAATAAGGACCCTTGGTCCCGGTTGGTGGCACCAACCGGGACAAAAGGGGGGCCTTGGTCCAAGTTGGTACCACGAACCGTTACCAATGCCCCCCTTTTGTCCCGATTGGTGCTACCAACAGGGATCAAAGGCCTTCTGCTGGCGCAGTGCGATGGGAAGTTTAGTCCCACCTCGCTAGTTGAGAGAGCTCGAGAATGGTTTATAAGCTCTGTTGCGCCTACCCTCTCGACCTCCTCTCAACTGCAGCCTTTCGGGCCTAATCTTTCATTCCTTGCGTGCGGGCCTACTGGGCCTTCTGCATGCCTAAACACTGGCCCGTGGTTGGGTTTCTAGTCGTATTCAGGCCGTGGTGGCCCAGTAGGTGGCATTTTTTCTAGTTTTTTGTTTTCTTTTTTGCTTTATTTATTTTATTTTGTTTCTACTTACAGCAACATAATTTCTGTTTTTCAGTGACTCTTTTTTGCTTTTAGGTAAAAAAAATTATAAACTTTCTGTTTGTGCCATTAGTTTTCCAATTTCAATATTTTAAATTTGATTTTTTTAAAATTTGTGTGAATCACTAGTTTGTGAATCACTGAAGAGGTTGAAAGTTGGCATGGTATCATCATTTCACCCACATAGCATGTTCTAAAAAGTTGAGAGGGTTACGACAAACACTGGATGCACTTCATGTACAAAATGGACAATCTCTTTTGAAGTATGAGGGGTTCGAACGAAAACTCATCTGTTACAAAGGGATTTCATTTTTTTGAACTTATTTGAACTCCAGACTTTTTGTGTGTTCAAAATGAAACATTCAAAGCCACATCATCAATTTTCAACCCTTTCTGACTTCATTTGGTATTTTTCATGCATTTACTGATTCTTTTAGCTAAATGACCCTGAAACTGAAAAGCACTTCAAATGAACGCTGAAGAGGTTGAAAGTTGGCATGATATCATCATTTCCCCCACATAGCATGTTCTAAAAATTTAGAGGGTTATGGCAAAAATTGGATGCACTTCATGTACAAAATGGACAATCTCTTTCGAAGTATCAGGGTTTCTAACGAAAACTCATATGTTACAAAGGGATTTCATTTTTTTGAACTTATTTGAACGCCAGACTTTTTGTGTGTAAAAAATGCACCATTCAAAGCCACATCATCACTTTCAACCCTTTCTAACTTCATTTGGTATTTTCCATGCATTTACTATTTTTTTTAGTTAAATGACCCTGAAATTGAAAACCACTTCGAATGAACTCTGAAGAGGTTGAAAGTTGGCATGGTATCATCATTTCACCCACATAGCATGTTCTAAAAAGTCGAGAGGGTTACGGCAAAAACTGGATGTACTTCATGTGCAAAATGGACAATCTCTTTCGAAGTATCAGGGTTTCGGACGAAAACTCATCTGTTACAAAGGTATTTCATTTTCTTGAACTTATTTGAACTACATATTTTGTGTTTGTTCAAAATGCACCATTCAAATACACATCATCAATTTTCAACCCTTTCTGACTTCATTTGGTATTTTTCATGCATTTACTAATTTTTTGATCTAAATGACACTGAACTTGAAAATCACTTCAAATGAACTCTGAAGAGGTTGAAAGTTGGCATGGTATCATCATTTCACCCACATAGCAGGTTCTAAAAAGTTGGGAGGGTTACGGCGAAAGCTGGACGCACTTCATGTACAAAATGGACAATCTCTTTTGAAGTATCAGGGTTTTGTACGAAAACTCATTTGTTACAAATGGATTTCATTTATTTTAATTATTTGAACTCCACACTTTTTGTGTGTTCAAAATGCACCATTCAAAGCCACTTCAACTCTTTTTGACTTCATTTATTATGCTTCATGCATTTACTAATTTTTTGAGCTAAATGATCCTAAAATTGAAAAGTACTTCAAATGAACTCTGAAAAGCTCAAAAGTTGGCATGGTAGCATCATTTCACCCACATAGCATGTTCTAAAAAGTTTGGAGGGTTACGGCAAAAACTGGATGCACTTCGTGTACAAAACGGACAATCTATTTTAAAGTATCAGGGCTTCATACGGAAACTCATCTGTTACAAAAGGCATTGCATTTCTTCACATGTAATTGCAATGATATTCTAGATCAAAGGCACCATCACAATAGTTGTGGAGAGAAAGTCTTCACTTTTTCTTCGCTTGTGTCCTTTGCTTATTGCGCCGTAACCATGGATAATCTTCATCGTTTAACAGGGTGCTTGGGTCAGCCTTGACTTTGAAGGGAGGAATTCCATGAAACTTTTCATAATCTTCAGACATGTCTGTCTTGCCCTCCAATCCCACGATGTCTCTTTTCCCTGAAAGAACTATGTGGCGCTTTGGCTCATCGTATCATGTATTCGCTTCCTTATCTTTTCTTTTTCTCGGTTTGGTAGACATGTACTTCACATAGAAAACCCGCGCCGCATCATTGTCTAGGACAAATGGTTCATCTCTGTACCCAAGATTTTTCAGATCCACTATTGTCATTCCGTACTGTTGGTCTACCTGTACCGCGCCTCCTCATAGATTTACCCATTTGCACGGAAACAAAGGGACCTTAAAATCATGTCCATAGTCAAGTTCCCACATGTCCACTATGTAACCATAATATGAGTCCTTTCCCGTCTTGGTAGCTGCATCAAAGCAGACACCGCTGTTTTGGTTGGTGCTCTTTTGACCTTAGGCGGTCGTGTAAAATGTATTCTCATTTATCTTATACCCTTTGTAAGTCAATACAATGGAAGATGGTCCCCTGACCAACGAGTATAACTCATCATAAGCAGTGTCGTCACCCATGAGACGTGTTTGCAACCTACTACCAAAAGTCCTGATGTGTTCACATGTAATCCGATCGTCACACTGCTCCGGGTGTTTGGAGCGCATAAATTCTTGTGTTCATTGACATACGGGTTCACCAAGGTAGAATTCTGTAAAACTGTGTAGTGTGCGTGAGACCAAGAATGCCCGTCCCTACATATTATTGAGTCCCCTCCTAGTGTGCCTTTTCCCGTAAGTATCCCCTCATACCGTGATTTAGGGAGACCCATCTTCTTAAGGTCATGAATGAAGTCAAGACAAAACCCAATGACCTCCTCTGTTTGATGGCCCGTGGAGATGCTTCCTTCTGGCCTCGCATGGTTACGGACATATTTCTTTAAGATTCCCATGAACCTCTCAAAGGGGAACATATTGTGTAGAAATACAGGGCCCAAAATGCCTATCTCGTCGACTAGATGAACTAGGACGTGCGTCATGATATCGAAGAAGGATGGTGGGAACACCAGCTCAAAACTGACAAGACATTGCGCCAAATCACACCTTAAGCTTGGTAGGATTTCTGGATCGATCACCTTCTGAGAGATTGCATTGAGGAATGCACATCGCTTCACAATGGCTAATCCAATGTTTTCCGGTAGAAGCCCCCTCAATGCAACCGGAAGCAGTTGCGTTAGAATTACGTGGCAGTCATGAGACTTTAGCTTCTGGAACTTTTTCTCTGCCATATTTATTATTCCCTTTATATACGACGAGAAGCCAAACGGGACCTTCATACTAAGCAGTCTTTCAAAGAAGATTTCCTTCTCTTCTTTGGTAAGAGCATAGCTGGCAGGACCTATATACTCCTTTGGAGGCATGCCGTCTTTTTCGTGCAAACATTGCTGGTCCTCCCGTGCGTTCCGTGTATCTTTTGTCTTCCCATACACGCCCAAGAAGCCTAGCAGGTCACACAAAGATTCTTTGTTATGTGCATCACGTCGATTGCAGAGTGGACCTCTAGGTCTTTCCAATAGATTAGGTCCCAAAATATATATTTATTCTTCCACATGGGTGCAAGTCCCTCAGCGTCATTCGGAATAGATAGTTCGCCGGGACACTTTCCAAAGATTACTTGTAAATTATTGACCATAGCAAGTATGTGATCACCACTACGGAGGGCGGGCTTCTTCCGGTGATCTGGCTCGCCTTTGAAATGCTTGCCTTTCTTGCGACATTGATGGTTGGTCGGAAGAAATCGACGATGCCCCAGGTACACATTCTTCCTGCATTTGTCCAAATATATACTTTCATCTAAATAGTGCATGCATGTGTGGTAAGGTTACTGAGAGCAGGCCAATCATTGATGGTTACAAACAGCAACACATGTAGGTCAAATTCCTCCTGGTTGTCCTCATCCCACACACGTACACCTTGTCCGTTCCACGGCTGTAAAAGTTCTTCAACTAATGGCTTTAGGTACACATCAATGTCGTTGCCGGGTTTCTTAGGGCCTTGGATGAGCACTGGCATCATAATGAACTTCCGCTTCATGCAAAACCAAGGAGGAGGGTCATAGATACATTGAGTCATGGGATAGGTGCTATGATTGCTGCTCTGCTCCCCAAAAGGATTAATGTCATCCGCGCTTAAACCAAACCATACGTTCCTTCCATCACCGACAAACTCATTCCAGTACTTTCTCTCGATTTTCTCCACTGCAACCCGTCAGCGGGTGCTGTCAACTTCCCGTCTGTCTTACGGTCCTCTTTGTGCCATCGCATCAACTTGGCATGCTCTTTGTTTCTCAACAGACATTTCAACCATGGTATTAGAGGAGCATACCACATCACCTTGGCAGGAACCCTCTTCCTGGGGCGCTCATCGTCAACATCACCAGGGTCATCTCGTCTGATCTTATACCATAATGCACCGCATACCGGGCATGCGTTCAAATCCTCGTACGCATCATGGTAGAGGATGCAGTCATTATAGGCATGCATGTATCTTCTTCACCTCCAATCCTAGAGGGCATAGAACCTTCTTTGCTCCATACGTACTGTCGAGAAATTCGTTATCCTGTGGAAGCTTCTTCTTCAATATTTTCAGTAGCTTCTCAAATCCGATGTCAGATACACCATTGTCTACCTTCCACTGCAGCAATTCCAATGTGGTACCGAGCTTTGTATTTCCATCCTCACAATTTGGGTATAACCCTTTTTTGTGATCCTCTAAAATGCGATCGAACTTCAACTTCTCCTTTTCACTTTCGCATTGTCTCTTAGCATCAACAATGACCCAGTGAAGATCATCATCGGGCACATCGTCTAGTTCCTCTTGATCTTCAGCTTCCCCCCTTGCAACATCACTTTATTTAGGGGGCACATAGTTGTCATCAAACTCTTCTTCTTCGTTGTCTTCCATCATAACCCCTCTTTCTTCGTGCTTGGTCTAAACATTATAGTGTGGTATGAAACCCTTATAAAGCAGGTGGGTGTGAAGGATTTTCTGATCAGAGTAAGACTTCGTATTCCCACATATAGGGCATGGACAACACATACAACCATTATGCTTGTTTGCCTCAGCCACTTCGAGAAAATTATGCACACCCTTAATGTACTCGGAGGTGCGTCTGTTACCGTACATCCATTGTTGGTTCATCTGCGTGCATTATATATAACTAAGTGTGTCAAAAACCATTACAAAACATCATGAATACAGAAGTGACCAAATTAATAGAAGTTCATCATCACATTAAAACCAAAGTACATACATAGTTCTCATTGAACAACATATAGCTATCCAGAGCATCTAATTAAACCATACATTGAAACTATGTAAAACATTTCAATGCAAAAACAAATGCGATCATAATCGCAACTAAGGTAACAATTGATCCAACGGCATAATGATACCAAGCCTCAGTATGGATGGCTTATTTTCTAATCTTTCTAATCTTCAAGCGCATTGCATCCATCTTGATCTTGTGATCATCGACGACTTTCGCAACATGCAACTCCAATTCCATCTGTTCCTCCTCGGTTTTTTTCATTTTTTTCTTCAAGTAAATGTTTTCCTTTTAAAGTAAATTTAACCTCTCCATAAGAGGGTCATCTTGAACTTGTGATCATCGACGACTTCCGCAACATGCAACTCCAATTTCATCTTCTCATCCTTAGTTTTTTCCAATTTTTTCTTTAAGTAAATGTTTGACATTTCAACTAAATTTAACCTCTCCACAAGACGGTCGGTTGGAATTTCCGGTTCACATACCTCCTAGATAAAAACATCTATGTCATGTTGGTCGGCATAATTGTCATAAACACTAAAACAAATAGTTACAAAAGATAATATACCACATCCGAATCATAGACAGGACGTGGGCCGATGTGGGCGGATACCAAAACCATCGCACTATATAATAACAAACCTTATTAAAAGTAAGAAAATTATACATATATCTTTCTAAATCATACAAGTAAGAAAATTTTTTCTTTTAGAAAGAAGATATGAACAAGAGGCTCACCACGGTGGTGCCGGTGACAAGATCGGCGCGGGCGAATAACGACGGTGAGGACAGGGACGGGACAGGACGGGGTGGCAAACCAAGACAAATCTTGATGAAAATGGAGCATGGACAAGGAGCTTCGAGAGGAGAAAGCTGAAGTAGTGTGGCTCGGGCATTTCATCGAACACCTCATGTGCATAGGAGGTGAGCTAGAGCACCACAAAGCTCTCTCCCACAGCCGGCCAAAAAACAGAGCAGTGCACTGCTCTGCTCGCGGGCTGGGGGTATATATAGGCACCTCATTTGTCCTGGTTCGTGGCTGGAACCGGGACTAAAGGACCACCTTTGGTCCCAGTTCCTGCCACGAACCGGGACCAATGGTTGTGGGCTAGGAGCGAGGCCCATTGGTCCTGGTTCGTGTCTGCAACCGGGACCAAAGGGGCCAGACCAACCGGGACCAATGGCCACCGAGGCCTAGCCGCCCGCCTCAGGAACCGGGAAAGATGCCCCCATGGTTCCCAGTTCGTGAGTGAACCGGGAATAATGGGCCTCCCCGGCCTGGACCAAAGCCCTGTTTTCTACTAGTGGCTGGGGCTGCGTCCACCGCCACTACCCTACCTTCCATTAAAGATATACACTTCTCTACCTCCAACTCCTCCTCCCCCTCTTCTTCTTCAACTTCTTCTTCTTTGGAGTAAGAATCTTCCTCTGCCTCCTCACCCCCATCACCACCACCATCATCATCGTCGTTGTCCCCACCATCATCATTATGATCATCATCATTTTCTTTTGAGTTCAAATATGAGTCCAATTATGAATCCGGGTGCAAGCATGAGTATATTTCCAAGTATAAGTTGGAGTCAGATAGTTTCTTGTAGCCAGGAAGTATGGCACGCTTGAGATTTGTCTTACGGCTTTCAACTTGTATCCTGATACACTCGTTGATCTCATCCACGCAGTCGTGGTCGTTGGCCAGGCAGTCATCCCCATCATTGAGCTCGAGGTAGGCCTCCTCTCCCATCTCCTTTGCGACCCTTGCTGGCGTAAAGTGGGACTTGCTTTATTCCAGAATTCTGCAATGAAATCCAAAACCATCTAGCAATTATACTAATCCGATACATAAAAAGAACCCTATTTTTTAAAATTAAAGTATAGGCAAGGTAAAGTCTGTCATCCAAACCTTACGGTCAATGTGCTTCCTCCTGTAGCGAATGACGATCTCGTCGTAGGCTACCACCACCGCATCCTCCTCTTCCGCCTCGATCAGCTCAAGCTCAAAGGCTTCAAGCTCAATGGTTGAGTTACCTTGTGTGTCGCCTGAAACCATGGTCAGATCCTTTGAGTTACTCTCTAGGTTGACGTATTCCGTAGAGGAACTCACTTTGGCCATCAATCACAGGTGGATTCCTCAGCTTGACATGGGTTGTGGATTTAAAGAGGAAAATGAGTGTGACACCCCGAGACCGGTCCGCCAGGTGTCAGCCAGTTATTCGTTGTCAGTGCCATGTCATCTGCTTGCGTGTTGCATCTTGCCATGTCGTCATGTGTGTTGCATCAACATGTTTTCAAAACTTGCATCCGCCCGAGTTCCCGTGTCCTCTCCGTTGTTCGTTCTGAGCCCAGACACACTTGCACGCGCCCGCGGTGCCTCCGAATATTTATTTTGTGGTTGGCCGAAAAATGTTCTCGGAATGGGTTGAAACTTGACGTGTGGTCTTATTATAGTTTAGACAGGCCGCCTGCCAAATTTCATCGCATTCGGAGCTCGTTTGATAGCCCAACGGATATATATAGCGGCACTAGTCGCCGGTTAATTCGTCGGACGTTTTCGGTCTCCGAAAAACCCCGCAGGCCTCTTTTCCCTTCTCTCCTCTCAGCCCGAAGCCCCTCTAACACAGCCCACTAACCTCCCCTAGGCCCATCCTACCTCACCTCGCGATCGGATCCGTCGGATCGCGATCGGAGGGCTCTAAAACCCCTCTAAACCCCCAAACCCTAGGCCTTTCCCTATATAAACACCCCCCATGTCCATTTTGGGCATCCCCTAGGCCTTCCCCTATCTCCAGCCTCCTCTCTTGCATCAAAATCCGTGCCAGACCAGTGCCCCTTCGCCACTTGTCGCCTCCAGCCCTCCAGCCACCTCATTTCCGCCATGTGGCAGCGCCCTATTGGCCAGCCCCGCCGCCAGCTGCCTCTTCTCCAACCCACGGGCGCCACCTGGCTCACTCCCCCGACGCCAGCCACGTCCTCCCGCCTCCAGCCGCCGCAGGCCCATTCCAGGCCCGCCCGGGCCCCGATCTGGCCCTGAGGGCCCGCTCCGCACGCCGCCGCGACGCCCGAGCCGCAATGCCCGAGCGCCCGAGCCTCTCCGCCGTTGCTTCGTCCTCGCCGCCGGTCAGCTGCGCCGCCTGCTTGCCCCGCTCCCGCAGGAGCTCCTACCCCGAAGGAAGCCGCCGCCGCCAGCCTCGCGGGCGCGCGCCGCCGCCCAAAGCTCCAGACGCCGCCGCGCCTCGACGACCTTCACAGCGCTGCCTCAGTTCGTCCCCGCCGCCGTTCGCCGCACGGAACGGGATCCCCGGGGCCGGATCCGCCCGGATCCGCCGCCCTCCGGCCTCCTCTGGCCTTGCCGGAGCCAGAACGAGCTGCCGCCGCCAGCCGGTTCCGCTCCACGATGGTGAACCTCCAGCGCCCGCATGGGCCACGCCTCGCCTTCGTGGGCCCAGGCCCAGCTCCGGCCTGGCTCCCGCAGCCCCCAGCGCGCCCGGCCTCCCTCCTCTTCGACTGGGCTAGGTCCATGGTGAGGCCCCCCAGCGCCCCCTCCTTTTTTTCTCTGTTGTTGGGCCAGCCACTTTCAGCCCAGTGTTTTTTTTACTGTTTGCATTTTTTTCACTAAGTCCCTGAGCAAAACTGTAATAATTTGTTGCATACTTTGTTAGGCTGTAACTTATTGTGTGTATGTCCAAATTGAGTGAATAATATGTCAAAAGGATCGTGGTGACATGCTCTACACTTTGTTCCATTATGCCATGCATGTTTGAGTTCATCTAGATGCTTTAATATCTGTTGCAAGAGTGCTACTTGTTATAAACTGCTGCTACTTGTTATTTTGTTGCTTTGTTTGTGATATGATAACTTGGTGCATGTTTATCCAAATGATGCAAATGATATGTCAAAATGTTCATCATGAGATGCTCTACATGTTGGTTACTATAGCATGCTTGTTTGAGTTCATATTGCCATGTTTATCTATGTTGCAAAAGTGCAATTGGATGTTATGTTCTGAAACTTGTTTCGGGATGCCTAGTTGAGGAGCTCGTTGCTATTGTTGTGTTTGTCCCCTTGTCACATGCTTAGATGTTTTAGAATCTCCATGATGTATTCTTTGATGTGGTGCATTTAACTTTCCTTGATATGCCTTGTGTTGACTTAAACATGCTCAGAAACATGCCATGTTGTTATTGCCGTTTTAACACTTAGTGAAATTTCACTAAGTTTGGAATCTGTAATATCCTGATGCTATGTTTTCTTGATGCCCTAGGTAAACCCATGTTAGTTTTGGGGTGGCCATTGATCATTCCTTGTTGTATATGTTGTTGTCTATCCATTCATGCCTTCACTTGCTCATTTGGGTTGCTTTAGCTTACTTATTTCTTGCTCTCAAGTTGCTATAAAATATTGCTGTCAGGTTTTCAGTGTCATGTTCAAAATGTTGTAGCTTGTTGCTATTGATCCATGCCTCCTATGGAGATGCTCCAATGGAGTTATTTACTGTAGGATATGTCTACTTCATGTCCATGCTTCTTGTCACCATGTTTGAGTGATGTAGCATATATTTACCTTGCTCCCAAGTTGCTATGTGGCTGTTAATTCCAGCTTGTTGTTATATCTTGTTTCATGTGTATCTTTTAGCCCGTTGCTCCGTTTGGGGTGTTCCTTATATGAAACTTGAGTGATTTTGCATGTAGAATCATAATATCATCTTGTTTTCATGTTTGGAGTGAGTTTGGTTGATCTTTGGGTGCATCTTGCACCGTTGCCATGTTGTGCTTCCTACCTTGCCATGTTGTGCTTCCTACCTTGCCATGTTATGCTTCCTGTATAGATTTGTTATGCTTCCTGTATAGACTTGTTTTGCTTCCTGTATAGATTTGTCATGCATCATACCTTGCCATGTATTGCATCATATATAAACTTGTGTTGTTTTCTGTGCTTCCTACCTTGCCATGTTATGCTTCCTGTATAGACTTGTTTTGCTTCCTGTATAGATTTGTCATGCATCATACTGTGATGCCCGAAGACCGACGTACCAGAAGATTCCAGATGTTCCGGGTTGCCCGTGTGTTTCTTTTGAGCTTGTGTTATTTATTTTTGCATTGCATCATGTCATCATGCCATCATGTCATTTTTATTTTTGCATCTCAACCTAAATAAATTGTGTGGGCCTTCGGTCCATTTTAATCGAGGGAAGGTGACTTCTCTTTATAACATATAAAAGCCTCCTAATATTTATGGAGCTATATTAATAAATATTCCATGGCTTCGGAATCACCGTAACACACTTGCAATATTTCCCCATGTCTTTTTTACTTCAAGTTCTCTTACAAAAACCTTGCCAATAATTCTTTTCCGTTGTTTCGAGGTTCCTCCAAAAATTCGAACATTTTTGGACACTTCAATAATCAAGTCTTAGTTCAAAACTATTTGAAGTAAATTCAAATATGTTTGAATTATTTTTCCGATCTGGCCTTTTATATTTTTCTCCGGTCGTGCTCATTTTTACGAGCCCGAGAAAATTAATTCCATGTGCTATCTTTTGCCCTAACCCCCTCCGCATTCTTTCTTCTCTTTTTATTTCTGCTAAAGAAATAAAGATAAAAGGCAGCCTTCCCAAGCCCTTTCCTCTCGGCCCACTTCTTCTCCAGTTCTTCCTCCCTCTGGGCCTCAGCCCCTCCAGCCGGCCCATTGGCCAACTCCTCATCCTAGGCCCAGCCGGCCTCCTTTACCCGCAGCGACCGAACCCTAGCCACCAGTCAGCCCGACCCCATCGTTCATCCCTCTCCCCCGTTTCCTCACGCCGCCACCCTCTCCCATCTCGATCCCGAGGCCTCAGCGCCCGATCGCCTCGCACTTCCCTTCTCACCTCGATTCCCCTCGCACCGCACCCAGTCCCCTTCGTCTCCCTCACTCACCCCTCACCACCGCCGCGCAGGCCCTTCGCTAGCCGTCGCCGACCGCCGCGGGGATCCCCTCCTTCCTCCTACGCCCGTCCAGCCAGGGCCCCGAGCATGCCCGGCCTCGTCCTCCCTGCCCGGCCACCAGCGCCTCGTCGCCTCCCCCTCTCCTCTGCGCCAGGACCGCCGCGCCCGGCCTCGTCCCTCCAGGGCGCCGACCGCCTCGCCGAGCCCGCGGCTCCCTCCGCGCGGCCCCTCCTCGAGCACCCCAGTGCCGCGCCGCCGAGCCTCCTTCTTCTGGGCCGCCGCCCCCCTGCTGCCTTTCCGCGCGCCTCGCCTCCCTTCCGCAGGACCTGCGCCTGCGCCTCTGCCTCGCCCCCTGGCGCCCCGCGGGTGAGCAACCACCCACCGCCGGTCCAGGAAGGCCGTGCGCCTCCGCCTTGCTGCTGCTGTGCTTCTTTTTTCGTTCGGTTTTGCGTTTTGTTTTTGTCCAGCAAATAAACATGGAGCAGCAAGTGCCACGACGACGAGAACGTCTACGTACGTGTACGGCTATCTTCGGCGAAGAACGAGTACCTCTACCGCGTCTCCGGATTCGTCAAAACACCAAGTACCTCTACGACCCGACAAGTACCTCGACACCGACCCCGAACATCTACGAATGTGTACATCTACGATACGAAAACGCCGACACAAGACGATGACAAGTACCCCTTCGGAGAAGTACATCTACGAACTCGACGCCCGAACGTTTACTTCCACGACCGTCGACCCGAACGACTACGAACGGAACCCCTACTTCCGCTACCGTCGCCCGGAAACGAGGAATTCGCCAAGTACCACGACACGATGACGTGAACCACTTCTTCCACTACATCCCTCTACGATCTCGAACCGCCCCGAAACGATCGCTTCGAAGGTATAACCCGAGACGATGACCCGTGTGATGCTTGCTTGGGTTGTATGAAATGTTTCCCGTGTGTGCTTCGTGCCGTTTCGTCCGTTTGTCATGTTCCTCGGTTGCCTCGTCACCGACTCGTGGGAACCCGGTAACGGGATCGCCCACCTTTCATCTCGTTTGACTCGCTCACGCCATCTTTCCTTTTGCACCGGACTCTCAACGAGTTACCGGAACCGAGTTGTTGCCTTTGCATCATTTCAGATCGTTGCCATGGCACCCTTTCCATCCACCACGGTGACGATGCTTCATATCTCTTCTTGTTAACCTTTTAATAAAAATTGCATAAACTTGATCATGTCATCCGCATCATGTTAACAACATTAAATGTGTTAATTGTTGTTGCTTATAATTACTAAACATGCTCATGGGGATTTTCCGGATATGTTGTTGTTATTCTCCGGCCCCATTTAAAATGTCTTAATAGTGTAGTTTTATTATGCTTCACCTCTTGCCATGTTAACAAACACTTAATCTTGTCTTGTAAATAAACGAGAGTCAATTAAGTAATTAAATGTGGTGTTTCGTCAATATGCAACTCGATGCATATTGAGCTCCACTTAACTTGTAGTATTTGTTTGTGCACCTTGCCATGCCATGCATATTTAAACCGGACATGCATCATACTTAGTTGTGCATCGTATGCCATGTTTATGCTTGTGTGTTTACCGTGTTGTTTGCTTCTTTCCGGTTGCTTCTCTTGTTAGCTTCGGTTTCGTTCCGGAGTTGTGAGGATTCGCTCGACTGTGTTGCTTCGTCTACTTCATGGATCCGTTCTTCTCCTTTGTGGAATCCCAGGCAAGATGACCGAACCCGGATACCATTACTATCTTTGCCTATTGCTAGAGTATCGCTCTATAGTTTTTGCCTCGATGCCCATGTTTTCCTGTCAGCCTCCTATTGTAACCATGAACCTGTTTAACCACCCTACCTATGCAAACCTTTGATTGGCTATACATAGGCTCGCTCAGCCCCTCTTATAGCATTGTTAGTTGCAGGTGAAGATCGAAGATGCTTGCTTCATGTTGAAGTTTGGTTGGGTTATATCACACTATATAAATGCTTAAATGAAATCATCTATATATTGGCAAGGGTGGAAGGCTAAGCCTTTTGCTTGGTGATTTGTTCCACTCATGCCGTTAGGAACCATATAAACCGGTGTTATGTTCCTTGATTATGCGTTCCTAACACGGTTGGGGTGTATGGGACCCCCTTGATAAACCGCTAAGTGCTAAGTCTTTTCCAGCAAGTCCCAACATTGGTACTATTTGCCTAATAACTAATAAAACTTGCATGTGGACTAGCTATCCCTTTTTATTTTAATTCTACAACCCCGGGCCAGTGCTCCACATGAGTGTTGGTCCGAAACGGGGGTTACGCGGGGCCACCTCGAGGAAACTCAAGGTTTGGTAAAAACCTGTGGGATCGCCCATCCGGTCGTGTCCTGAGACTTAGATACGCGCGGCTACTATCAGGGTGTCGACACGCCGGGAGGATTTGCTGGATTAGCCTTACCATAGTTCGGTTTAACTTGAGCACGGGATTCCGAGAATACTCGGGTCTTCCCACCTATGGAGTTGCGACTCTGCGGATCGTGGGCTTGTAATGTGTCAAGTTGGAACACCCCTGCAGGGTTTTGAACTTTCGAAAGCCGTGCCCGCGGTTATGTGGCAGATGGGAGCTTGGTAATATCCGGTTGTAGATAACTTGACACAATGTTTCTATACACTACCTGCGTGTGTATCGTGACTGTCAATTTCCGAATAGGGATTCGGGAGTTGAACACGGTGGGGTTATGTTTGACCGGCTTTAGTTAGGATCACTTCGTGATCATCTCTCGACCGAGGCACTTCTCTTCTCGCTCTCTTTGACGTAAGTTAGTGCTAGTTGCTGCTGCAGACTCTTGTTGTTCCTTCACCTCTTGTTCTTTCTTCAGCCTTGTCCTCACCCAAGGCTTAAATAGTCTTGTTACCCGAGAACGGGATTGCTGAGTCCTCTGTGGCTCACAGTTACTTCACCACACCAGATGCAGGTTCAGCCGAGTTGGATGCAGGAGCTGGTTCAAGTACTTCACTGGGAGTTCGATGAAGAGTTTGACCGTATGCTTGTGACGCTTCGACGTTCAGTAGTGGTTTCTACTAGGATTCGATCCTGACCTGTGGCTTTATGTTGTTTTGGTATCTTTCTTTTGGATCTTCACCCGTAGTCGGGTTGTGATGTTTTGAATGATGTTTTGCTCATGTAATGTATTGTGTGAAGTGGCGAGTGTAAGCCAACTATCTTCTTTTGCAATTTAATCCCTCTTTTACATGAGTCGTGCAAAGATACCAAACTTGAGATCATTCTAGGATGGGCTTATACCTTTAAGTTGTGCCTCGACACGTAGGAGGTATAGTCCCATCCTGGGCATTACAAGTTGGTATTCAGAGCCTTCTCCGACCTAGAAGCCCCCACTGTTTGATCGAATCGTTGACGGTTGAGTCTAGGCACACACTGAAAATGTTTTGAGTCCTATATATATATATCGGAGAGTAGGATTTCTTTGCTTCTCATCCTTTTCTTTCTGGTGAGGACTCCTGACGATTACTCTTGCCTCTTCTATTTTCATATATCGCACCAAATTTTTTTAGGATCTCGCGAGTATTGTTTGGATTGTTTCGATGTCTTTGTGACGAGAACATTGTTCTCGATGCCTCCTGTCATTAGGGGTTGTGGCAGTGTCCCGGGGAGTTGAGCTCCGAGGTGTTGTCGTCACAAATCCATCGCGGCAGTACTAGAATACTTAAGACGGCCGACATCGAAAACTCTCCTATGCGGTTAGTGGCAGATAACCCCGACATCACCCAGTACTGGGGAGGTAGCTCGAGAGTATTGCCATAGCTTGTATAGTGGATGCGTTTCGAAGGTCCGAGGTAAACAGTTTCCGAGAAAGACTGGTTATGTGTTGAAGGATGGATACACCTGGATGTAGGTTTAGAGTTGATTGCGCGGTGCTTCCCGTGTATCCCCAACACCTGATTGCATAACTGGAAACTTTCGGAAATCTATAGGTGGGTTCATCAAGTAGTTCTAGGCATTCTTCCAACGGATGCACGATATGAAGTTCGGGGTTCTACATTGAGTGAAGTGGTTTTATGGACTTGTTCTGATCGGGAGTTGCATCTTAAAGGGTCCTTGGCTATGCTGATCCGGGGATTGCAAAACCCTTTTGTAACACGTTCCATGAGCTTTCAGCACGAAGATGTCGAACGAAGCTTCTATCTTGTATTTGTTCTATCTGTTCCTTGTTCCTTTTTTTTATTTACCTTTTCCTTCTCACAAGTGGCTTCTCGTCAAGCTGATGTACCTACGGAATTCATCCGTTCAATTCTCTGTTCGGATGATATTGTGAAGATCATGTTGCATATCTATCCTTCGTTTTTGTTTTGATTCTGGTATTCGAGTTGCTTCGATGTCAAATGTTGATTCCATACCTTTCCTAATCGATGTCTCATATTTCTATGGGAGTGCTAATTCTTCTTGACCATCGAGATGGTCATGTTAAATTCTTTCCAACCGGTGTGCCTTCTCTTCAAGTTATTCCTTACGGACGTCGTTGAGAAATCTGACGATTTGTTTGTTTCATTCATCCCAAGTTGTCTTTGTTTTCCCCACCCTCCCACCCTTCTTCTTCTTGGAGCCAGAAATTCTCAGATGAAGTATCCATTTATTCATGTGATATTTCTTCATTCTTTCCTTCAATGTTCTTATCCGGTGATTTATCGTGAAGATGCTCAACAGCTTCAAGTTCATCATTCTTTTGTTCTCATATTCTGCTGGTGGATGTAATTCAAGATTTCGGTGTTGATCTTATCCTTTTCCTCATTTCACAATGCTTTCTTATTCCGGTGCATCAATTAATCATTCTCCTCTTGCTATTCATATCCGGAGTGCTGAAGATTCATAATTCCATTCTTATTCCGTTCAAATTATTTTTGAGGATTGTCATCTTATCCAAGCCATTTAATTTTAACCGGTGCAATATCTCTTAAGCAATCTTTTTTTCAACGGTGATTTCTTTGAGTGGGCCCTAACCCACAGGTCTTTCCCAGGATCTTACCTGACTCTTCTAATTTTTCCGGAGTTATACTCAAATTCTTTTCAAAGTGTGACGTAAGAATGATTTCCATCAGTCACATGCCTTCTCCAGGATCGCTTTCAAATTCTTTTCTTCATTGGTTCAACCTTTTAATTCTTCATTCCGGAGTGCTCAACAATTCTTATGGCATTTCTCGTCTTCACTCTCAACATTTGGAGACCGGAGAAGAGTTTCTCTTAAGTCTTGGTCCGTTCTCTTGAAGATTCGTGGTTCTAGACTCATGCCTTCCTCATTATTGTTCCGATTATGAGGAATTCTTTTTATACTCGTCCGAAGCATTTCATGAATTCTTTTCATTGTGATCCTCCGAAGGCCATCATTTCAGAATATTTCTTCGTTCTCAGTTTTCAACTTCGTCCTCCAACTATTCTTCATTGATGCCTCTTCGTTCGTCTCCATATTTTTACAGTGGTTCTTTCAAGATTACCCTTCCGTTGTTATCGTTTTAATTCATTTGTTCTTTCATAATCCTACCGGTGGTTTGTTGAATATTTACCCAAGCTTGTGCGAGATCTCTCTTAATCCTTTCCAACGAGAATAAGTAGTATGCCAAATCCTTTGGTTGTCATCAATTTAAATTGGTGAAGGAGATGCATAACATAATTCTTATTCTTATTCCTTCAAGGTTATTTAATTCTTTTGTCTGGAGCTTGTTCATCATATCATATTCTCGGTTCTAAGATGTTCATCTTGTCTTCCGGAGCTCCAGGTTATTCATTTATATCATTTCAAAGCTCCATCTAATTCATCGCAGGCCTTGAATCTTATTCTTTCCATCTTTCACTTCTCTTGCTTTCATTACCGGAGTTCTCATGGTGGTTCATCATCATTTAATTCATCCTCGAAGTCTTCATCAAGTTTTCTTGTTGGAGCTCAAGCATTCTTCATCATGCATTCCAATTGCAATCCTTTCTACCTTATCTTTCCAAATGGTGTTATGTCATTCTTGACAATTCCTTCATGTTTCATGATTCACGAGTTGTCAGGAACGAGATAATTAAAACCATCATTTTTTCCTTGTTCAGGAGATCTTTTCAACCCTTTAATTATTCGTTGGAGTTATCTTGGGTTATAATTCACCTAAAAGCTTTCCCTAAGGATTGTTGCTATTATGGTGCTTATAAATGACCCAAATTCTTCATTTATCATTCTGGTGAGATAAGTTTTTCGTCTCCTTGTTGATCTCAATCCAATCAAATATTTCTGTTAGTGGCCGGTTGTCACCTCATAATTTTGAGATGTTTTCCATAAACCCACATCAAGCTTATTCATTTTCGTTGTTGATTTTTCCAACAACTCCATTCAACCTTCTTCGTAAGGATGCTAATTCAATTCATTTTGAGAGAAGTTGTCCTTTTCTTCTCCATTCATTTCTTTCATTGATTTATATTCTATTCTCCCATTCCGGAGGCATTGTGATGTTGTGCTCTCTCCAAACCATCATCTCGTTTTGTCAAGATCATGTTCTTTCCCTTGCTCATCATTTAACCGGAGTGTTGTGTCCTCCATTCTAGTTCCCTCATCTTATCAAGTTTGCCTCTCTTTTCAACCGGAGTGCTGTCTGAAATCTTTCTTAACATTGTGCCATTCTTTTAATTGTTTCGGAGGAAATATGTTGCTGTTTTCATCAAGTATCATCTCAACTTGCCAAGTTCTTGTTAATTCCTTCCATTTGCAGACGGAGTGCTGTCCAAATTCTGTCATTCTTATCCCTTGGCTATACCGTTGTGGTTTCGTATTCATTTGCTTCGTAAGCTCTTGTTTCATGCCTTTCAACCTACAAAGGTTCTCATAATGTTCCTTGTTCCTCATTTTACCGGTATGCTCTTAACTTCGTTCATCTCCGTTGTGTTCTTCTTTCAACTTGTCTAACCTCTCAAGGTTCTTGGTTTCACTCGTCTGTCGAAGAAGCAACTTTGATTTACCTCCTCCTCTTCCGTTTTTACCCGGTGATATCTCTAGGATCTCGGGTCGAGATCCTCTGTTAGTGTGGGAGAGTTGTGACGCCCGAAGACCGACGTACCAGAAGATTCCAGATGTTCCGGGTTGCCCGTGTGTTTCTTTTGAGCTTGTGTTATTTATTTTTGCATTGCATCATGTCATCATGCCATCATGTCATTTTTATTTTTGCATCTCAACCTAAATAAATTGTGTGGGCCTTCGGTCCATTTAAATCGAGGGAAGGTTGTCGGGGGAAACTGTCCGCCACGAACACCTATGGGACCGGAGCCCCTTTGTCTGTGCGGTACGAGGGCGGAGGGAGCACAAAGAGCAGATCGTAGCGAGCACGCGGGCAGTTTTACCCAGGTTCGGGCCGCGGTAGACGCGTAAAACCCTACTCCTGCTTAGTTGTGTATTGAGTTGGAGAGCTCGGGAGCTTGAAGAAGCAGCTGCACCGAGCGTGAGAGTGATCTAGGTTCCGAACCCCCTCCACGTTGTGCATGGGCCTCCTTTTATAGTGCAAGGGGTCACCGACAGGTGTCAACGTAGGAGAAAGGGGTAAAAATGTAAAAGAGGTGGTAGTTGTAACAGTGCGGGAACAGTGGAGCTACAGTACAGAACAATGGTCTATACCTACTTTGATAGTGGGGGACAAGGGCATTTAATGCCCGTCGCCGTCGACCCCAAAAGCTCCCGCCCTTGCGTCTCCGTCCGCCACGGCGATGGATCCACCACCGTGGAGTGCCACCGTGTCCCCCCAGGCTGCACAGCCATCCGCCACGCGTCCCTGGATAGGCCCCAGGGCGACGCGTGGGCCGATGAGCTGGAGCGCGGGCACACAGCGCAGCCTTCCCGGCAAGTGCCTTGCCGGGGCCTTGATCTTGCCGGGCCCGGGAGCTTGCCGCTCCCCGGGCCCTTGCCGGGTCTTCTATGATGGAATCTTCTAGTCTTCCTGGCAAGCTCCTCTTGCCAGGGCCTTGTGCTAGCGAGGTAACCTTGAGCCTGGTACGGCCTTCCTGGCAAGCTCCACTTGCCGGGGTCTCGATCTTCCGTCTTGTATACTTTGTTTTTGAATGGTTTGATAGGGAGCAGGGACGTCTCCGGTGAGCACGCGGTAAACCCTGCCGCGGGAAGCTGCAACTGCCCGTGCACAAGTTGGGGTACTGAGGTACCCCTACCTTAGTACACCGACAGGAGCCCCCGGGCCTGGGCCACACACGGTGCCGAGCGCTGTTGGGCCAGGCCCAAAATAGTGCACGGGCACCCGCGGCCCGCGGCGCGCCGAATCCTCTTCCGTATCCGCCGCATCCCACCGTAACGGCACGCGTCGATTGCGGCGTCGTGGGATGGGACGTGCCCACGATCTCTTAATGGAAAGGGCGAAACGCCCCCCACTTCCCCATAAAAGCAGAGGAAGCAGGAGCGATTCCCCTCCTTGCGCTTTCATTGCATCGTCTTCTTCCTCCAGAGATTCCTCTTGCGCTCCGCCCCCACACCTCCGTCGCCGCCGTCTGCATCTCCGGCGTCGCCGAGTTCTTCGTCCCTCTTCTTCCGCCGCGTCCGCCATGGCCCCGAAGACCGACAAGGCGAAGGCGGAGAAGACCAAGAGGGAGAAGTCGGAGCAAGCGGCGAAGCTCGCCGCGTATCGGAAGCAGCACCTCGTCTTCCCGCCGAGGCTCGGCGCGGGGGAGCTCTGGAACAAGTATTACTTGTTCTGGGCCAAGGAAACCAAGGCGCACCCCCGCACTCGAGCATATCCGGCCGCCGCCAAGGACAACTACCCCGGCGGGTATTACTTCTTCGCAGCCTTCTTTCACTGCGGTCTTTGCCCTCCTTTCTCTGATTTCTTTTGCGATATCATGCACACCTACGGCCTCCATCTTCTCGACTTCACCCCCAACGCCATGCTCACCATGGCGGTTTTCGCACATATGTGCGAAAACTTCATAGGAATACACCCAAATGTAGCGCTTTTTAGGCACTTCTTCACCCCTAGAGCAGAGGCCGACGCCCCCCTCTCCGGAGGAATTTCTTGGGTTTTCCGTCTGAACAAGAAGGGGTCGTACTTGCCGGGAGAGCTCCGCGGCAAGTGGGAGGAATGGCGTGCGGAGTGGTGCTGGGTCATCGAAGACCAGCCGCAAGCTTTCACCGCGCCGCGCACAACGCCCATCGTGCGCGGCAGGGACTGGAGTGAACTAGACTCGGACGACATCAAGCTCGACATCGCCCTCGTCCGGATTCTTCGTCTTCGGGTGGCACAGCTGTCCGTCGCAGAGGTGGGCGCAGACTTCCTTCGCCGCCGGATCGCCCCTCTCCAAGACAGGAAGAGGCCGGCCTGGGAGTACGGCGGCCCGACGGATATAATGAGGCTGCGCCCCGGGCTCAACTTCAACTTCACGACGCTGGAGCTGAAGGGGATGGTCCGGGAACTCTTCAAGTATGACCCGGCACACCCTGAGTGGTTCCGAGCTCCCCGGGGAGTGGTGCCGCTCTGCAACAGCACAGTCCGGGATCGTCTCCTCGCTATGATGCCCATGTGTGACTCGCACGGCGTGGACCGCACGTGGATCGCGCCCAAGCCCATCGACGTCCTCAACTTCTACGACAACCTTGTGGAGGTGGCGAAGAACAAGGATGACATCAAGGAGCACACGCGGGACACCACCGACCAGGAGATTGCCTACATAGCTTCTCGGGCTGAGGAGGCCGCTGCGGCTGCAGCGGCAGGAGATTTTGGGTACACGCCTGCTGAGGCGGAGGCTGCGGATGCGTCCAGCCAGGCGGAGGAGGCGGAGATCCGCAGACTGCTGCAGCTCCCTCCCGACGCGCTCGCCGGGGTCCCCTCCCTGAGGCACTCCGGGATCCACGGAATTGTGGCCGAGGCCGCGGCAATGGAGGGTGCCGCCGGAGGGAACAGAGGCGCCGCGAGGAGCGGAGGCGGCGGAGGGAGCGGAGGCGCCAAGGGGAAGGAGGCCGCAGCGCAGGGCGCTGGGCCCAGTGAGCCGGCCGGGGAAGAGGAGGAGGAGGAGGCCGAGGACTCCGACGGATCTACGGAGCTCTACGCCGACGACCTCTCCTCGTCGGAGAGCTCCCCGCCCCCGGCAAGCCCAAGGCAGTCCCCACCGAAGCGTCTCCGCAAGGCGGCGACGGGGGAGAGGGCGCAGGCGCCCCGGCAACAACCAGCTCGCCGGGCAGCCCCCCGGGGAAGCCAGGCCGCGCCAAGGGCGACCGGCGCACCAGCCACAGCAGAGGCGGCCCGCGCGCGGGCCACGACGGAGGCGCCTCGCAGGCCGGCGTCGAGCCGACAGGGGTCTTCTCGGAGCGGAGCAACGGCTCCGCCCGCCCCTCGGGCGCCGGCTACCACAGGGGCTGGGTCTTCGCAGCCCCCAGCCCCAGGGACCACCAAGCGCGCGAGGGAATCTTCATCTTCCGCTCCTCGCGCCGACGCGCCGACGGTGGAGTACGACTTCTCCGCCTTGAGCGAGGACGACGAGGAGGATCAGGAGTAAGGATCCAGGATCTTACACCTTCTCGAGTTTTATCTTGATTATTGCTGATGCTGACTTTGTTTGTTGCTTTGATTTCAGGACCTTGGTTCAGCGCGCAGCGAAAAAGGCCAAGGCGCCCGTGGTCGAGGTCGCGGAAGGCTCGGCCGCCGCGGCAACAGGGGACGTGCCGGAGCCAACCTTGCCGGAGCCAAGCGCTGCTCCGAGGAGCAGCCCCCAGCGCAGCCCCCAGCGCAGCCCCCAGCGTAAGTCTGGGGTCTATCCTTCCGCTTGTCGGGGTACGCCTGAGGATTTCGTCTTCTTTCATCATCTTGACGTTTCTTGTCTTGATTTGTGCAGAGGTGGAGCCACAGCGGGAAGAGCGCCCGGAGACTGTCCCCGAGGAGCCGCAGGCCCCGCCGTCCCCGCCAAGGCCAAACTCTCCGGCAAGGGAGAGTGCTCCGCCAAGGGTGGGTACTCCGCCAAGGCAGAGTACCCCGCCAAGGGCGAGCAGCCCGGCGAGGGCGGCCACTCCGCCAAGGCAGAGCTCCCCGGCGAGGGAGCCCGCCGCCGAGGACGTCCGCCAAGGTAAGTCTCGCAATTTGTCTTCTTGGCTTCGTCTCTTTTTGGATATTTGCATGAACTTGAACTTCTTTTTCTTCTTCTTCTTTTTAGATCCTCCTCCTCCCGAGCCGATGGAGACTGAGGTTATCAACATCGAGGATGAGGAGGGCGCGCAGGGCGGCGGCGGCGACGTCCCTGTCGCCGAGGACGCGGCGAGAGCCGCCGAGCCGGCCACGCAGGAGACCGCTCCGGCTGCGGATGCAGCAGCCGGGGAGGGGGACGGCGACCGCACCGTCGACCCGGAGGCGGCGGGAGCATCAGATGCTGCACCGGCCGCCGACCCCTCCGCCAGCAAGGAGCAGGGCTACTACCTTGAGGCCCCCAACGGCGTCTTCATCCAGATGCCTTGGGGGTCTTCATCGCGAGCTCCCGCGGAGGGCGAGGCGTTTGGCGGAGAAGTCCTCGCCTCCGCGGGCCTGAAGATTGTCGAGGCGCCCGGCGGGAGCGAAGGGCCCGAGGAGGAAAAGCTGCTCCACCAGCTCCTGGCCCTTTACCGGGCCAGGCAGGCGAAGCTCGCTTCCCGGGAAGCCCTTGCCGCCAAGGACGCCGCGGAGATGGAGAAGCGCGCGGCGGAGCTCAGCGCCGCCAACCAGGCGGCCCTCCGCGAGGTGGCGGAGGAACGTGAGCGGCTCGCCGGCGAATACCAAGAATGGGTGCTGGAGAAGGCCGAAGCTGAGGAACAGCAGCGGCTCGCCGGGGTGGAGCTGTCCCGGCGAGAAGGAGAACTCGTGCAACGGAAGGTCCAGCTCGACTCCCATGAGGAGGACCTTGCCGCTCGCGAGGCGGCCCTTGGCGGGGAATTGAAGGAGGCGAAAGCCGCCGCGGCTGCCGCGGAAAACGCCAAGAAGGAGCTCGCCGCCAAGGTCGTGCAGCTGGAGAAGGCGCTGAAGGTGAGCGCGGAGAAGGTTGCCGCGCTCATCACGGAGCGTGAGAAGGACGCCCACACAAATTCAGAGCTCCAGGTGAGCCTTTCTAAGAGGGGCGACGAGTTGAAGGCCGCCAAGGACTCCATCAAGGACCTGGAGTTGAAGGTCACTACACTAAAGGATTCACTCGACGCTGCCCGGGCTCGGGAGACCAAGCTGAAGGAGGAGCTCCGCAAGGAGCGGACCTTGGTGGACAGCGTCAACAAAGCATCCGAGCTCTTCCGCCAGACCATTGAGGTATGGACCGAGGACTTGGTATCTTCCGCGTCCAACATCGACCAGGAGTTGCTGGCGCTGAAAGTTGAACATCTCATCTACTCCCCGGATCCGGATCTCCCGCACAGCGCCAAGCTCAGCCTCTTCTTCAGAGGGATCGCGCCGGCCCTTGCAGGTCTCCGGAACCAAATCCCCGCGCAGCTGGCTGAGGAGTCGCGCCTGCTCCGCGCGGGAACTCTGGAGCGGGTGCTGACGAAGATCGTGTACCGCAATCCGGGGATCAATCTCACCAACGTTCTTCGCAGCTTGCCGGCTGATATGAACACGGAGGCCCTGAAGGAGCAGGTCGCCCACATCATCGCCAAGGTGGCTAAGATCTCCAGGAAGGAGGGCGACCGCGTAGATTAGGCCTCCATTATCTTTATCTTTTTGTTGCTGCATATGACGTCATGAACTCATTAGTCCATTGCGACGAATTATCCTTTGTAATATATTTATCTCATTTTGATCAATCAGCGCAATGTTATCTTCCTTGTCTTAATCCTTGACTTTGTATGCTTTTCACCCTACGCTCCCGGGGAGCTTGCCGGCAAGGAGCCTTTGCCGCGAGCGCTGAGTGCTGGACTCTGAGCAGCCTGCCGGCCAAGGTCTCACCGGCAAGCAACCTCGCCGCGGCTAGTCGCAACGCGCTTAGCTTGCTGAGCGTACTCGGAAACGAAACAAGGGCGCGACACTTGTCGCAGCTCACTTAAATCGTTGAGTGAACTCGAAAACAAGATAAGGGTGCGGCAAGCTACAGGTAGGTTCCTCCGCGCACAGGTTTTCCATACAAAGTGTGATTGTTCAAGGAAGACAACTAAAAACTTAAAATTTGAACTGGTCAAATTCTGATAACTTAGCTTTCATATACTGCTTGCTTTCCGGTAAGGCTTCTTTTTCTTGAACAGCACTTGGTTCCTCCTCCACCTCCTCCCCCCCGGTAAACTTGTGCGCGAGGAACGTTCCTTCTGCTTAAGAGGAAAGAAAAGGGAGAGGGAAACAAGTATATGGCCTTTCGGCGTGCTAATGCTTACCGGACACTTGAGTGTTGCATCAAATGCCAAACAATACATGCAAATAGCAAAGAAAAGCATGCAAAAGGCAATCGGTGTGAAAAACACAAAAACTTTACTGATGCACGGGGTCTGCGCCCGGCTTTGTACAAAGGGTTATATGCAACAGCGGCAAGGCTTGTACAAAAGGTGGTTGCCGAAGCGGATCAAGGCAACCGCGCCTTAGGGGTGAAACTTGCGAAGATGCTCTATGTTCCAGGAGTTGCTCACCGGTAAGCCTTCTTCGGTCTCGAGGCGGACAGCGCCGGGCCTCGTGACTTGTCTCACCCGATAAGGGCCTTCCCACTTCGGCGTCAACTTGTTGGAATTCTTGGCGGACTGAACACGCCGAAGAACAAGGTCGCCTTCCTCGAGACTCCTGGCCTTGACCTTGCGGCTATGGTAGCGGCGCAAGGCCTGCTGGTATCGAGCAGCTCGTACAGCAGCCTGGAGACGTCCCTCCTCGAGGAGCAACGCGTCATCTTGCCGCAGTTGCTCTTGCTCGAGCTCATCATAAGCGAGTACTCGAGGAGATCCGTATACGAGTTCCGTGGGGAGAACTGCCTCTGCTCCATAGACTAGAGCAAAGGGTGTCTGTCCGGTGGCTCGACTTGGTGTCGTTCTGATTGACCAAAGAGCCGCCGGTAGCTCCTCTATCCAATTTCTTCCGCACTTGCGCAGCCTGTCAAAGGTCCTTGTCTTGAGTCCGCGCAGCACTTCAGCATTTGCCCTCTCCGCTTGACCGTTGCTCCTCGGGTGAGCGACAGAAGCGAAACAGACCTTGGCGCCAAGGTCTTGGACGTACTGCATGAAGGTGCGACTAGTGAATTGCGTACCGTTGTCGGTGATGATCCGGTTAGGGATCCCGAAACGGCAAACAATTGACCTGAAGAACCTGACTGCTGACTGTGCTGTCACCTTTCTCACCGGCTCCACTTCTGGCCACTTTGTGAACTTGTCGATTGCAACGTACAAGTACTCAAAGCCCCCGACGGCTCGGGGGAAGGGGCCGAGGATATCGAGCCCCCAGACCGAGAAGGGCCAGGACAAAGGCATTGTTTGGAGAGCTTGAGCTGGCTGATGAATCTGCTTCGCATGGAACTGGCACGCTTCACACTTGGTTACTAGTGCAGTTGCATCTTGGAGGGCTTCTTGCCAAAAGAACCCTTGCCGGAAAGCTTTCCTGGCAAGCGCCCTTGCGCCAATGTGATGGCCGCATATGCCTCCGTGTATTTCTGCCAACAGCTTCCGTCCGTCTTCCCTGGAGATGCACTTCAACCTGACACCGTTGAGTCTTCTTCTGTACAGCTCGTTATCCACGAACTGGTACATACTTGACTGCCTGGTTATCTTTTCTATCTCTTGAGGGTCGTCGGGAAGTTCTCCAGTTTGCAGGAAACGGACTATCTGCTGTGCCCATGCCGGGGCCCGAGGCTCAACGGCAAGGACTAAAGGCTCGAGGGCCGCTGCGGGAACCTCAGCTTCTACGGCAAGGACCTCTGGTTCTGCCGGAGCTGAAGGTCCCCCGGCAAGCTCGCCGGGGCGAGGCTTGTCGGGAACGCTTGCTTCAACTGTACAGACCCGAGGATCTGCAGGAGCAAACTGTTCCTCAGCGTTGTGGTTGTTGATCTTGGGGACCTTGGCGGCGGTTTCAGGAAGATCCGCCGGCAAGTAGTCGCCGGAGACCAACTTTCTCTTCTTGGACTGCCCAATCGATGGTGTAACGGATGGTTGAGTCAGCTTGAGCAAGAAGGTCCCTGGTTCCACAGGTAACTTCATCGAAGCACACTTTGAAAGGCCATCTGCTATTTCATTCTGAGCTCTCGGGACGTGCTCCATTTGCAAACCTTCAAAGTGCTCCTCAAGCTTCCTCACTTCATCGACATAAGCTTCCATCAAAGGGCTTTGGTAGCTCTTGTTAACTTGCCGGACCACCAACTGAGAATCGCCCCGCACAATCAGCTTCCTGATCCCAAGTTCGGCCGCAATCCTGAGGCCGGCAAGCAAGCCTTCATATTCTGCAGTGTTGTTTGTTGCTTGCTCCCTGGGAAAGTGCATCTGGATAACATATTTGAGGTGCTCTCCGGTGGGCGCGATGAGTACCACGCCAGCACCGGCGCCTTGCAGCGAGAAGGCACCATCAAAATACATTACCCATTCACTTGTCGCTTCTTGTACGGGTGCACTTGTTTCTTGAACTTCCTCGTCGGGCGTTGGGGTCCACTCAGCTATGAATTCTGCCAAAGCTCGGCTCTGTATGGTTGAAGTACTTTCGAATTTGAGCCCAAAGCTCGACAGTTCCAGTGCCCACTCAACGATCCTGCCCGTCGCTTCTGGGTTGTGCAATATCCTCTTCAGCGGAAAGCGAGTGACCACTGTTATCTCATGGGCTTGGAAGTAATGGCGCAGCTTTCTCGAGGCCATGAGGAGGCCGAAAAGCAATTTTTGCACACCAGAGTACCTTGACCTAGCCCCCTGGAGAAGGGAACTTACAAAATACACTGGGCGCTGCACCATCTTCTTCCGCACCTCATTTTGTTCCTGCGCAGAGTTATCCTTGTCGGGGCCAGAGCTTGCCGGAACAGCCCCCTGCTTGTCGCTGGATTCGCTTGCTGGTGGTGCTGACTCCTCGTCGGACTCCCTCTCCGCTACTAACGCAGCACTAACCACTTGGTTGGTTGCCGCTAAGTATAGCAACAACTTTTCCTGTGGTCTAGGTGCGACAAGTATTGGAGTGGAGGACAGGTACCGTTTCAAATCCTGCAGCGCTGCCTCCGCTTCCGGAGTCCACTTCATGGGACCTGCCTTCTTCAAGATTTTGAAGAAAGGTAGGGCGCGTTCTGCAGACTTCGAAATGAACCTACTGAGGGCAGCCACACATCCTGCAAGCCTCCTGACATCCTTGACGCGCTTTGGGGCCTCTATCTGCTCAATGGCTTTAATCTTGTCGGGATTGGCTTCAATCCCCCTCTGCGATACAAAGAAGCCGAGAAGCTTGCCGGAGGGGACTCCAAAGACGCACTTCTCGGGGTTCAACTTGAGCTGTATTCTGCGCAGGTTCTGAAATGTCTCCTCCAAATCTTGGACCAGGGTTTCCTTGCTCTTGCTCTTCACCACGATGTCATCCATGTAAGCCTCTACATTTCTGTGGATCTGTGGTTCAAAAGCAGTATATACTACCCTTGCAAAGGTCGAGCCTGCATTCTTCAGTCCAAATGGCATGCGTATGAAGCAATAAGTGCCACATGGAGTGATAAATGCAGTCTTCTCTTCATCCTCTTTGGCCATGAAAATCTGATGATAGCCTGAATATGCATCAAGAAAACAGAGTAGCTCACATCCGGCGGTGGAGTCAACGATCTGGTCAATGCGCGGCAAAGGGAATGGATCCTTGGGACATGCTTTATTCACATCGGTGAAGTCTATACACAGTCTCCATTTCCCATTGGCCTTGCGCACGACGACTGGATTCGCCAACCATGTCGGATGGATCACACCTCTAACTAGGCCTGCTGCTTCTAGCTTCTTGATCTCTTCGTTGATGAACTCTTGGCGCTCCACGGCTTGCTTCCTCACTTTCTGCTTGATGGGCCGCGCATGAGGACAGACAGCAAGCTTGTGCTCAATTACCTTCCTGGGAACACCGGGGATGTCAGATGGTTGCCAGGCAAACACATCGACATTCGCCCGCAGGAAGGCAACGAGCGCGCTTTCCTATTTGCTGTCAAGGGTGGCACTGATGGTGAAGGTACCACCAGTGCCGTCCTCCTTGGCGGACACCTTCTTGGTTGCCGGAGGAGCGGCCATTCCTTTTTTACTCTTGCCGGTGGAGCTCGATGGAACGTCCTCGACGGCAGCGCAGCACTCCGAAGAGGTGCGGTTGCCGGAGTGGGTCCCAGAGCACTTGCCGGACTTGGTCTTCGTTTTCTTCCCCCCGGGAGCTTCAGCGGCAAGAGTATCCTTCTCGGCCGCAGCTGCCGCATCCCGGTAGATCTTGTCGGCGCAGACAAGCGCATCCTTCTTGTCGCCGTGGACAGTGATGACGCTTATCGGCCCCGGCATCTTGAGTACGTTGTAAGCATAATGGGAAGCTGCCATGAACTTGGCGAGGGCAGGACGGCCGAGTATCCCATTGTAAGGCAATGGAATATCGGCGACGTCGAAAGTGATGCGCTCAGTTCTGAAGTTGAGCTCCCCGCCAAAGGTCACCGGCAGAGTGATCTTTCCCTTGGGCTTGCTCCTTCCCGGGTTGATTCCTTGGAAAGAACCGGTTTCTTCGAGCTCGCCGTCTGGAATCTGGAGTTTCTTGATCACAGCAGAGGAGATCAAGTTCAGCCCGGCCCCGCCGTCAACCAACATTTTGGTGACCTTGAGGTTGCGGATGGTGGGTGAGACCAGCATCGGCAAGCACCCGACCGCTGTGGTGCGGTCAGGGTGATCCTCGAGATCAAAAATGATGGGCGTGCTGGACCATTTGAGGAGCCTGCGCGACTCCACGGGCGGCTCCGCTGCATTCACCTCACGCACCCACTGCTTTAGTTGGCGGTGGGAGGTGTGCAGAGAGGCGCCACCGTCGACGCACAGGACCTCCGTGGCCTTCTGGAACTCCTGCTCGCTGTTATCCTCGTCCTCCATATCTTCGTCGTCGTCCTCTTCGTCCTTGTCGCGGCCCCGGGGAGGTCGATCTCCTTGCCGCTGCTTAGCCTTGCCGCGGCGTCCTCCCCTGCCGTTGAACGGCCGCTTCTTGCTGGGCTCTTCCCCGCCACCTTGGGCCTTCTCCTTGTCGCGCCTCTCGTACTCAGCTTTCCGCTGCTCGACGAGGTACTCGACGCGCTTGCAGTTGGAGAGATCGTGACCCTTGGTGCGGTGGATCTTACAGTATTGCTTGTCGGAGCTGCCCGGCTTGTCGGCTGCCGCTACAGGGGCGGGCTCCTTGCCGGAGCCGCCAGCCTGTGTTTGCTTGGCGGGAGCCTCCTTGCCGGACTTCTCGACGGCAAGCACCTCTTTCTTGCCCTTCCTTCTGTTGTTCCGCCGCCGGCTCTTCTTTGCCGGGGCGGCGTCGTCGCTGTCGCTTCCTCCTGCGCCAGCATCCTCTCCGGGGAGCCTCCTCCCCTCTTCTGCGCGTGCGCACTTGTCAGCAAGAGCGTAGAGCTCGCTGACATCCCGAATCTTGGTCATCGCCATTTCCTCACGCATGCGGCGGTTACGTACGTTCTGATGGAACGCGCTAATAACCGCGGCAGGGTGGACATCAGGGATGTTGTGCTGCACTTGGCTGAAGCGTTGGATATACTTGCGCAGGGTTTCGCCTTCCTTCTGGGCCAGAATATGGAGATCGCTCTCCTGGCCGTGGGGTTTGTGGCCGCCGGTGAAGGCGCCAACAAACTGGCGGCAAAGGTCGACCCAAGAAGAGATGGAACCTTCCGGCAAGTGCATGAGCCACGAACGGACGTTCGGCTTTAGCACGAGCGGGAAGTAATTAGCCAAGATCTTCTCGTCGCGCCCCCCGGCAGCTTGCACTGCGATGGTGTAGATGCTGAGGAATTCCGAGGGGTGCGTCTTGCCGTCGTACTTCTCCGGTACGTCGGGCTTAAAATTCTTCATGCTGGGCCACTGGACGCGCCGCAGCTCGCGGGTGAACGCAGGGCAGCCTGCCACGTACGGCAAGTCGCCTGGCTCACCGGGCGCGTGCGCCTCGACAGTGTTCCCATCTCTCTTGTCTGATTGTCGCCGAGCTTCTCGGCGGCGCTCGATTGTGGTACGAGCGTCTTCTTCTCGCCGGTCGTCGAGGACCTGGCGCTGGTCCCGACGGGCCCGCGGGTCCGATGAGGCTGTGGAGCCGTCGTCGGCGTTGTTCCGGCGGGGCGGCGTCTTCTGCTTTCACTGCGGGGAGTGCGCGCTTGTCGCACCCCCGGCGGTCTTGTCGCCGTCGGCCTTCGTCTTCTCAGCTTGCCGCGGCCGTGAGGCCGACGGCTGCTGTGGAGAATCGTTGTTGGCGAAGGCTATTAGGCTCTGGATGGTGGCCCTCCAGTCTTCGGCCTTGTCTGCCGCTGGAGGGAAGTCGAGGAGCAGTTGCGCTCTTGCGAGCGCTTCTGCTGGAGTGGAGGGGAACGCGGGCGAGCGGTGCGAGGAGCGGGATACGCTCGGACTTCTAACGACGTTAGAAGGAGCGAGGTCCCGCGCCGGCGCCTTCGCTTTGCTTGTGCCCGGACGGGGGTCCGGGACGTCCCGCGAGCCTCCGGTTTGGCCTTGCCCCAGCAAGCGGATACCACCTCCTGTGGTATGGCGCTGCTGGGTCGTTGTGTGCTGAGATGGACGCGGCGCGTCCACGGAGACCGAGGTTCGGTCGTCCGTCCTGTTCTTGGATCTGGTGGCGCCGTGAGTGTCCTCGCCGGCGACCACCCTTCCGACGACATCTCCCCCGCCCACCGTTGGCTCTGGTGGCGGCGGGTGAGACGCAGACGGGCCTCCGACCTCCGAAGCCTTCTTTTTCGGGGCCATGGAGCTGTTGCTGATGAAGTTGGCGAATTCGGAGAGGTTGATGAAGAATGCGCCCGCGCGAACGCCGGATCAGGTTCGCACAACCTCGACGCCCCCTACCTGGCGCGCCAAAGATGTCGGGGGAAACTGTCCGCCACGAACACCTATGGGACCGGAGCCCCTTTGTCTGTGCGGTACGAGGGCGGAGGGAGCACGAAGAGCAGATCGTAGCGAGCACGCGGGCAGTTTTACCCAGGTTCGGGCCGCGGTAGACGCGTAAAACCCTACTCCTGCTTAGCTGTGTATTGAGTTGGAGAGCTCAGGAGCTTGAAGAAGCAGCTGCACCGAGCGTGAGAGTGATCTAGGTTCCGAACCCCCTCCACGTTGTGCATGGGCCTCCTTTTATAGTGCAAGGGGTCACCGACAGGTGTCAACGTAGGAGAAAGGGGTAAAAATGTAAAAGAGGTGGTAGTTGTAACAGTGCGGGAACAGTGGAGCTACAGTACAGAACAGTGGTCTATACCTACTTTGACAGTGGGGGACAAGGGCATTTAATGCCCGTCGCCGTCGACCCCAAAAGCTCCCGCCCTTGCGTCTCCGTCCGCCACGGCGATGGATCCACCACCGTGGAGTGCCACCGTGTCCCCCCAGGCTGCACAGCCATCCGCCACGCGTCCATGGATAGGCCCCAGGGCGACGCGTGGGCCGATGAGCTGGATCGCGGGCACACAGCGCAGCCTTCCCGGCAAGTGCCTTGCCGGGGCCTTGATCTTGCCGGGCCCGGGAGCTTGCCGCTCCCCGGGCCCTTGCCGGGTCTTCTATGATGGAATCTTCTAGTCTTCCTGGCAAGCTCCTCTTGCCAGGGCCTTGTGCTAGCGAGGTAACCTTGAGCCTGGTACGGCCTTCCCGGCAAGCTCCACTTGCCGGGGTCTCGATCTTCCGTCTTGTATACTTTGTTTTTGAATGGTTTGATAGGGAGCAGGGAGGTCTCCGGTGAGCACGCGGTAAACCCTGCCGCGGGAAGCTGCAACTGCCCGTGCACAAGTTGGGGTACTGAGGTACCCCTACCTTAGTACACCGACAAAGGTGACTTCTCTTTATAACATATAAAAGCCTCCTAATATTTATGGAGCTATATTAATAAATATTCCATGGCTTCGGAATCACTGTAACACACTTGCAATATTTCCCCATGTCTTTTTTACTTCGAGTTCTCCTACAAAAACCTTGCCAATAATTCTTTTCCGTTGTTTCGAGGTTCCTCCAAAAATTCGAACATTTTTGGACACTTCAATAATCAAGTCTTAGTTCAAAACTATTTGAAGTAAATTCAAATATGTTTGAATTATTTTTCCGATCTGGCCTTTTATATTTTTCTCCGGCCGTGCTCATTTTTACGAGCCCGAGAAAATTAATTCCATGTGCTATCTTTTGCCCTAACCCCCTCCGCATTCTTTCTTCTCTTTTTATTTCTGCTAAAGAAATAAAGATAAAAGGCAGCCTTCCCAGGCCCTTTCCTCTCGGCCCACTTCTTCTCCAGTTCTTCCTCCCTCTGGGCCTCAGCCCCTCCAGCCGGCCCATTGGCCAACTCCTCATCCTAGGCCCAGCCGGCCTCCTTTACCCGCAGCGATCGAACCCTAGCCACCAGTCAGCCCGACCCCATCGCTCGTCCCTCTCCCCCGTTTCCTCACGCCGCCACCCTCTCCCATCTCGATCCCGAGGCCCCAGCGCCCGATCGCCTCGCACTTCCCTTGTCACCTCGATTCCCCTCGCACCGCACCCAGTCCCCTTCGTCTCCCTCACTCACCCCTCACCACCGCCGTGCAGGCCCTTCGCTAGCCGTCGCCGGCCGCCGCGGGGATCCCCTCCTTCCTCCTACGCCCGTCCAGCCAGGGCCCCGAGCACGCCCGGCCTCGTCCTCCCCGCCCGGCCACCAGCTCCTCATCCCCTCCCCCTCTCCTCTGCGCCAGGACCGCCGCGCTCGGCCTCGTCCCTCCAGGGCGCCGACCGCCTCGCCGAGCCCGCGGCTCCTTCCGCGCGGCCCCTCCTCGAGCACCCCAGTGCCGCGCCGCCGAGCCTCCTTCTTCTGGGCCGCCGCCCCCCTGCTGCCTTGCCGCGCGCCTCGCCTCCCTTCCGCAGGACCTGCGCATGCGCCTCTGCCTCGCCCCCTGGCGCCCCGCGGGTGAGCAGCCATCCACCGCCGGTCCAGGAAGGCCGTGCGCCTCCGCCTTGCTGCTGCTGTGCTTCTTTTTTTGTTCGGTTTTGCGTTTTGTTTTTGTCCAGCAAATAAACATGGAGCAGCAAGTGCCACGACGACGAGAACGTCTACGTACGTGTACGGCTATCTTCGGCGAAGAACGAGTACCTCTACCGCGTCTCCGGATTCGTCAAAACACCAAGTACCTCTACGACCCGACAAGTACCTCGACACCGACCCCGAACATCTACGAATGTGTACATCTACGATACGAAAACGCCGACACAAGACGATGACAAGTACCCCTTCGGAGAAGTACATCTACGAACTCGACGCCCGAACGTCTACTTCCACGACCGTCGACCCGAACGACTACGAACGGAACCCCTACTTCCGCTACCGTCGCCCGGAAACGAGGAATTCGCCAAGTACCACGACACGATGACGTGAACCACTTCTTCCACTACGTCCCTCTACGATCTCGAACCGCCCCGAAACGATCGCTTCGAAGGTATAACCCGAGACGATGACCCATGTGATGTTTGCTTGGGTTGTATGAAATGTTTCCCGTGTGTGCTTCGTGCCGTTTCGTCCGTTTGTCATGTTCCTCGGTTGCCTCGTCACCGACTCGTGGGAACCCGGTAACGGGATCGCCCACCTTTCATCTCGTTTGACTCGCTCACGCCATCTTTCCTTTTGCACCGGACTCTCAACGAGTTACCGGAACCGAGTTGTTGCCTTTGCATCATTTCGGATCATTGCCGTGGCACCCTTTCCATCCACCACGGTGACGATGCTTCATATCTCTTCTTGTTGACCTTTTAATAAAAATTGCATAAACTTGATCATGTCATCCGCATCATGTTAACAACATTAAATGTGTTAATTGTTGTTGCTTATAATTACTAAACATGCTCATGGGGATTTTCCGGATATGTTGTTGTTATTCTCCGGCCCCATTTAAAATGTCTTAATAGTGTAGTTTTATTATGCTTCACCTCTTGCCATGTTAACAAACACTTAATCTTGTCTTGTAAATAAACGAGAGTCAATTAAGTAATTAAATGTGGTGTTTCGTCAATATGCAACTCGTTGCATATTGAGCTCCACTTAACTTGTAGTATTTGTTTGTGCACCTTGCCATGCCATGCATATTTAAACCGGACATGCATCATACTTGGTTGTGCATTGTATGCCATGTTTATGCTTGTGTGTTTACCATGTTGTTTGCTTCTTTCCGGTTGCTTCTCTTGTTAGCTTCGGTTTCGTTCCGGAGTTGTGAGGATTCGCTCGACTGTGTTGCTTCGTCTACTTCATGGATCCGTTCTTCTCCTTTGTGGAATCCCAGGCAAGATGACCGAACCCGGATACCATTACTATCTTTGCCTATTGCTAGAGTATCGCTCTATAGTTTTTGCCTCGATGCCCATGTTTTCCTGTCAGCCTCCTATGGTAACCATGAACCTGTTTAACCACCCTACCTATGCAAACCTTTGATTGGCTATACGTAGGCTCGCTCAGCCCCTCTTATAGCATTGTTAGTTGCAGGTGAAGATCGAAGATGCTTGCTTCATGTTGAAGTTTGGTTGGGTTATATCACACTATATAAATGCTTAAATGAAATCATCTATATATTGGCAAGGGTGGAAGGCTAAGCCTTTTGCTTGGTGATTTGTTCCACTCATGCCGTTAGAAACCGTATAAACCGGTGTTATGTTCCTTGATTATGCGTTCCTAACACGGTTGGGGTGTATGGGACCCCCTTGATAAACCGCTAAGTGCTAAGTCTTTTCCAGCAAGTCCCAACATTGGTACTATTTGCCTAATAACTAATAAAACTTGCATGTGGACTAGCTATCCCTTTTTATTTTAATTCTACAACCCCGGGCCAGTGCTCCACATGAGTGTTGGTCCGAAACGGGGGTTACGCGGGGCCACCTCGAGGAAACTCAAGGTTTGGTAAAAACCTGTGGGATCGCCCATCCGGTC
>LR738709.1:426396422-426412356 GCA_902687465.1 Secale cereale
CACTGTTCAAGAAATCTTCCGATTCAGCGATTTATCGTCCGATTTATCGCTACTCTTGGGGTGACCGATAAGATTATGCCTTATCTTCATCATTTATCGTTTGAGCCGATTTATCACTATGACAAGCGATTTATCAGGAATCTACCAATAAATGGGGCCTATTGGTAGCACTATGTTTGCAAGAACTGTATTTATTTGTGTTTTGTGGACCTTGTTACGCAATATGTAATATTTTTCTATTTTTGTTGTCATTATATCAGGATTCAAAGGCTAGGATTCAAGGTAACACTTCTGTCCAATATTGTTTTGATGTTGAATATAGCATATTTTAGTGTTGGGAACCTAGGATTTGAAAAAAATGGCCGATTAATAGTCGACCGATAAAATCGATTAATCGGCCGATTTCCGATTAATCTCTAATCCGTAGCTGACCGAGACGATAATGATAAGCGATATCCTCAACATTGGTTCCACTCATGCCGTTAGAAACCGTATAAACCGGTGTTATGTTCCTTGATTATGCGTTCCTAACACGGTTGGGGTGTATGGGACCCCCTTGATAAACCGCTAAGTGCTAAGTCTTTTCCAGCAAGTCCCAACATTGGTACTATTTGCCTAATAACTAATAAAACTTGCATGTGGACTAGCTATCCCTTTTTATTTTAATTCTACAACCCCGGGCCAGTGCTCCACATGAGTGTTGGTCCGAAACGGGGGTTACGCGGGGCCACCTCGAGGAAACTCAAGGTTTGGTAAAAACCTGTGGGATCGCCCATCCGGTCATGTCCTGAGACTTAGATACGCGCGGCTACTATCAGGGTGCCGACACGCCGGGAGGATTTGCTGGATTAGCCTTACCTTAGTTCGGTTTAACTTGAGCACGGGATCCCGAGAATACTCGGGTCTTCCCACCTATGGAGTTGCGACTCCGCGGATCGTGGGCTTGTAATGGGTCAAGTTGGAACACCCCCGCAGGGTTTTGAACTTTCGAAAGCCGTGCCCGCGGTTATGTGGCAGATGGGAGCTTGTTAATATCCGGTTGTAGATAACTTGACACAATGTTTCAATACACTACCTGCGTGTGTACCGTGACTGTCAATTTCCGAATAGGGATTCGGGAGTTGAACACGGTGGGGTTATGTTTGACCGGCTTTAGTTAGGATCACTTCGTGATCATCTCTCGACCGAGGCACTTCTCTTCTCGCTCTCTTTGACGTAAGTTAGTGCTAGTTGCTGCTGCAGACTCTTGTTGTTCCTTCACCTCTTGTTCTTTCTTCAGCCTTGTCCTCACCAAAGGCTTAAATAGTCTTGTTACCCGGGAACGGGATTGCTGAGTCCTCTGTGGCTCACAGTTACTTCACCACACCAGATGCAGGTTCAGCCGAGTTGGATGCAGGAGCTGGTTCAAGTACTTCACTGGGAGTTCGATGAAGAGTTTGACCGTATGCTTGTGACGCTTCGACGTTCAGTAGTGGTTTCTACTAGGATTCGATCCTGACCTGTGGCTTTATGTTGTTTTGGTATCTTTCTTTTGGATCTTCACCCGTAGTCGGGTTGTGATGTTTTGAATGATGTTTTGCTCATGTAATGTATTGTGTGAAGTGGCGAGTGTAAGCCAACTATCTTCTTTTGCAATTTAATCCCTCTTTTACATGAGTCGTGCAAAGATACCAAACTTGAGATCATTCTAGGATGGGCTTATACCTTTAAGTCGTGCCTCGACACGTAGGAGGTATAGTCCCATCCTGGGCATTACACATACCTTGCCATGTATTGCATCATATATAAACTTGTGTTGCTTTCTGTGCTTCCTACCTTGCCATGTAATGCTTCCTGTATAGACTTGTTGTGCTTCCTATATAGACTTGTTTGCATCATACTTGCTTAAGCACATTGTCATGTTTTCTGTGTTGTTTTTATGTGCTTCCTAACTTGCCATGTTATGCTTCCTGTATAGACTTGTTGTGCTTCCTGTATAGATTTGTCATGCATCATACCTTGCCATGTGCATCACATATATAAACTTGTGTTGTTTTTCTATGCTTCCTACCTTGCCATGTTTTGCTTCCTGTATATACTTGTTGTGCATCATATGTAGACTTGTTTTGCATCATACTTGATTGAGCATATTGTCATGTCTCGTGTGTTGTGTTTACCGTATTGCTTGTTTCTTCTCGTTAGTGCTTGTTCCGTTGCGTTCGTGAGGATTCGTTCGTCTACTCGTGGTTCTTCTTCAAGGCTTCTTCTTCGTCTCCTTCACGGATCCGTTCTTCTTCCTTGCGGGATCTCAGGCAAGATGACCATACCCTTGGATACCATTACTATCTTTGCCATGCTTAGTGTCTCGATGCTATCGTTATATGTCGCGCTACCCATCATTAATGTCAGCCTCTCTTTGTTGCCACGAAACCTCTAACCTTTGAAACCTTCCTAGCAAAACCATTGTTTGGCTATGTTAGCCGCTTGCTCAGCCCCTCTTATAGAGTTGTTAGTTGCAGGTGAAGATGAAGATCGTTCCAGGAGGGAACTTGTTATTGGTATATCACAATATTTTATACATATATTAACACACCTATATACTGGGCATGGGTGGAAGGCTTGGCCTTTTGCTCGGTGTTTTGTTCCACTCATGCCACCTTAGGCGCCGATAAACCTGCATTATGTTCCTTGATTTTGCGTTCCTTACACGATGGGTATATAGGGAACCGATCATATACACGATGGGTATATAGGAGTAGGATTTTCTACAATAGCTTGCCACAGAACTAGTTAAGGTTTTCGATGGTGTAAAAGTCTCTAAAAATCCTGAAAGAAATACTGAAGCAACATACCTATAATATAACAAGATCCAACGAAGGGATTGACAAATTATGATTGTATGTGTCGTGGACAAAAAAACAAATAGTTTAGTATATATATATTTCGCAATGAGCTGAAATGATTGTTTTTTTGTCGAGGACACATAAATGCATATTTTCACAATCACACCGTTGGATCATCTTGTTACATTATAGTGGTGCTCCACTATTTATTTCAATTTTTTTCATAATATTTACACCGTTAACAAGCTTAGTGAGCCTTAACTAGTTCTATGGCAAGCTGTTGTAGACACAATTATATATATATATATATATATATATATATATATATATATATATATATATATATATATATATATATATATAGCCGGTCTATTCTCATAACATTATGAGAATAATATTCTCATAACACTTCTGAACTGCATTGAAATACTGCATTGGAAAGCTATGCACACTGCTTCCTTCTTCTGTTGCGAACCACATAGAGGGGCAGTAGGAAACCTTCATGGAGCAGCGTTTCTGGCTAGTTTGATCGATTTCTATTGGTTTATTTGTGTGTGCGCTGATTTAATATGTGATTAAACACTGAATTCAGTGAGAAAACGACGGGAATCGTTTGATTTGGCGGATCTGCTTCTGTTCTTCCGCTCGTGCAGGAGTTTCGCATCCTGCTGGCTGTTCGTATTTTGATTTTATAGCGTGGTCCTAGTGTGTTACTAATTTCGCGTTCATGTTTGTGTTATTCCGCGACAGATTAATTTGCTAATAGGATTGAAAATTTAGTATAATTGGTCGAGTATCTCTCTGTTCTAGCGCAGAAACGTCAGTTCTCTGTCCTTCCCCGTGCGGATCGAAATTGTTGTGTTTTGTATGTAATTTTCTGTTGTTTTCGGCAATTATGTGCTGCCTTTGATCCTATCCGTATGAATTGGAGCGGATTAAGTTGTTAATTTTGAAGAATTTAACTTTTTGTCCATGTTTTTTGTGTTCTTGCGGGCGCCACTGGCTCTGGTCGTTACTCAAGATGTTTTTTGAGATTGTTTGCATTATATAGTTGTTAGAACTGCATTACAGGCTGTGTTTTTTGTCTGCGAATCGTGGTCAAGAGCGGTGGACTGCAGTATGCAATGCGCGGTGAATATTTGTAGCGCGGTGAACTACATTAATATGCAATGCGAGCCTGTATGAACTGCATTACAGCCACGGGGGTGCGGGGGACTAGTTTGATAAGTTTTTTTGCTTGGTCAAACACGGTGGACTGCAGTAATATGCAATACGAAATGCACATTGTTATGTAACCGCACTGCTTTATTTGTCGTTTTTTTTGTGTTGCGTCTTTACATATATATATATATATATATATATATTGGTGGGTCAATTGGCTCCCCTCCCACCTTATCCCTGGCGGCTCCCATCTCACTTTATCCCTGGCGGCGCCACTCTTCCTCGATCTGCTTTTTCCCAACCAGATCCTACGCCTTGCAATGGATTGCGCGTGCGGCTGCCTGGCAAGAATGGAGCCCATGCTGGAGACATGCATTTTTTCTGAAGGTTTGGTTCTGAACCAGAGGCAGCGGCACAGCGCGCTCTGTTCCCTTCTCTATTCTTCAGGTATTGGATTTCGGGCTCCATTCGTCCATCAGATGACTGACGATGATGTCAGTGATTCATGGGTATGTATTTCTCGCATATTCTTTTTCATGTGTTGTTTGTAGTTAACACTATCTGAATTTTTGTACCAGTATAAGTGCACTAAGTATAAGTGAACTGCTTTTTCACACAGAAGTTTTATTATGAACATTGTAGGAGCAGCAGCAATTTTGTCTAGTCAATATTATTATATGTTGACATTAATATTTTTTATGAAGATTGTAGCAGCAATTTATTTTCTGAAGATTGTAATCTTTTTCTTATTTGTTCTTATTTTTTCTGTTCTTGTTGTTTTGCTTGCAGAAATTCCCTTCTGGTCTAGTCAGGGTAACAGAAAGCTGTGTTAATTTGGTCTTGGTTAGCAAGAATGGATATCATGATGTTGATGTTATGTATTCTGTTGGCTCTGATGATTTTTGGTTCTCAAAGATGACTGGAAGGAATTTGTAGAGGAAGCTGGTCTTCAGGCTGGGGATGTTGTCATGGCTATGTTTTATAGGCATGCAAAGTGTTTGGAAATCAAGTTAAATTTGCTTTAGATCAGCCTTGCTTGAGCAGCAGCAGCATTAGACATTTTTGTTGTAATAAATTGACATTTTTGTGTGGCTTCTAGTGTATTTCCTATAAGAATTCTGAGTATAAGTGAACTGCTTTTGACATATAGTTTTTCATGTGCATCCTATCAGTAGCAGCAGTTGAAGATTATACATACTGGAAACCCCCACCGAGCTTTCTTTTTTTTAATCCACATACGGAACTAGAGTTTTTTTAATAAAAGAGGACTGCATCAACCATTATAATAGCAGCAATTTTGTGAAAGAATACTCTATGTGAACTGCTTTGATAGATTGTTTTTTATGTGTATCCTAGCTACAGCAGCAGTTTGAAGCAATATACATACTGAAAATAGACTACTGAGAACTGCATATTATTGATAGATAGAAACCAAGGTTCTGCGCTCATAATTAACAAAGTACGTCATCAAGCAAACTAACACAATATAAGCAAACATTGTCCTAAAGCAAACTACAACGAAAGCAAACTAATCTACATAAGCAGAAGGAAACAAATCGAGCACTTGTGACAGGAATCCTTGGCTATCAGCATCTGGCCTGCTTCACCAGTTCCACCCGTTGGAGTTGGAGGTGGAAGTTGACCCCCCTTGCCCCCCACCCTCCAGGATGACCTCGGGCGCTTCCTGGTCTTCTCTTTTTCAGCGCGTGCGAGGCCTTTCTGCATTGTGGTGATTCGGTTCCATACCTCGAACGCAGTGTAGGCGTCCTTCGCAGCATACTCGACGTGCCTCGTGCTGAGAATCGAAGTCCACAGGCTGTGGTGTGGTCTGTCATCTTTGTCTTCATGTCTGCGTATTTGTCGTCGATGATGGCAGCAGCTACATCGCCAAGCGAGTCCAGTGGCTTCGTTCCATCAGGCACCCTCCAGTTCCCCTGAATGTCGACGAAGTTGGGGATGTGGAGGTTGCAGTGTGAAAGCTTCTCCTTGTCCTGCTCGATGGAGAAGCCAGCGAACTCGAACCTAAGGGAAGTGAACCACAAGTTATACTTTTCAGAACTGCATACATAGGCATATAGAACTACAACACATACTCGGCAAACAGAATTGCTTACCTTGGGTCGCCGAGGAACCTGTCGAAGGGGATGCATCTCTCACCCATTGTACCACATACCTGGAAAAGAAGCACTGGGTGGTACTTGCCGATGGATAGTTGAATCAGGGCCACTCTGGTCTTGTTGGGTGTGTACTCGACGTCGATGCCGACGATCTTCTGGCGGCGCCGCTGGAGAACTGCCTTGTACTCTTCGACGTACGTCGCCATGGCGTCCATGTCATTGGTGTAGATCACCTTCAGCTTCGTCTTCCCGTGCGCATGGACCTTGTCGTAGGTCTTGGTGAACCCCATGGCTGCAAAGAGGAGGAAGAGGAGGAGGAAGGGCAGCGTCGTGTGTTTGTGCGGATGGTCAGGTTGATGGAGCACGGGATTTAAAGTGGAGCGGCATCAACTTCTACCGAGGCCACGATCTCGTCCCCCAACCATGTTGGCGATCGTGGGTACGTGATGATCGTGGCCTTCGCGCGGCTTGCAACCAGCCGGATAGAGGAGCGGGGGCGCGGCGCTTCGGGCGATAGTGGGCGCATTTATTTTAGGGCAGGCGAACCGAATCGTTTCCCGTAAGCGAACTGCATCGCTTCAGAAGCCGAATTGTTTTCCGTAAGCGAACTGCATCGCTTCAGAAGCCGAGTCGTTTTCCGTAAGCGAACTGCATCGGGTTACAACCGAGACGTTTTTTTATTTTTTGTCTATGACCTGTGGGCCTGTCGGCCTTTTACTCATTAAGTCTCTCTTTTTCTTCTACTTTTCTTGCAGCCCCCCTTGGCCCCTTCCGCTTCCTCTCCCCCGCGCCCGCACAGAAATCCCCCCGCCCTCGTGCTCTCGTGGTGGAGAGCGACGACGCCCACAGTCGCCGCCGTCCGTAGGGGCTCTCTCGTGGTGGACAGCGTCGACGCCCGCAGCCGCCGCCGTCCGTAGGGCGCTTCCTCCGCCGTGGCCGTCCGCACCCGCCTCGTCCAGCTGTCACATCGTCTCACGGTGAGCCCCAAATCGCCCCCAACCCGTTCCAGATCTTGTGCTAGGGTTATTTTTGGAGCCAGCATTCTCTTCTTAAGGTTGTTTTGTATGCTTGAAATTGCATCGCCCTATGGATTGAAAGTTTTTCTCTGCCTGCTTTTGGGGTTTGCTGTCTAGGGTTTAATTATTATCCCTTTCTGATTGCAGACACAACATGGCTTCTTCCTCCCCAATTGAAGTGTCACCTGTTAGAACGGCTTCCCCATCTGGTAACTACATCAAAGTGAACTGCATTTTTCATACATGGTCAATTTACTTCTTTTGTTGAACGAAATAGTGCACTGCATCTTAGATTCCTTTTTAGCAAGGCCCATTTTTTCAGACATGTGGCAAACTGATATGAACTGCCTCAAGTTAATTGTTTTTACTTTTTTGGAACGACATTAAGTTACTTGTTATGTTTTAATTGTTAGACATAAAGTGCTAAAAGAGCACTGCATTTGGACATTGCTTTGTATTTTTTTGTCTATCCACTATGCGGTTGCCAAATTGATATGAGCTGCATTAAGTTTTAGTTTTCGCCTCTCACAGAACTGCATGAATTTGTTTTTTGTTTTGTATATCTAAGCGCACTTCTTTTTTATATGTGGTCAATTGGTCACTGAACGAATTAGTGCACTGCATCATATATCCTTTTACCAATGTCCATTTTCAGACACGCGTCAATATGATATTCAAGCGCAATGAACTGCATTTTTAGGTTTACTGTCATGTTTTAATTGTTAAACATAAATTGCTGGAAAAGAAAACTGCATTTCTACATTTTGTGTTTCCAAGTTGATATGAGCTGCATTAAGTTTAGGTCTCCCTCTCACACACATATCTTTCTTATGTTTTTTTCACCGATAGTTTTATCTCCTGGTGGGTCAGGGGGCGGTGGTGTTAACTATTTGATTACACGTTATTTCACAGCCGATGTTGTCGCTGGCGGTACATCTGATCAGGGCAGCATTCCACCTGAATTGAGTGAAACCCAGTCGCAATCTGTTGATGGCACAGAGCCAGTTACACAGGATTGGATAGTCCCTGATCAGATTGCAGTTGATGTTGAGAGGAGAAGGCAGAAAGCGATTGCGCTCGGTAATACTTTCGTGAAGGCTCACAGGGCGAAGCAAGTAAAGTTTGAGGAGGGCAAGGAGATAGGAAGGAGGATTGCAGATTCAAAGAAGTCTGCTAAGTTTACCTCCGCAAAGAATCCTGTGAAGAGAAAACTCAACACTGTTGCAGAGCAAGGTTTAAGTTCTCCACGCCGGAGCCCGCGTGTTGATTACTCAAAGAGACCTAATTATGCCGAGGTTGATGTGGGTGGGATTCAAGGAAAGCGGAGACGCGCGGACGATCACTTTGGTGTTGATTCTGAGCGTCGATCTAATCTTGCGCCGGAAAATGCAGCTGAAGAAGCGCTGGACAGTGATTCTGATGAGGAGGATGTTGATGTTAGTAAGGTATACGCTGTTTATTTACTTTTTCTTCTGTTTTTTAAGTTGTTTTGGCATGAGTTTTGCTGATGTGAACTGCATTTTTTATTCTTTTTTTTTGTAGACTGCTAAAAGTACCAAGAGGAAGAGGTCTGAAGATGATGTTGCGCATGAATGGCGTTTTAACAAGACTGTCCGGCTGTCCATTCCAAACGTAATCGAAGCTGTCGCTTTGTTGGGTGAGGCGCACAGAACTTTGGTGCGGCAAGCAGGTTTTGGCATTGTTTTTGACCTGAAATTAGAGAAGAATGTTTCTCGTGTTTTGATGTGCCAGCTGATGGGAAAGATCGACCCTGATATGATGAGATTGGAGTGCGGGTCAAACAAGGTTCTGGAAATCAATCGCGAGGCTGTCCATCACATTTTTGATTTCCCTATGGGTTCTCACACTGCTCCCAGGCCTGCTGCCAGCGGCCATGATGATTCGCTGACTAATCTGAAGGATGAACTTGGTTTCAACCGTTCTCGTAGCATAGATTCGAAGGACCTGCTTATTTTACTTTGCACGCTGGCTGCGGACCCTGCGAAGGTTAATAAGACGGTGAAGGTTTTTTCTCTTTGTTTTCCAGTGCTTGCTTTGTCCCGGCCCTGCAACTCGGTTGTCCAGGGTAGCTTCTATGGTCGAAAACTTAGATTTTGCATCTATGGCTAGCATGGACTTTTGTCAGCTTGTTGTCGACGAGCTGCAGACCGCTGTGTACAAGTGGAATTCTAAAGGGAGCAAGCAGAACTGCGTTGAGGGTTGCACCATCGTGCCCCTGTTCATGTACCTGGATTCATTGAATCTTCGAAAAGTATTGGTTATGGATAAATGCACGCCACGCGCCGCAATACTGTCCCATGTGCAGTTGAAGAAGATTCACAACGCCGACATCATTGTCAGGGGAAAGATACACCTGGACTCTTACAAGTTTGGCAAGCTGCCGGTGAGTGCATAGCCAGCCTTTCTTTTTGTTTTATTCCTTTTTTCGCGCATGCTAAATGTGAACCTCTTATGTACTTTTTTTTTGTGAACTGCATCTCTTTTTTTGTTAATTTTTTTAGTGGAAGGCGGAAGCGGACATTGTGTACAAGCGGACTGCAGTTGCCGAAGCGCCTGAAATGTTTTGTGAGCCTCTTGCTAGGGCGACTCCAATTCGACGGGCTCGTAGTTTTGCTAGGGCGGCTGCTGGAGGTTTTTCTGGCCATGCTTCTGCTGATCGCAATAAATTTGTTTTGGTCGATGAGCTTCTTGACAGGGTCATCAATATAACTAGTGATTTCCCAACATCCGGTTCCAGGATGAGGAATATTGCTGGATTGTTTCCAGAAGGCAAAGGCCCTTCTGAAGCAGAAATGGAGGCCGCTCATAACTTTGACCGTGGGCAGCTTGAATTCCTTAAGCAGACTGTTACGTATATCAGGTCTTCATTCGTTCAGTTTAAGCAGTCTCAGGACGACATGTGTGCTACGTATGAGCAGGAAGCTGATGCAAATGTGAAGGAAATGAACAGGCATGAAGATGTTGTCCCGCCTTCTTTGCCCGACCCCGCATATGTGGATGTATGTCTTTTTTCCATATGTGAACAGTTTTTTTACCCATATTTGTTATCTATTTTTTCTGTGTGTTTGTGGCATTGACTATTTGTTTTCGCATCCTTTTGTTCTTTTCGCAGTGTGGAGGAGAATCTTCTAAGGCTGACGCTTGTCGTGATGATGACCACCAGGACCACGACGGTGTTGAATCTGATTATTTGTTTGACAGGCCATTGTCCCCCGTTGACGAAGCTGCCAAAGACAATCCTATTGACGAAGTCGTCATCGACAAGGTTTGATTTCTTCCTTTTTTTGTTATAGTGAACTTCATTGTTTAATTTTTGTAGTGTCCAAAACAAAAAAAATCATATTTTTTGCACCAGCAGTGGCAGCGAACTGCAGTTTTTAACTTTTTTTGTATTTCGTGCACCAGTAGTGGTAGTGCACTGCAGTTGTTGTTTAGAGAAGAAGCATCATCTTTTTTAGCAGTGGACTGCATGATCTGGTGTTGGTTTTTTAGTTGTAGAACTGTAGATTTGGATAATAGTTTTATTTATGTTTTAATGTTTTTTAGGATGCCGAATCAAACGTGGAAATACATGGGAAGGAGGCAGAGGGTGACGCTGGCAAGGACGAGGAGGCTGACAAGTGTAAAGAGATGGAAGGCGACGCTTCCCTGGTGAGTATAGAGATTTTTTGCATTTTTGTGTTTTATTTTTTATTTTTCATGGGAGCTTCATGGTCCGTTTTATTAGTGAACTGCATTCTATCTTTTTTGTGTAATGTGTTTTATTTTTTAACTCATCAGAACTGTGGATTAAATGTTGAAATCCAAGCGGAGCGCAACATTGAGGATGATAATGTGGAAGGGAGAGGAGGGGAGGGGCCTGATGCGGAGGTTGATAAGGCGGAAGGTAGAGAAGGAGGGGAGTGTCCTGTTGAGGCTGATAAGGCACAAGAGAGATAAGGAAGGGAGAATATCGTGGATTGTGATAAGCATGAAGAGAAAGAAGGAGCTCCTGGTGTTACAGTTGAAATTGCAGAAGAGACAGAAGGAACTCCTAGAGTCGGATTTGACGATGCGGGGACATCCGCTGGCATTGATGGTGTTGTTGGGCCTATTGTTTTGTTGCTTGGCGATGAGGTGCCTGAGAAATTTTGTGTCGTCCCTCGCGCCCCCGAGCAATCTGGCTTTCCCAGCCGAGACAACCAAAGTCCCAGCTGAGACAGTTTCGATTGGTTCTGAAGAGGAACAACCAAGACTCTCTCAGGACATGAGCAAGCAAGCGCCGCTTGACGATGATATTATTGGGCTGGAGCACTTGACGCTCAGCGAAGATGTATATGAGTAGCCGCATGAAGTTTATTCTGAAACCGAAGGTAAGCGAACTGCATTATTTTTGTTCTTTCCCCGGGGGCGAAATGGACCGTGTGTGTTTTATTATCTGATATCATCCCCACTCTGTATGCAGATGAGGAATTACCTGTTGTTACTCCTTCAAGGGTTGATCCAGCTCTTATGAGAAGATACAATGAGTTATATGACGCTGTTACGAGGGCTAGGAGGGACACGAAGAAGCAGTATGACATTTTTTGTCTTACGCCCTGGTTATTTAATATGTTATTTTTTCAGGGACACCCATCTTATCACTTTTTGCTGGGCTTTTTTATTCTTGTCTGAAGGCATCTAGTTGCGTTCAAGGGCGAGTTTGGTGATATTACTATCGGTCATGTTGGCGAGTCTTTTTGGTCGTATGGAACGCTGAGCACGCGCCTCGCAAACATTGGCGTCTCTATGCTAGCTGAGAGGTTCAAAGGATCTCAAACGATGATTGTCCCGTACAACCTATGTGTAAGCATTTTCATTAATTTATATTTTATCCCCTCGTCCATTTTTTATTTGTGCTATAAGCATTTTCATTAACTCTCTGGTTTTGTCTTTTTTGCAGAATTCCATTTGGAAAGGCGGTGCCACAAATAGGGCTTTGAAAAAGATGTTTTCTTCAAGCGCAGAGGAACGTGTGGACAAGAAAAACTTGGTAACGCATTTTGACCATTTGTCGTCATCTTGAAAATAAGTTTTCTGTTTTTCTATTTTCTCATCTGGTTTGTTTTATTCTTTTTTTATTTCAGATTATGTTTGCAACATTTGACCCTCCTCCCGCAACAATGAAGGACGTGATAGGCCACTACAGCTTGGTCACTTTGAACCTGCGAGAGAAGCGTTTTGAGTTTCTCGACTCATTGAACGAAGGCGACAGCGCTGGTGCAAACCTTGTCTTCCGGAAAATGGTCAGGAACATCAAAAAAGTTTGGAAAGATGGCAGCGCAAGCTGCGATGAGACGTTGAACCCTCCCACCTTTGATGGCTTTGCGCTGACTCATATTAATGTCCCGCAATAGGGAAACGGGTTTGTACCCGTTCTCCTTTTTTCTTTTTCGTCCTTCATTTTTTCTTGTGTAAGTGAGCTGCATTGTTTTTACTAAATTAGAAGCACTTTTTCCCTTGAGCGAACTGCATTACGAATGTGTTATTTGTTGTTCTCCCTCGGTAATCTTTGTGTGTATGGAGCTGCATTGTTTTACTAACATCAGTAGCACTTCATTACTGAGTGAACTGCATTAGTAATGTGTTTGTGTTGGTTTTCCTGCAGGCATGATTGTGGATTTTACATGTTCCAATTCATGCAGACCTGGGATGGTGAAACGATTGCCAAGTTTGGGAAGGAGCACATTGGCTACATCAGGAAGGCGATGCTCTATAGTTGGCTGACCTCATCGCATTGCTGTCTGGACCTGACATCACTTTTAATTTTCAAAGAAGGTTATTACATTTTTTTTCAGTCACACACCCTTTTTTATTAAGTGAACTTCATTGATACAGAGAGGGGAGGTCCACCACTTTTGTTAAGCTTTTTAGTAGAACCCCATTCGCATGTTTAAAACGACTTTCCTTAGTGAACTTGATGATTCTTTTTCATTTTGCTCATTATCCATTTTTTGTGCAGGCTTTGACGAAGGCGCACACCAAGGTGGTATTTCCTTGTTTGAAACTCAGGTTCACACTCCAACGATTCAGAAACTTGTCCTTGATGAACCCCCCGTTAAGCTTGCGAAAGAACCTGTGTGTAAGAGGTTGAGGAGTGGCGCCGGCACTTCGAATGAAAAAGCTCTTGAGAAATCTCCTGTCAATGTCAAGCATGGGAAGAAAGGAGTGAGCCCTCCGAATGCTGAAGATAGTGATGATGATTTTGAGAGGCCACCACCAGTGCCTAGGAAGACCAGGAGCGCAGCTGTGGAACGCTCGACGGACAGCGAGGCACTAATTCTATCAAATAAGAGGCATGTGCAGAAGCCATCAACGTTTCGATCTCCTGTATAGAAGTTGAATCCTGCGAGATTCAGCTATCTTGCAGAGATGAGGAAAGTCTTGCAACTCATCACGAGCACAACATTCAGGCAGAAATACAGCGAGTCAGTTCTTTTTTCGTTAGTTTTTTCGCTTTTTTTGATTTTTAATCTGTGTAATGTTCTTCTGTGTTTTTGCTTTTGTGCTCCTAACCCCCCCACCTTCGCCGTTTCTTTTGTGCAGGTGCGCGCTTTTCATGCACATGAATCCTATTGAAGTGTACACTATGAATGTGGACTACATGTTCTTAACTTTCACCAGAGGTGGTTTTGTGGACTCGGAATTGATGGATCATATCATCAGGTACTGGAAGAATGATGAGCATATGAATGTGGTTTATCGATCTGGCGAACGCGTTCTGCTGTCCCCTTTGTTTATCCCGGTATTTCTCTTTTTCCCTTTTTTTTCTTTTTTTCTGCTCGAGTGAACTGCAGTAAATAGTGCATAATAATTTGTTTTAGAATGTACTGAACTGAATACATTTTTTTGTGTGTTTAACCCATGCATCTTAAATGAAACAAATTATGGGGAGAATTATGAATTGCATACTGTTTTTTAGAGAAGTGTGATCCGTTTTTTGATTAAGCGTCGGAGCGAACATCTTAAGGGGAACTGCATTAACGTCTTTTGTGAATTACCCACACGCAGTATGTGCTCCAAATGAATGATCACGCGGATAGAGATAAAGATGGAAACGTTGTGTTGCCTTTTGTCCACGGCAAGTTTAACGTTGAAGATGCAGCAAAGCAGTTCAAACTTTATGTTCGTGATGACGAGAACCTTCTTGATTGCAAATTAGTAAGTTATCAGATTTGCTTTTGTTCAGCCTTATGTACTTATTTTCTCTCCTATTTTTTTCTAGTAATCCTTTTTCACTCATCAAACCCATAACAAATTTGATGAAACAAAATCAGATTCTGTTACCATGGATGAAAGACCAGCATTATTCGCTATACACGATGAATAGGCACCGCGAGACCCTTGACATTCATGACACTAGGAGGTACAGCGGACCGGTTGATCAAACGACGAGGTGGCATAAGTCTGAATACCACAGCGACCGTACTGAAATGGTAAAATTTTTCCTTTTTCACCTTTCTTCTTTTGTTTTCATGCGTGCGCGTGTTGAATAATTTTTGTTGTGATGTGTATTTTTGTTTTTTTCTTATTTTCCACCGGATGATCAGGATGACTGCATTGTTGAAGAAGGTTTACGGAGAAAAGGAGTACAAGAGAAAGGAGTCGGTAGACTGGGTCGATGTTTCAAAGAAAGCTAGCTTTTTGGGCTCCCCTGAGCAGGGCCCCAATGAGTGCGCCTTTTTTGTTCTGAAGATGGCTCAGTTTTATGTCGGCAAAAGCTTTGTTGTGAAATTCGCAAAGCGTAATGTAAGTATCGTTTTTTAACCCAATAATAATCCCTCATTCCTTGATATATTTTTTGTCAGTTTCTTTTTTGTAGATGATGTTGTATATTTGTTTATTTTATTTTTTTCTTCATCGCAGGAAGCTGTTCTTCAGGATTGGAAGGCTGAGTTTTTGTTCCAGATCCTGTTCCACCCTGAAAACATGGTCGTAGTCACCGAGTTCCCGGAGGATCTAAGAAATCTCTGCATTTCTCTTGGCTTTTCTCCAAAACTGGATTCGCAGGAGAAGGATAGGGCATAAATGATAGCATATCTTTTTATATGTGCGTTGATGTCTTTTTCGTGTGTGCTCCAGAACTTTCTGTAAACAGTAATGTATGGTCGCTGTGTGTAGTTCTCGATCTGCAAAACTGTTCACACCATGCTGTGTGCTTTTGTATATACCGGTCTAGTTAGTTTTTGTGTTTTTCTTTTCGTGGCAGACAGTGACAATGTCAAATTTGTACATAATGGAGCTTTCAGCCAACTCCTCCTTGTGAATTGTAACATGTTCGCAGCGCACTGCATTCACTCATATGAGTAGCAGCCAAGTTTTTTTAAATATACGCATCTGCACTGCATCTCACCTTATCACATGGGACTGCAAAGACGAATTCAACGTGTTTGTCGTCGAGTTTCAAAATTTTGGAAAATTTGTATTAGAAGACAGAAAATAAACCGTATCTACTAAGGGAGAGCTCAATTTTTTACATTTTTTTGCACTAAGCGCATTGCACTGTGTACTCGAAGCGTACTGCACTGTAAGCTTTAAATGCACCACGCACTGCACTGCACTGTACGTGAAGCCTAGTATGACTCTACATTTTTTTCTTTTTCTAACTGCATTCTATATTGATTCACGGTCATGTCAGATTCTATACGACGAAGGGAATTGCATTTCTCAAAATGACATTCTGATATCAGGGTTTTCATACAGAAGAGAACCGCATTCTGAGAATGACATTCGCATCTTATTTCTTTCATATAGAAGAGAACTGCATTTTATCAAGCAT
>LR738709.1:426412470-426423363 GCA_902687465.1 Secale cereale
CCCCCCCCCCCCCCCCCGCAGCACATTGGTCACAAAGTATATATGGCATATGTTATATCTATTCATTTTGAACTTCATTATTACATGTTGAATTCTTTTTTTTGCAGTCAACTGAACACAAGCTATATATATTATATACAATACGATATATATAAAGGATGAAGTTAATATATTTTTAAAATGTAAAACTGCATATGTGTTGATCTATGTCCTTTTCCTGCTGCTTCTTCTCAGATTGTGCACTGCATTTGTTTCAATGGTTGTTGCTGCTTCTGTCTTGCTCATGTTGTTCGCATTACCCCTCGTAACGCGACCGTGCGACTGCGATGCTTGCCTACGCGCTGGATTCTGCGTTCTGTCTCTCCCCCTCGTTTTTGATGATGGTTCTTCGATGTCTTCATCTTCTTCCTCTTCTTCTTCCTCATCTTCTTCTTCTTCTTCCTCATCTTCCTCTTCAGTTTCATCAGCTTCGCTCGCTTCCTCGTTCTCTTCTCTGTCAGCATCTTCTTTTGCATCTTCTTCATATTTTTTTTCTGTTCTATTTGGACAAGTTCTCGCGTTATGATTCTCTCTCTTGTTGCAGACGCTACATAGTCTTCTCTTTGTCCTATCATCTTGTTGGTCAACTCGGTGATTTGTGGTGGCATTTTCAGCCTGGATTTGTTTCAGCCTCTCCTTACATGTTCTTGAGTTGTGTCCCGCAATCTTATTGCATGATTTACACATCCTTACCCCCAGTGGTCTTCCTCCGCTGTCCAGTTCTGGCTCAGGCCTGCTATTTTTTCAGGGCTTTTTTCATTTGCTGCAGCTTTTTTATTGGCTGATTTGCTCTCTTTCTTTCTCCCTTTTGTGTTTGAAACAGGCGGGGGAAGAATTGTGTCATCCATATTATGAACTGCACCATCAGCAGCATGTTCGCGCTCCTTTCCTTGTTCTTCACCCCGCGCATCCATGATCCTCTCTGCTTCTTCTTCTTCATTTATTACGTCGACTTCTTGTATGAGTTCTCTCATCCCAGCTAAAGCTGTGTTGTACCCTCTATCCGATTTGACACCCCTGTTCGCCAGGTCCATAGCAGTTTCTGCAAGTAGTCTCCTACGGCAGAACATCGAACTCCCATCTGAAGTAGTTTGCTCATAGTCTCTGCGGTCAAAGGTTGGATTTTGGCATGCGTTCCGTGTGTATCTCTTCAATATGTACTCTTCAGGTATCTTGTCCACCCGCAGCTGATCCAACATGCAAATGATGTGCACGCAGAACAGGCCTGCAGCAAAAGAATTTTTTTGGTTATTCGTGTCAGCAAACTTCACATAAATACGCAACATTTTTTCAATTTTTGGTTTTCTGAACAACATTATAAATAAGTCCTGGGTCTACTATTCTAGTGAACTTCACTAAGTTTTTTTTTGTTTTCATCTCTTTTTTGCTACCAGCAATAAGTGAACTTCATTATGTTTTCTGTGTGCTTATTTTTTTGTTTTCCTGTCTCACTGACCTGTGTGTGTCCACAGCTTGCATTCGCATTCGTAGATACCGTTCGTCACATCAGCAACTACCTGGAACTCGTGTCTTGCCCAATCAAAATCATCAGACCGGTTGTAGTGGCGCACCAAATATTTCGTCGGGTTGTCAGGGGACTGCTCTGATCTGAATGCAGTGCTCCGGTAGTGCGTTTGCTTGAAGTCAGCAAAGACCGCCCTGGTGTAAATCTTGGAGAGCTGAACCTCGAAACCAAACTGAGTAGTAGTCTTTATTTCCGTCTATGAAGCAAAGAAAACCAGTTAAGTAGTTGTCTTTCGCAACAAAAATCAAGAAAGCGAGTAGTGTTTTATTAATTGCTCATCCAGCTTAAAAACTTCTCTGGTTATATACCTCGTTAGCTATGGTCTCCGCGTGCTCGACGCCCTTCCTTGTCTGGATGCACCTGTCCACCTGCGACGCAAAGATGTGTAGGTCGTGTCTTTCCTTGACAAAGTTCCTCTTCAAGATCCGGTTCGTGCTTTCACTTCTCTGTGTCGACGTCATCCGTGCACAGAACACCTTGTAGTAAGCCGATATCCATTCTTTTCGGTCTGTCCAGAGCGCCTTCATAATCTCATCATTTTGCAGGTTATACTTTTCCATGAGCTCATGCCAAGCGCGTTCAAACTCTGATGGCATCAGCGGGTGGTTGAGAACGGAGGTCAGCTCATCCTTGAATGTCTCATACGCTTTGTACAGCAAGGACAGGTGATCCTTGTATTTTTTTCAGTATATGCCAACGACATAACTTGTGCAGCGTGCCTATTAGCGTACTTTTTATCGCGGCATCCATGGAGGGGCATTGATCTGCATGTTTTTGAAAAAAATCAAGCAGTGAGTTATTGAGAGAACTGCATATCATTTTTCTGCTTTTTTCTTATTTTTTTCATTGGATGGAAGAAATGGACTACAAAACTTGGCAGTGAACTGCATTGTTATTTAACCCATTCTTTTTTTCAGCATACCTATGAGTATGCAGATTGGCCGCTTGTTGTTCACGCAACGCAAGAACGTTCGGAACACCCACTCGAAAGTCGGTATTGTTTCATCTCTGATGAGAGCCACAGCGAATATTATACTTTGGAGGTGGTGGTTGACTCCAACGAAGACGGCCAGAGGCATGTGGAACTTGTTGGTCTTGTAGGTCGTGTCAAATGTGACACAGTCTCCAAAATCTTCGTACGATCCCCTGCAGCTCGCGTTCGCTCAGAATATGTTCCGCACACGGTTATCGACATCTTTGTCGTTATCATAGAAGAACTCCGGGTTTTTTTGCTGCATCTTCTCAAAGAAAGCTAGGAATTTCTTCACATCGTCTTTTGTTTCCTCCCTCGCGAATTGGTGCTTCCTGTAGTTCGAAATAATAATATACTTGCAGCATTAGGGACATACAGAAAATGCACAAGCGAACTGCATGAAATAGACGAGATATCGTTTTTTGTTTAGTGAACGTACCTGTTCACCCAGTCACGGCTGGTGCGCCCCATAAAGTGCAGCCCTCCTGACATCCTTGACAGGGTTGACATCATCTGCATGTGCGTCAGGTTGTCGCTCTGCATGTCCTTCACTAGTTTATCAAGTAACGGATCATCCGTCTTATGCGAGTGCATGTGCAGAAGCATAGTCGGGCTGTCAATCATCCTGTGGTTGTGATTGAGCTCAATCTCTGCTATCACAAACACATCCTTGGTTTTTTTCACTCTCATCCCCGCCTTGCAGCTAGTCCTCTTTGATGTTTGATCTCGCTTTCTGTCATAATCAGTGACAGTTTCTTTGCTTCTGCCTTCCTTTGAGCACACTATGTATCGGTTTGTTCTGTATCCGCCGTTTTTGCGTGTGCCGAAGCCTGCATGCCTCGCATACGTGTTGTAGAATTCTCGCGCCTCAGCCTGTGATGTGAATTGCATACCTTTCACAGGCACAAGTTCTTGGAGCATGTTCTCATCCTGCACACAGAATATGGAATGTTTTTTTTGTTAATGAGAATGTACAAGCTGAAAGAATGCGTAAGTGAACTGCGGTAGTTAGGCAAGGATGCTTACATGCGTGTACTATTTTTTTTCTAACGGTGTTTGCAGCTCATCGATGTTTCTTGGGCATGGAGGGGTGACAACAGATCTGTGTAATTTAGGATCGCGAGGAGGCAGAAGTGTTGAGAACTTTACTTTTTTGGTTGCTTGGGGCTCTCCTTGATTATGCTTCCGATTCTTTTGTTGGGCAATAGGCGGCCTGGGTGGAATTCCACTGTCTCTTTGTCGACGAATCGTTTGCTCATGAACTTGCCGAACTTGCTGGGTTTCAACATTGGCTTGTGGAGGTGCTATATCATCCGTTCTGATCTACTGGCCAAATGTTTCAAAGACACGCGTGTACCTTGGCTGCATAACTGTTATGATTTGCTCTTCATCATCATCCTCCTCATCATCTTTCTGCGCGTGCTCCCCCATGAAGACTAGATCGTCGTCCTCCTCCTCATCCTGCGGGTTTTTTGTTTCACTGCCTTCTCCATCTCGAATGATGTTTGGTTCACTGTTTTCATCTTTATCCTCTACATCTTCCTCCACGGAGTACGCAGTTCTGTTTGTTGTGTTAAAGAAACCCCTAGGTATTTCAGGTGTTATTCATCCAGGCATCTCCCACTCTTCTCTTCCAATGGAGTTCAGGGGCTTTGGGTCGTAAATGATTCGAGGCATCTTCTGTTTTTGAGGCATAGTAATTTCCTGCACAGTATTAAGCCAAAGCTTTTTATGCACGTCAACAGTGAAATGAACTGCATCTTTCATACTATATATCATTATATTTTGCAACTGTAAGAAATTGCACTTCCATTTGTCATTCTACAGCAGGGGCACTGTTAGTTAGCATGAAGAAACAATGCACTTCAGTTTTAGGCACAGCGCTCTACATATGTAAGTCATGGTGGACTACAATTTTGAGCCATATAGCATTTTTTATTTTTCGAAGTATCTTCTTCTGTTTTCTACTTGGAGATACATGTGACTGCGGTCGACGCAAGAGGGGCACTTCATGGGGATAAAAACGGCACTGCAAACTGGATGTGGGGGTTGGGTATGTGATTTTCTTACATTATATGCAGTTCCCTCCTTCTGCAGATGCAGCTCTTGCTGCTGTTGGCGTGCAGTCCACCTCCGCTGCAGGAACTCATGGGCTTTTTCAACTTTTGCCATTGTTGCGGGAGAAGGCTGGATGTGCACCATTGCAGTTCGCATCCACGACGAATGCGATGGAGATGGCATCCTTGCAGTTCTCTTTCCCCTGTCATGCATAACCGAGGCTGGATGCTTCAGCGGCGGATCCCCCAGGTGGTGTTGGGGCGAAGGTGAGGTGCGGCGTCGCTTCCTAAACGCCGTCGCGGAAGTATCCTCGCCGACAGACTGCATCGCCGGCTGCTCGGCGCGCGCTCTGCGGTCCTGGGCGCGCTAGGAGGCGGGGAGGGGAGGGGACGCCGACGGCCGCCGGAGCGCTGCCGCGCTAGGAGGCGGGGAGGGGACGGGGACGCCGCCGATCGCCGGGGCGCTACCGCGCTATGAGGCGGGGAGGGGAGGGGGACGCCGCCGGCCGGCGGGGCGTTGCGGCGCTAGGAGGCGGGGAGGGAGGGGGACGCCGCTGGCCGCCGTCCGCCGGGGCGCTCCCGCCCTAGGAGGTCGGTAGGGGAGGGGACTCCGCTCGCCGCTGGCCGCCGGGTGCTCCCGCGCTAGGAGGTCTGTATGGGAGGGGTGTTATGAGAATAAGGCCTTTTGTTAGGAGAATAAGGTCTTAAGGTCTTAAGGCCTCATAACACCCAGGGTCTCTCCCTCGACAGAACACAACTACCCACTACCTAGCCACCAACCGCCCTCGCCTTCTTCCCCCACCGCCCACCTCTCTCACCTTCTTCTCCAGCCGCCCCAACCTACCGTGCGCGACACCGGCAACTACCTCCCACCGCACTGCCCACCGCCGGGCCACCACCTCCCGCCGTACATCACCACCATTAGCGCGTCGGAGCCCCGTAGAAGCCACCCCACCGGCCCGTAACCAACCAGTGCCCACCTACTAGATGCGCTACTCCCGTCCGACGAGCCATGCCCCGACCTCCCCGTGTCGTTACCCAGTGCAACGGCCCGCCTCCCCCTACCCTTCTCGCCGCACCTACCCCGCCTCCACCAGATCCGGCTACCCCGGGGCTCGCCACCGCCAACGATGCTACTCTTCAGGCATCTCATGGATACGCCCTGGGGGATCCATATCGCGGCAATCCCTATACACGCCTCCATCCTCGATCCATCGCCGGCTCCCCCTGTTGTATCCTCGATCCATCCCCGGCTTCATCGCCGGATCCATCGCTGGCTCTCCCTATCGGATACGCCCCGGGGGATCCATATCGCGGCCGTCCCTCTCCACACCGCCGTCCTAGATCTGGGTGGTGGACATGGGCGTCCATGGCGCTCGGCGTTGTCACCCTGCAGGTGCCCAACTTCCTCCTCTCCAAGAAGTCCTCGCCTCTTATCTTTTGTACCGCACGGCAACGGCCGAGAGGGGATCAACGGGTCAAGGTGAGATCGCCACTCCCCGTCTCTTGTCTTCCGCCTGCTGCGCCACCGTCAATTGGTAGAGTCCATGCCACCGGAGGTCGCCTTGCAGTCCATATTTCCAGCGCGTGCCGCTCATTCATTATTTAAAAAAAATCTGTAATGCAGTTTAATAAAATCTCAATGCAGTAGAAAACGCTCCTGAAAGTGCAGTATTTCTAGCTGCGGCGTGGTTTGGTCAACGACGACGACAATGCCCTAGAAGAGTAGTAGCTGCCCGTGTGAATTTCATAAAAATGTTTTTTTGCTCTCTCTTTTTGCAGATTTTGGATTCTGGAGTCCCCGTCGAGCGGATTCAGTGGTGTTGTTTGGTGCTGCACTGCTTGTGACTCCTTTTTTGATGCAAGGTTCTTGCAGTCCGAAAAACCCAAAATTTGGTGGTGCATGAGGATTACAGTTCATTATAACAAAAAATTGATTGTCCTCAAATTCCAGTTTGACCGGTGATAAATGCTGAATATGTGCAAGAGGCATAATACAGTTTAGAGCAAAAACGGTTGTGATCGGACCCCTGGATGTGCAGTGCAATACGGCTTGCATGCAGTCCCAACGTGGCGTGCGTGCAATCACCTCCTCCCTGGCATTCATCCACACCTGTCGGGCAACATCTACACCAAATTTGGAGACGAGGTTCACCGGTCTTTGTTGTGTACTTAAGTCTGTATGCACGTGTAGCTCGTTAGTGTGCATGTACAATTGTAGCTCACTTCTTCACACATGGTAATTTGTTTTTGTTAACTGCATCTCACTTCGTCCCCATCATTGGCGAAACCGTGCACTCCCCCATTCCTCCTCTCCGAGATGAGCAACGCAAGGTCTCCCTGGAGTAGTCCACACAGCAAGTGCGGCCAGCCATCATGGACTCACCATGCAGTGCACTTCTTAATGTGAGGAAACCATCGTCGAGATTATGACAATTTTGGTAGGTTTTTTTGTAGGTTTTCCAGGTTTCTGATTTTGTGCAGCTCGGTTGGTCCCCAAATATTGTTCTGTTGATCCTCTATTGCAGGTCTGGCAGGTGCTAGTGCTGATTTTGTGTGTATGTATGTGTGTGTGGCTGTGTAAAACAATTGATGGATGTATTGTGCCCGACCATAGACAGTGGCACAAAACAGAAAGTGTGCGTGCAGTTTGGTTGGCTCGATCATGCAGTACTTTGTGTTTTTGTGACGGTGGCTATGCCATAGGCCAGACACAACAATGGCCATGCCGCGGTCAACATGGGCCTTGGCCGCTGGGCATAAATGCATCTGTTCATCGCCGACGTGCAGTACCAAAGCGACGCATTTGCAGTTTACTCGAAAGACAAAAAAAGCAAGACAAAAGAACACACAGAACTTCATTTTCTTCTTTCTTCTAAGTTGGCGTTCATTTTGATGATGGTTTGCTAGTTAATGAATCATGCCGTTAAATGTGTATTATGAAGTCCACTATTTGCACCAAGAAGTCTGGCTGAGCTTGTATCTCAGCTCACCGGTCGTCTCTCGTGCAATTTGTTTATGTAGCATAGCTTTTTGTTTAGCCGGCGTGCAGTTCGGGATACATAGCCGAGCTATTCAACAGAAAAAAATGCAACTTTGATGGCGGTTTGCTGGCTGTTGACTTTATTGATTAATACGGAAGAGAAGATTAACAACGAAAAAAGAAGAGAACAGACCCAAAGTAAAAACGCATTTTGTGGTGTCTATGAAAGGTGTCTGGTTCATTTTGTGGTGGTTTGTTAGGTAAGTGAACGTGAAGTGCACTTGGGTAAAAAAGAAGTCTACTACGAAGGACTCCTCGGTATAGTTCATTTCGAACAAAATGCATTAAAAAAAATGTAAAAATGCAGTGCACTTTCGTCTAAAAAAAGTCCATTTCAAAGGACTCTTTGAAGCTCACTTTGTTCTCTCACGAAGTTGGCCATAAAAAAAATCATTGTGGTTCACTTGCTGATCCAAAAACAAAAACACATCGCAAAGTAGCTCACTTCTCAACACTTCTCAAACGCGCGTAAAAATTTAATTAGTACGAAAAAAGACAACAACAAATCATGAGGTTCACTTTTGTTGGTGTTCCGCTTCACTTTCGGGAGTGTTGCGGTCCACTTTCCTTCGAAAAAAAAGTTGGAAAAAAGACAACAAAACTCCTCTGAGAAAAATCTACGTCCAACCAAATAAATCATGAGGTTCGATTGACTGTCTGATGCAGTGCGTTCTTCAGTTTGAAGCAGTGCACTTTTCTGTCCGATGCAGTGCACGCGTCGATTTTCTTGTCGCGAAAAACAGAGTTTCCGCGTTTTTGTAATTTCAATACTGCTCTTAAACCGTAATGAATTAGAGGGCGTGTTCTACATGAAAAAGTAGCGTCTCGACGATATCTTTCCAACGGTGTGTCATTTGGATAATTCCGACCAACGTTTTGTAAAAATTTCACGAAAAAACGGCCGCTGCCGTTCGTAGTCAGTCGCACGATTTTCAAATTTAACTAAAAACCGTAAGGAATCTCAAAACCATTTCAACATATGAAAGTTGCGCCTCGTTCGTAGCTTTCCAATGGTATATTACACGCCTTGTTTCGACAAACGGTTAGAAAACTGGAGTGAAAACAGTACCAAAAATTTGAAAATTTTCGAAAAACACAATTCCGCGATTTAGTAAATTCAAAACTGCTCTTAAACCGTAGCGAATTAGAAAAAGTAATAGATATGAAAAAGATGTGTGTCGACGATATCTTTCCAACGGTGTATCATATGTTTCATTCCAAAAAACGCTCGCTGCCATTCGTTGTGAGCCGCACGATTTTCGAAACTGCTCTTAAACTATGATGAATTTTGAAAAGTGTTCAACATGGCGAAGTTGCGTCTACTCCATAGCTTTTCAACGGTATATTACACGCATAATTCCGATAAACGGTTAAAAAACTAAAGCAAAAAGGTACCGAAAAAACAACACGTACAGTTTTTTCAAACATGAAGTTCGCTGGTCTCTGTGGTGCGGTGCGTATAGCTTTGCAATGCAGTATTACAATGCAGTTCGGAAGTGTTATGAGAATATTATTCTCATAATGTTATGAGGATAGACCGGCTATATATATATATATATATATATATATATATATATATATATATATATATATATATATATATATATATATATATATATATATATTTATATATATGCCAAACGGAGACCGAGCTCCATGGAGGCCTTTATTTGAAAACTTTAAAATTCAAACTTTTCAGTTTCAAAAAATTCTGAAAATAAATACACATATACCTATATACACAATGTACATGTGTGCAAATTTTCAGGCTGAAATATAATAAAATGTGAGCTGCAAAAAAATGACAAATCTAGAGCCTTTTAGCATATGTACTGTTCAGCTATTAAAGTGCATGATTTTGGTATTTTTGTACAGCTTGCAATTCAAGGTATTTCATCCTGAAATTTTTCACACATACACTTTACATCCTTGCATACATGTGTATTTTTTTCAGAATTTTTTGAAACTGAAATTTATGAATTTTGAATTATTCAAAATAAAGGGCTCCATGGAGCTCGGTCTCCGAAATGCCCTACTCTATAGATGATTTTCTATCATAGCTTACCCCAGAAGTAGTTATCAGAACCGTTGGAGCATGCATCAAGATTCGGATCGCTGGGTGGTCCAGGTCCTTTTCCACTGCCTTTTGCTGATTTTTGGATGGTGCAGCCTGTCCCACGAGCTGCCACTTTGTGCAGGAGGTACTGACCAAAACCTGCGATGCATGGTCCCCAAGCAATCTTTAGACCAAGTCATCGCTCGCAGCCGCGTACAATAGAGAGGTTCCACACCTGAACTAGAGGTTCCTCCCGTTTTAACCTCACATGACACCGTTCTGTGTCAACTAGAGGTCGTGCTCCATGCAAAAAAAAATAGAGTCCATGCTTTTTTTTAACGCAAGTTGAAGGTCGTTCTAATCCTGCGGTTCGGACGTGCTACTCTACGGATCCCAGCTATAGAGCCAGCAGAAGCGCACAGGAACCTACAGGAACTGGGTGCACACATCTTATCTTACTATAATCAATAAACAAATAATATTGCCAGGTCTACCCCCACCACCCAGCCTTCGCTCTCTCCAATGTGTACGTATATGTCATATAATGAAACATTTTTCTTGAATAAAAATATACATGTAGCATGATCAATTGTTCAAAGCTCCCTGAGATGCATGTATGGCCTAACTTAATTCATGTGCGGCCAGCTTAATTTATACGGCTATGGGCGCCCAAGTGTATCAGGGTTTGTAGGCAAAAAAGATTTATTATGACTAATTGGAGCCGTTTAAAAAACTTAAACGTTCTATTAGTCTGCTTTCAGCCCTGAAAAACGAGACGGCCCTGATCATTAGGAACGTGTGGTTAGCTATATCAAAAACAACACGGTGACACTGGGCTTGTGTAAGAACATTTTTTTAAACAAGGTAAAATATTTGCCGTTTTCATTGATTAAGAAAAAGATAATTATTCGGTTAATTAACGAAAACCGTTACAACACACCCATAGAATAGGGCACTCCGGCCAACCTGGCACCCAGAAGACCACACACAACGTCGAGGAGAGGACACCGTCAAGGTTGCATCGTTCGGATCCCCTCGGTTCCTCGCTTCCGTTGCATCGGTTCTTCGGGTTTGCATCGTTCGGATCACCACGGTTCCTCGCTTCCGTTGCATCGGTTCTTCGGATTTGCATCATTCGGATCCCCTCGGCTCCTCGCTTGTGTTGAATCGGTTCTTCGGGTTTGCATCGTTCGGATCCCC
>LR738709.1:426423694-426483506 GCA_902687465.1 Secale cereale
CCTCGGTTCCTCGCTTCCATTGCATCGGTTCTTCGGGTTTGCATCGTTCGGATCCCCTCGGTTCCTCGCTTCCGTTGCATCGGTTCTTCTGGTTTGCATTGTTCGGATCACCTCGGTTCCTCGCTTCCGTTGCATCGGTTCTTCGGATTTGCATCGTTCGGATCCTCTCGACTCCTAACTTTTGTTGCATCTGCTACTTTTAACAAACATTCGGTTCATGCGTTGGTATGATAGGTGTTCGGTTCCATCATCCCGTTGACCGGGTCTTCATGTTTCTGTTCAGTTCTGCGGTGCAAACAAACACGACAATCGGATTATGCCACAATCCTTATCCCACGTTCTAAATATACACGGCTAACCAACGCCATTGGCATGCAAACATGTACTCCCTCGGTTCCAAAACAAGATTTTTAGAGATTTCAATATGGACTACATACGGTTGTATATAGACATATTTTAGAGGATAGATTCACTTATTTTGCTTCGTATATAGTTCATATTGAAATCTCTAAACCGACTTATATTTAGAAACAAAGGGATTACTAATCATCCTAGACGAGTAGAACACAACATTAGTACTGCGTAGACGACCAGCGGCAACAATGCATAATACAGTACTGATTAAGAACCAACTTCAGGACACCAGATCTGAGACGGAGTAGGAGAGGAAATAACGGGAATATTTTTCAGCAAAAGACAATAAATTGATTACCCCGTATAAATTTGTGGATAAAATCACCACATACACAGCCACGCATCTGCGTCATACATGTGGAAGGAGATCTCCTGGAGCGTTGTGGCGACCTTGAACCGTGTACGGGGACTCCTAGCACTGGTTGCTCCTCCCTGCATGGGAGCGAAATCTAGTAAACCGGGCCTTGAAGCTGGTGACGAGGCCAGCTCCTCCCTCGAGGGCTTGCTCTAAGGGCTCGCCATCAGCCTCGGATCGGGCGACCAGAGGAGGAAGGAGGCGAGCGGGAGCAGCCTGTGGTCATTGTTGTCCTCGCCCTCCAGACGGCGTGGGCCATGGAGAAGAGGAGGAGCCCATCCACCTCTGGTTCCTCAAGCTCGAGGAGGAAATCATGGCAGTGGGGGCAAAAGGTGGTGGAGGGAAGGATGGGTGGGTGAGAGAGAGGGGAGCTGTACGTGAGGGTAAGTAAAAAAAGCAACACCGCCGGTGAGCTGGTGGTGGACAAGCCGAAAACAAGCCTCAACCATTGGCAGGTGGGTCAGCGGCTTGGAGGCATCCATTCTCTGTTTTGTGTAGAGGTTCCATCGGGTTGAATGTGGCCGTCACATGCGTGGCTGCCCCCAGCTCGTCAGATGTCTACAATGGTAGACATCGAATGTCTCGCACCACCATTCACACATACACACACACACACACACACATATATATATATATATATATATATATATATATATATATATATATATATATATATATATATATATATATATATATATATATACAATTTCTCCTACAATTTGCAGATCATTACAAAAATGGGACGGGGAGGGGAATTAGAAGCCACCCCCGCTTCGCTTTATAGGAGAAAACTCCAAGAGTGGGACGTTGAACCCTGACGAGACATAATTTGCAGATCATTAGATGGAGGCATTATTACTACGGTAGCGAGTAATGGTATTCTACTTTGGGATCTATGACCTGGTCGAGCAAAAATCCCGCTATTTCCTCTTGAAGTGCTCGTACGCGAGCCACTGGTCGGAGATGGTCCCGCATCTCATTCATCTTTAAAGAAGAGATCAAAATATACATGTATTATTAGTTGTGTGTGTATATATTAGATAATGATGTAAAAATTGTGAATAGTGTTCTGGCAAACGTACCCATTTGTCTCTATCAGTTCTGGTCCTTTCGGCAGTCATCATGTGAATGTTCTCGCAAACGTAGAATGCACATAAATCATACCTCGATGCCTGCTTTAGGGCCTTTACGAGAATAGAATTCAATCAGATTGTCGCGGGATATCCACGGTCACCTATGGAACCGGGCGGTCCCTTGCTGGTTCGGTAGGGGGGCGTCGCGTTGCACAAAGAGTAGATCGGCGTACGGCAGCAGGGCAGAGAGCACACAAGCAATTACCCAGGTTCGGGCTGCCGCAAGGCGTAAGACCCTACTCCTGCTTTGGTGGATTGATGGTGGAATGGGTGGGGTGGTGCATGGTACACTTGCCTTGCAGGGTTTGCCTCAGGGCCGCAGCGACTACACGCGTATGGTGGAGTGGGTTCATCAACTTTCCAACCCCTTCTACTGTTGCCATGGGCCTCCTTTTATAGGTTAAGGGGTTACCACAGTGGCAAAGTGGTCAGTATGCCCTGATAAAATAGCAAACAGTGCTATCATACCTAACTCTACAGGCTGACATGGATCACTAAATGCACCGCTTAACGTCACATCGTTGGTTGCCCGGCAAGCCTTGCCGGGCTATCCCGCCAGCTCTGTGTCCTCTTGCTTGACACGTCACAGGACGAGTGTCATCTTCGGGTTCTTCTTGTATGAACTGGCTGCCATGTGGCTAATGGCTGCCACTTAATCATCTCGCGGCTTGACACCACATTGATAGACGACGTGCGTCGTGCTTGAGTGTTCGATGGGGCAGTTTGGCCTCCACGAACCACCGGCAGGTCCTGCCGGGGTGTTTCTGCTATCTGCTTTGGGGTGGCCTCGCCCCTTGCCGGGCTCGCCTGCCCGGCAAGGGAGGCCCTTCTCTGGCTTGGCTTTGGTCTCTCTGCTCTGAGCTGGTTCTTCGTCCCTCTTGATTCATTGTATTTTGGCTGGGGCTGGTGCTTCAATCTTGGTCTTATGCCTGTGCATAGTCTCGGCAACGGGCCTAGGGTTTGTTGCATCGACAGAAGCCGCCGGGCCTGCCCCGATCGCGCTACAGAGTGTCGCCGGGGTAGGGCCTAATAAGTGCACAAGCAGGGTTGCTGAAGAGGCCGTTCTCTTGAGGTTCTCTTTTTGCTTCTCCATGAGTCCTGAATCCTAGCCAATTTTCCCAATTTCCCCGCACGCTGCATAAAGCCAACAGTGGTGGGGCCGCTCCAGTAATGGCCCGTGAATGACTTTAACGCACAGGGTTGAAACTGCCAATTTACTCTTCCCACCACGCCCTTATCTTTAGCCACGTATGAGGCATGCATCGCGCGGGGTAGGTGACGGAGGCGCGTGGCATGGGAGAGCATCGGGGAGAGGGCGCGGTTGTCTTGAATTGGTGGAGGAGGACGGTGGCCGCCTGTTGATGGAGCAGCTCTCCTCCTCACCCTGCCTATAAAAGGGAGGGGGAGGAGGGCAAGGTCATCCATCTTTTGCATTCCTCCTCTCCTGTCTTCTGCCTTTGCTAGTTATGTTGAAGAAGAGAGCCTGGGGCTAGCCCTCGGGCTCCAGCTTAGGGCTATCGTTGCCTCATGTTGGTGTTGATGCTTGGGGAGTGAGCCTGGTCCTTGCCGCGGACAACCTTTCAGTTTCTTCAAAGCTTGGTCGGGAGGCGGGGATGAAGATCATTGGTAATCCCAGCACCGTCCTTGCCGAAAGCCTTGGGGCCGGTGTTGACGAAGGGCGCGCCTTCCTGCCCGCCAAGGTGGGGAGAGGTGCGCCTCCAGCCCCCTGGCTGCTTTGGCCACTTGCTGTTTTCCCAGAGAGGGTGCCCGGTCTGAGCCCCGGCCTTCCCTCGGAACGGTGTTGATGAAGACAAATCCGGGGGAGAAGGATAAGGCGGGAGGCAGGTCGTCTACTATGAGCACGCCCGCATCGACGTGTTTGTGTCGTACTGGCGACCCACCGTCCGTTTGTCTGGCTCTTCCCCCTTTTTCCCGGCGCCGTCATCACCATTTCTTTTGGCTGCCGGGAAGAAGCTCGTCCCCCTGGTGCTTCCGCTTCCTTTTGGGGTCTTCCGGCCGGGCCCCAACGTCCTCTCCTGCCGGTGCCTATGCCGGAGTCATTCATCAAGTGCTAGAGGTGGTGACCAGGGGCTTGTTGGGGTGCTTCACGCGTCTCCTTCCTTCTTAGCCTCGTCATTCCTGAGAATAGGAGAGGTAAGGAGAGGAGTTTACAAAGCACTTATCTTTTTTAATCTTAAATTTGTAGGCAAATGCCAAATTTTAATTCAAATAATGTAATCCCTCGAGTCCATCTTTGTGTTATGTAATGCTTGTACTTGTATTAGCATATGCATGAAAAAGATAGACCTTGCCGGGAACCTATGCATGTGTATGTCCATGCAGAGGTGGAATGCCTCTTTTTGTAAAAGAACGATTTTCCCAGCAAGCTACCCAGCCGGCATCCTCTTTGTCTGTCGGAGAACTACGTCTGTCGGGGAACAGACAGAGGAGCCAGCCCCCGCCAACTCCTTTTCACCAAAGGCCACTACAACCATCTCGATCGAAGCAACGTTCGAGTCCGGGATGGGAGCACCTAAGCCTCAAGAGAGTGTGGCGAGGTTTTCGTATGCACAAGTTATAGCTTACAGAACACTAAAGAATAGGAGGTTAAACTTATCTGTTTGGCTTGCCGGGGATTGCAGTGCCGGGCAATCTTCTCAACTCCTTGTCGAAGGCAAGTCCACGGTAGGAACCTGCAACTCCATGAGAATGAATGCATGATGCAATACTATCTATATGCATATGCAAATGCTCATGAAATGCATATGTAGCGGTCTTGATTGGGGGCCCCCCTCCCAGCTCTTCTTTATTTTCTCTTGCACGGGGTCATCGCCCAGTCTTTGTACAAGGGGTTACATGCAGCTGAGGCAAGGCCTGTAAAAAAGGGTGGCTGCCGGGCAGTGCCTGACAGCCTCGCACCTTATGGGTAGTACTTACGGAGATGGTCAATATTCCATGAGTTTTGCATCTGAGTGCCATCCCCAGTCTCCAGACGGACTGCGCCAGGTCTGGTGACTCTTACCACCCGGTAAGGTCCTTCCCACTTCAGTGACAGCTTGTTTGTACCCTTGGCGGATTGAACGCGCCTAAGGACAAGGTCACCTTCCTCAAAACACCGGGCACGAACCCTGCGGCTATGATAGGGATGTAGGGCTTGCTGGTAGCGTGCAGCACATGTAGCAGCTCGAAGACGGTTTTCCTCGAGTTGCACGACGTCGTCACGCCGGTGCTGATCTTGCGCTACTTCATCGTAGGCAAGCACTCGGGGGGACCCGTAAATGAGTTCCATGGGGATAACTGCTTCTGCCCCGTAAACCAGGGAGAAGGAAGTCTGCCCGGTAGCTCCGTTAGGTGTCATTCTGAGGGACCAGAGAACTACCGACAGCTCCTCAATCCACCGCCTGCCGTGCTTCTGCAGCGTATTGATACGTCTCAAACGTATCTATTTTTCCAAACACTTTTGATATTGTTTTGACCTCATTCTTGCATGATTTGAACTAAACTAACCCGGACTGACGCTGTTTTCAGCAGAGCTGCCTGTATGGTTTTATTGTGTGCAGGAAAACAGATTTTTAGGTATCTCAGAAAAATCCACGAAAAATCACAGAAAATCCACGCACCCGAAGGAACCAGGGGCCAGAAGAGGGGCCAGAGGGGGGCCAGGGGGTGCCCAGGCACCCTGTGGGCGCGCCCCCCTGGACCGCGCCGGGGGGTCGCCTGGGTGGGGCCCACACCCCCTGGTGCCCTACTTTGCCTCGTATATTTACTCACGACGCGAAAACCCCAGATCAGAAGTTCTTTTCGCAGTTTTCCGTCGCGGAGCCGCCGCCACCCTCTGTTCTTCCTCGGGAGGGCTAATCTGGAGGCTGAATTGGCCTCCGGAGAGGGGAGATCGTCGCCATCGTCATCGTCATCACCACTCCATCATCCCTCCATGACTTCTCCCTCCATGTGTGAGTAATTCCCCTGCTGTAGGCGAAGGGGATGGTAGGGATTGGATGAGTTAGATCATGTAGTAGTTTGTCAGATCGTTGGGGGCATGTTGCCTATCATCTACTATGGTGTTTATCATCTTTGCTTCAACTTGTTATTCTTAATGCTTGACACTTAGGGCCCGAGTGCCATGATCTCAAATCTGAACCATATGTGTTTGCATGAATATATTTGTGTTCGTGATCCTATCTATGAGTTGTTTGCACCTATTACGGTTCGGAACCGGCGATCCCAAAAGTGACAGCTTGGGACACCAAAGGGGATGGTCCGTAGTTTGAGGATTACATGTATCCATTGAGTTCATTGCTTTGTTCCGGTGCTCTTTGACAGGAGCACCTTAATCTCCATAAGTTCCTTTTGGCCCCGTTCGTAGCGGGATGGTAGGACAAAAGATGGTGTGCAAGTTCTTATTGCAAGCACGTACAACTACCTACGGGATACATGCCTAATGTTTGATATTTGCCTAGATGATCATTACTTTTCCGTGTGCCGTGCCCCAAGTTAGAATCTATCTCATCCATGCAGTGCCCAACCATCCATCTCCCTAGCATACAGTGTTTTAAACCCTGCTTGTCACTAGTTGCTACTTTTGCCATTTACCTTCACTATTTACTTTTGCTGTTTACTTTTACTATCACTATTATCACTATCATATCACTGTTACCACTTATCTTTTGTTGCAAGTAAGTATATTTCAGGTGCGGTTAAATTGACAACTCAACTGTCAAAGCTTATAAATACTCTTTGGCTCCCCGTGTGTCGAATCAATAAATTGGGTTATTCTTACCCGCGAAGACTATCTCGATCCCTTACGGTTGAGGGTTATCAAGTACCGTTTTCTGGCGCCGTTGCCGGGGAGCATAGCAATATTTACAAGTCTACTTGAGGTATCCTACCTGCTGCACTTCATCCACTATGGGTAAGAAAGGAGACCCCAAGGTTCCGATCTTACTATCCACTACAAGAAGAGGTACTGCTCTGAGCACTAGTGCTACACTTGATTCACCTTCTGTTATGAGTAAGTTTGCCTCACCACCACCACATGATGCTCCTACTGAATCTGTTACTATGTCTGATACTCTTGATGATGCCTCTACTACTTTTGATGATATTAGTTCGCTTGGTTATGCTCTTGAGAAACAAATTGCTGCTGCTGCTAAAAAGTCTGGAATTGAACTTCCTGTTACTCGCTACCCTATTGGTGAAACTTATGATTATCCTGATTTGAGTAAACTCAAAGAGAGGCTCCTTGATGATGATTACTATATGCTTGATGAAGATTTATGCAGGGAACTGACAGAGTTTTCTGGCTCTGACCCTGAAGTTATTAAGAAACTATTTGAAAAACACTCTTTAAAGAACAAAACCGTTCCTGATCCTGAATTTGCTACATCTCCTATATGCATTGATGATCCTGATTATGATTTCTCTGTTGATCTTTCACTTATACCTATGGTTGAAGCTGACCCCTTTTATGGCAGAGAAAATGATGATGCTATTGCACACCTGACTAAACTCGGTGAGTTAGGTGGCCTGTTTACCACAGATGAGAAGATACGATACTTTTATATCACCAGGCTTCTTCCTTTCTCCTTGAAGGAAGGTGCTAAAGCATGGTATGATTCACTCCCATGCGGTTCCATTAAGAGTCCTCAAGACTTAGCTCACTCTTTTGTTGATAAGTACTTTCCTGCTCACATGCAACATGCTGCTTTACAAAGAATTTATAACTTTAAACAGTTGCAGGATGAGTCCCTCCCTAAAGCTTGGGGGAGGTACTGCGGTCTGATTCGGGCTAGATCAGGACATGAAATTCTTAAGAATGAATTAATCGATATATTCTATGCTGGTCTAACTGATGAATCCAGGTCCTATTTGGACAGTTGTGCTGGTTGTGTTTCCAGGAAAAGAACACCGGACGATGCGGAGGATTTGATGGGCAGGATTGCCAAAAACCGTGAAGATTGGTCCGTCCCTGAACCACCTCCACCACCAAAGAAGAGGGGCATATTTGTTCTAAGCCCCGAATATATGCGAGAAGCAAAGAAGTCTATTAAAGAGAAAGGTATTAAAGCTGAAGACGTGAAGAATCTACCCCCTATTGAGAAGCTGTGTGAGCCTACTACTCACCCTCCTATGGTAGAGGTACACTCTCTTTTAGATTTCAACGCAAGTGACATCCCTCATGGTAAGCCTCCTGATCAATGTTTAGATGAGTTTGATAATTTTATTATGAAACAAAACCATTTTAATGAGAGGATACAAAGTCAATTGCATGATAATTCTCTTGCTATCAAAAAACTGCTTGATGTTTTAGATAGAACAGCTAATGATGTTCAATGTCTTGTCAAGCATTTTCATATGGTTCAAACTCAGCTTGACCAAATTTCTAATGTGCAAAGAGATCTACTTGCTAACAATGCCAAACAAGATAATTTGCAGGCTTTCGGGATTAAGACCCGAGGAGGAACTAGCACTCAAGATCCTCTCTATCTAGAGGGACATCCGAAGAGAATCGAGCAGGATTCTCAAATGCAGGAAGAACAAATTGTTGGCTCTCCAAAGAAAAAGAAGAAACATAAGGAGACTGACAATTCTAATGATCCTATTGCAGATGAAGAGCCAGCTGTTGATCCCAACAGTGTATCTATATCCGATGCTGAGACTGAAGACGGTGCTGAACCTGAAGGTAAGGATAGTGAGAAGAATGATCCGCGTGAAGTTCGAGAGAAAGAAGCACCTGACAAACGTAAGAGGTACACTAAAGAAGACTTCATCGCAAGAAAACATGGGAAGGAAAGAGAACCATGGGTGCAGAAGCCCATGCCCTTTCCAGGTAAGTCCATCAAATCCAAAGAAGAAGAGCATTACAATAAGTTTTGTGAGTGGATTAAACCTCTTTTTCTTCAAATTCCTTTGACCGAAGCTATTAAGTTACCTCCTTATTCAAAATATATGAAAGATATTGTCACTAATAAAAGAAAAGTACCTAATGAAGCATTATCTACTATGCTTGCTAACTACTCTTTCAGTGGCAAGATTCCTGAGAAGCTCGGTGATCCAGGTATACCCACCATTCCTTGCTCCATAATGAATAATTATGTCAAAACTGCTTTATGTGATCTTGGAGTAGGAGTGAGTGTTATGCATCTCTCTCTTTACGAGAGGCTTTGTTTAGAGAAACTAATTCCTACAGATATCTCCCTTCAGATGGCTGACAAGTCAACCGTTGTTCCGATAGGTATTTGTGAGGATGTTCCCATAGAGGTTGCTAATTGTTTAATTCTTACTGATTTTGTTGTGCTTGACATGCCCGAGGATGGGAGCATGTCCATTATTCTTGGTAGACCTTTCCTTAACACCGCAGGTGCTATTATTGATTGCAATAAAGGGAAGGTTACCTTCCATGTGAATGATAAAGAACACACGGTATATTTTCCGAAGAAGATCGACAGGAGGCATGCCCTCAACTCTATAGAGAATATCGAGATCGTGAAAATTGGAGAATGGGACTGTCCACTACAAGTGCCTCACAAATATAAAACTATCATGGTGGGGACAATGTCCATCAAATTAAAGGTTTAGTAACTACTTCGTAGGAGGTGAGACTTTTTGCTCTATATATCGCCTGTTTGTTGGTAAGACTTGATCAACCTTACTAGTAAACATGTTTTATATAGATAAAAAGTTGAGCTTGTTATGTTTTCATTTGTTTTTAGTTTTTGTCCTACTTGCTGTACCAAGTATTTATGTTTTGAAGCTTCACAATACTACTAACTGCTTCAAGTTTTTAGAGAGTTTCGCAGCTTTTTGAACTTCGAAAAAATTTCAAACAGTGAAGTTTTCAGAAAAATTCCAGAAAAATTATAATAAAACTTTCCACGTCGGGAGAGATCCAGAAAGTCCTGGGGCAGCCAGGGGGACCCACCAGTGGCCCAGGCGGCCAGCTGGCGCGGCCCAGCCCCTGGTCGCGCCCACAGGGCGCCTGGGGCCCACAGGACCCCCCTCCAGGTATGTCTTCTGCCTCTCTCTCTCTCTCTCTTTCTCCAAAAACGCGAGTTCTGCACTTGTTCCTGTGTTCTTGCTGTTCTTGGAGGCGATTCTTCGATCTCTCTCTACAGCCCCTCATTTGAGCTGAAATTTTGAGCAAATACTCCCTGGTATGTGACTCCTCGACCCCTCCAATTAGATTTTTGATTGGTGGCCTCATTTGTGACTATTTAGTAGTTCTTGGTGCTGTAGAGATGAGCTTGCATGCATGTGTAGAAAGTTATTTTCCAAGTTTTGATGCAAGTTTATGCCTTGGGCAAGTGAGTTGAGTAGTCTGCCTTAACTCATCTTGTTTTAATCCTCATTTTTGTAAATTGCAAAAAAAATCAGAAATGAGTTTGTTAGGAAGGGCAAAAGGGTGGCTTGAGAAGAGGAGGCCCGCACACTCCGATCGAGTTACTAGAGCCGTAGCTTCACCATCGACTGCTAGGGTGAGCTATAATGAAGATCATGTGCCCTTGGAGTTGTTGGAAGACACAAGTCCAGCACGTGCGATGACATTTCCATGTGATGAATTCCTCGAAGCTGCGGGAATCAAGGATGAGTTTTATAATCTTTGTGCTAATGCAGGTTTGACACGACTCGTCACGAGCCATGTTACCCAGTACCAAAAACTCACCTCCAGTTTCATTAACAGTTTTAGATATAATCCTGATTCAGGTGCTATTGAGTTTAAAATTTACAATGATCTTATCACCATGACTTTGGAAATTTTTTGTGAAATAATAGGTGTGCCGAACGTTGGGAGGACGGCTAGGATGGCCACTCAGCCCTCCGAGCTGAAAACCGTCATCAACTCTCTCTGCAGCATGGGTACGAGGGATATTCATCGGTCGAAGATCTCCAGCATCTTATTTCCTAACCTCAGGTATTTTGCATATTATATTGCCAGAGGGGTGTTAGCTCGTGAAAACACGAGCAACATTTCTGCTCCGGATATTGCTATCCTGGCAGCAGCCCTCTCAGGGAGGTCTGATTATAATCTGGGTGCCTTAATTGCTCGATGCCTTGCTATGAACGGTGACAAGGGGGACTTATATGGTGGCGTTTATGCCACACTTATCTTAGAACATCTTGGAGGCACCCCACACCCTGATGATAATCCTTTTACTTATTTAAGCTTTGATCTTGCTGCTATGAAAAGGCATAAGTTTGTCACCATGGGTTCTGAGCTTGATAATCTTGTTTATATCTTGCGTTTCGGAACTACCGCAGAACGCGAGATCTGTCTACCTGCACCTCTTTTGTTTGATTTTTCTCGCAGGAACGGATGGTCCTTTGATGTTGTCCAGTTCGATGAGTTCATGGTCCAGCATCAGTTTCATAACCCCATGGAGGGGGTTGTGCCCTACGAGGAGAAGCACGGTGAGTTACCACATTTTCAGGAAGAGACCGCCACCGAGTTTGGTGAAGGTTCTTCCTCTGTTTGGCGCTCGGAACCTTCCTCGTGGGAGACTCCGAGGAGTTCGGTGTACGCGCCAGCATCCTTCTATGACCCTTGGACTCACCACCATACCCCCGGAGCAGGAGGCTCCTGGGGGCAGTAGCTGCTACCATCTTAGGCCAAAAGCCTAAGCTTGGGGGAGTACGTGCCCCTCTTACTTTTCAATTGTATTATCCGTTTTATTCACTTTGATCTTTTCGAAGTTTTTGCCCGTTCTTCTTTATTTCTCTCTTTGCAAAAACAACAAAAAGATTTTCTCTTTCTTTTGCTTTTATTCAACCTTTGAAAAATCGAAAAAGATTTCCTTTCTCTCTTTAGTTTTCTTTGTTTTCAGAGTTCAGCTCGAGTCCGTGATGGCATTTAATTATATTTCCTACGTTCGATCGTGCAAGTGACAAGCAGTAATGACGAAGATCGACTGAAGGGAAGCAACAAGGAAGACCGGTATGAACTCTTTTTGTTTCTACTTTTGTACGTATGCATGTACTTATGATCTAGAGACCAGCTTGTAGCGACATAGTGCTATGTTTACAATGCTCTTTCAGTGGTTCATGCTTTCCTTGTGGCTAGTCTCGAATAACTAGAGTATATAATGTGTTATTGAAATGATCTACATGCATTGCACTGTTCATAGTCTGGTATACTAAGGTGGTATTTCCCTTTAGAGAATTTTTGGATTGACTTGGCACATGCTTACACATGTTAAGACTAAAAAGTCTACTCTGCCTTGATGATCTTTGAGTTTCAGAATAGTTATATCACTTTCATGCCCGATTCAATGTTGCTTTGTCGCTCTGCATGATTATGACCGTTATTGCTCTCTAGTTGGTCGCTTCCCAGTCTTTTGCTAAACTTCCACCTGTACTAAGCGGACTGACTGCTTGTGCATCCAAAATCCTTAAAACCAGTTATGACATATGAGTCCACTATACCTTCCTATACATGGTATTTACCTGCCATTCCTAACGAAGACTTTCGTGTACCATCTCGAAATTAATCAAAAGCATTTCTCTTTTTGTGCCTATGTTTTAGCTCATGAGGAAGTAGTAGTTAATTCATGATCTTTTTAAGTTGGACAAGTTTCACCCCTGGATTGCATGTCTAATGTGCAAACCCTTAATACGAGAAGGAACTGGCATCGAGTACGCCCGGCTCAAAAAGATAATATAACAAACAAACCCTCCTTCACGCTTTGTTCATGGGAAATCAGAAAACTTTGGCAGTGATAAACAAAGGAGATTAAGAGGATGTGATCGTCCTCATGCGGGAGCCGTTCCTCGAGACTTGTCCACTCAAAAAGTGATTGAGTTATCTACTAGCATTCGTTGACGAAATATGCACCTCTCAAAAACGTTTTTACCTCTGTTTCTAAAAACCAAGAGCTCTGGTACATGTTTAGTTTTTGTTTCCGATCACGGGTTTTCAACTTTGCCAACAAAAGCCACGGTTCGAGAGTCTTCACCTTCTTTCTTCAAAGCACTAACTAGGAGAGCATAATTGTCATTCTGAGTGTAATGTGCATTGTCCCAAAGTATTGCATTGTCTTCTGCATACTTGTGATATGATTTATTCTGAAATTCTTAGTTCTAGTCTCCTTTAAAACTCTGGAGGAGTTTCTGCATTTATGTTTTGCTTCACTCATGGAGACTAGCGAGATACCACCCTAGTATGCTCAAGCTATGTGCAATGTAATCTTGTCTTGATTTTCAGTAGTATATTATTTACTTTTAAGTATTTGTGACTAATCACTTGAAAGAAGGATTGCTCCTTGCATTGTCCTCATAGTACTGTTTTAATACTTGCTAGACTCTTTTCGTAGTACATGCTTATATACATCTAATGAAGCAAAAGAGTTTGTCAAAGTTTTCTTTCTCGCGTCCAGTCCGTTGAACTGAATTGCTTGAGGACAAGCAATATGCTAAGCTTGGGGGAGTTGATACGTCTCAAACGTATCTACTTTTCCAAACACTTTTGATATTGTTTTGACCTCATTCTTGCATGATTTGAACTAAACTAACCCGGACTGACGCTGTTTTCAGCAGAGCTGCCTGTATGTTTTTATTGTATGCAGGAAAACGGATTTTTAGGTATCTCAGAAAAATCCACGAAAAATCACAGAAAATCCACGCACCCGAAGGAACCAGGGGCCAGAAGAGGGGCCAGAGGGGGGCCAGGGGGTGCCCAGGCGCCCTATGGGCGCGCCCCCCCCTGGGCCGCGCCGGGGGGTCGCCTGGGTGGGGCCCACACCCCCTGGTGCCCTACTTTGCCTCGTATATTTACTCACGACGCGGAAACCCCAGATCAGAAGTTCTTTTCGCATTTTTCCGTCGCGGAGCCGCCGCCACCCTCTGTTCTTCCTCGGGAGGGCTAATCTGGAGGCTGAATTGGCCTCCGGAGAGGGGAGATCGTCGCCATCGTCATCATCATCACCACTCCATCATCCATCCATGACTTCTCCCTCCATGTGTGAGTAATTCCCCTGCTGTAGGCGAAGGGGATGGTAGGGATTGGATGAGTTAGATCATGTAGTAGTTTGTCAGATCGTTGGGGGCATGTTGCCTATCATCTACTATGGTGTTTATCATCTTTGCTTCAACTTGTTATTCTTAATGCTTGACACTTAGGGCCCAAGTGCCATGATCTCAGATCTGAACCATATGTGTTTGCATGAATATATTTGTGTTCGTGATCCTATGTATGAGTTATTTGCACCTATTACGGTTCGGAACCGGCGATCCCAAAAGTGACAGCTTGGGACACCAAAGGGGATGGTTCGTAGTTTGAGGATTACATGTATCCATTGAGTTCATTGCTTTGTTCCGGTGCTCTTTGACAGGAGGACCTTAATCTCCATAAGTTCCTTTTGGCCCCGTTCGTAGCGGGATGGTAGGACAAAAGATGTTGTGCAAGTTCTTATTGCAAGCACGTACAACTACCTACGGGATACATGACTAATGTTTGATATTTGCCTATATGATCATTAATTTTCCCTGTGCCGTGCCCCATGTTAGAATCTATCTCATCCATGCAGCGCCCAACCATCCATCTCCCTAGCCTACAGTGTTTTAAACCCTGCTTGTCACTAGTTGCTACATTTTCCATTTACCTTCACTATTTACTTTTGCTGTTTACTTTTACTTTCACTATTATCACTATCATATCACTGTTACCACTTATCTTTTGTTGCAAGTAAGTATATTTCAGGTGCGGTTGAATTGACAACTCAACTGTCAAAACTTATAAATACTCTTTGGCTACCCGTGTGTCGAATCAATAAATTGGGTTATTCTTACCCGCGAAGACTATCTCGATCCCTTACGGTTGAGGGTTATCACGTATCAAAAGTTCTTGTCTTGAGTCCACGAAGCACTTCAGCGTTCGCCCTCTCAGCTTGTCCATTGCTCCGGGGGTGTGCCATAGAAGCGAATGAGATTTTGCATCCGAGGGTATGAACATATTGGATGAAGGCGTGGCTCCTGAACTGGGTGCCGTTGTCAGTGACAATCCTTGTCGGAACTCGGAAACGACACACCAATTCTTTCATGAACTTGATAGCTGACAGAGTAGTCACCTTTCTCACGGCAGTCACTTCCGGCCACTTTGTAAACTTGTCAATGGCAACGAAGAAGAATTCAAAGCCCCCGATTGCTCGGGGGAAGGGGCCGAGGATATCGAGCCCCTAGACCGAAAATGGCCATGATAAAGGGATTGTCTGAAGAGCTTGGGTAGGCAGGTGTATTTTCTTGGAATGGAACTGGCAGGCTTCACAACTCATGACTAACTCAACCACATCTTGGAGGGCTATGGGCCAATAGAATCCTTGCCGGAATGCTTTCCTAACTAATGCCCTTGATCCAATGTGGGAGCCGCACATTCCTTTGTGAATCTCAGCCAGCAGTTCCTTTCCTTCCTCCCGGCAAACACACTTCAATTTCACGCCATTGGGCCTCCTTCTGTACAGAGTGTCGTCGACAAACTGATACATATTGGCCCTCCGGGCTACTCTTTCAGCTTCATCTTGATTGCCAGGCAGTTCTCCGGTTTGGAGGAAATGGACAATGTGCCTTGCCCAAGTTGGAGCCTGGGGCTCAGCAACGAGGACTAGCGGTACCTCCTTTGCTGTGGGAGCACCAGCCCCGTCCACGGGGTCCATAGGCCCGGCTGAGGGGGTGGTCCGACAGGCTGTGAGGAGTTGTTTCCAATAGGGTATCTCCCGGGAGCGGATAGCTTGACCGCGGGAAGCTTACCGTAGTCTAACCGGGCCATTGTGGCTGGTGATACGGAGGATTGAGAGAGATGGAGAACAAAAGTTCCCGGTTCCACATGAAGCTTCTGCGCAGCACACTTTGACAGGTGATCAACTATGTTTTTTTCCACATGGGGTACGTGCTCTGTTTGCAATCCATCAAAGTGCTCCTCCAATCTCCTCACTTCCTCGACGTATGCTTCCATCAATGGGCTTTGATAATCCTTGTTGACTTGTCTCACAACAAGCTGTGAATCTCCTCTAATGATCAACTTCTTAATTCCCAATTCTACTGCAATCCTGAGCCCGGCAAGGAGCCCTTCATACTCAGCTGTATTGTTGGTGGCTTCTTCCCGGGCAAAGTGCATCTAGGTGATGTACTTCAAGTACTCCCTGGACGGGGCAACAAGAAGCACGCCATCCCCTGCACCTTGTAGGGAAAAAGCACCATCAAAATACATGATCCATTCTTGGGGTGATTCCTTGCCGGGGATGGATATCTCTGTCCTTTCCTCATCAGGGGTTGGCGTCCATTCTGCAATAAACTCTGCCAATGCCCTTCTCTGAATAGTTGATGTGCTCTCAAACTTGAAACCAAAGCTGGACAACTCCAAAGCCCATTCCACTATTCTGCCAGTTGCCTCGGGGTTTCAGAGTATCCTTTGCAACAGAAAACTGGTAACAACCGTGATCTCATGGGCTTGGAAGTAGTGGTGTAGTTTCCTTGAGGCCATAATGAGACCAAAGATCAACTTTTGCACACCAAAGTACCTCGATCTAGCCCCCTGTAACAAGGAGCTGACGAGGTACACTGGGCGGTGCACCATTTTCTTCCTTGCCATGTCCCTGTGGTTATTTTCATTGTCGTTCTCATTGTTGTCCTGTCTCTTTTCTGACTCTGATGTTCTCTGTTCGGTCTCTGCCTCTTTCACCTCTCGTTGCGCTACCAAGGCTGCACTGACCACCTGGTTGGTTTCCACCAACTATAGTAATAAATTCTCTTGGGGTTTGGGCGCAACCAAGGTGTGTATGGACGATAGGTAGGCTTTTAACTCCTGCAGAGCTACATCTGCTTCCAGGGTCCACTTCATAGGCCCTGCCTTCTTGAAGACCTTGAAGAACATCAAGGCACGCTCAGTAGACTTGGAGATCAATCGGCTCAGAGCGGCAACGCATCCCGTCAAGTGCCTCACATACTTAACTGTCCTTGGCGCTTGGATATGCTCAATGGCCTTGATCTTGTCGGGGTTGGCCCTGATCCCCCGATGGGACACAAAGAATCCAAGCAGCTTGCCGGAGGGAACACCAAATACACACTTCCTCAGATTAAGCTTCAGATTGATCTTGCACAGATTAGCAAATGTCTCTTCCAAATCCTGGATAAGGGTGGCCTTATCCTTGGTTTTGACCACGATATCATCCATATAAATCTTCTATATTTCTGTGCAACTGTAGTTCAAAACTGATCTGGACTGCCCTTGCAAAAGTGGACCCGACACTCTTTAATCTGAATGGCATGCGGACAAAGCAATACGTGTTGGGGAACGTAGTATTTCAAAAAAATGCCTACAATCACACAAGATCTATCTACTAGATGCATAACAACGAGAGGGGAGAGTGTGTCTACATACCCTTGTAGACCGAAAGCGGAAGCGTCTAGTGACGCGGTTGATGTAGTCGAACGTCTTCGCGATCCAACCGATCCAAGCACCGAACGTACGACACCTCCGCGTTCAGCACACGTTCAGCTTGATGACGTCCCACGAGCTCTTGATCCAGTTGAGCTTCATGGGAGAGTTTCGCCAGCACGACGGCATGGTGACGGAGTTGATGAAGTTACCGACGCAGGGCTTCGCCTAAGCACCACAACGATATGACCGAGGTGTGTTTCTATGGAGGGGGCACCGCATACGGCTAAAACAATGTTGCTTGTGTGTCCTTGGGTGCCCCCTTCCCCCGTATATAAAGGAGCAAGGGGGTGGGCCGGCCGGCCCTATAGGGTGCGCTGGGAGTAGGTTTCCTACTCCTAGTAGGAGTAGGAATCCCCCTTTCCTATTCCTACTAGGAGTAGGAAAGGGAGAAGAAGAGGAAAAGGAGGGAGAGGGGCGCCTCCCCCAACTCCTAGTCCAACTAGGATTCCCTTGGGGGCGCGGCCAGCCATAGTGGGCTGCCTCTCTGTTCCCTCATGGCCCACTATGGCCCATACTCCCCCCGGGGGGGGGTCCGGTAACCCCTCCGGCACTCAGGATTTATCCGATAACACCCGGAACACTTCCGGTGTCCGAATATAGTCGTCCAATATATCAATCTTTATGTCTCGGACATTTCGAGACTCCTCGTCATGTCCGTGATCACATACGGGACTCCAAACTACCTTCGGTACATCAAAACTCATAAACTCATAATACTGATCATCATCGAACATTAAGTGTGTGGACCCTATGGGTTCGAGAACAATGTAGACATGACCGGGACTCATCTCTGGTCAATAACCAATAGCGGAACCTAGATGCTCATATTGGCTCCTACATATTCTACGAAGATCTTTATCGGTCAAACCGCATAACAACATACGGTGTTCCCTTTGTCATCGGTATGTTACTTGCCCGAGATTCGATCATCGGTATTACTATACTTAGTTAATCTCGTTACCGACAAGTCACTTTACTTGTTCTGTAATACATCATCTCGTGACTAACTCATTACTCATTTGCTTGCAAGCCTTATTATGATGTGTATTACCGAGAGGGCCTAGAGAAACCCCTCCGACACTCGGAGTGACAAATCCTATTCTTGATCTATGACAACACCACAAACACCTTGGAAGACACCTGTAGAGCATCTTTATAATCACCCAGTTATGTTGTGACGTTTTATAGCACACAAGGTGTTCCTCCAGTATTCGGGAGTTGCATAATCTCATAGTCGTAGGAACATGTATAAGTCATGAAGAAAGCAATAGCAGTAAAACTAAACGATCAAGTTGCGAAGCTAACAGATGGGTCTTGTCCATCACATCATTCTCCTAATGATGTGATCTCGTTGATCAAATGACAACTCATGTCTATGGCTAGGAAACATAACCATCTTTGTTCAATGAGCTAGTCTACTAAAGGCATACTAGGGACACTCTGTTTTGTCTATGTATTCACACATGTACTAAGTTTCCGGTTAATACAATTCTAGCATGAATAATAAACATTTATCATGATATAAGGAAATATAAATAACACCTTTATTATTGCCTCTAGGGCATATTTCCTTCAGTCTCCCACTTGCACTAGAGTCAATAATCTAGTTCACATCACCATGTGATTTAACACCAATAGTTTACATCCTCATGTGATTTAACACTTTATAGTTCACATCGCCATGTGACCAATACCCAAAAGTTTTACCAGAGTCAATAATCTACTTCACATCATCATGTGATTAACACCCAAAGAGTACTAAGGTGTGATCATGTTTTGCTTGTGACAGAGGTTTAGTCAGTGGGTCTGCCACATTTAGATCCGTATGTATTTTGCAAATTTCTTTGTCTACAATGCTCTGCACGGAGCTACACTAGCTAAATGCTCCCACTTTCAATATGTATCTAGATCGAGACTCAGAGTCATCCAGATTGGTGTCAAAGCTTGCATCGACGTAACTCTTTACGACAAACTCTTTATCACCTCCATAACCGAGAAATATTTCCTTAGTCCTCTAAGGATAATTTTGACCGCTGTCCAGTGATCTAATCCTAGATCAAAATTGTACACCCTTGCCAAACTCAGGGCAGGGGATACAATAGGTCTGGTATACAGTATGGCATACTTTATAGAACCTATGAGGCATAGGGAATGACTTTCATTCTCTCTCTATCTTTTGATGTGGTCGGGCTTTGAGTCTTACTCAACTTCACACCTTGCAACACAGGCAAGAACTCTTTCTTTAACTATTCCATTTTTGAACTACTTCAAAAACTTGTCAAGGTATGTACTCATGGAAAAAATCTTATCAAGTTTCTTGGTCTATCTCTATAGATCTTGATACTCAATATGTAAGCATCTTCACAGAGGTCTTTCTTTGAAAAACTTCTTTCAAACACTCCTTTATGCTTTCCAGAAAATTCTACATCATTTCCGATCGAAAATATGTCATTCACATATGTCGGCGTACTGGGAACCAGGGTACCCAGACTTGCTTGTCTGCGGGCCGCGACGCGCTCCTACTACGGCCTGGTACGGCCCAGCTGATCGACCAGCTGCCTAAGACCCTCGCGAGGGAGCTAAACCTCGCGAGGAGAACGATGTCAAGACCTCCTCAGGAGCGGCCTCAGCAAGGTGCTCCGGAGGGGCGGAGAATCCAAGGCCAAGCCTGCCTCAGGAGGATGCAGTGATGTCAGCAGTGACGCACCGCGCCAGCGGGTGCCAGCGCTCGCCAGTGGCGCAGTTACCATTTTGGTGCAAGGGGGACAGCGCAGCCGCAGGTTCCCGAGGAGCGGGGCAAAGGTTTCCTCATTGGTGCAACAAGACCGAAGACCGCAAGGACGATAAGGAGGATGTCACCGTCGAGCCCACCACCGCGTCACCGCCTGGTCCTTTTGCAGGCGAAGACTGCTTCTGTCGGGGTAGGAACGTCCTTGTGTTCCCGCTCAAAAATGGCCGTTGTGGGATCCCTTTCCACCTAAACATTTCGGGGGAAAAGGACCGTGGCCGCCTATATAAGTAGCTACGATTCCCACTGTGAAAGGGGACCGATCCATACAGTCAGCCACCACACAAGGAGCAAGAACACTTGCCTCTTGACCCTCTTGAGGTCGCCTCCTGAGATCAGGAACCATTGTACTAGCTCATGTTCCAGCTCGCCCGAGGCTAATCCACCAAAGCAGGAAGTAGGGTCTTACACCACACGGTGGCCCGAACATGTATAAACTCTTGTGTGTTCTATCTGTTGTTTGCTTGAATCCCCCCACCGAGACGAGAGCGAGGCGCTAGGTAGACATGAGCGGGAGAGATCTTCGTTCACGCCCCTGTGTTCGAACTTCTTGGGTTTTGCGGAGCCCTAAATCCGACATTTGGCGCGCCAGGTAGGGGGCGTGTCAAGATCTCGCCTCTCCGACGACCTCGTCCCGCTCTCGTCCATCGACCCCGCATCGCCCAGCTTCAATAAACCGCGACCAAGATGGTAGAGGCGCATCAGACACGTACGGAAGCCCGCGGCATCCGCGCCGCTCAGGCATCGCCCTTCGGCCGTGGGACTCGCCGCCACCCGGCCTTGATCGGGGCCGATGGCACGATGAGCATCACCGACCCTGTGACGCCCGAAGACCGACGTCCCAGAAGATTCCAGAAGATTCCAGATGTTCCGGGTTCTCCCGTGTGTTTCATTTGCGCTTGTGTTATTTATTTTGCATTGCATCATGTCATCATGCCATCATGTCAATAACCTTTGCATCTCAACTTAAATAAATCGTGTGGACCTTCGGTCTATTTAAATCGAAGGAAGAATGACTTCTCTTTATAACATATAAAAGCCTCTCAATATATTTAGGGAGATATACAAATAAATATTCCATTTGTTTGGAATTAACCATAACACACTTGCAAATATTCCCCATGCCTCATAATTCAAGTTTCACCCCTTTTCCTTGTCTATAATTCTTTTTCCCATTTATCGAGGTTCCTCCAAAAATTCGAACATTTTTGGACACTTCTAAATCTAGTCTTTGTTCAAACCTTTCGAATTAAATTCAAAGGATTTTGAATTTAATGTTTCATTCATGCCCACTTATATTTCCTGGGGTCAACCTTATTTTTTGTGAGTCCAGGGAATTTTACCCTTGTCCAAATTCTTTTTGCTACACTTCCTTTTTTTCTCCTTTTCTTCTTTGCTTTTTCTCTTCTTTTCTGTTTTAGAAAAGAGGAAGAATCGCAGAGGCCCAGTACTCCTCAGCCTTCTAGGCCAGCCGGCCCAATTCCCTCAGGCCCGACAGCCCGGCCTAACCTAGCCTGAGCCAGACCCCGTTTCCCCTCGATCGATCTCCTCCCAGTCCTCCCTCCCAGCGCCGCCGACCCCTCGACCCCGCATCCGATCTCCCCGCTCCCTCTCCTTCTTTCCCCCCAGGCCTCTTCTCCAGCCCCGCGCCACCGAGCCCGCACCCCCTCCATCTCCAGCCGCGGGCCTCGGCCCCGACGTCTCCGGGCGCCTCTTCCTCCGCGCCGGCGACGGTCGCCCCCAAGCACGACGCCCTGCCTCGAGACGTCCCTCCTCGCCTCGCCTCCCTCGTCCTCCTTCGCGCCCTCCAGGACGCCAGCGACGACTAGCGCCGCATGCCGCGCCCTCCATCTCAAGCCGTTCGCGCCATCGTCCGTCCCGAGCCGCCATGTTCGCACCCCGTTCGCCAGGCCACGTCGCCCTTCCTCGCCTCCAGCGACCAGAGCAGGCCGACACCTCTTCTCTAGGACGACGCCCCGGCCCCTGTCTCCTCGCCGGCCAGAGCCACCGCTCCCTTTAGCTCCGGAGTGCTGTCCAAATTATGTCATTCTTATTCCTTGGCTGTACCATTGCAGTTTCATATTCTTTTGGTTCGTAAGCTCTTGTTTCATGTCTTTTCAATCTTCAAGGTTCTCATAATGCTCCTTGTTCCTCTTTTCTAACGAAGTGTTTTCATCTTCGTTCATCTCCATTGTACTCTTATTCAACTTGTTTAACCTCTCAAGGTTCGTGGTTTCACTCGTCTGTCAAAGAAGCAACTTTGTTTTACCTCTTCCTCTTCCATTTTTACCGGTGCTATCTCTAGGATCTCGGGTCGAGATCCTCTGTTAGTGTGGGAGAGTTGTGACGCCCGAAGACCGACGTCCCAGAAGATTCCAGAACATTCCAGATGTTTCGGGTTCTCCCATGTGTTTCATTTTCGCTTGTGTTATTTATTTTGCATTGCATCATGTCATCATGCCATCATGTCAATAACCTTTGCATCTCAACTTAAATAAATCGTGTGGACCTTCGGTCTATTTAAATCGAAGGAAGAATGACTTCTCTTTATAACATATAAAATCCTCTCAATATATTTAGGGAGCTATACAAATAAATATTCCATTTGTTTGGAATTAACCATAACACACTTGCAAATATTCCCCATGCCTCTTAATTCAAGTTTCACCCCTTTTCCTTGTCTATAATTATTTTTCCCATTTATCGAGGTTCCTCCAAAAATTCGAACATTTTTGGACACTTCTAAATCTAGTCTTTGTTCAAACCTTTTGAATTAAATTCAAAGGATTTTGAATTTAATGTTTCATTCATGCCCACTTATATTTCCTGGGGTCAACCTTATTTTTTGTGAGTCCAGGGAATTTTACCCTTGTCCAAATTCTTTTTGCTACACTTCCTTTTTTTTCTCCTTTTCTTCTTTGCTTTTTCTCTTCTTTTCTGTTTTAGAAAAGAGGAAGAATCGCAGAGGCCCGGTACTCCTCAGCCTTCTAGGCCAGCCGGCCCAATTCCCTCAGGACCGACAGCCAGGCCTAACCTAGCCCGAGCCAGACCACGTTTCCCCTCGATCGATCTCCTCCCAGTCCTCCCTCCCAGCGCCGCCGACCCCTCGACCCCGCACCCGATCTCCCCGCTCCCTCTCCTTCGATCCCCCCAGGCCTCTTCTCCAGCCCCGCGCCACCGAGCCCGCACCCCCTCCATCTCCAGCCGCGGGCCTCGGCCCCGACGTCTCCGGGCGCCTCTTCCTCCGCGCCGGCGACGGACGCCCCCAAGCACGACGCCCTGCCTCGAGACGTCCCTCCTCGCCTCGCCTCCCTCGTCCTCCTTCGCGCCCTCCAGGATGCCAGCGACGACCAGCGCCGCGCGCCGCGCTCTCCATCTCAAGCCGTTCGCGCCATCGTCCGTCCCGAGCCGCCATGTTCGCGCCCCGTTCGCCAGGCCGCGTCGCCCTTCCTCGCCTCCAGCGACCAGAGCAGGCCGACGCCTCTTCTCCAGGACGACGCCTCGGCCCCTGTCTCCTCGCCGGCCAGAGCCACCGCTCCCTTCGGTTCTGGCCGCCGCGCCTCCTCCGCCTCGGTAAGAGCACAGCACCGGCGCGCCAAGGCTGAGCCCCCTCATGCAGCTCCCTGCGCGCCCCGGTCGTCCTCCTCACCGTCGCCATGCTCCAGCGCCTCGCCTCCTCTTCGCCTTGCTGCTGCCATGGCCTCGACGCCCCGGCTTCTGCTCCTTCGCTGCTCCGGGATGTTGCCGTGACCGAGACCGCCCCGTGTTTGTTTGTGGCTGTTGTTGTTTCTCCAAGGTCCTCGGGATGCGTCTAGTTCCTCTTCAAGATGAACGGCTACACGACGATGCGCCAAGTTCCACGAAGCATCAAGTTCAACTACGTGGAGATGCGTCAAGTTCCACTACACCATCATGCACGAGTACCACGACGAACGTTTGAAGCGCCAAGTACCGCTACGATCGGCGACTCGACAAGTACCACGACTACCGGATGCGTCAAGTTTCTCTCCGATGCCCAAGTACCCCTACACGGCGAAACGTCAAGTACCACTACCGTCGCAAGAACGAAAAGCCCCAAGTACCACGACACCGACCCGAACATCTATGAACGAATACAACTTCCACTACCGTCGCCCCGTGTACCCCGACCGCCTCGAGAACGTCTACTTCCACTACGTCCCTCGACGACTCGAACCCCTCCGAGAACAAATGTTCCGAAGGTATAACCCTGAGACGATGACCCGTGGTTGTTGCTTGTGTGTTGTATGAGATGTTCCCCTTGTGTGCACCGTGCCCGTTTCGCCTTTTGTCATGCTCCTCGGCTGCCTCGTCGCCGACTCGTGGGAACCCGGTGACGGGATCACCCCACCTTTTCATCTTGTTCGACTCGCTCTCCGTCATCTTTTGCACCGGACTCTCAACGAGTTACCGGAACCGAGATGTTGCGTTGCATCATTTTCGGATCGTTGCCGTGGCACCCTTTCTTTCCACCACAGAGACAAATACTTCTTATCTCTTCATGTAATGTTTAACTAAATTGCATAAACTTGATCATGTCATCCGCATCATGTTAACAACATTAATATGTGTGAATTGTCGTTTGCTTTAAATTGCTAAACATGCTCTTGGGGATTTTCCCGGAATTGTTGTTGTTATTTCTGGCCTCATTTAAAATGTCTAAATAGTATAGTTTTATTATGCATCACCTCTTGCCATGTTAAAAACATTTAATCTTGTCTTGTAAAAAAACAAGAGTCAATTAAATAATTAAAATGTGGTGTTTCGTCAATATGCAACTCGTTGCATATTGAGCTCCACTTAACTTGTAGTACTTGTTTGTGCACTTTGACATGCCATGCATATTTAAACCGGACATGCATCATGCTTGCTTGTGCATCATGACATGCTTATGCTTGTGTGTTTACCGTGTTGATTGCTTCTTTCCGGTATGCTTCTCTTGTTAGCTTCGGTTTCATTCCGGAGTTGTGAGGATTCGCTCGACTATGTTGCTCCGTCTACTTCATGGATCCGTTCTTCTTCCTTGCGGATTCCCAGGCAAGATGATCATACCCTTGGATACCTTTACTACCATTGCCATGCTTAGTTGTCTCGATGCTATCGTTACATGTCGTGCTACCCATCTTTTATGTCTGCCTCTCCTTGTTGCCATGAAACCTCTAACCTTTGAAACCTTCCTAGCAAAACCACTATTTGGCTATGTTACCCGCTTGCTCAGCCCCTCTTATAGCGTTGTTAGTTGCAGGTGAAGATGAAGTTCGTTCCAGGAGGGAACTTGTTGTTGGAATATCACAATATCTATAATTATTATTAACACACCTATATACTGGGCATGGGTGGAAGGCTTGGCCTTTTGCTCGGTGTTTTGTTCCACTCATGCCACCTTAGGCGCCGATAAACCGGCATTATGTTCCTTGATTTTGCGTTCCTTACACGATGGGTGGATGGGGACCCCTTGACAGTTCGACTTTGAATAAAACTCCTCCAGCAAGGCCCAACATTGGTTTTAATTTGCCTCATAATAACAACTTAATTAATTAATTATTTTGCATAGGGGGTCGCACCCTCGGGTTCTTAATTCTACATAGCAGGGGGGGCCAGTGTTGATGGTGTTGGTCCCAAACGGGGAGCCTGCGGGGCCACCACGGGGAAACTCGAGGTTTGGCTCCCGTAGCTTCGCCCATCCGGTCGTGGCCTGAGACGAGATACGCGCGGCTACTATCAGGGTGTCGGCACGCCGGGAGGTCTTGCTGGACTTGTTTTACCATTGTCGAAATGTCTTGTGCACCGGGATGCCGAGCCTGATCGGATTTCCCTAAGATAAGGAGTGATGATATTATATTTATCGCTTCAGCTAATCGTGAGAGCTTGTGATGGGCTAAGTTGGGACACCCCTGCAGGGTTATGATCTTTCGAAAGCCGTGCCCGCGGTTATGTTGCAGATTGGAATTTGTTAATGTCCGGTTGTAGAAAACTTGACAGAGGATCCGAAGTAAAACACACAACGGTGTGAGTAACCGTGAGTGTCTCTTTTCACTTTGAGAAGAGAACACGATGGGGTTATGTTTGATTCGTAAGTAGTTCAGGATCTTTAGCGATCACTACTAGTTGCGACCGTTTGCGTAGATGCTCATCTCATTCTTGTACTCGTAAGTTAGCCACCATATTATGCTTAGCCGCTGCTGCAACCTCACCACTTTACCTCTTCCTACCCACAAAGCTTTGCTAGTCTTGATACCCATGGTTATGGGATTGCTGAGTCCTCGTGGCTCACAGATACTACAACACCAGATGCAGGTTCAGCCGAGGAAGGTGCAGAAGATCGATCAGAACTCCACCGGGAGCTCGATGAAGATAGTGGTCGTATGCTTGTGACATTTTTCGACGATCAGTAGTGGTTTCTACTAGGATTCGATCTAGACCTGTGGTTTAACGTTATGTTTGGTATCTTGTCTTTTGGATCTTACCCTTAGATGGGATGTGCTGTTTTGAATGATGTCTTGCTTATGTAATGTATTGTGTGAAGTGGCGAGTGTAAGCCAACTATCTCCTTTTGCAATTTAATCCCTCTTTTACATGAGTCGTGCAAAGATACCAAACTTGTGATCATTCCAGAATGGGCTTATATCTTTACGTCGTGCCTCGACACGTAGGAGATATAGTCCCATCCTGGGCATTACAAGTTGGTATTAAGAGCTTTCTCCAACCTAGAAGCCCCCACTGATTGATCGAATCGTTGACGGTTGAGTCTAGGCACACACTTGAAAATGTTTTGAGTCCTATATATATATCGGAGAGTAGGATTTCTTCTGCTCCTCATCTCTTTTCACTCTCGTGAGGACTCCTGACGTTTACTCTTGCCTCTTCTACTTTCAAAAATTGCACCAATTTTTTTTAGGTTCACGCGAGTATTGTTTGGATTGTTCCGATGTCTTTGTCACGAGAACATTGTTCTCGATGCCTCCTATCATTAGGGGTTGTGGCAGTGTCCCGAGGAGTTGAGCTCCGAGGTGTTGTCGTCACAAACATATCGTGGCAGTACTAGAATACTTAAGACGGCCGACATCGAAAACTCTCCTATGCGGTTAGTGGCAAGATAACCCCGACATCACCCAGTACGGGGGAGGTAGTTCGGGAGTATTGCCATAGCTTGTATAGCGGATGCGTTTCGAAGGTCCGAGGTAAACGGTTTCCGGAGATAACTGGTTATGTGTTGAAGGATGGATACAGCTGGATGTAGGATTAGAGTTGAGTGCGCGATGATTCCCCTGTATCCCCAACACTTGATTGCATAACTAGAAACTTTCCGAAATTAATTGGTGGGTTCATCAAGTAGTTCTAGGCATTCTTCCAACGAGTGCATGATATGAAGTTCGGGGTTCTACATTGAGTGAAGTGGTTTTATGGGCTTGTTCCGATCGGGAGTTGCATCTTAAAGGGTCCTTGGCTATGCTGATCCGGGGATTGCAAAACCCTTTTGTAACACGTTCCATGAGCTTTTAGCACGAATATGTCGAACGAAGCTTCTATCTTGTATTTGTTCTATCTGCTCCTTGTTGCTTTTTATTTCCTTTTGTTCTCCCAAGTGGCTTCTCGACTAGTTGATGTACCTACGGAATTCATTCGTTCAATTCTCTGTTCGGATAGATATATTGCAACATAATCTTCTTCATAAACATAATCTTCTTCATAAACATATCTATCCTTTGTTCTTGTTTTGATTCTGGTATTCGAGTTGCTTCGATGTCAAATGTTGATTCCATACCTTTCCTTATCGGTGTTCTCATATTTCTATGGGAGTGCTAATTCTTCTTGACCATCGAGATTTTCATGTTAATTCCTTTTCAACCGGTGTGCCTTCTCTTCAAATTATTCCATACGGACGCCGTTGAGAAATCCGACGATTTGTCTGTTTTCATTCATCCCACAGGTCTTTTTCCAGGATCTTACCTGACTCTTCTTTTTCCGGAGAATTCTTTTCTAGTGTGACGTAAGAATGATTTCCATCAGTCACATGCCTTCTCCAAGCTTGTTTTCAATTACTTCCATCTTTTGCTCCACCTTCCTCTTGTCATTCGTCCGGAGTATCTCGAAATGCTTCATGGCATTTCTCGTCTTCACTCTCAACATTTGAAGATCGGAGAAGAGTTTCTCTTAAATTTTGACCTGTTCTCTTGATGAGTTGTGGTTTTAGCTTCATGCCACCCTCATTATTGTTCAGATTGTGAGGAATTCTTTTATACCCATCCGAAGCATTTCATGAATTATTTTCTTTGTGATCCTCCGAAGGCCATCATTTCAGATGATTTCTTCGTTCTAAGTTTTAAACTTCGTCCTCCAAATATTCTTCATTGATGTCTCTTCGTTCGTCTCCATATTCTTACGGTGGTTCTTTCAAGATTATTCTTCCGTTGTTATCGTATTAATTGATTTGTTCTTTTCACAATCCTACCGGTGGTTCGTTGAAGATTTACCCAAGCTTGTGCGAGATCTCTCTTAATTCTTTCCAACGAGAATAAGTAGTATGCCAAACCCTTTGCTTGTCGTCAATTTAATTTGATGAAGGATATGCATAACATAATTCTTATTCTTATTTCATCCAAGTGGATTAATCCCTTTGTTAGAGTTTATTCATGAGGAATAAATTCTAGGCTTCAAGTTGTTCATCTTGTTTTCCGGAGCTCCAAGTTATTTCAATTATATCATTTCAAAGCTCCATCTAATTCATCGCGGGCCTTGAATCTTATTCTTTTCATCTTTCGCTTCTCATGCTTTTCATTACCGGAGTTCTCATGGTGGTTCATCATGTTTTAATTCATCCTCGAAGTCTTCATCAAGATTCTTGTTGGACCTCAAGCATTCTTCATCATGCTTTCCAAGTGCAATCCGTTCTACCTTATCTTTTCAGATGGTGTTATGTCATTCTTGACAATTCCTTCATGTTTTATGATTCACGAGTTATCAAGAATGAGTTATTTAAAACCATTTTTTTCCTTGTCCAGGAGATCTTTTAAACTCTTCAATTATTTGTTGGAGTTATCTTGGGTTATAATTCACCTAAAAGCTTTCCCTGAGAATTGTTGCTAATTATGGTGCTTATAAATGACCCAAGTTCTTCATTTATCTTTCTGGTGAAATAAGTTTATCGTCCCCTTGTTGATCTCAATCCAATCAAATATTTCCGTTAGTGGCTGGTTGTCACCTCATAACTTTGAGATGTTTTCCATAAGCCCACATCAAGCTTATTCGTTTTTGTTGTTGATTATTTTTCAACAACTCCGTTCAGCCCTTCTTCGTAAGGATGTTTTTCATATTCATTCGTGGGAGAAGTTGTCATTTTCTTCTCCGTTCAAGTCTTTCATTGATTTATATGCTATTCTTTCATTCCGGAGGCATTGTGATGTTGCTCTCTTCAAACCATCATCTCGTTTTATCGAGATCATGTTCTTTCCCTTGCTTATCATTTAACCGGAGTGTTGTATTCTTCATTCTAGTTCCGTCATCTTATGAAGTTTTGCCTCTCTTTTTTTAACCGGAGTGCTGTCTGAATCTTTCTTACCCCTTGTGCCATTCTTCAATTGTTTCGGAGGCAATATGCTATTGATTTCATCAAGTACCACCCCATCTCCTCAAGTTCTTGTGAATTCCTTCCATTTTCAGACGGAGTGCTGTCCAAATTATGTCATTCTTATTCCTTGGCTGTACCATTGCAGTTTCATATTCTTTTGGTTCGTAAGCTCTTGTTTCATGTCTTTTCAATCTTCAAGGTTCTCATAATGCTCCTTGTTCCTCTTTTCTAACGAAGTGTTTTCATCTTCGTTCATCTCCATTGTACTCTTATTCAACTTGTTTAACCTCTCAAGGTTCGTGGTTTCACTCGTCTGTCAAAGAAGCAACTTTGTTTTACCTCTTCCTCTTCCATTTTTACCGGTGCTATCTCTAGGATCTCGGGTCGAGATCCTCTGTTAGTGTGGGAGAGTTGTGACGCCCGAAGACCGACGTCCCAGAAGATTCCAGAACATTCCAGATGTTTCGGGTTCTCCCATGTGTTTCATTTTCGCTTGTGTTATTTATTTTGCATTGCATCATGTCATCATGCCATCATGTCAATAACCTTTGCATCTCAACTTAAATAAATCGTGTGGACCTTCGGTCTATTTAAATCGAAGGAAGAATGACTTCTCTTTATAACATATAAAATCCTCTCAATATATTTAGGGAGCTATACAAATAAATATTCCATTTGTTTGGAATTAACCATAACACACTTGCAAATATTCCCCATGCCTCTTAATTCAAGTTTCACCCCTTTTCCTTGTCTATAATTATTTTTCCCATTTATCGAGGTTCCTCCAAAAATTCGAACATTTTTGGACACTTCTAAATCTAGTCTTTGTTCAAACCTTTTGAATTAAATTCAAAGGATTTTGAATTTAATGTTTCATTCATGCCCACTTATATTTCCTGGGGTCAACCTTATTTTTTGTGAGTCCAGGGAATTTTACCCTTGTCCAAATTCTTTTTGCTACACTTCCTTTTTTTTCTCCTTTTCTTCTTTGCTTTTTCTCTTCTTTTCTGTTTTAGAAAAGAGGAAGAATCGCAGAGGCCCAGTACTCCTCAGCCTTCTAGGCCAGCCGGCCCAATTCCCTCAGGCCCGACAGCCCGGCCTAACCTAGCCTGAGCCAGACCCCGTTTCCCCTCGATCGATCTCCTCCCAGTCCTCCCTCCCAGCGCCGCCGACCCCTCGACCCCGCATCCGATCTCCCCGCTCCCTCTCCTTCTTTCCCCCCAGGCCTCTTCTCCAGCCCCGCGCCACCGAGCCCGCACCCCCTCCATCTCCAGCGGCGGGCCTCGGCCCCGACGTCTCCGGGCGCCTCTTCCTCCCCGCCGGCGACGGTCGCCCCCAAGCACGACGCCCTGCCTCGAGACGTCCCTCCTCGCCTCGCCTCCCTCGTCCTCCTTCGCGCCCTCCAGGACGCCAGCGACGACTAGCGCTGCATGCCGCGCCCTCCATCTCAAGCCGTTCGCGCCATCGTCCGTCCCGAGCCGCCATGTTCGCACCCCGTTCGCCAGGCCACGTCGCCCTTCCTCGCCTCCAGCGACCAGAGCAGGCCGACACCTCTTCTCTAGGACGACGCCCCGGCCCCTGTCTCCTCGCCGGCCAGAGCCACCGCTCCCTTTAGCTCCGGCCGCCGTGCCTCCTCCACCTCGCTAAGAGCACAGCACCGGCGCGCCAAGGACGAGCCCCCTCGTGCAGCTCCCTGCGCGCCTCGGTCGTCCTCCTCACTGTCGCCATGCTCCAGTGCCTCGCCTCCTCTTCGCCTTGCTGCTGCCATGGCCTCGACGCCCCGGCTTCTACTCCTTCGCTGCTCCGGGATGTTGCCGTGACCGAGACCGCCCCGTGTTTGTTTGTGGCTGTTGTTGTTTCTCCAAGGTCCTCGGGATGCGTCGAGTTCCTTTTCAAGATGAACGGCTACACGACGATGCGCCAAGTTCCACGAAGCATCAAGTTCAACTACGTGGAGATGCGTCAAGTTCCACTACACCATCATGCACGAGTACCACAACGAACGTTTGAAGCGCCAAGTACCGCTACGATCGGCGACTCGACAAGTACCACGACTACCGGATGCGTCAAGTTCCTCTCCGATGCCCAAGTAACCCTACACGACGAAACGTCAAGTACCACTACCGTCGCAAGAACGAAAACCCCCAAGTACCACGACACCGCCCCGAACATCTACGAACGAATACAACTTCCACTACCGTCGCCTCGTGTACCCCGACCGCCTCGAGAACGTCTACTTCCACTACGTCCCTCGACGACTTGAACCCCTCCGAGAACAAATGTTCCGAAGGTATAACCCTGAGACGATAACCCGTGGTTGTTGCTTGTGTGTTGTATGAGATGTTCCCCTTGTGTGCATTGTGCCCGTTTCGCCTTTTGTCATGCTCCTCGGCTGCCTCATCGCCGACTCGTGGGAACCCGGTGACGGGATCACCCCACCTTTTCGTCTTGTTCGACTCGCTCTCCGTCATCTTTTGCACCGGACTCTCAACGAGTTACAGGAACCGAGATGTTGCGTTGCATCATTTTCGGATCGTTGCCGTGGCACCCTTTCTTTCCACCACGGAGACAAATACTTCTTATCTCTTCATGTAATGTTTAACTAAAGTGCATAAACTTGATCATGTCATCCGCATCATGTTAACAACATTAATATGTGTGAATTGTTGTTTGCTTGAAATTGCTAAACATGCTCTTGGGGATTTTCCCGGAATTGTTGTTGTTATTTCCGGCCTCATTTAAAATGTCTAAATAGTGTAGTTTTATTATGCTTCACCTCTTGCCATGTTAAAAACATTTAATCTTGTCTTGTAAAAAAACATGAGTCAATTAAATAATTAAAATGTGGTGTTTCGTCAATATGCAACTCGTTGCATATTGAGCTCCACTTAACTTGTAGTACTTGTTTGTGCACTTTGCCATGCCATGCATATTTAAACCGGACATGCATCATGCTTGCTTGTGCATCATGACATGCTTATGCTTGTGTGTTTACCGTGTTGATTTCTTCTTTCCGGTATGCTTCTCTTGTTAGCTTCGATTTCGTTCCGGAGTTGTGAGGATTCGCTCGACTATGTTGCTCCGTCTACTTCATGGATCCGTTCTTCTTCCTTGCGGATTCCCAGGCAAGATGATCATACCCTTGGATACCTTTACTACCATTGCCATGCTTAGTTGTCTCGATGCTATCATTACATGTCGCGCTACCCATCTTTTATGTCAGCCTCTCCTTGTTGCCATGAAACCTCTAACCTTTGAAACCTTCCTAGCAAAACCACTGTTTGGCTATGTTACCCTCTTGCTCAGCCCCTTTTATAGCGTTGTTAGTTGCAGGTGAAGATGAAGTTCGTTCCAGGAGGGAACTTGTTGTTGGAATATCACAATATCTATAATTATTATTAACACACCTATATACTGGGCATGGGTGGAAGGCTTGGCCTTTTGCTCGGTGTTTTGTTCCACTCATGCCACCTTAGGCGCCGATAAACCGGCATTATGTTCCTTGATTTTGTGTTCCTTACACGATGGGTGGATGGGGACCCCTTGACAGTTCGACTTTGAATAAAACTCCTCCAGCAAGGCCCAACATTGGTTTTAATTTGCCTCATAATAACAACTTAATTAATTAATTATTTTGCATAGGGTGTCGCACCCTCGGGTTCTTAATTCTACATAGAAGGGGCAGCCAGTGCTGATGGTGTTGGTCCCAAACGGGGAGCCTGCGGGGCCACCACGGGGAAACTCGATGTTTGGCTCCCGTAGCTTCGCCCATCCGGTCGTGGCCTGAGACGAGATACGCGCGGCTACTATCAGGGTGTCGGCACGCCGGGGGGTCTTGCTGGACTTGTTTTACCATTATCGAAATGTCTTGTGCACCGGGATGCCGAGCCTGATCGGATTTCCCTAAGATAAGGAGTGATGATATTATATTTATCGCTTCAGCTAATCGTGAGAGCTTGTGATGGGCTAAGTTGGGACACCCCTGCAGGGTTATGATCTTTCGAAAGCCGTGCCCGCGGTTATGTGGCAGATTGGAATTTGTTAATGTCCAGTTGTAGAAAACTTGACAGAGGATCCGAAGTAAAACACACAACGGTGTGAGTAACCGTGACTGTCTCTTTTCACTTTGAGAAGAGAACACGGTGGGGTTATGTTTGATTCGTAAGTAGTTCAGGATCTTTAGCGATCACTACTAGTTGCGACCGTTTGCGTAGATGCTCATCTCATTCTTGTACTCGTAAGTTAGCCACCATATTATGCTTAGCCGCTGCTGCAACCTCACCACTTTACCTCTTCCTACCCACAAAGCTTTGCTAGTCTTGATACCCATGGTTATGGGATTGCTGAGTCCTCGTGGCTCACAGATACTACAACACCAGATGCAGGTTCAGCCGAGGAAGATGCAGAAGATCGATCAGAACTCCACCGGGAGCTCGATGAAGAGAGTGGCCGTATGCTTGTGACGTTTTTCGACGATCAGTAGTGGTTTCTACTAGGATTCGATCTAGACCTGTGGTTTAACGTTATGTTTGGTATCTTGTCTTTTGGATCTTACCCTTAGATGGGCTGTGCTGTTTTGAATGATGTCTTGCTTATGTAATGTATTGTGTGAAGTGGCGAGTGTAAGCCAACTATCTCCTTTTGCAATTTAATCCCTCTTTTACATGAGTCGTGCAAAGATACCAAACTTGCGATCATTCCAGAATGGGCTTATATCTTTAAGTCATGCCTCGACACGTAGGAGATATAGTCCCATCCTGGGCATTACAGACCCGCCGCCGGCGGACTGGCAGCACCCACCGCCCACTCGACACCAAGGCCGCGCGGTGGCACGGGCCGCCGAGCACGAGGCAGCGAGCTCACGGGACCGGCGCCAAATGGCGAACATGAGGGCCGCACTACTGGTGGCAAGGGAACTGCTAAGGTGCTGGTTGCTCGATAGCGGGCATGCCGCGCTACTCCTCAGGGTGGCCGAGCTCCTCGAGGCCGCCAACTCCGGAGCCAAGCCATTCTGCTTCCAGATGACGACGGCAGGGACCGGGTGCCGCCTCATCCGCACCCGGTCGCCCGTATGGTCAAGACCCACGGCGACCTACGAGGGCGGCATGGGGTATGATCCGCTGAACCCTGTGTATGACACCCCCCTCTGCCTCGAAGCCCTTTGTACTCAGGTACCGCTCCCTGAGTACATGGGGTATGATGTAGGGTGGAACCCTAATCGGCAGATCTTTCACGAACGGAGTTTATCCCACAACGAACATGGAGAACACAAGGAGGAAACGGAGGAAAACACGAGGAGAAACGCTCAAATCAACACAAATACGGTCACACAGGTGCTAGATCCACGATACACATCAAGATACACGATCCATAGTCAACAACGGTGATATAAAGGTAGTCTTCTCCCGGAGGAGGTCTTGAGTTATCCCTTGGGATCTTCTCCGACGTGGAGGTCTTGAATCCGAGGTGGATCTTCTCCGAAGAGGCGGCGGTCTCGTAGGAGAGGAACCACTGAGGCCTATGATGAGCTATCCAAAAGCTACCTCGAAAGGATGGAAGTCAACGAGTGTATATTACATGAGATGACGCCGTCGGGGCGGACGTCCGCTGGTTACCGGACGTCCAGTGGTTCCGGAGGGACCGGACATCCGGTAATCCTCGGATGTCCGCTATTTTGTTCTGTGGTCGATGTCACGGACGTCCGGGGGCTTCCAGTCGTCCGGTCGTCTGGGAGTCGCCGGTCGTCCAGTGGACGCCGGTCGTCCGGTGCCTGGAAGTCGCCGGTCGTCCGGTGTTGGCCGGACGTCCGATGCATGTAGCATCTTCAGCCTCCCTTCTTCTTGTTCCAAGCACTTGTCGAATTCGCCGTCTTGACCATTGTGCAGAGCTGTCCCGTGGCCTTCACCCAAGTACCTGAGTATGCACAGAGTTTCTGATGAGGGTAGAAGCCATATCTCGTGTGAATCGGAAAGATGTCTAGAGAGGAGCGAAGTCACCTCGGTCTCGAGAGCTCTTGCACGGGCTCGAGTCATTGGTCCTTTGAGCACTTGGTGACGCGATGAACGGTCCATGGGGATGACCTTAGGATGCTCCGCATCATCTCCCCTCCCTTGGGAAATATCCGACCTCGGATCGAAATCTTCATCACCATGGAAAGGAGATAGGTCCTTGATGTTGAAAGTATCGCTCACGGAGTACTTGTCTCGTGGGATGTCGATCTTGTAGGCGTTGTTGTTGTAGCGTGCGAGCACCTTGAAGGGTCCGTCGGCGCGAGGTAGTAGTTTGGACTTGCGCTCGTGTGGGAAATGGTCCTTGCGAAGATGAAGCCAAACAAGATCTCCCGGTTGGAACACCATTGGTGCCTTGTTGGCGTTGAGCTTGGTGGCGAGACGATGGACTTGTCGCTCGATCATTGCTCTTGTATCTTCGTGCACCTTCTTGAGATGGCTTGCTCGTGCACTTGCGTCCATGTTGATGCGCTATTGTAGAGGTAGAGGTAGGATGTCCAATGGGGACAACGGGTTGAAGCCGTAGACGATCTCGAAGGGGGGCTTGCCGGTAGTCGAATGTCTTGCGCGGTAGTAGGCGTACTCGGTGATGGGCAAGCATTGCTCCCATTCCTTGATGTTCTTCTTGATCAACACGCGAAGAAGCGTCGAAAGTGTGCAATTCGTCACCTCCGTTTGGCCGTCGGTTTGTGGATGGTACGCCGAAGAGAAGAGGAGCTTGATTCCGAGTTTGGCACATAGGGTTTTCCAAAAGTAGCTCAAGAACTTGACGTCTCGGTCCGACACGATCGTCTTGGGCACGCCGTGAAGACGAATAACCTCCCTACAAAAGAGAGTTGCAACATGTGAAGCATCGTCTATCTTGTTACAAGGAATGAAATGAGCCATTTTAGAGAATCTATCTACCACAACAAGCACGGAATCTTTGCCATTTTGAGTCCTAGGAAAACCCACTATAAAATCCATGCTTATGTCTTCCCATGGATGGTATGGAATACGAAGTGGCATGTAAAGACCGTGAGATTGAGCTTTGGACTTAGCTTTGCGGCATGTAGAACATCGGTTGGTGAGGCGTGAGACGTCACGGAGCATCTTGGGCCAAAAATAGTTCTTGGAGAGCGTAGAGAATGTATTGTCACGTCCAAAGTGCCCCATGAGTCCTCCTCCATGCGATTCCTACAAAAGGAGCAAACGAAGCGAAGACTCGGGAATGCAAAGTTTGTTAGATCTCATAAGATATCCATCCTTAATGTAGTAACGTTCCCAAGAAGTGTGAGTCAAACACTTAGCATAAGGATTTGCAAAGAAAGGATCATGCTCATATAAATCTTTTATGTGCTCAAAGCCAATAACATTGAACTCAAGTTGCGTAACAAGCATGCATTTGCGGGAAAGCGCGTCCGCCACAACATTTTCTTTGCCTTTGATGTACTTGATGACATAGGGAAACGACTCAATGAACTCACTCCACTTAGCATGACGCTTGTTTAACTTAGTTTGACCCTTGAGATACTTGAGAGTCTCATGGTACGTATGAAGAATGAATTCATGAGGTCTAAGATAATGTTCCCAAACACGTAAAACTCTCACCAAGGCATAAAGCTCTTTGTCATAAATGGGGTAGTTAAGTTGCGCTCCGGATAGCTTCTCGCTAAAGTATGCGATTGGGCGCTTTTCTTGCATAAGCACGCCACCTATGCCGGTACCACTAGCGTCACAATGAATCTCAAAAGGTTTATCAAAGTTTGGTAGGGCTAGAAGTGGTGCGTGGGTAAGCAAGCTTTTTAGCTCATTGAACGCGGTGTCTTGTGAAGTACCCCAAATGAAGGGTGCGTTCTTCTTGCTCAAGGCGTGTAGAGGCATAGCAATAGTGCTAAAGTCCTTCACAAAACGTCGGTAGAAACCGGCTAGACCAAGGAAACTACGCACTTGCATTAGATTCATTGGTTGAGGCCATGTTTTAATTGCTTCAATTTTAGTTTCATCAACGTGAACACCTTGTGAAGAAACGACAAATCCTAGGAAGACGACCTTGTCAACGCCAAAAGTGCATTTCTCCATGTTAGCATATAAGCGCTCTTTTCGAAGGGTTTGTAAAACCATACGGATGTGTATCACATGGTCCTCTAGCGTCTTGCTAAAAACGAGGATGTCATCAAAGTAAACCACTACAAAGACACCTATGTAGGGTCGTAGACAAAAATGCATAAGACGCATAAATGAACAGGGTGCTTCCGATAAACCCATTGGCATAACAAGCCACTCATATAACCCAAATTTGGTTTTGAAAGTCGTTTTCCACTCATCACCCTCTTGAATGCGAATTTGGTACTAACCACTTTTAAGATCAATTTTCCAAAAGATTGTGCAACCACATAATTCATCAAGCATGTCGTCTAAGCGTGGGATAGGATAACTGTATCTAACAGTGATAGCATTTATAGGTCGACAATTGGAGCACATGCGAAAACTTCCGTCTTTCTTAGGCACGAGAATAACCGAAACGGCGCAAGGGCTTAAGCTTTCACGTACATGACCTTTTTCGATGAGTTGTTGTACTTGCCGTTGTATCTCCTTGGTTTCCTCGGGGTTGACGCGGTAAGGAGCCTTGTTTGGAAGTGGTGTGCTGGGTATGAGGTCGATGCGGTGTTCGATTCCGCGAAGTGGAGGTAGACCCGGAGGTAGCTCATCGGGAAAGATGTCCGAGAATTCCTGCAACAATTGAGACAACACTAAAGGTAGAGGTGGTGAAGTGTTAGTAGGTTTGGCTTCCCCTTTGCATAAAAGCACAAGGTGAAAGACACTCGATGGGTTCTCACACACTTCTCTCATCTCACTTTTGGTGGCAAATAGCACTAGTTGCTTCTTGTCGCTCATCGTGGAGTCGTTCATATTTGGCTTGTGGCTCTCACTCTCCTTTTGGTGGCTCTCTCTCTCACCATTCTCTCCACGATGGTTGGTAGGTAAGTGTTTGTCGGCGGCTACTTGACTTGGAGACATTGGTCGGAGCACGAATTCCTTGCCCTTCATCTTGAAGCTATAGTGATTTGTCCGTCCATTGTGTGTGACTCCACGATCATATTGCCATGGATGTCCAAGAATAAGGTGGCACACGGACATGGGGATCACATCACATTCAAGAGTGTCCTTGTAGGCGCCTATCTTGAAAGAGACTTGCACGGTGTGCTCGACTCGAAGAATTCCGGCGTCGTTGAGCCATTGGACCTTGTAGGGGTGAGGATGCTTCGTCTTGACCAATTGAGGCTTGTCGCATAGCTCTTCTCTTGCCAAGTTATGGCAACTTCCTCCATCGATGATAACCTTGACGGAGAGTCCATTGATGTCAGCCTTGGTATGGAAGATGTGACATCGTTGGTCGTCATCTTGTTGATGTTGGAGTGTCAAGACCTTGGAGACAACAAGGTTAGGACTTGAGTCATTGTCGCAAAACACTTGATGGTCTTCTTCTTCATTCACTTGGCGATGCATAGCCACATGTTCAAGTGCATCCATCTCATCATCGCTCACTGAGTCATAAGATCTGTCATCATTGATGATCATGGTGCGAACGGTCTTGCACTCAAATGACTTGTGGCCTCGTCCTTGGCACTTGAAGCATTTGATGGAACTCGTCTTGGAGTTGTCCTCGGTTGGAGTTGTAGATGATGAAGTTCTTGGCTTGAAGTTGTTGGTAGAAGGTGGACGACTCGATGTAGTCGCATTCTTGTAGATTGACTTGTCGCCGAAGTTTGTAGATGGCTTGGTAGAGGTAGGAGGAGTAGCCGAAGTCGTTGAAGCTTTGTTGTAGGAGCCGAAGTTCTTGGAGTTGAACTTGGAGTACTTGTAGTCCTCTTGAACTTGTCGCTCTGCTTTGGTTGCTTGGTGTACTAGCTCGAGGAGATTGGTGTACGGTTGAAAGTCCGCAATCTTCTTGATAGGATAGTTGAGTCCATTCAAGAATCTCGCCATTGTTTGCTCTTCATCTTCTGTGATGTTGGCTCTTATCATGGCAATCTCCATCTCCTTGTAGTACTGTTCAACGGACTTGGTACCTTGCTTGAGGAGTTGTAGCTTCTTGAACAAGTCACGGTTGTAGTGAGTAGGCACAAAGCGTGCTCTCATGACTTCCTTCATTTGAGCCCAAGTGGTGATAGGAGGCTCGCCTTTTGCTTCCCTTCTCTCTATGATTTGCTCCCACCATATGAGAACATAGTCTTCGAACTCAAGGGATGCCATTGCGATCTTCTTCTCTTCATCGAAGATGTGAAGGCGAAAGATCTTGTCAACCTTCAATGCCCATGAGAGATAGTCTTCGGGATCAATGCTTCCGAAAAACTTTGGCATGGTGAACTTTAGCTTGCCATAGCGATGCTCTTCATTGTTTCCTTGCCTATTGGGAGGGCGTTCTTGATTTTGACGGTTGGCAATATCATGTTGCTCTTGGCGTAGTAGATGTCCATTGTCTTGGTGTACTTGTCGAGCTTGTGGTTCTTGTTGGGCTTGTTGCTCTTGTCGCGCTTGAGGAGGAGCTTCTTCTTGCATTCTTGCTTGGTGGCGTCTCTCTTGCATCTTATCGCGAAGGAAATCCTCTTCTTGACGAGTGTGTTGAGTGCGAGCTGCCACATTGCGATGTGCATCACGTAATGCTTGTTGCGCCTCAAGAGCTTGAGTTTCTCGACGTTGATGTGCTTGGCGATTAGCTTCGGCATCTTGTTCTTCTTGGTATTGACGTGCTCGCTCTTGTTGTTGTTGGCGTAGTCGTTGCCGTTCTTGTGCTTGCTCAAGTGTAGCTTGGTTTTGACGATGTCGACTTTCTTGCTCTTCAAATAGCTCTTGTGAACTCTTGTCATGAAGTGGATCTCGGATGTCATGTCGAGCTTGACGTGCGGCTTGACGAAGAGTGTTTGATGTAGGGGTACTTGAGCCATCCGTGGAGTCGGTATGTCGACTTGAGCGGATTCGTCTTTGAGAAGATGTGGAAGAAGAACGTCGGTTGACTATCAAAGTCTGGAGCTCATCGAATTGAGTAGACATGTTGGTGTTGATGATGTCGAATTGCTCTTTTGTTCTTGCTTCAAATTGGCGCGCGTCCTCGGTGACTTGACCAATGTACTCGCGCATAGCTTCACTTTCTTGATGGAGAGCTCGTTGGACACCGAAGAGATGTAGTTTGGTGACGTAGTTGTTCGCTTCTTGAGGATCATCGAAGATCGGGTTGGAAGATGTACTTGGCCTATCCATCATCACAAGCAAGTATGTGAGTGGGAGAAAGGAGAAGACAATACCAAATGTACCTTAACCGAAGTTGAAAATGGATCAATGATCACTCAATAATGTAACCCGGAAATAGCACTATTGGTACCACTTTGTGTCGATTCTCACACCTACACAAGTAAATCTTTGAGAGGAGCTTGGTTAGGATGGTGGCACAAATTCAGTGCAATCGTCAAAGTGACTCAAAGATGTTGAAAATGGTTCACAATTTGCTCATGCAACAAGTAGATCACTAGCAAAGTAGCACACGGAACACACGCACGGATAGATAAATGTGGTTGTGCAACCAAGGAGGAGCAAAAATGTGGAAACCACGGAAAATGCTCGTGTTGCACAACACTAGAGAGACGCTAACCGATTGCTTAATAGGCGGATACGCACTTGTGCACGACCTATAAGAGGCAAAACGTAACGACTAACTATCACAAGTATGCTATGAGTGTAAGATGTGCCTATGCTTGAGCACAAGATGGTATTGCTATCTTATATGATCTCTTTTGATGCAAGGCGTATGATGCTATTGTTGTTTTGCTTATAAGATTTGGTGGCTCTTTTTCTTAAAAGCTTGTGAGCTCTTTCTTTGGATACTTATGCATGCTTCTCGGATCAAGGTAGCTATTGTGTATGCGGGCCACTCTTGTGGCACACGGAGATATGATGATATGGTATGCAATATCTATGACTATCACTAATGTGCACAAGTGGCGTGGCCCGACAATACTCAAATGGCTAGTCTCAATGGGAAAGCTACGCAAAGATGGTACATAGGGTGACAATGCAATTGCAAGGTAGAATGAACACAGTGTCCTCGATGTTACCGTCCTTGCCGAAGTTGAGTGGTGGTGTTGTCGAAATCTTGCCGTTCCAAGGTAGCCCAAACATCCAAGGAAACGGTCAAACCACAACTCAAGTATCCAAGGCAAAGGGAGACAAGATGTTTCAAATCGTAGCAGTTAAGCGATGGTGTTTGCGGAAGGTGGGACGAAAGGTAGGTGGTAGCGGAAGGTGGAACAAAACTGAACAGATTCAGCTTCGTCAGGGTGCGTCGGACGTCCGGTAGGCGTCGGTCGTCCGGTCGATAGGAAGGGGTCGGACGTCCGGTAAGTCCCGGAAATCCGGTAATAGTTTCTGTAGGCGGGGTGACGGTCGTCCGGTGTTTAGCGTACGTCCGGTGTCTCGAGAGGTGCCGAACGTCCGGTAAACTGTCAGTCGTCCGGTATGCCTGGGCTAGGGTTGGAGGATCCGTGGACAAATTGGTCAAACTTGCCCGAATTGTGGATGAAAATTGATGAAAAGGTGGGGAAAAGCTAGATCTACTCGTGGCACAGCAAATCCATGGAACAAAGTCAACAAAATCTTGACAAATCAACAGATCACAAAAAAAATTGGGGCTATTTTTGTGGGTATTTTCGAAATTGGGAAGAACACAACAAAACAAAATACCATAAGATGATCCTAAACTAGGTGAGGGGCTCCAATTTCGTGAGAAACCATGGCTCTTGATACCATTGATGTAGGGTGGAACCCTAATCGGCAGATCTTTCACGAACGGAGTTTATCCCACAACGAACATGGAGAACACAAGGAGGAAACGGAGGAAAACACGAGGAGAAACACTCAAATCAACACAAATACGGTCACACAGGTGCTAGATCCACGATACACATCAAGATACACGATCCATAGTCAACAACGGTGATACAAAGGTAGTCTTCTCCCGGAGGAGGTCTTCAGTTATCCCTTGGGATCTTCTCCGATGTGGAGGTCTTGAATCCGAGGTGGATCTTCTCCGAAGAGGCCGCGGTCTCGTAGGAGAGGAACCACTGAGGTCTATGATGAGCTATCCAAAAGCTACCTCGAAAGGATGGAAGTCAACGAGTATATATTACATGAGATGACGTCGTCGGGGCGGACATCCGCTGGTTACCGGACGTCCGGTAATCCTCGGATGTCCGCTATTTTGTTCTGTGGTCGATGTCACGGACGTCCGGGGGCTTCCGGTCGTCCGGTCGTCTGGGAGTCGCCGGTCGTCCGGTGGACGCCGGTCGTCCGGTGCTTGGAAGTTGCCGGTCGCCCGGTGCCTGTAGCATCTTCAGCCTCCCTTCTTCTTGTTCCAAGCACTTGTCGAATTCGCCGTCTTGACCATTGTGCAGAGTTGTCCCGTGGCCTTCACCCAAGTACCTGAGTATGCACAGAGTTTCTGATGAGGGTAGAAGCCATGTCTCGTGTGAATCGGAAAGATGTCTAGAGAGGAGCGAAGTTACCTCGGTCTCGAGAGCTCTTGCACGGGCTCGAGTCATTGGTCCTTTGAGAACTTGGTGACGCGATGAAGGGTCCATGGGGATGACCTTAGGATGCTCCGCATCACCTTTGTACTCAGGTACCGCTCCCATCGAGGAGCCATCAAGAGGCGACCCCAGGATTACGCCGAACGCCGGGTGCGATCAGGCGCCGGCAATCGGGGGCTCAGGAGCGGAAGGTCGAGAGGCAGACCCCCCGCTCTTAGCCCTCAACCCTTCGTCATCATCGCCGATGGCCATGGAGCGTGAATGAAATGCGCACTGGTGCCTGTGGAGGCCGGCGCTCGCGGCACTAGCCTTAGGCCTCGGGCCAACGGCAGCCCTGCCACGGTGTCTCTGGCCCCGAGACTCGGCAGGCCAGGGAAGTGCTCTGGCTGCCACGTCAAGACAGAAAGGGATGGGAAGGCCCAGGTCAGGCCCTCGTCCCCCCGCGCGTGACTCGTCGTGCATGAGCCCGCCCAGGATTTCACCAGGAGCTCGCCGGCGGCGGGTATGATGCGCGCGGGGAGGGACCTTCTCCCCTCCGTTCTGCCTCAAGACGACGCGCCTCCCGGTGTACCATCCCCCGGGCTGTGGAGGGTGCGTGTGGAGGCGGTACGGCAGCTCGTCCTACATGCACTAGGAGGGCCCAAGACCGCGGCTCCGTCCCCCAGCTCATGAAATCCCGTACCCGCTGGGCCCGACCCTATTCAGGAAGGGCTCAGGGGCCGTTAGGAGCGTGGGTAGGGCAGGATCCCCCTCGCACTTCAGGACGCCGCATCTCTGGACGACGTTAGCCCCCAGGGGCGAAGCACGCTCAGAGATTGCCTGAGCGGTGCGCCTGGTGCTCGGCAGGGGGGGCCTATGGCCAAGGTCCCATCCTCCCATCATGTGCAGTGTCCCACCTCATGAATGTCGCCTTCAGGTGAGTTCATGAGGGAGCGGACTAGTGCGGGGCGGGGCCCTCAAAGCGAAGGGGCGGGCACGTCAGAAGATCTTCGCTCGTGACACTCTCACGTAATAATGAGTGGGGATGTACACGCCCCGGAGTCTCCGGAGCGTTGCCCTAGGACCTCGGGGGCTCCCTCCCACGCCGAGTGGATGCACCATGCTCCGCGCAGGCCGTCGACACTGCCCTCCAATGGCTATGCCCACACCCGCCGGTGGTAGCCCTGTGCTCCGCGCTGGGGAGAAGACCAAAGAACTGCTCAGGTGCCGGACATGGCCCCTCCTTTTTGCCATTCGCATTCGCCCCCTCTGTATCTGCTTTTTCAAGCCGATCCCGCAACCGCGCGACTCGTTTCTTGAATAAAGGGGAGAATTTTTGTCTGTGTTTTGCGATTTCCGCCGTGTTTCCTTCGCCAATCCGTTTTTCATCTTGCTCGACCGAGCTGGGCTACGTCCATGACACCGCCCTGTTGCTCCTCGCGAGCAGGGGCCGAGGCATAGGTGCACGTTCTGTCTGATCCGCGGCCGGACCGCCAACCACTCTTTGGCTCACAGCAGGTACTCGCGAGGCGCACCCGGACAAGGTCGGCAGACGCTCCTTCCCGACACGCAAGAAGGGCTTGAAGCCATAGCCTCAGGGACAAGCAAGGGAGTGCCTAAAAATCTATCCTTACGGTGTTCAATTACATCATCAATAGTTTAAGCCTTGTGACACCCATCTCACCCGGCTCTGGAGCCACAACCAAAAACAAATTTACAGCAGGAACCGGACTAAGCATCGACGTCTTCGCCGGAACTGTCGGTGTCACTCCCCTCAAGCACTGGCGTGTCATCGATGGCTTGAACGAGCGCCCTCACCAATGCATCCACGTGGTCGCTCACCCAATTCTCCGAGGGGACGGCGACCGCCTTAGGCGCAGGCTCCAGCAGGGCCTCGAAGTCCGTATGAGGGTGAAGACGGTGCAAGTTGCTGAAGATGCGGGAGACCACGCTCCTCAGGACGCCGCGGCTTTGCTCCTCGATGAGCGGCCGAGCCTTCCTGACTCCGCCTTCAAGACACTCCACCACCCTGGTAAAGAACCCGAGATACTCGGCATCGTCATTAACCAGAGGGCTGGTGATACCCGAGCCAAGAAGTTCTCCTAGGGCCCGGCCAGCCCGGTGCCGCAAGGCCTCAAACATCTCCGAGCGGGTATGCTGCATCCCACGGACTCGTGCGGCCTCCTCAGAAGTTCGAGCCGCGAGGGCGGAAATGTCTTCCACTTGCTTGTGAAAGCAGGAAAATTCCGCCCTGGCAGTGGCGCAAGCCTCCTCCGACGCCCGCTCACGACGTTCCGCCTCAGCACAGGCCTTCTTCAACGCCCGTTCGCGACGCTTGGCCGCAACGCGAGCCATCTCCGACACCTGCAAACGATGCTCGACATCCGCCAGTTTGCTCTTAAGAGCCATGATCTCCTTCTGAAGCTCCTTGCGCTTGTCAGCAAAGCGAGTCTCCTGAAGCCCCAACTTCTCGCGGTAATCCTTCCGGAGACGCTCCGCCTCCTTGGCAGCCTTCTTCGCGACAACCTCGCGATCATCAAGGTTGCCCTTGGCTTCGGCTATCTGGTGCTCCATCGTCTCCAGGCATTCGCGCTCCATGTTCAGCTCCATCGCCAAAAGTGCCAGCGCCTCCTCCCGCGCCTAGAGGCCCGCTGGGCTATCATCATCAACCACAGGTGCGGCAAGGGCAGCCCTTTGTGTTCTAACCTGGAGCTCGAGCATGGCGTTCGAGGCTTCAAGCTCACGCTCACGCTCCTCGGCGGCTGGGTAGCGGTGCTCGGTGTCTCGGACCTCCTCCAGGGAACGGCCGCAAGCCTCCTGAGTCGCGGCAGCCGACGCTTCCGCCTTCCTTAAGGCGGTTTCATGCTGCAGCTGGCTCAGGTTGACGGCGGTCCTCAGCTGGCGCCAAACCTTCGCCAGAAGCAGACCCTCGGCCTCAACACGCCCATCCACTTCAGCAACCTCGACTTCGAGACGCTTCAGGGCGTCCGACGCCTCCCGCACAAGGTCACGACAGACTGCACTCTTGCACAGTGCAAGTTCCAGAAGACGACCGGGCTCGTCCCCGACATCCGCGCCGCCCAAAAGGGGGCTTCCCCTGTCCCTCGTGTTCAGCGTGCGCCTCGGGGCTAGCCCCGGGGGCGCGCGGTGCTTCCGGCGCAAGGAGCAGCCATGGTCCTGATGGGCGGACAGCCGCTCGGGCCGCCTCAAGAGCTTGCTGACCCATAGTGAAGGCAAGACCCGGGGAACGGGACGGGCTCCCGACGTACCACGAGCTGCCTTGCTCTAGAAGCGCTCGGGGGCTGGGAGCACGACCTGTGCGATAAGACCCGGGCGCGACTTCAAGATCTCACGCGAGGCCTCCCGAAGGCCCGGCATGGTCTGGAGGAGGGATGTAGGCGGAGGCTCCTGCGGGCCTCATCGAGCGGCGCGAGGACAAATCGAAAGAAACCCTGCGGAGCAAGAGGTCAACAGAACCATATTGGGGAAGACAGGAAGAGCCGAAGAACACGCACCTGCTGGGTACAGCCAGCTTCATCCTCTTCAGGGCCCTCGGGGCAGGGCCGCAGATGCTCCTCAACCTCCGCCTCTTTCCTAGCGCCACGAAGGATGGCTGGAGGCCGCTGGAGGCAGACGTGCCTACACCCGGGGCAAGGTCACGGCAGGCGCTCACGGCCGGCGCCCCGCTCCCTGATGCGGTGCTCCCCGGACTCCCCTCGACCGGAGGCCCCTGCGCCTCCCCTTCTATCGCTTTAGGAGCCAGCGGCGCCTCGACACCTTCCGTCACCTCCGTCAACACCGACGCCTGAGCTTCATCCACTTGCTCCAAGGACGGCTCCGCCAGGTGCGTCCGCCCCGGAAGGGAAGGACGAGCTCACAAGCCCTGTTACCATCGCCAAGGGATCGTCATGAGGATCAGGGGTGCCCCCCGGTAACAGTCCCCACGCATCGAAGCGGGTCATCCTTTCAGCAAGAGCCTTTCCAGCTACAGGAGCCAAGTACAAGGGAGTCGCGGAGCCAGGGCGAGCTTCAGGCACTCCACCGACGAGCAGCCGCAGCAGCCCCTGGAGCATATCAGGAGGGAGCTGCTTCCGCACGACATGCGCGCGATCATCAAGAACCCACATTGGGCTAGAATGGCGCTGGAGTGGGGGTAACACGGAGGACAAGAAAGTCCCTCACCACCATCGCTAGGGTCAATCCGCTTCTCCTCAGGTTGGCCAGTCGGCGCATGCACTAGCTCCGCTCATGGATCTGAAAGGGCCTCTTGCCCCCAGCCCGAGTTTGGCACTGCCGGTGCATCAGGAAGATGGATTTGGGGGCTGTACGCGTCGGCGTCAACGAACACCCATTGCCGGCGAAACCCTTATGTGGTTGGGTGAAGCGAGAAGTCAATTCTGGAGGCAGCAGTCGCTTCCACCGCGTGCAACGACACGAACCCTGATACGTCTCCAATGTATCGATAATTTTTTATTGTTCCATGCTATTATTTATGAAGTCTTGGATGTTTAATGGGATTTATCATTCACTTTTATATCATTTTTGGGACTAAACTACTAACCCAAAGGCCTAGTCCAGATTGCTGTTTTTTTTGCCTATTTCAGTGTTTTGCAGAAAAGGAATATCAAACGGAGTCCAAACGGAATGAAACCTTCGCGAGAGATATTTTTGGAGAAAATCACGCTCGGGAAACGTCAGGACCAAGTCAGGAGACAGTTCGGCTGCCCTCGAGGATGGGGGGCGCGCCCCCTGCCTTGAGGCTGTCCCCTGTGGCCCCCGATGCCCTCCTTCTTCCTATATATACCTATGTACCCCAGAAACTCCATAAGCAGAGAGAAAACCCTAATTCCACCGCTGTAGCTTCTGTTCCCGTGGAGATCCCATCTTGGAGCCTGTTCCGGGAGGGGGATCCATCACAGAGGCCTTCATCATCATCATCATCGCCCTCACCATGAGTTGTGAGTAGTTTGCCACAGACCTTCGGGTCCATAGCTGGTATCTAGATGGCTTCTTCTCTCCCTCCGGATCTCAATAGAAAGTTCTCCTCGGTCTTCGAGGAGATCTATTCGATGTAATCTCTTTTTGCGGTGTGTTTGTCGAGATCCGATGAATTGTGAGTTTATGATCAAGGTTATCTATGAAAGACATTTGATTCTTCTCTGAACTTTTTATGTGTGCTCATAATATCCTTGCAAGTCTCTTCGAATTATTGGTTTGTTTTGGCCTTTGGGAGAAGTGTTGGGCTTTGGGTTCAATCTTGCGGTGTCCTTTCCCAGTGACAGTAGGGGCAGCAAGGCACGTATTGTATTCTTGCCATCGAGGATAAAAACATGGGGTTTACATCATATTGCTTGAGTTTATCCCTCTACATCATGTCATCTTACTTAAAGCGTTACTCTGTTCATATGAACTCAATACACTAGATGCATGCTGGATAGCGGTCGATGTGTGGAGTAATAGTAGTAGATGCAGGCAGGAGTCAGTCTACTTGTCTCGGACGTGATGCCTATATACAATGATCATGCCTAGATAGTCTCAAAATTATTCACTTTTCTATCAATTGCTCGACAGTAATTTGTTTACCCGCCGTAGAATATCACTATCATGAGAGAAGCTACTAGAGAAAAGTATGGCCCCCGAGTCTATTCTCAACATATCAATCTACATCTACTTTACTTTTCTTGCTTTTATTTGCTGTTTTATTAAACTAAAAATACCAAAAATATAACTATCATCTCTATCAGATCTCACTCTCGTAAGTGACCGTAAAGGGATTGACAACCCCTTATCGTGTTGGCTGCGAAGTTCTTATTTGTTTGTGCAGGTGCGAGGGACTCGCGCGTGGTCTCCTACTGGATTGATACCTTGGTTTTCAAAAGCTGAGGGAAATACTTACGCTACTATGCTGCATCTCCCTTTCCTCTTCGAGGGAATTCAACACAAGCTCAAGAGGTAGCAAGAAGAATTTCTGGCGCCGTTGCCGGGGAGGCTTACGCAAAAGTCATATACCAAGTACCTATCACAAACCCTTATCCTTCGCATTACATTTTTTGCCTCTCGTTTTCCTCTCCCCCACTTCACCCTTGCCGTTTTATTTGCCCTTCTCCCGCCGTGTGTTTTTCGTTCGCTTGCTTCTTGTTTGCTTGGTTGTGTGTTGCTTGCTTGCTTGTCATCATGTCTAGCACACCTATCATTTTCACCACTCCCGAGACTGACGTCCTCAACTTTAAACAAAGGGAGGGGAAAACTTAAAAGATGTCTGGTATAGAATTTGCAATGCTCAAGATAGATCTAATACGAAGCTTTCCACTTCCGCGCTTCTTCGCAATTTCTATGTTGGCGTAACTCCGTGGAATAGATTTATTTTTGATACCATTATCGGAGGAAATATCTTGGGTAGCCACACCGTTGATTCTTATAAAGCTATGACTGAATTATTTGGCTCACCACCTCTTATGGTTAATGGGACCGTTTTAACTTTGGAGCATGTCATGCAAAGGTTAGAAATCATAGAAAACAAAGTTGCTACGGTAGAATTGGTAGAAAACTTGGAAAGAAAAATTCATAATGAAATCACCCAATATGGATCCAAGGTAGGAGTTGTTCTGAAAAATCTTAAGGAAAAAGAGCCCATAGTTAAAGAAAAGCTAGATCAGGATTCTACTAGAATCAATAAGCTTGAGGATGTTATCACTAATGTGGGTTCCGCTCTTTCCACTATAAAAACTACTCCAAATACCTCCACTAAACTATCTAAGTTCATGTATGTCCCTAAAGACAAGGGTGAAACATCTGGACTTGCGGATCTCAAATCCATAAGTGTTCATCCTAATTTTCTTACTTTTGCAAGAGACCCTTTTGACACTTTAGAATTTCTCGATTTCTTGCCCAAGAATTTGATTATTAATAGGGACAAAGAAGTGCCCAAGAATCATAAGTGCTTAATCAAAGAATTACCTTCCAAAGATGGCAATACCTAGATCTATCTTGTATCGTGCCTAGCTAGGGGCGTAAAACGATAGTGCTTGTTGGGACGCAACCCAATTTTATGTTATTTGCTTTTGTTGCTGTTAGGGAATAAATATTGCATCTATCCTCTTATTATATGTGTTTTCATGTTTTGTTTAGTGTTTGTGCCAAGTAGAACCTTTGGTAAGACTCGTGTGAAGTTTATATGATCTTGATGTGAAAAACAGAATCGTTAGCGCTTGCTAAAGTAGTCATGGGATTTTACTGGAGCGTGATTTTTAGTTTATTCTTTTTGATTCTGATTGGTAGACAAATTGAGAAAATTTAACAATTTAGTTTGAATTTTTTGGAGTTCCAGAAGTAGGCGAACCCTACAGATTACTACAGACTGTTCTGTCTTTGACAGATTCTGTTTTTCGTGTGTTGTTTGCTTATTCCAATGCATCTATGAGTAATATTGGAGGATATGAACCATAGAGAACTTGGAGTACAGTAGGTTTAACACCAATATAAACAAAGAATGAATTCATTGCTGTACCTTTGAGTAGTGGTTTGCTTTCTCTTACTAACGGAGCTCACGAGAATTTGTGTCTAAGTTTTGTGTTATGAAGTTTTCAAGTTTTCAGTATTGCTTTGATGGATTATGGAACAGGGAGTAGAAAAGGCCTAAGATTGGGTATGCCCATGGCACCCCAAGTAAATTCAAGATAATCAAAAGCCTAAGCTTGGGGATGCCCCGGGAAGGCATCCCCTCTTTCGTCTTCATCCATAGGTAACTATACTTGGAGCTATATTTTTATTCGCAACATGCTATGTGTTTTGCTTGGAGCATCTAGTATAATTTGAGTCTTTTCTTGTTAGTTTGCCACAATCATCCTTGCTGTACACACCTATTTGAGAGAGTTAAATATGGCCTAGAAATTGTTAGAACACTCTATGTGCTTCACTTATATCTTTTGAGTTGAATAGTTTTGCTCTAGTGCTTCACTTATATCTTTTAGAGCACGGTGGTGGTAATATTTTGTAGAAATTGTTGAACTCTCATGCTTCACTTATGTCCATTTGAGAGTCTATTAAAACAGCATGGTAATGTGTTTATGCTAAATAAACTAGTCTTCACATGATAGACATCCAACGTCAATGTAGTAAAAAAATCACACCAAGTGCATTGAATAGAAAGAAATGTTGGTTGCTTGATAATTGTTTTGAGACATGAGGATAGTGATATTAGAGTCATGCTAGTGGAGTTATTATGAAATTGAGAAATACTTGTGTTAAGGTTAGTGATTCCCGTAGCATGCACGTATGGTGAACCGTTGTGTGACTAAGTTAAAGCATGAGGTATTTGTAGAGTGCCAACCTTTGTGTGGAGGTCGGGGGCGCGCGATGGTTAACTCCTACCAACCTCCCCCCAAGGAGCATGCGTTGATTGCTTTGTTTTGATGACTCGTAAATTTTTGCAACAAGCATATGAGTTATTATGACTAATGTTGAGTCCATGGATTATACGCACTCTCACCCTTCCACCATTGCTAGCCTCTCTTGTACCGCGCAACTTTCGCCGGTGCCATAAACCCACTATATATCCTGCCTCAAAACAGCCACCATATTGTTCCTCAAAACAGCCACCATACCTGCCTATCATGGCATTTCCATAACCATTCCGAGATATATTGCCATGCAACTTTCCACCGTTCTGTTCATATGACACGCATCATATTGTCATATTGCCATGCATGATCATGTAGTTGACATCGTATTTGTGGCAAAGCCACCATGCATAATCTTGTCATACATGTCACTCTTGTTTCATTGCACTTACCGGTACACCGCTGGAGGCATTCATATAGAGTCATACTTTGTTGTTGTAGTATCGAGTTGTAATTTCGTGTTGTAATGAAAGTGTGATGATCATCATTATTAGAGCATTGTCCCATGGGAGGAAAGGCTGAATCTATAAAGCCCCTGAGCAAAAAAAAAGAACAAAAAAGAAAGGCCAAAGAAAAAAGAAAGGCCCAAAAAAGAAAAAAAAGAAAAGAAAAAAAGGGACAATTGCTACTATCTTTTTCCACACTTGTGATTCAAAGTAGCACCATGTTCTTCATTGTAGAGGGTCTCATGCTTAGTCACTTTCATATACTAGTGATAATTTTCATTATAGAATTTGGCTTGTATATTCCAACGATGGGCTTCCTCAAATGCCCTAGGTCTTCGTGAGCAAGCAAGTTGGATGCACGCCCACTAGTTTCTTTTGTTGAGATTTCATTCATATTTAGCTCTAGTGCATCCGTTGCATGGCAATCCCTACTCACTCACATTGATATCTATTGATGGGCATCTCCATAGCCCGTTGATACGCCTAGTCGATGTGAGACTATCTCCATCCTTTTTGTCTTCTCCACAACCACCTCTATTCCACTCATAGTGCTATATCCATGGCTCACGCTCATGTATTGCGTGAAAGTTGAAAGGTTTGAAAAGATAGAGCATGAAAACAAATGCTTGGCTAAAATCGGGGTTGTGCATGATATGAATATTTAGTGTGATAACGAGGGAGCATAGCCAACACTATATGATTTTGTAGGGATAACTTTCTTTAGCCATAGTATTTTGAGAAAACATGATTGCTTTGTTAGTATTGCTTGAAATATTGTTATTTCTTATGTCAATATAGACTTTTATCTTGAGTCTTTCAGATCCGAACATTCATGCCACAATTAAGAGAATTACATTGAAAAACTATATTGGTTAGCATTCCACATCAAAAATTATTTATTTATCATTTACCTACTCGAGGACGAGCAGGAATTAAGCTTGGGGATGCTTGATACGTCTCCAACGTATCTATAATTTTTTATTGTTCCATGCTATTATTTATGAAGTCTTGGATGTTTAATGGGCTTTATCATTCACTTTTATATCATTTTTAGGACTAACCTACTAACCCAAAGGCCCAGTCCAGATTGTTGTTTTTTGCCTATTTCAGGGTTTTGCAGAAAAGGAATATCAAACGGAGTCCAAACAGAATGAAACCTTCACGAGAGATATTTTTGGAGAAAATCACACTCGGTAAACGTCAGGACCAAGTCAGGGGACAGCTGGGCTGCCCTCGAGGGTGGCCCCTATGGCCCCCGGTGCCCTCCTTCTTCCTATATATACCTACGTACCCCAGAAACTCCATACGCAGATTGAAAACCCTAATTCCACCGCCGTAGCTTCTGTTCCCGTGGAGATCCCATCTTGGAGCCTGTTCTGGGAGGGGGATCCATCACAGAGGCCTTCATCATCATCATCGCCCTCACCATGAGTTGTGAGTAGTTTACCACAGACCTTCGGATCCATAGCTAGTATCTAGATGGCTTCTTCTCTCTCTCCGGATCTCAATACAAAGTTCTCCTCGGTCTTCGAGGAGATCTATTCGATGTAATCTCTTTTTGCGGTGTGTTTGTCGAGATTCAATGAATTGTGAGTTTATGATCAAGGTTATATATGAAAGATATTTGGTTCTTTTCTGAACTTTTTATGTGTGCTCATAATATCCTTGCAAGTCTCTTCGAATTATTGGTTTGGTTTGGCCTACTAGATCTATAGTTCTTGCAATGGGAGAAGTGCTCGGCTTTGGGTTCAATCTTGCGGTGTCCTTTCCCAGTGACAGTAGGGGCAGCAATGCACGTATTGTATTGTTGCCATCGAGGATAAAAAGATGGGGTTTACATCATATTGCATGAGTTTATCCCTCTACATCATGTCATCTTATTTAAAGCGTTACTCTGTTCGTATGAACTCAATACACTAGATGCATGCTGGATAGCAGTCGATGTGTGGAGTAATAGTAGTAGATGCAGGCACGAGTCGGTCTACTTGTCTCGAACGTAATGCCTATATACAATGATCATGCCTAGATAGTCTCATAATTATTCGCTTTTCTATCAATTGCTCGACAGTAATTTGTTTACCCGCCGTAGAATATCGCTATCATGAGAGAAGCCACTAGAGAAAACTATGGCCCCCGGGTCTATTCTCAACATATCAATCTACATCTACTTTACTTTTCTTGCTTCTATTTGCTATTTTATTAAACTAAAAATACAAAAAATATAACTATCATCTCTATCAGATCTCACTCTCGTAAGTGACCGTAAAGGGATTGACAACCCCTTATCATGTTGGTTGCGAAGTTCTTATTTGTTTGTGCATGTACGAGGGACTCGCGCGTGGTCTCCTACTGGATTGATACCTTGGTTCTCAAAAACTGAGGGAAATACTTACGCTATTGTGCTGCATCTCCCTTTCCTCTTCGAGGGAATACAAGGCAAGCTCAAGAGGTAGCACGCCCCGAGCGCTGCCCCCTATCAACCAAGGAGAGGGCAAAGAAGTGGCGAAGCAAGGCCACAGATGGGGAAACACCAACGAAAGCTTCACACAGGAACGCGAAGCCGGAAAGAAGGATGATGGACCCAGGGTCTAGGTGTAACGCCCGAATATGGTAATGCGTGAGCACTGCATAGAAGAAGGCAGAGAAAGGGGGAAGGAGACCCCCGTAGATGGCATGGAGGTGAAGTTGGATGTCATTGGCGCCAAGCTCCGCCACCGGCCGGGAACCAAGCCAGACCCGGGTCGGCCCCCACTCAATGGATGCGTCGTCCAAGGCGCGGCGCACCTTCTCTAGACCCTCCTAGTTCACTATGACGGAGCGGCGGCGACACGGAAGGCTCGCCGTCCCCCCTCTTCTTCGCCTTGCGCAGCATGACGGCAAGGGGGAAGGGGAAGCGAAGGCAACTGAAGAAAGGGAGCGATTGGAAGGCAGAAAGCAGAGGCGGCAGCAAGAAGCCCTACCAGTCGTGCGATTGGCAAGGCGCACGACTACCAAGACTGCGTGGGAGGCGGGGCCACCCACATCCCATCCAACCGTCGCACGCCAGCCTGGCCCGCAGCCTTTGGGACCCGCGGCGCTTCGTCCTCGACTAAGGCTTCGCCCCGGGGGCTACTGTCAGCGTACTGGGAACTAGGGTACCCAGACTTGCGTGTCTGTGGGCCACGACGTGCTCCTACTACGGCCTGGTACAGCCCAGCTGATCGACCAGCTGCCCAGGACCCTGCCGAGGGAGCTAAACCTCGCAAGGAGAACGACGTCAAGACTTCCTAAGGAGCGGCCTCAGCAAGGTGCTCCGGAGGGGCGGAGAATCCAAGGCCAAACCTGCTTCAGGAGGAGGCAGTGATGTCAGCAGTGACGCACCGCGCCAGCGGGTGCCAGCACTCTCCAGCGGCGCAGTTACCATTTCGGTGCAAGGGGGACAGCGCAGCCGCAAGTTCTCGAGGAGTGGGGCAAAGGTTTCCTCATTGGTGCAACAAGATCGAAGACCTCAAGGACGATACGGAGGATGTCACCGTCGAGCCCAACACTGCATCACCGCCTGGTCCTTTTGCCGGCGAAGACTGCTTCTGTCGAGGTAGGAACGTCCTTGTGTTCCCGCTCAAAAATGGCCATTGTGGGATCCCTTCCCGCCTAAACATTTCGGGGGAAGAGGACCGTGGCCGCCTATATAAGTAGCTAGGATTCCCACTGTGAAAGGGGATCGATCCATACACTCAGCCACCACACAAGGAGCAGGAACACTTGCCTCCTGACCCTCCTGAGCTCGCCTACTGAGCTCAGGAACCATTGTACTAGCTCATGTTCCAGCTCGCCCGAGGCTAATCCACCAAAGCAGGAAGTAGGGTCTTACACTAGACGGTGGCCCGAACCTGGATAAACTCTTGTGTGTTCTATCTGTTGTTTGCTTGAATCCCCCCACCGAGACGAGAGCGAGGTGCTACGTAGACGTGAGTGGGAGAGATCTTCGTTCACGCCCCTGTGTTCAAACTTCCTGGGTTTTGCGGAGCCCTAAATCTGACAACATATACTTATCTGAAAGGTTGTAGTGCTCCCACTCACTTTCTTGTAAATACAGGCTTCACCGCAAGTCTGTATAAAACTATATGCTTTCATCAACTTATCAAAGCGTATATTCCAACTCCGAGATGCTTGCACCAGTCCATAGATGGATCGCTGGAGCTTGCACATTTTGTTAGCACCTTTAGGATTGACAAAACCTTCTGGCTGCATCATATACAACTCTTCTTTAATAAATCCATTAAAGAACTCAGTTTTGCTATTCATTTGCCAGATTTCATAAAATGCGGCAATTGCTAACATGATTCGGACAAACTTGAGCATCGCTACGAGTGAGAAAATCTCATCGTAGTCAACACATTGAACTTGTCGAAAACCTTTCGCAACAAGTCGAGCTTTGTAGACAGTAACATTACCATCGGCGTCAATCTCCCTCTTAAAGATCCATTTATTTTCAATGGCTTGCCGATCAACGGGCAAGTCAACCAAAGTCCATAATTTATTCTCATACATGGATCCCATCTCAGATTTCATGGCCTCAAGCCATTTTGTGGAATCTGGGCTTCCTCATAGTTCGTAGGTTCATCATGGTCTAGTAACATGACTTCCAGAACCGGGTTACCATACCACTCTGGCGCGGAACACACTCTGGTTGACCTACGAGGTTCAGTAGTAACTTGATCTGAAGTTTTATGATCATCATCATTAGCTTCTTCGCTGATTGGTGTAGGAATCACTAGAACTGGTTTCTGTGATGTACTACTTTCCAATTCGGGAGAAGGTACAATTATCTCATTAAGTTCCACTTTCCTCCCACTCACTTCTTTCGAGAGAAACTCCTTCTCTGGAAAGTATCCATTTTTAGCAACGAATATCTTGCCTTTGGATTTGTGATAGAAGGTGTACCCAACAGTTTCCTTTGGGTATCCTATTAAGACACATTTCTTCGATTTGGGTTCGAGCTTATCAGGTTGAAACTTTTTCACATAAGCATCGCTGCCCCAAACTTTAAGAAACGACAGCTTAGGTTTCTTGCCAAACCACGATTCATACGGTGTCGTCTCAATGGATTTAGATGGTGGCCTATTTAATGTGAATGCAGTTGTCTCTAATGCATAACCCGAAAACGATAGTGGTAAATCGGTAAGGGACATCATAGATCGCACCATATCTAATAAAGTGCGGTTATGATGTTCGGACACACCATTATGCTGTGGTGTTCCAGGTGGCGTGAGTTGTGAAACTATTTCACATTGTTTTTAAATGAAGACCAAACTCGTAACTCAAATATTTGCCTCCACGATCAGATCGTAGAAACTTTATTTTCTTGTTACGATGATTCTCTACTTCACTCTGAAATTCTTTGAACTTTTCAAATGTTTCAGACTTGTGTTTCATCAAGTAGATATACCCATATCTGCTCAAATCATCAGTGAAGGTCAGAAAATAACGATACCCGCCGCGAGCCTCAACACTCATCGGTCCACATACATCAGTATGTATGATTTCCAACAAATATGTTGCTCGCTCCATTGTTCCGGAGAACGGAGTTTTAGTCATCTTGCCCATGAGGCATGGTTCACAAGAACCAAGTGATTTATAATCGAGTGATTCCAAAACCCATCAGCATGTAGTTTCTTCATGCGCTTTACACCAATATGACCTAAATGGCAGTGCCACAAATAAGTTGCACTATCATTATCAACGTTGCATCTTTTGGCTTCAATATTATGAATATGTGTATTACTACGATCGAGATCCAACAAACTATTTTCATTGGGTGTATGACCATCCAAGGTTTTATTCATGTAAACAGAACAACAATTATTCTATGACTTTAACTGAATAACCGTATTGCAACAAACATGATCAAATCATATTCATGCTCAACGCAAATGCCAAATAACATTTATTTAGGTTCTACACTAATCTCGAAAGTATAGGGAGTGTGCGATGATGATCATATCAATCTTGGAACCACTTCCAACACACATCGTCACTTCACCTTTAACTAGTCTCTGTTCATTCTGCAACTCTCGTTTCGAGTTACTAATTTTAGCAACTGAACCAGTATCAAATACCCAGGGGTTGCTGTGAACACTAATAAAGTACACATCAATAATCTGTATATCAAATATACCTTTGTTCACTTTGCCATCCTTCTTATCTGCCAAGTATCTAGGGCAGTTCCACTTCAAGTGACCATTTCCTTTGCAGTAGAAGCACTTAGATTCAGGCTTGAGTTTAGCTTTGGGTTTCTTCGTGGGAGTAGCAACTGTCTTGCTATTCTTCTCGAAGTTCCCCTTCGTTCCCTTGCCTTTTTTCTTGAAAATAGTGGTCTTGTTAACCATCAACACTTGATGCTCCTTTTTGATTTCTACCTCCACAGCTTTGAGCATAGCGAAGAGCTTGGGAATTGTCTTCTGCATCCCTTGCATGTTATAGTTCATCACAAAGCCTTTATAGCTTGGTGGCAGTGATTGAAGAACTCTATCAATAACACTATCTTCGTCAACTTTGCATCCAAGTTGAGTCATATGAGTGTAATACCCAGACATTCTGAGCAAGTGTTCACTGGTAGACCTGTTCTCCTCCATCTTGCAGCTGTAGAACTTATTGGAAATTTCATATTTCTCAATCCGGGCATTTGCTTAAAATATTAACTTCAACTCCTGGAACATCTCATATGCTCCATGACGTTCAAAACGTCATTGAAGTCCTGGTTCTAAGCCGTAAAGCATGGCACACTAAACTATCAAGTAGTCATCATACCGAGCTTTTGTCAAAACGTTCATAATGTCTGCATCTGCTCCTGTAATAGGTCTGTCACCTAGCGGTGCATCAAGGACATAATTCTTATGTGCAGCAATGAGGAAAATCCTCAGATCACGGAACAAGTCTGCATCATTGCTACTATCATCTTTCAACTTATATTTCTCTAGGAACATATAAAAATAAACGGGGAGCTGCATCGCGAGCTATTGATCTACAACATAGATATGCTAATACTACCAGGACTAATTTCATGATAAATTAAAGTTCAATTAATCATATTACTAAAGAACTCCCACTTAGATTGTAACATCCCAAATTTTCAATTTGGAATGTTATACATAGATCATAATTGCAATTGCATATTTTTGCATTTTGTTCGTGACGTTCCTCGAAAATTCTAAGCAACTCAAGGACCTACGGAGAGAGTTGGGGATTTTTACCGTTTTCGTATTTGAGTTCGCTCGAATACCGGTACGAGGACAGTGTGATTCTAATTATTTTTCTCTCCTAAAATATTTCTAAATAAAATAAATGAGCAGAGATAATATGACTTCTCCAAAATAATAGAAATATTGGAGGAAAAATATTAAAATCACTTTTGGTATTTTTCTGGATTTATTTTCGGATTTATTTGCGTAGGAAAATACGCGTTTTTCAAAATTGCATTTAGGTCCAGGAAAAATGTTCACCTTGTCCTAAATATTATTAGAGGACGGTGAAAATTTATTTCAGGAATTTTGGAGTCTGTTTGATATTTATTTCGTTAGTTTTATTGCGCCGGGAATCTATTTAAAAAAAAGTAACCGACTAGGAGTCCTTTTAGCCCGGGACTCCGGGCTTTATATAGCGCCAGGCCGGCCCGATTTCGCCAGCCAGCCCACCCGCGCCTAACCCTAACCCTAAGCCGCCGCCACCGCCACCCCCCC
>LR738709.1:426483595-426597110 GCA_902687465.1 Secale cereale
CCCCACCGCCGCCGCCGCGCCCCGCCGCCGGACGCCGCCGCCCTCGCCGGAGTTGAGGTAGACGCAGCGGTAGATATATATATTTTTCTTTTCTTCTTTCTTTGAAAAGATCAGATCGGTTTTATAAAAAAAAAACCTAGATCTGTTTTTTTTGGTTTAGATCGGTTTTTCGCCGGTTTAGTTAAATAAAGGACGTTCGCCCGTACGTTCGTTTTAACGAACGGTTTTCGTTAGTTAATCGCAGACAGCGAACGTTCGTTCGTTAGCCTGTTCGTCGTTTTTCTTTTTCGGGGTATTTTATCCGCGATTTTTCCGATCACGATTTCTGCCCTGATCTTGTTTTTCGTTTTTCTTTTCGCTCGAGAGTCGGAATCAGGTTATTCAAAATCCCAGACCTTCGTCTCGAAGCCCTCTTTACGTTAAACCAACTTGAACAAATTTTCGGCTACTATAAAATTTGACTTTAGGCCAACTAGTAATTCGGAGCTTGTTTCTTTCGCAGTTTGAGTTTCGTTGCTTCTTTCGAGTTGATTCTTTTTGCAAACCGGAGTTCTTAAGTTGAACTTTCTGGTTAGATCTCTTATTTGAGTTTTACCCGTGCATTAGTTAAGTACTTATTGTATGCTTGTTGTTTGATTGCGATAGAGTACCCGTAGTGCGCCGCTTGCTACTTTGAGTTTCTAGGTTTTGCGGATCATCAACAAGGCAAGTAACACTTTGATCATGCTTTCCAATTACCCAGTTTTCATTGCATTAGTCAAAACCCCTCACACATTGCATGAGTAGGATCAATTAACTTGTGGATTGGGAAGTAGTTTGAGGTAGTACCTATTACCTACATTACATTCAAACCCTGGGAGTTACTTCTACGTTTGCTGTTAGGACATGCTATGCTCGTAGACGTTGTTTGGGTTTGAGTGAAATCCATGACAGATGTGAGTTGTTAATTAATGGTTCAACTGAAGGTGGCAACTTTAATACACATCTGGGTGGATTGAGGCACTTGGGTATTCCAGGATTGCCTGTTTTTCTTTTGGACCGCCACCCAGGCTCAAAGGGATCATGAGATTTTTCATGCTAGAAACTTCCGTGTGCAGCCACATGCCATTATGGGCTCTGGCATAGTGGAGTAAGTTGTGGGAAACCTTTCCATGATGGGCTAGCAGATGTAGTTGGGTTTTGTAGGTGTACCGGCCTATCTATCTGGTTAAGGGGACCTCTTCAGAAAGACTATGTCTCGGTCATCCGTTTCTCAAACACCATGCAGTGCGAGAAACCAAACGGAGGCGATCGAGTGTTGTGGGGAAAGTGCACAAACCTCTGCAGAGTGTACAAACTGATCATGATTAGCCGTGTCCCCGGTTATGGACATCTTGAGTATCTGGTAGTTCGATTATCATGTGCATCTCAACACGTTACTTTAATTTAATTTTGTTGGGTTTAATGATTACTCTTAATTGGGGTTGAGAGGATGTCTATCTTCTCAACGATGTTTCAACTATCATGATAGTTAATTAAAATACATTCCGTTGAAGTAGGGAAAAATTGGCTTTACGCAAAAAAACTTAACCATAGAGCTTTCCACCAGCCATATTGCATATAGTATAGCTTTACTTTCATTGCATCTCTTGTGTTACCTTGCCAGCATATTCCATGTGCTGACCCGTTTTTCGGGCTGCAACGTCTCATGTTGCAGACTTTTCAGACGACGAGTAAGATGCCCTTTTTAGGTCGTGGTTCTATACTCAGTGATGTCGCTGGAGTTGATGGACTCACTTATCTTCCAAGCCTTCTGCTGTTATCGTATTACATGGCCTTCAGCCATGATTTATGTAATAAATTCATCGTTGGACTATCGATATAATAAGTGTGTGATTGCTACTCTGTTATAAATCCTTCGAGTACCATGCGTGTCAGCATTACTGATCCAGGGATGACACTGATGCATGGAGATCAGACTGTTTGAGGTCTGGTCGCTACAAAGATGGTATCAGAGCACACGCTGACTGTAGGACACGACCACTAAGACAAGCCTAGAACACATTCCACTCTTCTCTCTTCTGACTCCTCATCTTTTCTATTCTTTAGGATGGTGGAAGCAAAGCACAAGTTCATGCAACCGGATGATGATACACCTTTTGGACGACACCTGAAGGAGGTCACCAGATATCTACACATTGGATTACCAAGTTTCACTGGAACCTACAATGCCACTCTACCTGAGGAGGAGCGTTGGTTGATTCAAGCTCAAGTTCCAGGAAGGACGTATGCACCCGTCACCCCACTCATAGCATTTTCCTTTAATGCACGTACATGGAGCCTAGGAAGGAGTATGGCAGCCCGCATTGCTATGGGAAGGATTGGAGAAGTCTACAAGCAGGAGTTAAAGGACACCCTCTACCAGATTTGTGGACGCAGAGATGAGAATTAGGATATGATCAGCACTAAGAAGGGTATATCCATAGCAGCATTCATTCAGGAGTTAAACCACCACATTCGACGCCAAGAGCACCAGATGTGTGTTGGCATGCTAGATTTGAAGAAGGCCCTAAATAGGAATTTGGAGCTAGAGGAAGAACTCAAGTCTACACGTGACGGATATTAGGAGGAGATGAAGATACTTGTGGAGAAGAATGATGATTTGACCCGGAAGTTAGGGATACTCATGGGAGAAGAAGACGAGGAAGAAGAACCCAAGGAGATTCCACCGGAAGACTATATCATCATAGATGATACGGATTCGGAAGCTGAGGACAGCGAAGATGAAGACTATGAAGATGAAGCTGGGGCAGATATTATGGAATCCTCTGCCGACCAATATTTTTAGATGACCACCCTATGACTAGTAGTTTACCACCAAGTATTAGATTTAGATCACTTTTGTAAACGATCGTTAGATTTGTAAGACCTTGTTTGAAATTGATTGGTGTGATATGATTGTGTGTTTGACTCATGTGCATATGGGTAGTGATTTTCCCTTAGACCTCTATTCTATTCTAATCTCTTCCCTCTACACCCATCAGATGCCTCCAAGACGTGAATTCGAGTTTCCCCCTGAGCTCACCCAGTTGATCCAGCAGCAGAACACCCTGATGCAACTTCTTGTCCAGAACACCCAGAACAACCAGAACAACAACAACAACCCTCCACCACCACCACCCGTGGACAACCTGACACATTTCTTAAGGTTGCAACCACCTGTGTTTGCTAGCAGCATCGAACCAATTGTGGCTGATGAATGGCTACGCAAGATTGGAAGGGATTTGACCACCGCCAATTGCTCGGATGCTGAGAAGGTGCGATTTGCCGCACACCAGTTGTCTGGACCAGCCGCAACATGGTGGGAGAATTACACAGCCACTTACCCCGTAGCCAATGTGACTTTGGATCAGTTTCAGCAAGCTTTTCGTACTGCCCATGTTTCGACTGGAGCCATGAGTATGAAGAAGCAGGAATTTCGCAACTTGCGCCAAGGGAATCGTACAGTAGCCCAGCACGTGGATGAGTTTAGTACCCTATCTCGTTATACCCCAGATGATGTGGCTACAGATGCCAAGAAGCAGGAGAGATTTATGGAAGGGCTGAATGATGAGATGAGTGTACAGTTGATGGTGGCAACTTTCAATAACTATCAGGAGTTGGTTGACCGAGCCCTGATGATTGAAAGGAAGCATCAACAGATTGAGAGTCGCAAGAGGAAGTATGGGCAAGGGAAGTACAATTTTGGAGCTCAGCAGAAGCCTCGCTTTACCCCTAAAGCAGTAGGACAGTTTCAGCATACCCATGGAGGAAGTAGCTCACACAACCACAATGGCACCTAGAATAGCAATGGTAATGGGAATGGGAATGGAGCCAATGGAAACCAGAACCGCCCTACACCATCCACACCCACCAAGAGGGATTTTAGCCATGTCACTTGTTACAAGTGCGGGAAGACTGGACATTATGCCAATGAATGCCCTGAAGTTAAGAATGGGAACGGCAATGGAAGCGTCGGGAAGAAGCCCAACCCGTTCAACAAAGGACAAGTGAACCACGTGACCGTGGAGGAGGTAGAAGAGCAACCAGATGCTGTTGTCGGTAAGTTTTTGGTTAAGACATTTACCGCAATAGTTCTTTTCGATACTGGTGCATCGCATTCATACATTTCAAGGGGATTCATAAATAAACATAGGATGTCCACCCGAGTTCTTAAGACCCCCATGTTAGTAAGTTCACCTGGAGCAGATTATATGGCACACCAAGGATGTTTTCAGACGCCATTGACCATAGGACGCCACAGTTTCCCCTCTGACCTAATAGTTCTGGAATCACAAGGATTTTCCGGATGTGTTTCCAGAAGAGTTACCTGGCATGCCACCGGATAGAGACATAGAGTTTTTGATTGAACTTTTGCCAGGCACCGGGCCAATTTCTAAGAGACCATATAGGATGCCCGCAAAGGGTTTGGAGGAGATTAAGAAGCAGATTAAGGAGTTACTGGATAAAGGATTCATACGCCCAAGTTCTTCGCCTTGGGGTTCGCCAGTACTTCTAGTGGAGAAGAAGGATGGATCGTTAAGAATGGTAGTTGATTACCGAGGATTGAATGAAGTAACGATCAAGAATAAGTACCCGTTGCCAATGATCAATGATCTGTTCGATAGATTGCAAGGAGCTAAGGTCTTTTCTAAGATCGATCTGCGATCAGGGTACCATCAATTGAAGATTCGAGAGCAAGATATCCCTAAGACGGCCTTTACCACTAGGTATGGGTTGTATGAGTATACCGTTATGTCGTTTGGTCTGACAAACGCACCGGCTTACTTTATGAACCTGATGAACAAAGTGTTTATGGAGTATTTGGATAAGTTCGTCGTCATGTTCATAGATGATATTTTGATCTTCTCGAAGGATGAAGAGGAGCATGAAGATCATTTGCGTTTGGTATTGGAGAAGCTCAGAGAGCACCAGTTGTATGCCAAGTTTAGCAAATGTGAGTTTTGGTTGAAGGAAGTCGGATTCCTCGGACATGTTATATCCGGAGAAAGAATAGCAGTAGATCCCGCCAAGGTGGAGACTATGACCAATTGGGAAGCACCGACGACCGTAGGAGAGATCCGGAGTTTTCTTGGACTCGCAGGATACTACTGAAGATTTATCGAGAATTTCTCAAAGATTGCAAAGCCAATGACGGAGTTGTTGAAGAAGGAAACCAAGTTCAGTTGGACCGAAGAATGTGAGACTAGTTTCCAGGAGTTGAAGAAAAGGTTGGTATCATCCCCTGTGTTGATTCTGCCAGATCAACATAAGGATTATGAGGTGTACTGCGACGCTTCACGTCGAGGACTTGGAGCAGTTCTTATGCAGGAAGGAAGAGTTGTTTCGTATGCTTCACGACAACTAAAGCCTCATGAGATGAACTATGCCACCCACGATTTGGAGTTAGCAGCCGTAGTGCATGCATTGAAGACATGGAGACATTTTCTCATAGGAAACCATTGTGAAGTATATATGGATCACAAGAGTCTGAAGTATATATTCACTCAGAAGGAGTTGAATCTTAGGCAAAGGAGATGGCTGGAGCTCATTAAGGATTATGACATGAGATTGCATTATCATCCCGGAAAGGCTAACGTAGTAGATGATGCGCTAAGCCGTAAGAGCCATGTCAATACCCTAATGATGGAAGAGTTTCCAACGGAGCTAGCCGAGGACCTACGAGAACTACGTTTGGAGATAGTTCCGAGAGGTTATGTAGCAACGCTAGAAATCCAATCTACCCTGATGGATAAAATCAGAAAAGCTCAGAAAGCTGACAAGGAGATTGTCGCTATAAAGGAGAAGATGACCGAAGGAAAAGCTAAAGGTTTTCGTGAGGATGAGCACGACACCTTATTGTTTGAGGATCGAATCTATGTGCCCAATGACCCGGAGATTAGGAAGTTGATTTTATAGGAGGCCCATGATTCACCATACTCGATTCACCTAGGAAATACCAAGATGTATTTGGATTTGAAGGATACTTTCTGGTGGACCGGTATGAAGAAGGATATTGCGGAGTATGTAGCAGTTTGTGATGTGTGTTAGAAAGTAAAGGCAGAACATCAGAAGCCAGCAGGATTGTTACAACCAATGCCAATACCCGAATGGAAGTGGGAAAAGCTTGGTATGGATTTTATCACCGGATTGCCCAGGACCAAAGCAGGGTATGATTCAATCTGGGTAGTAGTAGACCGATTGACGAAGGTAGCCCACTTTATTCCGGTGAAAACCACATATACCAGTGCGAAGTTGGCTAAGATATACATGACCAGAATCGTATGTCTGCATGGAGTACCGAGGAGTATTGTATCTGATAGAGGAACCCAGTTTACCTCAAAGTTCTGGAATCAGTTACATGAAACCTTGGGAACCAGGCTAGAGTTTAGCACAGCATTTCACCCCCAGACTGATGGACAGACGGAGAGAGTCAATCAGATATTGGAAGATATGCTTAGAGCCTGTGCATTAGACTATGGATCTAGTTGGGATGACAACTTGCCTTACGCAGAGTTTTCATACAACAATAGTTACCAGGCCAGTTTGAAGATGGCACCATTTGAGGCATTATATGGAAGGAGATGCCGAACACCGTTGTCATGGGACGAAGTTGGAGACCGACAGTTGTTTGGACCAGACTTAATCAAAGAGTCTGAGGAGAAAGTGAAGTTAATCCGAGATAGACTGAAGGTAGCTCAGTACAGACAGAAGAGTTACGCCGACTCGAAGCGCAAGGAGATAGACTATGAGATCGGAGACAGAGCGTACTTGAGGGTATCGCCTCTGCGAGAAGTTAAACGTTTCGGAGTTAAAGGGAAGTTAGCCCCGAGATTTGTTGGACCTTACCGTGTTTTGGAACGCATGGGCGAGGTTGCCTATAAGTTGGAGTTGCCCGAAGGATTGTCAGGAGTGCACGACGTGTTTCACGTTTCACAACTGAAGAAGTGCCACGCGGAGATGGCCGATATACCACTTAGAGACACAGTACCCCTGGAAGCAATTCAGTTGGACAGTGACCTGACCTACGAAGAGAAGCCCGTTAAGATTCTCGAATTTTCGAGTAGAGTTACCCGTAGCAAGGTTATCAAGTTTTGCAAAGTTCAGTGGAGTCACCACACCGAGGAAGAAGCAACCTGGGAGCGAGAAGATGATCTACGCAAGGACCACCCACACCTGTTCTCTAGCCAAGCCGAATCTCGAGGGCGAGATTCATTCTAAGGGGGTAGGTTTGCAACATCCCAAATTTTCAATTTGGAATGTTATACATAGATCATAATTGCAATTGCATATTTTTGCATTTTGTTCGTGACGTTCCTCGAAAATTCTAAGCAACTCAAGGACCTACGGAGAGAGTTGGGGATTTTACCGTTTTCGTATTTGAGTTCGCTCGAATACCGGTACGAGGACAGTGTGATTCTAATTATTTTTCTCTCCTAGAAATATTTCTAAATAAAATAAATGAGCGGAGATAATATGACTTCTCCAAAATAATAGAAATATTGGAGGAAAAATATTAAAATCACTTTTGGTATTTTTCTGGATTTATTTTCGGATTTATTTGCATAGGAAAAATACGCGTTTTTCAAAATTGCATTTAGGTCCGGGAAAAATGTTCACCTTGTCCTAAATATTATTAGAGGATGGCGAAAATTTATTTCGGGAATTTTGGAGTCCGTTTGATATTTATTTCGTTAGTTTTATTGCGCCGGGAATCTATTTAAAAAAAAGAACCGACTAGGAGTCGTTTTAGCCCGGGACTCCGGGCTTTATATAGCGCCAGGCCGGCCCGATTTCGCCAGCCAGCCCACCCGCGCCTAACCCTAACCCTAAGCCGCCGCCACCCGCCGCCACCCCGCCGACGCCGCCGCTGCCGCGCGCCCCGCCGCCGCCGCCGCGCCCCGCCGCCGTACGCCGCCGCCCTCGCCGGAGTTGAGGTAGACGCCGCGGTAGATTTTTTTTTCTTTTCTTCTTTATTAGAAAAGATCAGATCGGTTTTATAAAAAAAAAACCTAGATCTGTTTTTTTTCGGTTTAGATCGGTTTTTCACCGGTTTATTTAAATAAAGGACGTTCGCCCGTACGTTCGTTTTAATGAACGGTTTTCGTTAGTTAATCACAGACAGAGAACGCTCGTTCGTTAGCCTGTTCGTCATTTTTCTTTTCGGGATATTTTATCCGCGATTTTTTCGATCACGATTTCTGCCCTGATCTTGTTGTTCGTTTTTCTTTTCGCTCGAGAGTCGGAATCAGGTGATTCAAAATCCCAGATCTTCGTCTCGAAGCCCTCTTTACGTTAAACCAACTTGAACAAAGTTTTGGTTACTGTAAAATTTGACTTTAGGCCAACTAGTAATTCGGAGCTCGTTTCTTTTGCAGTTTGAGTTTCGTTGCTTCTTTCGAGTTGATTCTTTTTGCAAACCGGAGTTCTTAAGTTGAAATTTCTGGTTAGATCTCTTATTTGAGTTTTACCCGTGCATTAGTTAAGTACTTATTGTATGCTTGTTGTTTGATTGCGATAGAGTACCCGGAGTGCGCCGCTTGCTACTTTGAGTCTCTAGGTTTTGCGGATCATCAGCAAGACAAGTAACACTTTGATCATGCTTTCCAATTACCCAGTTTTCATTGCATTAGTCAAAACCCCTCACACATTGCATGAGTATGATCAATTAACTTGTGGGATTGGGAAGTAGTTTGAGGTAGTACCTATTACCTGCATTACATTCAAACCCTGGGAGTTACTTCTACGTTTGCTGTTAGGACATGCTATGCTCGTAGACGTGGTTTGGGTTTGAGTGAAATCCATGACAGATGTGAGTTGTTAATTAATGGTTCAACTTAAGGTGGCAACTTTAATACACATCTGGGTGGATTGAGGCACTTGGGTATTCCAGGATTGCCTGTTTTTCTTTTGGACCGCCACCCAGGCTCAAAGGGATCATGAGATTTTTCATGCTAGAAACTTCCGTGTGCAGCCACATGCCATTATGGGCTCTGGCATAGTTGAGTAAGTTGTGGGAAACCTTTCCATGATGGGCTAGCAGATGTAGTTGGGTTTTGTAGGTGTACCGGCCTATCTATCTGGTTAAGGGGACCTCTTCGGAAAGACTGCGTCTCGTTCATCCGTTTCTCAAACACCATGCAGTGCGAGAAACCAAACGGAGGCGATCGAGTCTTGTGGGGAAAGTGCACAAACCTCTGCAGAGTGTACAAACTGATCATGATTAGCCGTGTCCCCGGGTATGGACATCTTGAGTATCTGGTATTTGGATTATCATGTGCATTTCAACACGTTACTTTAATTTAATTTTGTTGGGTTTAATGATTACTCTTAATTGGGGTTGAGAGGATGTCTATCTTCTCAACGATGTTTCAACTACCATGATAGTTAATTAAAATGCATTCCTTTGAAGTAGGGAAAAATTGGCTTTACGCAAAAAAACTTAACCATAGAGCTTTCCACCAGCCATATTGCATACAGTATAGCTTTACTTTCATTGCATCTCTTGTGTTACCTTGCCAGCATATTCCATGTGCTGACCCGTTTTTCGGGCTACAACGTCTCATGTTGCAGACTTTTCAGACGACGAGTAAGATGCCCTTTTTAGGTCGTGGTTCTATACTCAGTGATGTCGCTGGAGTTGATGGACTCACTTATCTTCCAAGCCTTCCGCTGTTATCATATTAGATGGCCTTCAGCCATGATTTATATAATAAATTCATCGTTGGACTATCGATGTAATAAGTGTGTGATTGCTACTCTGTTATAAATCCTTCGAGTACCATGCGTGTCAGCATTACTGATCCAGGGATGACACTGATGCATGGAGATCAGACTGTTTGAGGTCTGGTCGCTACATAGATAGACATCCCTCTAGTCATCTAAATGATCACGTGATCCAAATCAACTAAACCATGTCCGATCATCACTTGAGATGGAGTAGTTTTCAATGGTGAACATCTTATGTTGATCATATCTACTATATGATTCACGCTCGACCTTTCGGTAAACAATATGACTATTATCGCCCACAACTCATTGTGTTCTACTCGTGCATATCATCTACGCATAGACCTGGCTCATGATGCCACTGTTGGGGTACGTAGTATTTCAAATAAAATCCTACGATCATGCAAGATATATCTACTAGATGCATAGCAACGATAGGGGAGAGTGTGTCTACATACCCTTGTAGACTGAAAGCGGAAGTGTCTAGTGACGTGGTTGATGTAGTCGAACGTCTTCGCGATCCAACCGATCCAAGCACCGAAAGTACGGCACCTCCGTGTTCAGCACACATTCAGCTTGATGACGTCCCATGAGCTCTTGATCCAGTTGAGCTACACGGGAGAGTTTTGTCAGCACGATGGCCTGGTGACGGATTTGATGAAGTTACCCTAAGCACTGCAACGATATGACCAAGGTGTGTTTCTGTGGAGGAGGGAACCGCACATGGCTAAAACAATGTTGCTTGTGTGTCCTTGGGTGTCAGGCCCAAGATGCGATTCTATCCCGATCACGTGACACTTACGTGATTGGGGCACAACCGCATTTCGGGCGCTTAGCAAGATGGATATCATTACATCGTACCCTTACATACATACATGGGGGATACAACAATACATACAATTCACATGAATACAACAACATCAATACAAGGCATCCGACTAACGATGCAAACATGAAAAGCACACGACATCCATCTGCTATCCCAGGCTGCCGACCCGGAACCTAACCCAAGACTGAAGAAGAAGAAGAAGAAGAAGAAGAAGAAGAAGAAGAAGAAGAAGAAGAAGAAGAAGAAGAAGAAGAAGAAGAAGAAGAAGAAGAACAAGAAGAAGAAGAAGAAGAAGAAGAAGAAGAAGAAGAAGAAGAAGAAGAAGAAGAAGAAAGAGCTCCAACACAACGATCATCGCTCTCGCGTCAAGTCATCGGAAACCTGCACCTGCAACTGGTGTTGTAGTATCTGTGAGCCACGAGGACTCAGCAATCCCATAACCATGGGTATCAAGACTAGCAAAGCTTAATGGGTAGGAAGAGGTAAAGTGGTGAGGTTGCAGCAGCGACTAAGCAATATGTATGGTGGCTAACTTACGAGTACAAGAATAAGATGAGCATCTACGCAAACGGTCGCCAACTAGTAGTGATCGCTAAAGATCCTGAACTACCTACGAGTCAAACATAACCCCATCGTGTTCTCTTCTCAAAGTGAAAAGAGACAGTCACGGTTACTCACACAGTTGTGTGTTTTAGGTCGGATCCTCTGTCAAGTTTTCTACAACCGGACATTAACAAATTCCAATCTGCCACATAACCACGGGCACGACTTTTGAAAGATCATAACCCTGCAGGGGTGTCCCAACTTAGCCCATCACAAGCTCTCACGATCAGCAGAGATAATAATAATATTACCCCTTATCTTAGGGAAGGCCCGATCAGACTCGGAATTCCCGGTGCACAAGACATTTTGATAATGGTAAAACAAGTCCAGCAAGACCTCCCAGCGTGCCGACACCCTGATAGTATCCGTGCGTATCTCGTCTCAGGCCACGGCCGAATGGGCAAAGCTACGAGTAAAACCAGCCCTCGGGTTTCCCCCAGGTGGCTGATGTCTACACACGCTTCTACTCTTGTAGACTATGTTGGGCCTCCAAGCGCAGAGGTTTGTAGGACAGCAGCAATTTCCCTCAAGTGGATGACCTAAGGTTTATGGAACTCAGGGAAGTAGAGGTTGAAGATGGTCTCTCTCAAGCAACCCTGCAACTAAGATACAAGAAGTCTCTTGTGTCCCCAACACACCTAATACACTTGTTAGATGTATAGGTGCACTAGTTCGGCGAAGAGATGTTAAATGGCAAGTGATATGGATGGCAAAACAAAGTAATATAAATCTGTAATAAAAAGTGCAGCAAGCAAACAAGTGGTAAACGTGAGCACAAATGGTATTGCAATGGTGGAAACAAGGTCTAGGCTTCATACTTTAACTAGTGGCAACTCCCAACAACATTAACATAATCGAATCACATGATATTTCCCATAAAACATGCAAAGGGGACGCACTCGGAGGTCATTCCTTCATGGTCAAGAGAGGACGAGAATTATGTAGGGCTACAAAAGCACACCTCAAAGTTCGTAGTTCTCAATCTAAGGATTTCCCAATGTCACTGCGGCCATCCAAAGAGAGTCCCACAATCACCACACCATATCTAAAGGATAGTCAAAGACAAGCACCAAGAGACTCTCAATCTTCAATCAACACACAAGAGAGGAAATCACTCATGAAAATATTGTTCTAATCCATGTCCAATAGACCGCTATCACCTTGGTCTCGGGGATTATACTAGATAAAGACAAGTGAGTACATCAATCCAATACATAGAGGAAGGGGAAATATCATGGGATCACCCTAGATTAACATAGCCTATGATCACAACGAAGATCACATCATGGGAGAGAGAATTGACCACATAGCTACTGGTAAGAACCTCAGCCCCGAGGAGGAACTACTCCCGCATCATCGAGGGAGGAAGCAACGTCGATGGAGATGAATCCGGTGGCACTTCCCCGTCCCGGCAGGGTGCCGGCGCAGGAATTCTGGTCCCCCGAAGCTTGATGGCGATGGCGGCGGAGATCGGAATCGCGTCTGGAGAAAAGGGGTCTGGAATCAGGGTTTCCGCGACATGGTGTAAATATATGCCAAAGGGGGGCATCAGAGGGGGTCAGGGGTGCCCAGGCGCCCCCCCGGCGCGGCCAGGGGGCGCGTGGGCAGGCCGCGTGGAGCCCCTGTGGGTCCCCTCCGGCCCTACTTTGGCCGCATGGAAGCTTCTGGAACGCTGATTTTTTATATAATTTTTCTGGATTTTTTCTGGCAGTTCTCGTAATGTGAAAACCTGAAATACAAAAACAGCCGAAAACAGAAACTGGCACTGGGGTGCACTGAGTTAATAGGTTAGTCCAAATATGATCAAAAGTGTATGGAAGTGTATAAATAACATAGCAATATCACCCAAAAGAGGCATGGAGCAAGCAGAAATTATAGATACGTTTTGGACGTATCAACATCCCCAAGCTTAATTCCTGCTCGTCCTCGAGTAGGTAAATGATAACAAGAATAATTTCTGTGGTGACATGCTATTAACCATATATGACTTTTTCATAGTCATATGACAAAAGCTTACAGAGACAATGAATCTATAGTAATTAAGTTGCCTCATGAGAAAATCACAAAGAACTGAAAGTTTTACAATATGATGTTGAAACATCAAATAGATTTGTAATGAACATGATGTGCAAATATGATAAAGTGATATCTAGCTTGCCCCCTTTAGTGAAGCAAAACATAAATGCAGGGGCACCTCCAAGGTTTAAGTGATGACTAGATACAATGATTTCAAAATAAACGATATCACAATCATGCAAAAGACAATGCTACTTTGGGACAATGCACATTATACTCAGAATGACAATCATGCTCTCAGTAGTTGGTGCTTTTAAAAGAAGGTGGAGACTCTCGAACTTTTGTTGGCAAGGTTTAAAACCCGTAGTCGGAAACAAAGACAAAACATGTACCAGAGCTCTTGGTTTTAAAACAGAGGTAATATTTTTTTTAGATCATGCATGTTTCGTCAACTAATGCTAGCAGACAACTCAATCACTTCTTGAGATGGACAAGTTTAGAGGAACGGCTCCCGAATGAGGACAATCACATGCTCTTAATCTCCTTTGTTTATCACTGCCAAAGTTTTCTGATTTCTCATGAACAAAGCGTGAAGGAGGGTTTGTTTGTTATATTATCTTTTTGAGCCGGGCGCACTCAATGCTAATTCCTTCTCGTATTATGGGTTTGCACATTATACATGCAATCCCGGGGTGAAGCTTGTCCAACTTAAAAAGATCATGAATTAACTACTACTTCCTCATGAACTTAAAACAGAGGCACAAAATAGGAATGCTGTTTCTTTGAATAATTTCGAGATGGTACATGCAAGTCTCCGTTAGGAATGGCAGGTAAATACCATGTAGGAAGATATGGTGGACTCATATGGCATAACCAGATTAAAAGGATGTGGATGCACAAGCAGTCAGTCCGCTTAGTACAGGCGAAGGTTAGAAAAAGACGGGGAGCGACCAACTAAGAGAGCAATGACGGTCATAATCATGCAGAGCGACAAAGCAACATTGAATCAGGCATGGAAGTTATATCGCTACTCAGAAACAAAAGATCATCAAGGCTTGACAGACTTTCTTTACAGTCTTAAATATGCGTGAGCATACGCCAAGTCAATCAAAATAAATTCTTTGAAGGAAGATATTACTAAACCATACCACATCATAGGCAAACAAATCATGTTGGTACTCCAATAACACATTGGGAACCCCCCAGCTATTTGAGACTAACCATAAGAAAACATGAACTACTAAGCGCCATTATGCACGTAGCATCTTTATCATAGACATATCAACCAATGCAACGGAAGCAAACTCTCTTAATAAGATAAACATGATAACTAAAGAGAGTTCAAGCAACCAAATAAACAAAAGCTCTTTAAAAAGATAAGCATGAAAGTTAAGAGCTAAGCATGATAGTAGCTATTAAAAGACAAAGAACACACACAGCAAAGATAGACATGCAAATTCTATGTTATTTTCTAGGTAGAAGTGGAGCGTGTTTCTCTCCCACATAAAGAAAGCTGAGTTCCGACTCGTTATGAAAAGCTAAATAAAACTAAAAGGAAAACTAAAACAAGACGCTCCAAGCATAGCACATAACACATGAAGTGATTAAAATATAGTGGAACGAAGGACGAACTGATAATGTTGATGGAGAAGGGGATGCACGGGGGCATCCCCAAGCTTAGACGCTTGAGTCTCCTTGAATATTTCTTGGGGGTGCATGGGGGCATCCCCAAGCTTGAGCGTTTGACACTCCTGAATCTTTTTATCATCTTCCCTCGCACACTTGAAAACTCCCTTCATACATAACTCATCATAATCTGATTAGCGAGGTTAGTACCCATAATAAAATAATTGTTCCTTGCTGGAAATAAAGATATTCTTGAAGTTCTACTGTTTCTCAAGATTGCCAAAAGGTTTTTGCAAAGAGAAAGCAAGCTCTAGGTTTGCAAAATGAAGGAAAGGCAAAACAGGACAGAATCTGTGAAAAACAGAACAGCCTGTAGTAAATGATTTTTCCGGGGCACTTCTGCAACTCTAATCAAAAAACTCAAAACAGACGCACGAAAGACAATTATATAGAGCACGCTGTCGAAAAAATTCAGACCAAAAAGATGATCTGGTGATTTTATACGAATTTTTCTATCCAAGGACAGAATCTGTTTCCTGGACAGCACGTCACAACTTTTGAACTTTCTTGCAATCAGAGGCTAAACTTGGCACAAAGCTGAAAAATAAAGATTCAATGATGTTGCTACAGTAGTAACAAACATCAAGACCACTAAAACTGAAAGTAAACATGACAAGGGTTGTCTCCCTAGAGCTCTTTCTTTATAGCCATAAAGATAGGCTTAAGACTTTAATGATGCTCTCGTAGGAATAAGAGCTGAAGAACAAAAGAGAGCATCAAGAAGCAAATACCAAACACATTTAAGCCTAACATGCTTCCTATGCATAGGAATATTGCAATAGAATAATTCATTGAAGCACAAAGCAACTAGCATAGGAAGGCAAAACAAGCATAACTTCAAAATATTCACCATAAAGAGAGGAAACTTCTTATTATTAAGATATTTAGAACCAAGTCTCCCTCTCTCATTATAAATTTCAGTGGCATCATGGATGAACTCAACAATATAAGCATCACGTAAAGCATTGTTACCATGATACACATGCAAAAAGGTACTCTCACTCTCCACATAAGCATAATCTTTCTCATTGGTAATAGTGGGAGTAGGACTATCATAAACAACTTGAACACTATAGATTACTTGTGTATTAGGAGGGTGGTGTTCAACAAGGGAGTAATTCCCTCCATGGTTATGACAAGTTTCATAAGGATAATTTCTCCTTATGTCATAGGTACCTTTATAATCACTATAGGTTGGAGTTATGGCATCATCATAGTAGAGAAGAGCATTATCATTGCTAGCAACTATATTTGTAATCATGTTGTCTTTATTCTTACTAGCAAAAGAATTATCAATTATCACATCACTAGTGGGTAAAGGATTTGCAACCCTATCATCCCCAAGCTTAGAGCTTCCCATATTATCACTTTCAGAGTTGGTACCAAAAAGATTTTCAAGATCATAAGTAGCATTATCATCATTTTCCCAATCACAATAAGTAACATGCATATCATAATCAAAATCATCTTCAATAGTACCTACGGACGTATCATCAAGATGATAATTAAGGCAATAAACTTCACCTTCTTTTTAAACTTACAACCATTAGGATAAAAGTTGATGGGAGGAATATGCTCAGGCCAGGTTGATACCCATTCTTCTTCTTTCTTGCTCCTCTTCCTCCTCCTCTTCTTTTTCTTCTTCTTAACCTTAGGAGGGAGTGGTTGGAGATGAAGCTTCTCCACATATCCTGATTTATCATTAGAAACAATAGGGGAAACTTGGGAGATACTCTCCTTTTTATTAGCGGAAATATAAGGGACATTTTTATACTTTGGTAAAGTTCCCTCCTTTCTAATCTTACTTATGTAATCATTTTCATGGCAATTAACAACACAATAGAGATGGCAATTTTGCAAAGTGTTTTTTATTCCTATGGCATTAACATCCAGCCAAGAAGTCTTTTCTGATAACTCTTCACACATCAAAAATAACATAAGCTCATCATAAAGATCAGAGGTGATCATGTTATCACACAACTGGTTAACAGTTATGTTTTGAAAGTTCATGCATTGAAAATTAAAGTGACCCTCTATACGGCAAAGTTCACAAGTAAAAGGGTAAAGGTCACACAATTCTCTAGCAATTTCATTTAAATCTCTGACCCAAGTGATTGTTCTTTCATGCTTATGTTTCTTACAATACTTCTCTTCTTCAATCATAGGCCTTTCACAAGGTCTATCCACTCCACAAAAATTAACATGCTTATATAAAACTTCATTTTTAGGAATTGGATCATGCATGTTGCAATCATCATGAACAATTTCATTTTCTTTGCAGGTCTCTTTAAAAGGTTTATGATACTTGATCCAATCCTCCTTAGGCATATTAAGATGTGAAGCAAAAGATTTGAGGAAATCAACAAGGAGTTGAGAATCAAGCCCAAACTTAGCACTAAACTTATTAAAACTTGTAGTTTCAACAAAGGACTTAATGCAATCATACTCATAAATTATACCTGACTCTTTACCTTTGTCGATCTCCCAATCTTCAGTGTTGCATTGAATTCTTTCAAGGAGTTCCCATTTAGCATCAATCTTTTCGTTTGTGAATGAACCCATAGAGGAAGCATCGAGCAAATCTTTATCCTATCGAGAAATCCTCGCATAGAAATTAGTAATAATCATATCTTTGGGGAGCCCATGGTCAGGACATTTTAGCATTAACGTTTTCAGTCTCCCCCAAGCTTGAGCTATGCTCTCTCCGTCATGAGGATAGAAATTATAAACATAATTCCTATTCTCATGGACTTCATGAAGAGGATAAAACTTGGAGTAAAAGAGAGACTGGATCTCTTCCCACTCCAGCAGGTGAGAGTCATTTAGTAGCCTATACCATTCCAATGCTTTTCCTTTCAGTGACAAGGCAAATAATTTCCTCATGACAAACTCCCTTGATACACCTGCAAGCTTAAATAATGAACATAGTTGTGACAAATATAGCAAGTGTTCACCGGGATGTCTGTCTCCTGCATAACGATCAGCCAAAACATAATCGATAATACCAGCTGGTATTTTATAGGGCACAATTTCAGTAGGGGGAGGAGCAACCACCACAGGTGTGGGGCGTCTTCCCGCAAGCAACGATCCAATAGCAAGGTTGTCCATAAGCATAACTAGTGAAATAAAAACAAGAAACAAAAAGATTTAATTGCAAGATCTAAAGATATACCTTCAAGCGCTCACCTCCCCGGCAACGGCGCTAGAAATAGCTTGATGTCTACACACGCTTCTACTCTTGTAGACTATGTTGGGCCTCCAAGCGCAGAGGTTTGTAGGACAGCAGCAATTTCCCTCAAGTGAATGACCTAAGGTTTATCGAACTCAGGGAAGTAGAGGTTGAAGATGGTCTCTCTCAAGCAACCCTGCAACTAAGATACAAGAAGTCTCTTGTGTCCCCAACACACCTAATACATGTAATGCCCAGGATGGGACTATATCTCCTACGTGTCGAGGCACGACTTAAAGATATAAGCCCATCCTAGAATGATCTCAAGTTTGGTATCTTTGCACGACTCATGTAAAAGAGGGATTAAAATGCAAAAGGAGATAGTTGGCTTACACTCGCCACTTCACACAATACAATACATAAGCAATACATCATTCAAAACATCACAACCCGACTACGGGTGAAGATCCAAAAGAAAGATACCAAAACAACATAAAGCCACAGGTCAGGATCGAATCCTAGTAGAAACCACTACTGAACATCGAAACGTCACAAGCAAACGGCCACAAACTTCATTGAGCTCCCAGTGAAGTACTTGAACCATCTCCTGCATCAAACTCGGCTGAACCTGCATCTGGTGTGGTGAAGTAACTGTGAGCCACAGAGGACTCAGCAATCCCGTTCCCGGGTAACACGACTATTTAAGCCTTGGGTGAGGACAAGGCTGAAGAAAGAACAAGAGGTGAAGGAACAACAAGAGTCTGCAGCAGCAACTAGCACTAACTTACGTATTAGAGAGCGAGAAGAGAAGTGCCTCGGTCGAGAGATGATCACGAAGTGATCCTAACTAAAGCCGGTCAAACATAACCCCACCGTGTTCAACTCCCGAATCCCTATTCGGAAATTGACAGTCACGGAACACACGCTGGTAGTGTATTGAATCATTGTGTCAAGTTATCTACAACCGGATATTAACAAGCTCCCATCTGCCACATAACCGCGGGCACGGCTTTCGAAAGTTCAAACCCTGCAGGGGTGTTCCAACTTGACCCATTACAAGCCCACGATCCGCGGAGTCGCAACTCCATAGGTGGGAAGACCCGAGTATCCTCGGAATCCCGTGCTCAAGTTAAACCGAACTAAGGTAAGGCTAATCCAGCAAATCCTCCCGGCGTGTCGACACCCTGATAGTAGCCGCGCGTATCTAAGTCTAAGGACACGACCGGATGGGTGATGCTACAGGACCCAATCCTCGAGTTTCCCCGTGGTGATTCCCGCAGGCTCCCCGTTTGGGACCAACACCATCGGCACTGGCCCCCCCTACTATCTAGAATTAAGGATCCTCGAGGGAGCGACCCCCTATGCAAAATTTAATTATTTAATTAAGTTTTTATTATGAGGCAAATAGTACCAAATGTTGGGACTTGCTAGAAAAGACTTAGCACTTAGCGGTTTATCAAGGGGGTCCCATACACCCCAACCGTGTTAGGAACGCATAATCAAGGAACATAACACCGGTTTATACGGTTCCTAACGGCATGAGTGGAACAAAACACCAAGCAAAAGGCTTAGCCTTCCACCCTGCCAGTATATAGATGATTTCATTTTAAGCATTTATATAGTGTGATATAACCCAACCAAACTTCAACATGAAGCAAGCATCTTCAATCTTCACCTACAACTAACAATGCTATAAGAGGGGCTGAGCGAAGCGTACTTAGCCATTCAACGGTTTGCATAGGTAGGGTGGTTAAACAGGTTCATGGTTACAAGTAGGAGGCTGACAAGAAAGACATGGGCATCGAGGCAAAACTATAGAGCGGAACTACTAGCAATAGGCAAAGATAGTAATGGTATCCGGGTTCGGTCATCTTGCCTGGAATTCCACAAGGGAGAAGAACGGATCCATGAAGTAGACGGAGCAACACAGTCGAGAGAAACCTCACAACTCCGGAACGAAACCGAAACTAACAAGAGAAGCAACCGGAAAGAAGCAAACAACAACATGGTAAACACACAAGCATAAACATGGCATACGATGCACAAACAAGTATGATGCATGTCCGGTTTAATCATGCATGGCATGGCAAGTGCACAAACAAATACTACAAGTTAAGTGGAGCTCAATATGCAACGAGTTGCATATTGACGAAACACCACATCTTAAATATTTAGTTGACTCTCGTTATTTACAAGACAAGATTAAAATGTTTGTTAACATGGTAAGAGGTGAAGCATAAGTAAACTAACTATTTAGACATTTTAAATGAGGTCGGAGAATAACAACAACATATCCGGAAAATCCCCATGAGCATGTTTAATAAGTATAAAGCAACAACAATTAAACATTTTAGTGTTGTTAACATGATGCGGATGACATGATCAAGTTTATGCAATTTTATTAAAAGGTTGACTTAAGAGGATATGAAGCATTGTCACCGTGGTGAAAGGAAAAGGTGCCACGACAACGATCCGAAAATGATGCAACGGCATCATATCGGTACCGGTAACTCATCGAGGGACCGGTGCGGAAACAAAGGCGGAGTGATCGAGTCAAACGAGATGAAAGTGGGTTGATCCCGTCACCGCACGAGTCGGCGACGAGGCAACCGAGGAACATGACAACGGACGAAACGGACACGGTGCACACACGGGGAACAACTCATACAACACAACAAGCATCTCACGGGTCATCCATGGGGTCCTCTCGTTATACCATTGAAGCGTGCGTTTCGGGGCGGTTCGAGACGTAGAGGAAGGAGTCGTTCTCACGAGTCGTAGAGGAAGTAGTGGTTCACGTGGCGGTAGAGGTACTCGTTCGTAGAGGAAGTAGTCGTACACGGGGCGACGGTAGACGTTCACGGAGCTCGTTTTCCCGTAGATGTTCGGGTCGGTGTCGTGGTACTTGGGGTTCTCGTTTGCGACGGTAGTGGAAGTAGTGGTACTTGTACATGTAGTCGTTCTCGTCCGTAGTTGTTCATGTCATCGATGTCGGGGTACTTGGTCGGGTCGCCGTGGTACTTGTCGGTCATGTAGAGGTACTTGGCGTTCGACGGCGTCGTGGTACTTGAGGACTCAAAACGTTCGTCGGTCCAAACTCGGTGTAGATGTACACGTCGTCGAGGTACTTGTCGTCGGTCCGGACTTGGCGACGAAGGGGTTCTTGGTGATTCCTCGTGTAGTCGTACTTGCCGAACTTGAGGTCCTCGTGCACTTGACGAAAACAACAAAAAAACAGCAGCAGTACATGGCAACAAAACGCAGCAAGGCGAGGGAGTTGGTGAGGCGGCGCAGTTGAGGACGGGCGCTGCAGAGGTGCTGGAGCTGCGGCGGCCGCGGGGCTCCATGGCGGCAGCAGGGCGATTCGGAGCAGAGGAAGCAGCAGTAGGTCGAGCCGGCGAGGAAGGAACGGAGGGAGGCAGAGCCTCGCGCGGATGAAGCTGGAGTCGAGGAGAAGGCGCTCGGGAAGGACGGGACGCGGGCGCGCGGCTCGGGGCACAGCGCGGCGCGGGAGGAGAGGCCGCGGCCTGGGGCGGCGCTGCTCCTGCGGCCTTTTGGTCGCCGGCTGGGAACGGAGGGGAGTCAGGCGGCGCGGCGGCACCGGCCCGGGCACCATGGCGAGGGCGTTCGGGATCGAAGGGAGAGGGCCGAGGCGAGGGAGATCGAGGGAGATGGAGGCTCGGGGCGAGGGGATAGAAGAACGAGGCAGAGCGGGGAACGAGGGGTTCGGGCGACGGGCAGAGCGAGAAGAGAGCAAGAGGGAATCGGGAGATGCCTGGCGGCGCTCGCTGAGGGAAGGAGGGAGGGGATGCAGCGGCAGCTAGGGTTCGAGCGCTGCGGGAAAAGGAGGCCGGGCCGAGGCCTGGAGGGGAAGTGACCTTGGGCCAAAAGGCTGGGAAGAAGGGGGAGGAAGGCCTGGGCCGGAGTGGGCCTAGAGGGGAGGAGAAGGGAGTTGGGGCCTCTCCCACTTTAACTGAATTTAAAAAAAAAACAGAAAAGAAAGAAGAAGAAAAGGGAAGAAAAGAAAGGTTAGGGAAGAGATTTAAACACGGAGTTAAATCTCTGGACTCACACAAAATGTGCGGAATTTAAATAAAAAAAGAAGGAGGGTTTTTGAGGATCCTCGAAACAACAGAAAGAATTATTGGCAAGGTTTTGATGATGAAACTCGAAGTAGGAAAGCATGGGGAAATTATGCAAGTGTGTTATGTTGATTCCGAAGCAATGGAATAATATTATATAGCTCCCTAATAATATTGAGAGGCTTTTATATGTTTTAAAGAGAAGACATCTTCCCTCGATTTAAATGGACCGAAGGTCCACACAATTTGTTTAGGTTGAGATGCAAAATTAATGACATGATGGCATGATGCAATGCAAAAAAAAACACAAGCACAAAAGAACACACGGGCAACCCGGAACATCTGGAATCTTCTGGAATCTTCTGGGACGTCGGTCTCGGGCGTCACAACTCTCCCACGCTAACAGAGGATCTCGACCCGAGATCCTAGAGATATCACCGGGTAAAAACGGAAGAGGAAGAGGTAAAACAAAGTTGCCTCTTTGACAAACGAGTGAAACCAAGTAACCTTGAGAGGTTGAACAAGTTGAAAGAAGAATACAACGGAGATGAACGAAGATGAAAGCACTCCGTTAGAAAAGACGAACAAGGAGCATTATGAGAACCTTGTAGGTTGAAAGACATTAGACGAGAGCTTACGAACCAAAAGAATATGAAACTGCAACGGTACAGCCAAGGAATAAGAATGACAGAATTTGGACAGCACTCCGTCTGAAAATGGAAGGAATCAACATGAGTTTGAGGAGATGTAGTGATACTTGATGAAATCAACAACATATTGCCTCCGAAACAATTAAAAGAATGGCACAAGGTTAAGAAAGATTTCAGACAGCACTCCGGTTGAAAAGAGAGGCAAAACATGAAAAGATGAGGGAACTTGAATGAAGAATACAACACTCCGGTTAAATGATAAGCAAGGGAAAGAACATGATCTCGATCTGGCAAGATGATGGTTCGAAGAGAGCAATATCACAAAACCTCCGGAACAAAATAATGGAATATAGATCAAAGAAAGAATGAATGGAGAAGAAAATGACAACTTCTCTCTAAATGAATTTGAAAGAGCATCCTTACGAAGAAGGGTTGAATGTGGTTGAAGGAAAATCAACAACGAAAATGAATAAGCTTGATGTGGGCTTATGGAAGACATCTCAAAATTATGAGGTGACAACCAGCCACTGACGGAAACGAAATGCTTGGGTTGAGATCAACAAGGAGATGAACAGCTTATTTCACCGGAATGATAAGTGAAGAACTTGGGTCATTATAAGCACCATAATATCAACAATTCTCAGGGAAAACTTTTAGGTGAAATACAACCCAAGATAACTCCAATGAATAAATTGAAGGGTTGGAAAGATCTCCTGAACAAGAAAATGATGGGTTAAATCTCATTCCTGACAACTTGAGAATCATGAAACATGAAGGAAAATTGTCAAAAATGGCATACCACCATCTCAAAGAATAAGGTAGAAAAAATTGCAATTGGAAAGCATGATGAAGAATGCTTGAGCTCCAACAATAATCTTGATGAAGACTTCGAGTATGAATTAAAACATGATGAACCACCATGAAAACTCCGGTAATGAAAGCATGAGAAGTGAAAGATGAAAAGAATAAGATTCAAGGCCTGCGATGAATTAGATGGAGCTTTGAAATGATATAACTGAAATAACTTGGAGCTCCGAAAAACAAGATGAACAACTTGGAACCGAGAATATGATAAGATGAACAAGCTCCAGACAAAAGAATTAAACACTTGGAAGGAACAAGAATAAGAATTATGTCATGCATCTCCTTCACCAATTTAAATTGATGACAACCAAAGGATTTGGCATACTACTTATTCTCGTTGGGAAGAATTAAAGAGATATCTAGCACGAGCTTGGGTAAATCTTCAACGAACCACCGGTAGGATTATGAAAGAGCAATGAATTAAAACGATAACAACGGAAGGGTAATCTTGAGTGAACCACCGTAAGAATATAGAGACGAACGAAGAGACATCAATGAAGAATATTTGGAGGACGAAGTTGAAAACTAAGAACGAAGAATCTTCTGAAATGATGGCCTTCGGAGGATCACAAAGAAAAGAATTCATGAAATGCTCTGAAGGGGCATGAAAACAATTCCCACAATCGAAAACAATTATGAGGATGGCATGAAGCTAGAACCACGAATCTTCAAGAGAACGGGCCAAGATTTAAGAGGAACACTTCACCGGTCTTCAAATGTTGAGAATGAAGACGAGAAATGCCATAAGAATTGTTGAGCACTCCGGAATGAAGAATTAAAAAGGTTGAACCAATGATGAACAAGAATTGGAAAGTAAACTTAGAGAAGGCATATGACTGATGGAAATCATTCTTACGTCACACTTTGAAAAGAATTTAAGTATAACTCCAGAAAAGAAGAGTCAGGTAAGATCCTGGAAAAACCTGTGGGTTAGGGCCCACTCAAAGAAATCACCGTTGAAAAGATTGCATAAGAGATATTGCACCGGTTGAATTAAATGACTTGAATAAGATGATAATCCTCAAAATAGCTTGAATGGATTAAGAATGGAATTATGAATCTTCAGCACTCCAGATATGAATAACAAGAGGAGAATGATTAATTGGAGCACCGGAATAAGAAAGCATTGTGAAAAGACAAAAAGGATAAGATTAACACCGAAATCTTTAATTACATCCACCGGCAGAATTTGAGAACAAAAGAATGATGAACTTGGAGCTCTTGAGCATCTTCACGATAAAGCACCGGATAAGAACATTGAAGGAAAAGAATGAAGAAATATCACATGAATAAAATGGGTATTCCACTTGAGAATTTCCGACTCCGAGAAGAAGAAGGGTGGGAGGGTGGGGAAAACAAGGACAACTTGGGATGACTGAAACAGACAATTCGTCAGATTTCTCAACGGCGTCCGTATGGAATAACTTGAAGAGAAGGCACACCGGTTGGAAAAGAATTAACATGAAGATCTTGATGGTCAAGAAGAATTAGCACTCCCATAGAAATATGAGAATACCGATTAGGAAAAGGTATGGAATCAACACTTGACATCGAAGAAACTCGAATACCAGAATCAAAACAAGAACAAGGATAGATATGCAGCATGATCTTCACAATATCATCCGAACAGAGAATTGAACGAATGAATTCCGCAGGTACATCAACTTGACGAGAAGCCACTTGGAGAACAAAAGATAAATAAAAAGGAACAAGGATCGGATAGAACAAATACAAGATAGAAGCTTCGTTCGACATCTTTGTGCTGAAAGCTCATGGAACGTGTTACAAAAGGGTTTTGTCATCCCCGGATCAGCATAGCCAAGGACCCTTTAAGATGCAACTCCCGATCAGAACAAGTCCATAAAACCACTTCACTCAATGTAGAACCCCAAACTTCATATCTTGTACTCGTTGGAAGAATGCCTAGAACTACTAGATGAACCCACCTATAGATTTCTGAAAGTTTCCAGTTATGCAATCAGGTGTTGGGGATACACGGGAAGCACCGCGCAATCAACTCTAAACCTACATCCAGGTGTATCCATCCTTCAACACATAACCAGTCTTTCTCGGAAACTGTTTACCTCGGACCTTCGAAAAGCATCCACTATAACAAGCTATGGCAATACTCTCGAACTACCTCCCCAGTACTGGGTGATGTCGGGGTTATCTTGCCACTGGCCGTATAGGAGAGATTTTCGATGTCGGCCGTCTTAAGTATTTAGTACTGCCGCGATATGCTTGTGACAACAATACCCCGAAGCTCAACTCCTCGGGAACAGGAGGCATCGAGAACAATATCCTTGTCACAAGAACATCGAAACAATCCCAGAATACTCGCGGGATCCTAAAAAAAATTTGGTGCAATTTTTGAAAGTAGAAGAGACAAGAGTAGTCGTCAGGAGTCCTCACCAGAATGAAAAGAGATGAGAAGCAAAAGAAATCCTACTCTCCGATATATAAATAGGACTCAAAACATTTTTAGTGTGTGCCTAGACTCAACCGTCAACGATTCGATCAATCAGTGGGGGCTTCTAGGTCGGAGAAGGCTCTGAATACCAACTTGTAATGCCCAGGATGGGACTATATCTCCTACGTGTCGAGGCACGACTTAAAGATATAAGCCCATCCTAGAATGATCTCAAGTTTGGTATCTTTGCACGACTCATGTAAAAGAGGGATTAAAATGCAAAAGGAGATAGTTGGCTTACACTCGCCACTTCACACAATACAATACATAAGCAATACATCATTCAAAACATCACAACCCGACTACGGGTGAAGATCCAAAAGAAAGATACCAAAACAACATAAAGCCACAGGTCAGGATCGAATCCTAGTAGAAACCACTACTGAACATCGAAATGTCACAAGCAAACGGCCACAAACTTCATTGAGCTCCCAGTGAAGTACTTGAACCATCTCCTGCATCAAACTCGGCTGAACCTGCATCTGGTGTGGTGAAGTAACTGTGAGCCACAGAGGACTCAGCAATCCCGTTCCCGGGTAACACGACTATTTAAGCCTTGGGTGAGGACAAGGCTGAAGAAAGAACAAGAGGTGAAGGAACAACAAGAGTCTGCAGCAGCAACTAGCACTAACTTACGTATTAGAGAGCAAGAAGAGAAGTGCCTCGGTCGAGAGATGATCACGAAGTGATCCTAACTAAAGCCGGTCAAACATAACCCCACCGTGTTCAACTCCCGAATCCCTATTCGGAAATTGACAGTCACGAAACACACGCTGGTAGTGTATTGAATCATTGTGTCAAGTTATCTACAACCGGACATTAACAAGCTCCCATCTGCCACATAACCGCGGGCACGGCTTTCGAAAGTTCAAACCCTGCAGGGGTGTTCCAACTTGACCCATTACAAGCCCACGATCCGCGGAGTCGCAACTCCATAGGTGGGAAGACCCGAGTATCCTCGGAATCCCGTGCTCAAGTTAAACCGAACTAAGGTAAGGCTAATCCAGCAAATCCTCCCGGCGTGTCGAGACCCTGATAGTAGCCGCGCGTATCTAAGTCTCAGGACACGACCGGATGGGTGATGCTACAGGACCCAATCCTCGAGTTTGCCCGTGGTGGTTCCCGCAGGCTCCCCGTTTGGGACCAACACCATCGGCACTGGCCTCCCCTGCTATGTAGAATTAAGGATCCTCGAGGGAGCGACCCCCTATGCAAAATTTAATTATTTAATTAAGTTGTTATTATGAGGCAAATAGTACCAAATGTTGGGACTTGCTGGAAAAGACTTAGCACTTAGCGGTTTATCAAGGGGGTCCCATACACCCCAACCGTGTTAGGAACGCATAATCAAGGAACATAACACCGGTTTATACGGTTCCTAACGGCATGAGTGGAACAAAACACCAAGCAAAAGGCTTAGCCTTCCACCCTGCCAGTATATAGATGATTTCATTTTAAGCATTTATATAGTGTGATATAACACAACCAAACTTCAACATGAAGCAAGCATCTTCAATCTTCACCTGCAACTAACAATGCTATAAGAGGGGCTGAGCGAAGCGTACTTAGCCATTCAACGGTTTGCATAGGTAGGGTGGTTAAACAGGTTCATGGTTACAAGTAGGAGGCTGACAAGAAAGACATGGGCATCGAGGCAAAACTATAGAGCGGAACTACTAGCAATAGGCAAAGATAGTAATGGTATCCGGGTTCGGTCATCTTGCCTGGAATTCCACAAGGGAGAAGAACGGATCCATGAAGTAGACGGAGCAACACAGTCGAGAGAAACCTCACAACTCCGGAACGAAACCGAAGCTAACAAGAGAAGCAACCGGAAAGAAGCAAACAACAACACGGTAAACACACAAGCATAAACATGGCATACGATGCACAAACAAGTATGATGCATGTCCGGTTTAATCATGCATGGCATGGCAAGTGCACAAACAAATACTACAAGTTAAGTGGAGCTCAATATGCAACGAGTTGCATATTGACGAAACACCACATCTTAAATATTTAGTTGACTCTCGTTATTTACAAGACAAGATTAAAATGTTTGTTAACATGGTAAGAGGTGAAGCATAAGTAAACTAACTATTTAGACATTTTAAATGAGGCCGGAGAATAACAACAACATATCCGGAAAATCCCCATGAGCATGTTTAATAAGTATAAAGCAACAACAATTAAACATTTTAGTGTTGTTAACATGATGCGGATGACATGATCAAGTTTATGCAATTTTATTAAAAGGTTGACTTAAGAGGATATGAAGCATTGTCACCGTGGTGAAAGGAAAAGGTGCCACGACAACGATCCGAAAATGATGCAACGGCATCATATCGGTACCGGTAACTCGTCGAGGGACCGGTGCGGAAGCAAAGGCGGAGTGATCGAGTCAAACGAGATGAAAGTGGGTTGATCCCGTCACCGGGTTCCCACGAGTCGGCGACGAGGCAACCGAGGAACATGACAACGGACGAAACGGACACGGTGCACACACGGGGAACAACTCATACAACACAACAAGCATCTCACGGGTCATCCACGGGGTCGTCTCGTTATACCTTTGAAGCGTGCGTTTCGGGGCGGTTCGAGACGTAGAGGAAGGAGTCGTTCTCACGAGTCGTAGAGGAAGTAGTGGTTCACGTGGCGGTAGAGGTACTCGTTCGTAGAGGAAGTAGTCGTACACGGGGTGACGGTAGACGTTCACGGAGCTCGTTTTCCCGTAGATGTTCGGGTCGGTGTCGTGGTACTTGGGGTTCTCGTTTGCGACGGTAGTGGAAGTAGTGGTACTTGTACATGTAGTCGTTCTCGTCCGTAGTTGTTCATGTCATCGATGTCGGGGTACTTGGTCGGGTCGCCGTGGTACTTGTCGGTCATGTAGAGGTACTTGGCGTTCGACGGCGTCGTGGTACTTGAGGACTCAAAACGTTCGTCGGTCCAAACTCGGTGTAGATGTACACGTCGTCGAGGTACTTGTCGTCGGTCCGGACTTGGCGACGAAGGGGTTCTTGGTGATTCCTCGTCTAGTCGTACTTGCCGAACTTGAGGTCCTCGTGCACTTGACGAAAACAACAAAAAAACAAGCAGCAGTACATGGCAACAAAACGCAGCAAGGCGAGGGAGTTGGTGAGGCGGCGCAGTTGAGGACGGGCGCTGCAGAGGTGCTGGAGCTGCGGCGGCCGCGGGGCTCCATGGCGGCAGCAGGGCGATTCGGAGCAGAGGAAGTAGCAGTAGGTCGAGCCGGCGAGGAAGGAACGGAGGGAGGCAGAGCCTCGCGCGGACGAAGCTGGAGTCAAGGAGAAGGCGCTCGGGAAGGACGGGACACGGGCGCGCGGCTCGGGGCACAGCGCGGCGCGGGAGGAGAGGCCGCGGCCTGGGGCGGCGCTGCTCCTGCGGCCTTGGTCGCCGGCTGGGAACGGAGGGGAGTCGGGCGGCGCGGCGGCACCGGCCCGGGCACCATGGCGAGGGCGTTCGGGATCGAAGGGAGAGGGCCGAGGCGAGGGAGATCGAGGGAGATGGAGGCTCGGGGCGAGGGGATAGAAGAACGAGGCAGAGCGAGGAACGAGGGGTTCGGGCGACGGGCAGAGCGAGAAGAGAGCGAGAGGGAATCGGGAGATGCCTGGCGGCGCTCGCTGAGGGAAGGAGCGAGGGGATGCAGCGGCAGCTAGGGTTCGAGCGCTGCGGGAAAAGGAGGCCGGGCCGAGGCCTGGAGGGGAAGTGACCTTGGGCCAAAAGGCTGGGAAGAAGGGGGAGGAAGGCCTGGGCCGGAGTGGGCCTAGAGGGGAGGAGAAGGGAGTTGGGGCCTCTCCCACTTTAACTGAATTTAAAAAAAAACAGAAAAGAAAGAAGAAGAAAAGGGAAGAAAAGAAAGGTTAGGGAAGAGATTTAAACACGGAGTTAAATCTCTGGACTCACACAAAATGTGCGGAATTTAAATAAAAAAAAGAAGGAGGGTTTTTGAGGATCCTCGAAACAACGGAAAGAATTATTGGCAAGGTTTTGATGATGAAACTCGAAGTAGGAAAGCATGGGGAAATTATGCAAGTGTGTTATGTTGATTCCGAAGCAATGGAATAATATTATATAGCTCCCTAATAATATTGAGAGGCTTTTATATGTTTTAAAGAGAAGACATCTTCCCTCGATTTAAATGGACCGAAGGTCCACACAATTTGTTTAGGTTGAGATGCAATATTAATGACATGATGGCATGATGCAATGCAAAAAAAAAAAAACACAAGCACAAAAGAACACAAGGGCAACCCGGAACATCTGGAATCTTCTGGAATCTTCTGGGACGTCGGTCTCGGGCGTCACAATACACTTGTTAGATGTATAGGTGCACTAGTTCGGCGAAGAGATGTTAAATGGCAAGTGATATGGATGGCAAAACAAAGTAATATAAATCTATAATAAAAAGTGCAGCAAACAAACAAGTGGTAAACGTGAGCACAAATGGTATTGCAATGGTGGAAACAAGGCCTAGGCTTCATACTTTCACTAGTGGCAACTCCCAACAACATTAACATAATCGAATCACATGATATTTCCCATAAAACATGCAAAGGGGACGCACTCGGAGGTCATTCCTTCGTGGTCAAGAGAGGACGAGAATTATGTAGGGCTACAAAAGCACACCTCAAAGTTCGTAGTTCTCAATCTAAGGATTTCCCAATGTCACCGCGGCCATCCAAAGAGAGTCCCACAATCACCACAACATATCTAAAGGATAGTTAAAGACAAGCACCAAGAGACTCTCAATCTTCAATCAACACACAAGAGAGGAAATCACTCATGAAAATATTGTTCTAATCCATGTCCAATAGATCGCTGTCACCTTGGCCTCGGGGATTATACTAGATAATGACAAGTGAGTACATCAATCCAATACATATAGGAAGGGGAAATATCATGGGATCACCCTAAATTAACATAGCCTATGATCACAACGAAGAGCACATCATGGGAGAGAGAATTGACCACATAGCTACTGGTAAGAACCTCAGCCCCGAGGAGGAACTACTCCCGCATCATGGAGGGAGGAAGCAACATCGATGGAGATGAATCCGGGGGCACTTCTCCGTCCCGGAAGGGTGCCGGCGTAGGAATTCTGGTCCCCCGAAGCTTGATGGCGATGGCGGCGGAGATCGGAATCGCGTCTGGAGAAAAGGGGTCTGGAATCAGGGTTTCCGCGACACGGTGTAAATATATGCCAAAGCGGGGCATCAGAGGGGGTCAGGGGTGCCCAGGCGCCCCCCCGGCGCGGCCAGGGGGCGCGTGGGCAGGCCGCCTGGAGCCCCTGTGGGTCCCCTCCGGCCCTACTTTGGCCGCGTGGAAGCTTCCGGAACGCTGATTTTTTATATAATTTTTCTGGATTTTTTCTGACAGTTCTCGTAATGTGAAAACCTGAAATACAAAAACAGCCGAAAACAGAAACTGGCACTGGGGTGCACTGAGTTAATAGGTTAGTCCAAATATGATCAAAAGTGTATGGAAGTGTATAAATAACATAGCAATATCACCCAAAAGAGGCATGGAGCAAGCAGAAATTATAGATACGTTTTGGACGTATCAATGGCCCCGCAGCACCCCCGTTTGGGACCAACACCATCAGCACTGGCCCCCCTGCTATGTAGAAAAGAATCCCCGAGGGCGCGACCCCCTATGTAATTTAATTATTTAATTAAGTTGTTATTATGAGGCAAATTAAAACGAATGTTGGGCCTTGCTGGAGGAGTTTTATTCAAAGACGAACTGTCAAGGGTCCCCATATACCCAACCGTGTAAGGAACGCAAAATCAAGGAACATAATGCCGGTTTATCGGCTCCTAAGGTGGCATGAGTGGAACAAAACACCGAGCAAAAGTCCAAGCCTTCCACCCATTGCCAAGTATATAGGTGTGTTAAGATATATAAGATATATTGTGACATTCCAACAACAAGTTCCAACATGGAACGATCTTCATCTGCACCTGCAACTAAAATGCTATAAGAGGGGCTGAGCAAGCGGGTAACATAGCCAAACAACGATTTGCTGGGAAGGTGTCAAAGGTTAGATGTTTCATGGTAACAAAGAGAGGGGCTGACAATAATGATGGGTAGCGCGACATATAACGATAGCATCGAGACAACTAAGCATGGCAATGATAGTAATGGTATCCAAGGTGATGGTCATCTTGCCTGAGATCCCGCAAGGAAGAAGAATGAGTCCGTGAAGAAGACGAAGAATAAGCCTTGAAGACGAACCACGTGTAGACGAACGAATCCTCACGATCGCAACGGAACAAGCACTAACGAGAAGAAGCACACCACAAAGTAAACACCCAACACAAGAACATGACAAGATGCTCAACAAAGTATGATGCAAGACAAGTCTATATGATGCATTACATGGCAAGGGATGAAGCACACAAGAACAACACAAGACAACAAGTTTAAATGAGGCCGGAATCAACATATAACAAATCCGGTAAGTCCTCATATGCATATTTTGAAATGGGTCCAGATCTGAACAAACCTTAAGTTAAAGTTGTTAAACAGCATGTTAACGGGCACCATGATGATCTACATGAAATTCTAGTCAAGTTTCATATAAAGTTTGTTTAATTCGGAGCTACGGCCTAGAAGATATGAGAAAAAAAGACAAGCATGGCAACGGTGCAAGATGCACCCAAACATCAAGCAAACAGACTCCAAACAGATATTAAACATGACATTATGCTTCTACATGCAAAATCACACAAGTTTCATATAAGACACGCTCAAAACAGAGCAACGGGCTAAAAGATACGAGCAAAACAAGTTACAATGCAAAGCTGAAGTTAACAGCCACATAGCAACTTTGGAGCAAGGTAAATATATGCTACAACACCCAAACATGATAACAAGAGGCATCGATGTGAAATAGACATTATACTTAACAAGCATGAACTTAGAACACACCCAAAAGCTTGCTGGAACATAATTAACCAAGCATGGCAAGTCGCAATAAATATATCCAGACTTGGTCAAAATCTGGGAAGGCAAAAACATCATCACGATGCTGCCTTCGGAGGCACAAAACAACAAGCATATCAACTCTACCAAGTATATAAAGAGCATGGACATGTAGTAGACATATCATACATCAAACAACTCCATTGGAGCAACTTCATAGGAGGCATGGATCAATAACAACAAGCTTCACCAAATTGATCATGCTGATAAAAAGCTGACAGGTAAATTTTATAGCAACTTGAGAGCAAGAAATAAATAAGCAACAGCAGGCCATATAAGCAAACAAGGGCATGAATGGATAGACAATAACATGGACAACAAGACATGATCATTGGCCACTCCAAAACAAGCATGGATTTGAGTGGGGCATCAAGCAAACATAGCATCAGGTTAACAGATTCCATACTTAGCAGTTTTTTCACTAAGTATAAAACAGCAACAATGGCATGGCATGTTTACAAGCTTGATTACGTCACCTCAAGGCATATCATGGAAAGTGTATTGCACCACATCAAAGACCATATGATTGTGCTTCTAAAACATATTGACATGTGGCATGAAGACAAACACATCAATAGCAAGGAATAAGTGAAAACAGCATCTCACAACAAGTTTCAGCACTTAACAGCCAAATGCACTCTTGTAACAGATATTAACATGGCAATATGGCACCTAACATGAATGCTACAACAACCAACATGTAGAGCACTTCACAATGAACATTTTGACATATCATAAGCTCCATTTGGATATACATGCACAAAGTTATCATCACCACAAGCATGCAACAAATTTGCAGTTAACAGTAACTTTAAACATATAGCACTCTTGCAACAATGCTTAGGTCATCAAGATGAACTCAAACAAGCATGCCACAGTGGAACAAAATGAAGAGCATATCACCAAGATCATTTTGATATATTATTTGTATCATTTGGATAAGCACACAAAAAGTTATAGCTATGCAAAGTATGCAACATATTATGTAATTTCTGGGACTTAGCAGTTTTCTTGACACGAAAAGTGAGCGCAGTATACTATATTACGCACTAGGCGGAGGATAGCAGGGCGCTTACCATTGGGCCGGGCCCATGACGAGAGGAGGCAGAGGAGGAGCTGGGCCGGGAGGCGGCTTGGCCTCGCGGTGTAGTGGGCCGAGGGGAGACGGGCCGGTCCCGCTGCGGCCCATGCAGCGGCGACGGGGAGGCAGCCCGAGCGGCGACGGGGAGCTGGGCCTTGGGATGGCTCTGGCCCACGAGGCCGGCCCAGGAGGGCGCTGGCGGCTCGGTCGCTGGGGCGTCGTCCTCCCGAAGCACGGACGAGGCCGGCGGCGGCTGGAGCGATCGACGACGAGGGGCGGCCGGGGACGGCGCCGGGACGGGCGGATCCGGCCGGGTCTGGCCGCGGGGCACCGGATCTGGGCCGCGGCGGAGGCGTAAGCAGCGACAGCAGGCGGCGCGGTGGAGCCGGCGGCGGCGCTGGAGGCCGCGGGGCGGCGAGGTTCGGGAACGGCGGCGATCTTCCTCCGGTGGCTGGCGGCGAGGCGCCGGAGGCGCAGACGGCGGGATCGGGCAGAGGGGGATGACGGCTTCCGCCGGCTGGCGGCGAACAATGACTTGGGCCCGCGCGGGCCCACTCTGGGCTCCGCGGGCCGTGGCGGCGGGGATGTGGGCGCGGGTGACGTGGCATCTCCAGATTGGCTGCGGGCGGCGGGGCCGATGATGTGTCGCGCCCGGATTGGCCGGGCGACGTGGCAGCGGGGATGGACACGTCCGGGCGGAGTGGACATGTCCGGCGCACGGTGGGAGCGGGGCTAGGGTTGGATCTGCGAGAAAAATACGGGGGAGACACCTATTTATAGGTAGAGGGAGCTAGGAGTGTCCCAATGAGGAGCGGTTCGCGGCCACGCGATCGTGATCGAACGGCCGAGAGCATGGAGGGGGTTAGGATGGGATTGGGGGCTGTTGGAAGGGGTGTTGGGCCAAAAGGGAAAAAAGGCTTCCAGCGGTTAACGTGGTTAACCGTTGGGCTATCAAACGAACTCCGAACGAGATGAAACTTGACAGGCGGTCTACCTATGCTTTAATAAGACCACACTCCAAGTTTCAACCCATTCCGAGAACATTTTCCGGCCACTCATAAAATAAATATTCGGAGGCGTCGCGGGCGCGTGCAAGTGTGACTGGGCTTAGAACGGACAACGGAAAGGACGGGCGGACTCGGATGAATGCAAGTTTTGAAAACATGATGATGTAATGCACATGATGACATGGCAAGATGCAACACGCAAGAAGATGACATGGCAAAGACGACGTATAACTGACTGACACCTAGCTGACACCTGGCGCATCGGTCTCGGGGTGTCACAACACTCCCCTACTAACAAGAGATCTCGTCCCGAGATCTTAGGAACGAGACGGAAGAGAAAAAGGAAGAACAAAGTTCTTCGAGGACAAAAGAGTGAAACCAAAGAAACTTGAGAGGTTGAACAACTTGAAAGCAAGAATACCAGGGAGATGAACAAAGTTGCAAGACTTCGTTAAACAAGAGGAGCAAGGAATACGACGAGAATCAAGGAGGTTGAAAGGCACGAAACAAGAGCTGAAGGAACGAGAGTGAATTCAAAGCCACTCCGGTTAAAGGAGATAGAAAACGAATTCAAACGAAGGAATTCGGGCAGCACTTTGTCTGAAACTGAAAGAAATAGCACTCAGGTTGAACATGAATGGACTGGAACAAGAACTTGAGAAGATTGAATAAAAACATGACGCAATGAACAAGACATTTCCTCCGGAAGAATTGAAAATAATGGAATTAAAGGAACGGGGAAGAAGATGACCACTTTGAGAACGAGTGACTTGAACTAGAATTTATAAGAGAAAGATTTGAACGGAGTTGTTGAGAAAAAACAACCACAAAAGAATAAGCTTGGTTTGGACTTATTTAATCATCTCAATAGTGGAGGTGAATTGTGCCGCAACCAAAAGATTGAATAGTTGAGCTGAAGGAAGAGATGCAAAACTCCACTTCGAAAGAAATAGGGAGAATTATTTGCATCTCGGGACGGAAAACTATAATGCTTGAGCTTCTCCACAATAATTTGTTGAACACTTGAAGATGGATTAAATGATGAAGAACCACCAAGAAGAACTCCGGTAACAAAAGGATGATGATATAGAAATGATGGACGAAAAGAATAAGATTAAGGCCTTGTGATGATTTAGACGAGGTTCCAACGAGATAGCCGAGAAACTTGAACTCCGGAAAGAAAAAGATGAGAACACTTGGAACTAGAATTTATTCATCAAGAATAAACTCCGAAGGAAGGAATTAAAATCGACTTGACGATAATGAATAAGAATTATGTTATGCTTATCCTCCACCAATTAAATAGATGTGAAGCAATGGATTCACATACTACTTATTTTCGTTGAAAAAGATTAACGAGGGATATATCACGAACTTGCGAAAAATCTTCACGAAACACCGGTAGGATTGGAAAAACGAACGATTGAATGGATTGATATGATAACACCGGAAGAACTCTTGAACGAACCACCGTAAAATTGAAGTCGCGAGAAGAAAAGGAACGAACCACCGTAAGGAATTAAAATTGAGTGAATACGATGAATCGCCAGGAAGAATAAAGCACTTGGGGAATTAGATACAAGAGAACGAAGAGATCGCGAACTGATTAAAGAATACATGAACGAAGCACCGGACGAATGTGAGACGAACGAAGAGGCATTAATGAAGAATATTTGGAGGACGCGGTTGAAAACCAAGAACGAAGAAATCTTCTGAAATGATGTCCTTCGAAGGAACACAAAGAAAAGAACTCATGAAATACTCCGGATGGGTAAGGAAAAGAATTTGACACGAATCGGAACAAGTAAGAGGATAGTATGAAGCTAGAACGACGAACAATGGAGAGAACGGACAAGATTTAGAGGAACTCTTCGTCGGTCTTGAAATGATGACGAGAAATACCACCAAAAATTATTGAGATACTCCGGAAGTACAAAAAGAGAGAAAGGTTGAACCAACGATGAAAAGAATTGAAAGCGATCTTGGAGAAGGCATATGACTGATGAAATCCATTCTTACGTCATACTTAAAAGAATTTTGGAACACTTCGGGAAATTAGAAGAGTCAGGTAAGATCCTGGGAAAAGACATGTGGGTTATGAGCCCACCGAAGAGAAAACACCATTGAAAAGGATCGAAAGGAGATGATCCACCAGAACGATTAAAAGACTCAAAGGAGGTGACAACCTCGAATTAATTGGAACACCGACGAATATCTTGAGATGTCTTTGGAACTCTGGAATAATTAAATGGCGAGAGGCGAACGCGCAGGGAAAAACATTTGAGCCGAGGAAAAATAATATGGTGAGCACTGAATACAAATCGAATGGGAACCACCGGAAAAGAAAAGAGATGAAGAATGACGAACTATACGAGAATTCATCGGAGAAGAAAAGAGATGAAGGGTGATGAACTAGACGAGAATCCACCAGATGAAATAATTAAGGAAAGAAAGGAAAGGCTTAGCACGAGCAGGATGGATACTCGATTAAGGACTCCGGCTCCCAGAAGCAAAAAGGGTGGGCGGGTGGGAAAATAAAAGACCACATCGGACGGGGAAACACCGTCGGTTGAAAGGAACTGAGGTTGAACTTGCAAGAAGAAGAGGGTCGAATCCACTGGATGAGAGATGCACCAGATGAAAAGAACTAACAACGCAACAAACGAAAACTAACCGCGCGATCCTAAAAAAATTTGAAGGGGAAGAGGGGCAATTCAAACACCTACATCAAGATTCCTCACCAGAGCGATGAAGGGGCAGGGGAGTAAAAAGAATTCCTACTCTCCGATATACCTATATCATCAACGGGCTCATCTGATGCCTCTTCTTCAGCTTCTTCCCGCATTGCCGGCTCGGCTTCTTCCCCCATTGTTGTACCATCGTATTCAGGGAACCCATGGCCATGATAGTTGTTGTTGTCCTCTTCTTCTTCATTGTCTTCCATAATAACCCCTCTTTCTCCGTGCTTGGTCCAAACATTATAGTGGGGCATGAAACCGGACTCAAACAGGTGCCAGTGAATGGTTCTTGACTTAGAGTAATTCCGATCATTCTTACAGCCAGCACATGGACAAGACATAAAACCATCCGCCTGCTTGTTTGCCTTAGCCGCAAGTAGAAAAGTATCCACGCCATTAACGAACTGGGGAGAGCATCGGTCATCGTACATCCATTACCGACACATCTTCATTACACAGCACTGAAAAGACTAAATTAATACATGTTCATACATAAAGTTCATACGCACTATCAATGGCAGATTTTCATACATAAAGTTCATACATGAAGTTTATACATAAAGTTCATACATCAAGTTCATACATAAAACAACATACAAAGTCTCTAGCCAAAGCATTTAAATGCAACAACAAATGCGATCAAGAACGCAACTAAGGTAACAATTGATCCAACAGCATAATGATACCAAGCCTCGCTATCAATGGCATATTTTCTAATCTTTCTAATCTTCAAGCGCATTTTCTCCATCTTGATCTTGTGATCATGGACGACATCGGCAACATGCAACTCCAGTTCCATCTTCTCCTTCTCAATTCTTTTCAATTTCTCTTTCAAATACTCGTTTTCTTTTAAAACTAAATTTAACCTCTCGACAATAGGGTCGGTTGTAATTTCCGGTTCACATACCTCCTAGATGAAAATATGTATGTCAACTTGATGGGCATAATTTTTCATAAACATGAAATGCAACAAATAGTTATAAAAGAGAATATACCACATTCAAATCATAAACCGGACGAGGGCCGACGGGGACGGATATCAAAACCATCGCACTATGTATACCAAACAACATACGACCCAGGTAAGATAATTATACAAGTAACTACATATATAAATCATACAAACATGATTATATATATATATATATATATATATATATATATATATATATATATATATATATATATATATATATATATATATATATATATATATATATATATATATATATATATATATATATATATATATATATATATATATATATATATATATATATATATAAAGATAAGAACAAGAGGCTCACCACAAGGTGGTGCCGGCGACGGGACGGTGCGGACAATCGACGGTGGTTAGGATGGAGACAGGAATGCACTAAGTAAACCACACCTACATATGCAAACTAAGAGTTATTTTGACCTCAAATTGCATATAAATCATATAAACAACCACATATAATTCCTCCCAAACTTAAAAACCCACAAATCACTATACTTATAGAGCATTGCAAGAGCTAATCTAGAAATGAGAGATAAAAGGACAAAGTTGCTAACCTTTGTGATCACTTGGATGGATGGGGTGCCTTCAAATTTTGACAAATATTGGCAAAAATGGAGATGAGCTCAAGCAAGAGGGGGAAAACAGAGCGTTTCGGCTCGGGCTGGACGAATCACTTTATATAGCGATATCTTTAGTCCCGGTTGGTTATATGAACCGGTACTAAAGGTGTATCTCTAATCCTGGTTCGTGGCATGAACCGGTACTAAAGGTGCTGGTGGGGCCCCAGCCTGACAACAGCCTGCCATCACTTCTTTAGTACCAGTTCTTGGCATGAACCGGTACTAAAGGTTCACCACGAACCGGTACTAATGAAGCCTGACCGCCTAGCCGTCGGAATCGGCACTAATGGTCACATTAGTGCTGGTTCAATTACAAACCGGGACTCATGAGCTTCACATTAGGCCCTTTTTCTACTAGTGTATGCGTGCAGATATATAATCCGCGGCAGACATTGAGAAGAGAAGAAAATAGAAGGTACGAGATATATATACCCTTTGTTAAAAGTGTGTTGGTGGTGACCGATCCCTGGGCGAAACCAAACATCACCTACGCAACCTCCAACTTGTTGATCGGTGATGGCTGGCGAGGACGAGGAGTGGAGCGAGGACGAGGAGTTGAACGAGGAGGAGAAGAAGGGTGCGGCGGCCTGGAATGAGATTGTGGATCGGGCTCGCGCTCGGTAGAGGACCAGGCTTGGTGGCCCTAAACCCATGAAACGGCTGCAACACGAGGATGTCATCAACATCATGTCGCTGGAGAAGGACGGCGTGGACTACGTGACCGGTCGCGGCAACCGGTACATGCCGGAGGAGATGAATAGTATCGTGGACATCGACATCAAAGGCGACGATGAGATCGATGAGCGGCAGGCCCGGGTGATGCGGCAGCTGAGTGAGAAGAGCTACGAGGACGAGTACCTAGACGAGGCCAGTAAGTCAAGCGACATACAGTGGGAGGGACTCATGGCGCCCATCTTGAGTCGCCGTCTTGCTCACATGGGAGTCACCGTCAAAAACGACGAGGAGGAGGAGGACTACTACTCAGAGCTGGGAGAGGAGGAGGGCGAGAATCCAGATGACCAACAGATACTAGCATAATAGGGTTGATTCAGTTTGTTCGTGTAGTACCTACCCACGCATGTAATTCTCATAGTCGTACATACGTACAAAACTTTGTTAAGTTGCATCCGTGTTTAATTTAACTTTGTTATTATATTATCTATATCTATCTATACCACCTATTGATTTTTTGAACTTTAGCAACCTTTATTAAACTACTAGTATCATGTTTGTTACAAGTGAAGGAATAAGAAACTCAGGAGGTTTATCTTGCACAACTCGGACAGCTTCCTTCTGTAACTCGCTCGAGCAAGCGCATGCGCCGCGGCATTTCTCTCCCAAGCGCAATGTACTATGGTTGTCCTGCTGAAAGAACTTATCATATGTCGGCAGTCATCGATGATCACAACTCCCGATGCACAATAATCTGCAGGTTTTAGTATAGCATGAACAATCTCCATTGAGTCACAATCTATAGTCATAGAGAATATCCCCAAGGTCTTAGGAAGGTGTAATCCCTCCAAAAGAGCATCTGCTTCCATTGCCGGAACATCAATTGCAAACACATGATAAGTACAAGATGCAGCTATAAACGCCCTACTTGAGTCTTGTAGAAGTACCCCAGTCATTCATGCTCCTGAATCTGAATGAAACTTGTGTCGATGTTGAGCTTTATAGTACCCATCGCCGATCTTTCCCACTTCTTTCTTTGCATCTATTTTTTGGCCTTTATATATTGCTATAAAAGGGCTACTACTTCTCGCGGTACGTCAAGAAAATTGTCATCAAAATTACCCACCAATGCCATCTATAACTGATAAAAAATGTTTCATGTAGGGGAATCTTCGGTCTGGGCTGGCCCATTCAGTAGGGACCATCTATACTACGCTCTATATGCTGGGAGAAGACACGGCGTGCCTGTTAAGGTCGGCCCATGTCTGGGCGGCCTGTTTTTTAAATTTCATTTTTCTTCTCCGTTTTCGCTTTTTCTACATTAAATAATTTGGGACTTCGACAAAGCTCCAAAAAAATTAAATGAGAATTTTGAATAAAAATGTTTAATAAATCATAAAATGATTTTGGATTTAAATTATTAAATTACGATGTGGACGGCGCTGCAACACGGTTTATGTAGCTGCGGTTAGGACATGCGAACGGGCGGTATCCGCTTCGATGCGGCGCAGCTTACGGAGTTGGTTTCTTCGGAAGTTGCACCCGCGTTGAAGTAGTGGCTCCTAAGAGGTCACGTCGGTCAGCGCTCGCATCAATGCCCACCGTTGCGTGCTCTGGGTCGGCATGAATGCGGCACGATAAGCGACGCGGTCATTGGAAGGAAAGCGTGGGAGAGGCGGGTGGGGGTTTGGGTGGGCCATGGCGGTTAGAAGCGGGTGCGGCAGTCGTCCGGACTCTCGCAAAGCCCCCCCCCCCTCTCGGTTTGTATTCGGTTTGTGGAGGAAAATGTGTCCGGACCGATCTGCACACCGATAGAGGGTCATGTTGGATGGCCTCTACGGTCTGGACAGTGCGGTCAAACGTATGCAGACGGTTTGCGGGTCACCGTTGGAGCTGCCCTTAGCGTGTTATAGAGTGCTATTAGCGAGGCAATGTACACTAACTTATTTAGTGAGGCATTTATGGAAGTGCTATAGTATGATAATATGGGTGCTATAGCGCCCTAATTTATTGTATTTTTCTTTTTCCTTGCGGGAAAACGTCAGGTCTATTTATCAACTGTCAAGGTAGTACAAAGAACGGTACAAGTAAAATTTACATCTAGGTTCGTAGACCACCTAGCGACAACTACAACCATTGGAGCGAGCACAAGGCGCGCCACCGTCATCGCCCTCCCTCGTCAGAGCCAGGCAAACATTGTTGAAGTATACAGTCGGGAAGTCCTTGTGCTAACACCCCATAGGACCAGCGCACGAGAACAGCAATCACCGCCGATGAAGAGAAGTGTAGATCAAAAGGATCCCACCCGCGGACACATAGACGTAGATGAATGAAGACCGGATCCAATTGGATCCACTGAAGACAAACACCAACTGGATCCCATGAGATCCGTCAGAGACAAACCTCCACACGCCTTCCGATAATGCTTGAAATATCACCGGGATGTGGGCTAGGCAGAGAGGACGTTGTTCCATCATCAAGAAGCCATCGTCGTCTCATCTTCTTGAATGTGCCACAAATCCTAATAAAACTCAGAAAAGCACCTAAAATGGAGCCCTCCCACCGACAAGAGCAGGGATCCGCCGTGCATCCATGGTACAAGGACCATAAGAGACGAGGCAGGGTGACCTTTCCCCCTCCCCTCCCTCGCGTCGCCCCGCTCGGGCGACTCAAGGGGCGAAACATTGCCCGCCGCCTCCCCTCCCCCTCCTCGATCTCCCCTCGCCGCCACCGGAGGCAGCCGCTGGGCAAGCTCGGTGTGCTGCTGATGACGGTGGCAGCGGGGTCCTCGCTGCCTCGCCTCATTCGCGGGGGGCTGTCGGATTTGGGGCGGCAGCCCCGACTGGTGTGGTCCCATCGGCTCCTAGTGGCGTCGGCGTGGGCCGATGGTCTTGGCCGTGAGGACGGCGAGACCTCCAAAGGATGCGGATCTGGGCGCGGCGACGGTTCCGGCTACATCGGCGTCAGATCTAGTCGCCTCCACCCCTTCTCTCCACCGACGTGCACCTCCCCCCTCCAGATCCGGTCTGCTATGGTGTGGGGGGCCGGTTTTGGTGGGTGGGAGGGGATGTTGGGGTTCCAAGACCGGGGAAAATCCCTAGCCCGCCTTGCCGGCGCAACGGCTGCGATGCTCGCGGGCGCCGCTCACCTCCTTGGAGGCGCCGATCAGGTCCTGTCCTCCCCATCCCATGCCCCCTTGTTTCCGGGGTGAAAACCCAAACTTTGTTGGATGCAGTAATGCCCTAGGCGCCGTAATCGTCTTGAAGATGTTGTTTTTGGGAACAAGTGGGGCGGTGGGCTTCGATGTGATGAGGTTGGTGTGCGGCGGTGGCGGCAGCAAGTCTCCAGCGGCAGCCATGTATGTATTTTTGGTTCTCTTCATGTGGCTGGTGTGAGTTCCCCCGGTGCCGTGGATCTACAGGAAGGGAGGGGATAGGGTTCCCCACCTCCCGTGGTTTCCTCACTAGCTCTCCGAGGGAGCCGAAGTGGCCCTTGCTGATGTCTTTCATCCTGGAAGCTCACCCTCTTTCTCGCCCGATCTTTGGTTTTGGGGTTGTTTGGCTCTAGGGTGAACTAGTCCATCATTAACAGTGTGGTGCCTTTCGAGCTAGGTGAGGAGGCAGGGGCCTTCTTTGACGATGGATTTGTCTGGCTGTGTTTTCCTCAAGTCCCTAGTGTTCTGGCAACGCCAGGACTCTCATCGTTGTCCTTTCTTTGCCATGAGCCGGCAGTTGCCTTCCCCTTGGTTCTGTGTGTGCAAGAGGTCCCTAGCATCTCCTCGGTAGTAGGTTCATGTTGATCTGGTATCTAGCTGGTGGTGTGGTTTGTGAGCTGTCTCCCAGCGCCTTTGTATCTTTGTCGTTTTTTCCTCCCTTTTTTAGTGTGGTTCGTGGTTGTAAGCTCTATAATCCTGGACGGTTGATGGCCTTGTTAATTCAAAGTCGGGAGGAAACCCTAGAAGAGTGTTCCATGGGAGGAGGGCAAGATGAAGACTAGGATTTTGTGTGGTCCATTAAGATAAAACACACTAATTTAATTTTTTCACTGGCTAGGACTGACCATCCAGCCATCCAGGCCGTGTGCTCGTCGACATCGCGCCGACATGAGGAGGTGTGCATGGCCTCGAGCTTCACCCAGCTGCATCTTGCCAAGTGCGCGACAACAGTAGCTATGTCAAGATACATCTGCTGCATGTAGATGGCTCCGTCGCTAAGATACGGCCCAATGTCATGTCACTTGGCACGTGTACGCACGACCAAACAATCAAACCCGAATCTTAAAGATGGTTGTTTACAATCAATTCGAACATAAACAGCTTCTCGGGATTTTAGGGACATTACAGACATTTTTTTTATCAAAATGCATTTTCTTAGTTATTCCAACCAAACAACATTCAGCATTTCCACAGTTCTTATAGACATTTTTTATCAACAATGGACAGTAAGGATTGAGGGTACACAGCTATGGGGATGTTCACGTACATATTAGACAGGTTTCATAGCCATGCTATACCATGGTGGTGTTCCTCCTGTCAAAAGGGTTTTGTGAGAAGTATGAAAAGATGATCGGAGATTTTTGGTGGGGTGACGAAAAGGACCATAGGAAGGTCCACTAGATATCTTGGGAACACATGATTCAACTTACACAAACGGGTGGTATTGGGTTTGGGGATATGCATATTTTCAACATTGCTCTCCTTGCAAAACAAGGATGGAGACTGCCACAGAAGCCGGATAGCCTTTGCGCGACAGTGATCAGGTCCAAATACTACCTGCACGAAAATCTACTTGATTAGGTGTTCGCTTCGAATGCGCCACCCGTTTGGACGGGCATCGATGCTGGGCTTGAATTGCTCAAAGAAGGCATCATTTGGAGGGTAGGTGACGGTAAAAATATCCAAATCAAAAGTGATCAATGGATTCCTTGAAGAGAGGGCCTACAGACGGCAGCGTTCATAAGGGGCACGGGGCTTAGATGGGTCAATCAGATAATGCACGCAGACAGAAAAGAATGCAACATGGATCTCATTAAACAAATCTTCCATGATTTTGATGTAGAAGAAATCTGCAAGATTGTCATACCGATAACACATGCAGTAGACCACATTGCTTGACACTACAAGAAGAACAAGACCTTCCCGGAGATGAGTGTGTATAAGTTGGATGCGTCCTGCCAGGCTCAAGTGTGGCTAGAGAAACTGGCACCAACTCTCTAGCGACAAAAAAGAACAAATTCAGACGCACTCTAGAGTTGAATGCTACCTGCAGTATTTGTGGATGCAGTGATGAGGATGAGTTTCATGCTATTGTGGAGTGCACGAAAAGCAGAGCACTACGAGAGGCACTCAGAGAAAATTTGGAGATACCCTCAGAATATGCATTCCGGTGTACTTGCCCTGATTGGCTTCAGCTATTGTTGAGATCTCAAACTTAAGAGATAAGGTCTAGGGTGCTTATATTATTTTTGGGGTGCTGGCATCTCCACGACAACATGGTCCATGGGTAAGGAAAGGAGCCCATTAGACAATCAGTCATGTTTCTGCAGCAATACAAGGAAGATCTAATTATGCGGCTTTAAATTCCTTATCAGACCTGTGGGAAAGGGGCCTGTGACTATGGCCAACCATATATCCCAACCGCCGGCTCAAAAGAGCAGTCAGTGGATTGCTCCCATGCAAGGTACTGTCAAAATCAATTCAGATGCAGCCTTCTTGCCAAACAATGGTGAAATCTGGGCGGGTGCCATTACCCGAGATCATAGTGGACGGGTTATTATATAAGTTGGGAAACATATGCAGGCGTCGGGTAGTGGAAGAAATTAATGAGGTAGTGTTTGGTATGAAAAGAAACAAGACCCGACGACCTGATGGTTTCCCTACTGATTTCTATCAAGATTTCTGGGACTTGATAAAGTAGGATTTAAAAGAGTTAGTTGACAAATTTATCTGTGGGGAGATAGAAATTTCGAGATTGGACTATGGGATTATCACACTAGTGATACATGATGCTAAACAAATGCAGAAATTCGGGCCCACTTGTCTGCTTAATGTAAGTTTCAAAATTATTACTAAATTGCTCATGACTATGTTGAGTACATGTGCCTCCCTAGTCATTTCCCCTACTCATACAGCCTTCATAAAAGGAAGATATATCATGGAGGGAGTGGTAATTTTACATGAAGCCTTAAACTCTATAGATGTACAAAAACAAGATGCTTTAATTTTCAAGTTTGACTTTGAGAAAACATATGACAAGATTAAATGGTTATTTGTGATCAAAATGTTACAATTAAAAGGGTTTCCACATAAATGGTGTGATTGGGTCATGAAAACTATGAGAGGGGCACATGTGGGGATTAGAGTGAATGATATAATTGGTCCGTATTTTAAAAACCTTTAAAGGTCCGAGGCAAGGTGATGGCGAAGGAAATATGCCCTATAGGCAAAAATAAAGTTGTTATTTTAAATTTCCTTGTTCATGATAAATGTTTATTATTCATGCTAGAATTGTATTGATCATAAACTTTGATACATCTGTGAATACATAGACAAACACTATGTCCCTAGTAAGCCTCCACTTGACTAGCTCGTTGATCGAAGATGGTTAAGGTTTCCTGACCATGGACATGTGTTGTCATTCTATAACGGGATCACATCATTAGGAGAATGATGTCATGGACATGACCCACCGGTTAGCTCAGCATAATGATCGTTCAGTTTTATTGCTATTGATTTCTTCATGTCAAATGCATATTCCTCCGACTATGAGATTATGTAACTCTCGGATACCGGAGGAATGCCTTGTGTGCTATCAAACGTCACAACGTAACTGGGTGATTATAAATATGCTCAACAGGTATCTCCGAATGTGTTTGTTGAGTTGGCATAGATCGAGATTAGGATTTGTCACTCCGAGTATCGAAGATGTATCTCTGGGCCCTCTCGGTAATACACATCATAATAAACCTTGCAAGCAAATGACTAATGAGTTAGTCTCGAGATGATGTATTAGGGAACGAGTAAAGAGACTTGCCGGTAACGAGATTGAACTAGTATAAAGATACCGACAATCGAATCTCGGGCAAGTAACATACCGATGGACAAAGGGAATTACATATGTTGTCATGACGATTCAACCGATAAAGATCTTTGTAGAATATGTACGAACCATTATGGGAATCCAGGTTCTGCTATTGGTTATTGACCGGAGAGGCGTCACGGTCATGTCTACATAGTTGTCAAACCCATAGGGTCCGCACGCTTAACGTTCGATGACTGTATTATATTATATGAGTTATGTGATTAGGTGACCGAATGTTGTTCGGAGTCCCGGATGAGATGACGGACAAGATGACAAGTCTCGAAATGGTCAAGAGGTAAAGATTGATATATAGGACGATAGTATTCGGACACCTGAAGTGTACCGAGGGGTACCGGGGGTTAACGGAACCCCCGGAGGAAAGATATTGGCCTTATGGGCCATAGGAGGGGAGCACACCAGCCCACAAGGGGTGGCCTTCCCCCCTTAGGCAGGAGGCCGAATTGGAGAAGGAGGAGGGGGTTCTCCCCCCCTTTCCTTCCTCCCTTCCCTCTTCCCTTTTCCCTCCGGTAAAAATGACCCCAAGTAGGATTTGGCTTACTTGGGGCGCACCCTAGCTGCTCTCCGCCCCTCCCACCTATATATACGTGGGGAGGGGGCGCCTAGAACACACACCAACATATGTTAGCCGTGTGTGGCGCCCCCTCCACCGTATACTCCCATGGTCATATCTTCGTAGTGCTTAGTGAAGCCCTGCGCAGATCACATCACCGTCACCGTCACCACGCCGTCGTGCTGACGACACTCATCTACTTCGTTGACACCTTTGCTGGATCAAGAGGACGAGGGACATCATCTTGCCGTACATTCGGTGCTTCATCGGTCGGAGGTAGAAAAAGTTCGACTACATCAACCGCGTTGTCAAAACGCTTCCACTTTCGGTCTACGAGGGAACGTAGACACACTCTCCCCCTCTCGTTGCTATGAATCTCCTAGATAGATCTTGCGTGAGCGTAGGAATTTTTTTTGAATATGCATGCTATGTTTCCCAATAGTGCACTACTAGGGAAAAGCCTAGCGGTAGCGTGGTTTTTTGGCCTACCAGTAGTGCGGGTGACCACACTACTGCTACGGCGCTACAACTAAAGGTTAGTAGTAGCGTTGGTTTACCCGCGCTGCTGCTATATCCACTCAGTAGTAGCGCTTCCTTTAAAATGCGCTACTGCTAATTACTAGTAGCGCTTCTCACTGCCCGCGCTACTACTATTATTTTGTATTATATTTCTTTTTTATTTCATGTCGTATTTGTACACCTTTCTACAAGTTTTCATACAATAGCAATTTAGATATTGTTTTTACATCATAATGAGTTATTACATCACTAGGTGAAAGAACCGTGGACTACTTTCAAGTGGATGTCTTTCACCCAATGATAAAATAAAGCATCATCATCATCATATCATTAACAACTTATCAACATAATACATCATTGTCATACAACACCTCCTCATGATTATCATTTTCATCAATGAGACATCATATAGCAAGTTGGTTACTAGTCCTAATCACAACTACTCATCATCATCAACTCTAACACATTATAGCGCACAATAATACATTGTACCTAGGACCTACTCCTCTTAGGTAAAATAACATAAAAAAGATAGGCCCTAACTCTCCATTATGGAGAATGGAGATTATCCGGTCTCCAATTCTTGCGCTTCGCACTTCCAAGTACCTCACTACGATTGACCATACATTTTTTCCAATCTTTGATTGTCATGTCTTCATCGGTTTTAGAAATCCGATATGAACAGCTAATGTTCGTAGGATGACCTGGCCGTAAGTTCATAACATCAAGGCGACCTTTCGGAAACATCAGATGAGGCACACAATCCTTCGGGATTTTCTGTTGAAAAACATAGTAATAACTTTGTAGTTAGCAATGTAGTTGCTTTTTAGAATAATTTATGCAAAAGATGCACGAATGTCTTAATAGTAAAAAAAATCCTACCATGACATCTCCATGCATGTTACCGTAGTTCAACACATGCACTAGTGGCACGTATTGACCATAATGTGGAGGAGTTTGATAATAGTTATTGTAATTCTCAAGATTAGTAATAAATGAGATCAAATGATTTTTCTCCTGATAAGTTAATTCTGAGCCATCGGTGTAGTAGGTTCTGTCTACAATCTTCTGCACATTCTTTGAAGAATGAAAATAAGATATTAATGGAAATAAGATGTCAACTATTAGGAAATAAACAATATAAATTAAATAATAACTATGTTTGAAAAACTCACATAGCGGTAGAATTGGAAGTGTATCAACAAGGACCCAAATGTCCATATTGTCTTGGGCGATGTGAGGATCACCAAGATCAAAGGTGACAAACATACCCTCATGGAAATCATATGTCTTGCAAAGTGCTTCCCAATTCCGGCACCCAAAATGGGATATGATCTCAGCATTGGATAGTTTAACAGCAAAATTATAACCATGATGATGGGTCCTTAGGTGAACTATGTTTGTCTACATGTTTTCATGATCTCCAAAATCCATCCTCTCCAAGACATAGCGTCTTGCATGGCATGGGATAAGCTAGTCGAATTGTAAATGATGAAGTTTACACGTTGAAGAAGCAGAATTCATGCTTAATTACGAAAAAAAACACTTGTCATCGTTGCATACCGTTTCAACATCGAATGTCTCCTGAAGCTTAATGCTGAAGCGCCGACCTTCTACCAGGTGAAGCCTGTCGCACAGACCTCGGTCGTCGCCGCACTAATCATACTCCATCGGGAGACTTCTGTCATCCGACGATGACATCGACGACATTTCATATGTTCATAATTCAAAGATTAAACTTGTACAATTAAATATATGTACTACAAAAACTAATTTAGATCATTTGCATAAATTCTTCGTCCTCTCAAATATGGTGGAGACTCTCCATCACTGATTCCTCTTTGACATTTGCGACCGTCGGTGGTGGTCATTCCTTCCTTCCTTCCCGTGCTTTACCAAAAGGTCTATCATGAGAAAGAAGAGGAGGAACGACCCCCACGACAACAGTCGACATTCTTCTTATCTCATGTATGGTGGAGTCCAGACAGACTTAAAGTCAACCCAAAATGTCGTTCAATTATCTCCAATTTGAGCATTCAATTATCTCCAATTTTAGTATTCAAATTAGCATGCATTAAATAAGCAAAACTAAATCATCTCTTGTGTCCGTACATCGTTGAATATTATCACTAGTACATCTCGAATAGTATCATACACATAACATCACTAATACAGCTAGAAACCTAGCGAACGACGGGTATCGGTGCGGGCGGCGGACACCCAAAGAGAAGGAACCATCACAGGAGCATAGCTCCAGTGAGATCCCTGAAAAACCTATTAACTATTGGAGAACCTGCCCTCCAATGCAACCATGTAGTGACGGACGAGCTCGTCCTCCTCTCTAACACGGTAACGCACTACCTCCGCGGTGGACGAAAGCCTCTGCACTGTCACTGGCCCACGCGACCGCCACCAAAGAAGTTCTGGGTCGACGACGGGCTGCCTCCTCACCAAGTTGCGCGCCTCGGAAGGTAGCACATCCCAGTACTAGCCCGACGGAGCCCAGTCCCGGACATGGCCACTCTGATCAAGCAGGCATCCTCCGCTGAGTCGGCGACAAGAATGCGGGATAGGCATCGTCGATGTCGAGAACAAATGCTTAATTATGAAAACAAAATTCATAAACACTTTGTGATATATCGAGCAATGACATAGAAAAAATGCCCTATGTTTTGTCGGAATATCATTGAATTCGCATTCTGGCAAATCACAAGCACTCGATATGTCCTGCATTGTAGCACAAGTCGTGCTAAAATTCATGAAAAAAAATCGGCATGACCTTTAATAAAAACATGACATAGCGAGCGCCTAAAATATGGTGGAATGGAAATGAATCAACATTCTAGCAAAACATAGGCCACTCGGAGGTACATTGCAAACAAGAACACCAAGACATCCTCTATATTCAGAATGCATCATCATCGACATCAATGACATGGCGACTAGCACTAGCATTTTCATCATCGACGTTTACAACATATTATCATCTATATCAACAGCATTGGGATTTGGCTATTCCCACCTAGAGGTCTTAGGGGGCGGCAAGGGGGACGACTGCGGGGATGAGGCAGGGGTAAATACTTGATTTCTGCATAGACAAAATATAAACAAAATATATTCTATCAACATGTGTCTGATAGTATTAACAAATATGACATGTTCATTCTAACAAATGAGTAAATAGTTTCAGTATTGATACGTCTCCAACGTATCTATAATTTTTTATTGTTCCATGCTATTATATATTCTGTTTTAGATGTTTAATGGGCTTTATTTTACACTTTTATATTATTTTTGGGACTAACCTACTAACCCAAGGCCCAGTGCAAATTGCTGGGTTTTTTTCTTATTTCAGTGTTTCACCGAAAAGGGATATCAAACGGAGTCCAACGAAATGAAACCTTCGGGAGAGTTATTTTTGGAACCATATCTACCCAGAAGACTTAGAGTACACGCGAGGGAGCAAGAGAGGTGTCCACGAGGGTCCAGGGCGCGCCCCTCCCCCTGGGCTCGCCCCCCACCCTCGTGGGCCCCCTATGGCTCCCCCGATGCCCTCCTTCCTCCTATATATATCCATGTACCCTGAAAACATCGAGGCAAGAGAGAAAACCCTAATTCCACCGCGGCAACCTTCTGTTCCCATGAGATCCCATCTTGGGGCATGTTCCAGAGCTCCATCGGAGGGGGGATCTACCACGGAGTGTTTCTACATCAACACCATAGCCTCGCCAATGAGTTGTGAGTAGTTTACCACAGACCATCGGGTCCATAGTTATTAGCTAGATGTCTTGTTCTCTCTTTTTGGATCTCAATACAAAGTTCTCCCCGATCTTCGAGGAGATCTATTCGATGTAATCTTTTTGCGGTGTGTTTGTCGAGATCCGATGAATTGTGGGTTTATGATCAAGATTATCTATGAAAAATATTTGATTCTTTTCTGAAATCTTTTATATATGATTATAATATCCTTGCAAGTCTCTTCGAATTATTGGTTTGGTTTGGCCTACTAGATCTATAGTTCTTGCAATGGGAGAAGTGCTTGTCTTTGGGTTCAATCTTGCAGTGTCCTTTCCCAGTGACAGCAGCGGCGGCAAGGCACGTATTGTATTGTTGCCATTGAGGATAAAAAGATGGGGTTTATATCATATTGCTTGAGTTTATCCCTCTACATCATGTCATCTTGCTTAAAGCATTACTCTGTTCTTATGAACTTAATACTCTAGCTGCATGCTGGATAGTGGTCGATGTGTGGAGTAATAGTAGTAGATGCAGAATCGTTTCGGTCTACTTGTCACAGACGTGATGCCTATATATAATGATCATGCCTAGATATTCTCATAACTATGCGCTTTTCTATCAATTGCTCGACAGTAATTTATTCACCCACCGTAGAATTCTGCTAACATGAGAGAAGCCACTAGTGAATCCTATGGCCCCCGAGTCTATTCTCAACATATTAATCTTCCATCTACTTTACTTTGCTTTATTTACTTTCTGTATTTATACCAAACAACCAAAAATATTATACTATCCTATCTATCAGATCTCACTTTCGTAAGTGACCGTGAAGGGATTGACAACCCCTTATCGCGTTGGCTGCGAAGTTCTTATTTGTTTGTGCAGGTGCGAGGGACTCGCGCGTGGTCTCCTACTGGATTGATACCTTGGTTCTCAAAAACTGAGTTAAATACTTACGCTACTGTGATGCATCACCATTTCCTCTTCGAGGGAATACAACGCAAGCTCGAGAAGTAGCAAGAAGAATTTCTGGCGCCGTTGCCGGGGAGGCTTACGCAAAAGTCATATACCAAGTACCTATCACAAACCCTTATTCTTTGCACTACATTATTTGCCTCTCATTTTCCTCTCCCCCACTTCTCCCTTGCCGTTTTATTTTCCCTTCTTCTTCCGTGTGTTTATCGTTTGCTTGCCTCTTGTTTGTTTGTGTGTTGGATTGCTTGCTTGTCGCTATGGCTCAAAACAATACCAAATTGTGTGACTTTTCCAGTACCAACAATAATGATTTTATTAGCACTCTGATTGCTCCTATTACCGATGTTGAATCTTGTGAGATCAATGCTGCTCTATTGAATCTTGTCATGAAAGATCAATTTTCTGGCCTTCCTAGTGAAGATGCCGCTACCCATCTAAACAACTTTGTTGATTTGTGTGATATGCAAAAGAAGAGGGATATAGATAATGATATTGTTAAATTAAAGCTATTTCCGTTTTCACTTAGTGATCGTGCTAAAACTTGGGTTTCCTCTTTGTCTAGAAATAGTATTGATTCATGGAATAAGTGCAAATATGCCTTTCTCTCTAAGTATTTTCCTCCCGCTAAGATTATCTCTCTTAGAAACGATATTATGAATTTTAAGCAACTAGATCATGAGCATGTTGCACAAGCTTGGGAGAGAATGAAATTAATGATACGTAATTGCCCTACACATGGTTTGAACTTATGGATGATTATACAAAACTTTTGTGCTGGCTTGAATTTTGCTTCTAGAAATCTTTTAGATTCGGCCGCGGGGGGCACTTTCATGGAAACCACCTTAGGAGAAGCTACCAAAATCCTAGATAATATTATGGTTAACTACTCTCAATGGCACACCGAAAGATCTACTAGTCAAAAAGTGCATGCTATTGAAGAGATTAGTGTTTTGAGTGGAAAGATGGATGAACTTATGAAATTATTTTCTACTAAGAGCACTTCTTCTGATCCTAATGTTATGCCTTTATCCATGTTGATTGAAAATAATAATGAATCTTTGGATGTGAATTTTGTTGGTAGGAATCATTTTGGTAACAATGCTTATAGAGGAAACTTTAATACTAGGCCTATTCCTAGTAAGTAATCTAATAATTATGGTAATTCCTACAATAAATCTTATGGAAATTTTGGTAATATGCCCTTTGAATTTGAAACTAGTGTTAAAGAGTTTATGAATTCGCAAAAGAATTTCGATGCTTTGCTTGAAGAAAAATTGCTTAAGATTGATGTGTTGGCTAGAAACGTGAATAGAATTACTCTTGATGTTGATTCTTTGAAACTCGGATCTATTCCACCTAAGCATGATATCAATGAGTCTCTCAAAGCCATGAGAATTTCCATTGATGAGTGCAAAGAAAGAATCGCTAGGATGCGTGCTAAAAAGATTGCTTTACGAAGGCGTGTTCTTCTAATTATCATGAAAATAAAGATGAAGATCTGAAAGTTATGGATGTGTCTCCTATTAGATCCTTGTTTTCTAGTATGAATCTTTATAAAGATGGGACTAGAGATGAGTCTACTTTAGCTAAAAGGCGTCTCAATGATTCGGAGTTTTTAGATCTTGATGCTAAAATTGTTAAAAGTGCGATTGAAGAGATTAAAACTTTACATAGTATTGAACCCACTATTTTGGAATTTAAGGGATTAAATTATGATAATTTCTCTTTAATAGATTGTATTTCCTTGTTGCAATCAGTACTAAATTCTTCGCATGCTTATAGTTAAAATAAGGCTTTTACAGAACACATAGTTGATGCTTTGATGCAATCTTATGAAGAAAAACTTGAATTAGAAGTTTCTATCTCTAGAAAACTTTATGATGAGTGGGAACCTACTATTAAAATTAAAATTTAAGATCATGAATGCTTTTCTTTGTGTGAATTGGGTGCAAGTGTTTCTACAATTCCAAAAGCTTTGTGTGATATGTTAGGTTTCCATGAGCTTGATGATTGTTCTTTAAATTTGCATCTTGTGGACTCTACCATTAAGAAACCTATGGGAAGGATTAATGATGTTCTTATTGTTGCGAATAGGAATTATGTGCCCGTAGATTTCATTCTTCTTGACATAGATTGCAATCATTCATGTCTTATTATTCTTGGTAGACCTATCCTTAGAACGATTGGTGCAATTCTTGATATGAAGGAAGGAAATATTAGATTCCCATTTCCGTTAAGGAAAGGTATGGAACACTTTCCTAGAAAGAAAATCAAATTACCATATGAATCTATTATGAGAGCCACTTATGGATAGCTTACCAAAGATGGCAATACCTAGATCTATTCTTGTATCGTGCCTAACTAGGGGCATTAAACGATGGCGCTTGTTGGGAGGCAACCCAATTTTATTTTATTTGTTTTTAATTCTATTTAGGAATAAATATTGCATCTATCTTATGTTTAGATGTGGTTTTGTGTTTTAATTAGTGTTTGTGCCAAGTAGAACCTTTGGGAAGACTTGTGTGAAGTTTATATGATCATGCTGTAAAAAAAAAGAAACTTTAGCGCTCACGAGACTGGCTATAATTTTTTAATGGAGAGTGCTATTTTGTTGATTCTTTTTGCAGATGATTAATAGACAAATTACTCACATTTAACAATTTATTTAATTTTTTTGGAGTTACAGAAGTATTCTAAAGTTACAGATTACTACAGACTGTTCTGTTTTTGACAGATTCTGTTTTTCATGTGTTGTTTGCTTATTTTGATGAATCTATGAGTAGTATCGGAGGGTATAAATCATGGAGAAGTTGTAATATAGTAGGTTTAACACCAATATCAACAAAGAATGAGTTCATTGCAGTACCTTTGAGTGGTGGTTTGTTTTCTTATACTAACGGAGCTCATGAGATTTTTGGCTAAGTTTTGTGTTGTGAAGTTTTCAAGTTTTGAGTATGGCTTTGATGGACTATGGAACAAAGAGTGGCAAGATCCTAAGCTTGGGGATTCCCAAGGCACCCCAAGGTAAAATTCAAGGACAACCAAAAGCCTAAGCTTGGGGATGCCCCGGGAAGGCATCCCATCTTTCGTCTTCGTCTATCGGTAACTATACTTGAGACTATATTTTTATTCACCACATGATATGTGTTTTTGCTTGGAGCGTCATGAATGATTTGAGTCTTTCCTTTTTAGTTTGCCACAATCATCCTTGCTGGAAACACCTTTTGAGAGAGATAAATATTATTTAGAATTTATTAGAACACTCTATGTGCTTCACTTATATCTTTTGAGCTAGATGGTTTTGCTCTAGTGCTTCACTTATATCTTTTAGAGCACGGTGGTGGTTTTATTTTATAGAAATTGTTGATATCTCATGCTTCACTTGTATCTATTTGAGAGTCTTTTAGAACAGCATGGTAATGTGCTTTGGTTATAAAACTAGTCCTAATATGATAGGCATCCAAGATGGGTATAGTAAAAACTTTCACATAAAGTGCATTGAATACTATGAGAAGTTTGATACTTGATGATTGTTTTGAGATGTGAGGATGGTGATATTAGAGTCATGCTAGTAGAGTAGTTGTGAATTTGATAAATACTTGTGTTAAGGTTTTCAAGTCCCGTAGCATGCACGTATGGTAACCGATGTGTGACAAATTTGAAGCATGAGGTATTTCATTGAGTGTCGTCCTTTGTGTGGAGGTCGGGATCGCGCAATGGTTAAATCCTACCGACCCTTCCCATAGGAGCATGCGTGTAGTACTTTGTTTTGATGACTTGTAGATTTTTGCAATAAGTGTGTGAGTTATTTATGACTAATGTTGAGTCCATGGACTATACGCACTCTCACCATTCCACCATTGCTAGCCTCTCTTGTGCCGTGCAACTTTCATCGGTACCATACACCCACCATATACCTTCCTCAAAACAGCCACCATACCTACCTATCATGGCATTTCCATAGCCATTCCGAGATATATTGCCATGCAACTTTCTACCGATCCGTTTGCTATAACACGCTTCATCATTGTCATATTGCCCTGCATGATCATGTAGTTGACATCGTATTTGTGGCTAGGCCACCATGCATATGTTGGGTCGGGACTCAATTTTATCCACACCCACCCACCACAGTACACACTCTCCAAGTAACTCCGGACTACCGGACATATGTGATCTCACCAAGCCCAGTTCACATCATATATACAACAGCAGCCCCAAGAGACGGTTCATCACTTCTGGGCCAGATTCCTACTTGTTAAAAAACAAGATTAAGGACTGCTGCGACAATGACACGGTGCCCATATTTCACCGCAATTGCACGGACGAGGGAGTCTTGAACACCCCCAACCGTCGTCGAATACAGAGCTTTGCAGAACTGTCTCATTTGGTATGAAAGTATTGTGCTATGGAGAACACTTGGAAAGCCCAGAATACACCTCTAGAACAGTCCATCTTCGGACGATACGCCGCTAAAGAGAAATGGACATACCCTAGCAGGGCATCCGATAACAAACACAATGGCAAGAAAAACAGACCTTTCACAGGATACAGGTCTATTCTGGACGAACTGTTGGATAAACCTTGCCAAATACATGCCACCCCGAACAATATCCCAAACCACAGCCTTAGAGCATGTTGGGTACTCCGGTAGGTAGCAAAGAGCGGTGAAGCAATCCTTGCCACCGCAACGCCAGGTGAGAAAGACCTTGATGTCTTCACTATCTTTGAGACGTTCTCCTCAAACAACTTGCACAAGAGAGAAAATCGTGAACTTGTCGAGGTCCAAAAAAACAGCACTGCAAGCCCATGAAACGACACGGAAATCACCTTTTCTGTGGAAGACGAACCACGAGTCCGGCCGGTCCGAGCCACAGCCGCTCTTGTACTAAACCCAATAGTAGATGGCTTCCGCCTCACCAAAATACTCATGGACGGGGGCAGCGGAGTCAAACTCATATATGAGGACACGCTTGCAAAAATGCAGGTAGATAAATCCTGCATCAAACAAAGTAATACAACCTTTCGAGGAATTATTCCCAGCCGGGAAGCCCGGTGTTCAGGAAGCATTAAGTTCGACGTAGTATATGGTACACCCGAGAACTACTGGTCGGAGGAACTGCTCTTCCACATTGTCCCCTTCAACAGCGGATACCACGCCCTTCTAGGGCGGGACGCTTTCTCATGCTTTCAAGCTATACCCCATTACGGGTACATGAAGCTCAAGATGCCAGGGGCCAATGGAATAATCACAGTTGCAAGTGATCCGGATAGTGCACTCCGCGCCGAGAACAAAACTACATCCTTAGCCCTAAAGGCACTATCCGAAGCCCTCGCGGTCGAGGAATCAACCACCTTACGATCTACGGTGGAAAGGGACGACATAGTCCTTGACAAAAGATCGAAATCTACCTCTTTTAAGCCAGCAGATGAAATTGTAAAATTCCAAGTGCACCCAACGGACCCCAATTAGACGGCATCCATTGGGGCACAGCTGGACCCGGCGGTAGACAGAGCTTTGCATGCCTTCCTTCGCAAAAACTGGGACATATTCGCTTGGCATCCTTCAGATATGCAAGGAATCCCACGTAGGCTGGCCGCACACAGCGTCAACATCATCAAAGGGTTCAAGCCAGTCAACCAGTCACTACGACGATTTTCCGAACCCAAAAGACAAGCTATGGGGAAAGAGTTGGCCAAGTTACCGGAAGCCGGATTCATAAGGGAAATCAAACACCCGGACTAGCTAGCCAACTTAGTAATGGTACCAAAGAAGGACAAATCCTGGTGCCTTTGTGTCGACTTCACAGACTTAAAAAAGGCTTGCCCTAAGCATCCCTTTCCACTGCCTCGCATCAATAAAATTATCGATGCAACTTCAGGACATGACTCGTTGTGTTTCCTCGATGCTTACTCCGGATACCATCAAATAAAAATGAAGGAATCTGATCAAGCCGCTACAATATTCATCACTCCGTATGACCCCTTTTGCTTCAACACTATGCCATCTGGACTCAAAACGCTGGTGCCACGTATCAACGCATGATTCAAACATGCTTACTGCTTAGAGAAACAGATTGGCAATACAGTGGAGGCATATGTTGACGACGTAGTCATCAAGACTAAACACGTCGAAACATTGGTGGATGATCTCCGCCTTACGTTCGATAATCTACGAACATATGACATATGACTCAATCCGAAAAAATGTGTCTTCGGCGTTCCTGGAAGAAAGCTATTAGGGTTCATCGTGTCCCATAGAGGAATTGAAGCAAACCCAGCTAAAATACGGGCCCTGTCACAGCTAACTACGCCAACCGATCTAAAACAAGTGCAAAAGCTAGCAGGTTGCGTAGTGGCCTTGAGCCGCTTTATCTCCAGATTATGAGAAAACACTACCACTTTATAGACTGCTAAGGCGCACGGACAACTTCGAATGGACGGATGCGGCCACGGCCGGATTGGAGGAAATAAAAACCCTATTGGTGGGCAACCCAATCCTAGCCGCTCAGGGTGTTGGCGAATCAATGATGCCTTATATCTCAGCCACTCACCAGGTAGTGAGTGTGGTGCTCATCGTCAAACGAGACGAAGAGGGACATAAATTCCTTATTCAAAACCCGTATACTATATATCTGAGGTTCTCATACCGTGCAAATAATGATACCCCCATTACCATAAAATTGTCTATGCGGTATTCATGGCATCTCGGAAGTTCCAACATTACTTTCAAGAGTGTTCGGTCACAGCGGCATCTGAAGTACCACTCAACGATATCATAAACAATAAAGACACCACTGGACGCATAGCCAACTGGGCCATCGAGCTCTTATCATTCGAAATAACATACAAACCACGCTGGACTATTAAGTCCCAGGTGTTGGCCGACTTCGTCGCGGAATGGACTGAAGTCGAACTCCCTAAAGAGTACGGATCATACTCCCAATGGACCATGTATTTCGACGGCTCCAAAATGCTAGCCATATTGGGGTCGACGTCATCTTGATATCTCCAACTGGGGATACAGTCTGCTACGTACTGCAGATCATGTACACGGACTCAAACAACGCAGCCGAATACGAGGCACTACTGCATGGTCTCCGCATGGCCGTATCTATGGGTATACAACGCCTCGAGGTGCGCGAAGACTCAAACCTCGCCATATCTCATGTAAACAGAGAATTTGACACGAAGGATTCAAGGATGGCAGCTTATCGAAATGCCATATTAAAAATGTCGGCTCGATTTAAGGGGCAGTAATTTCACCATGTAGCTCGGGACAGTAACCAGGCAGCGGATATACTTGCTCGTATGGGCGCTAAACGCGACCCAGTCCCGCCTAACACCTTCATGGAAAGGTTGTTCAAGACATCAGTAACATGGCAGGACAAGAGCAGAGACGCTAATCCGGACCCGAACACGCCCCCGGTCGAACTCAAAATAGACGCCATCAAGGACTCAGACATGGAAATAACAACTTCGGCTCACGAGATCATGGTTGTTGTAGCCCTCTGGACCGAGCCTTTCCTAGCCTACCTTAATAGGCAAGAGCTCCCCGATGACCAAAATGAGGCCCACCGCATAATTCGGTGCTCTAAAGCCTATAAAGTTCACGATGGTGAACTATACAAGAAAAGCACTAATTGTATTCTACAACGGTTCATCTCCAAAGAGGAGGGACGGCAACTTCTAGCCGAAATACACGCTGGCATGGGAGGCCATCATGCCGCGGCCCGAGCTCTTGTAATGCAAGGCTTTCCGAACTAGTTTCTTCTTGCCAACTGCAAGCGCAGACGCACAGACCCTAGTCCAACATTGTGTTGGATGCCAGCTTTTTGCAAATCAAAGTCATATGCCTCCCACCGCTCTGAGAACCATCCCCATTACATGGCCCTTTGCGGTCTGGGGGCTGGATATGGTCGGACTTCTTAAAGGGGAAGCCATAAAAATAAGTATTTACTGGTCATGGTGGACAAATTCACTAAATGGATAGAAGCCAAGCCAGTCCGAACAGCTAAGGCAGGGCCAGTGATAGATTTTATATCCGGTGTAGTACACTGTTATGGTGTCCCGCACAGTATTATCACAGATAACGGGTCCAACTTCACAGCTGACGAGGTGAAAAATTGGTGCGCTAAGTTATGCATTAAACTTGATTACGCCTCTGTGTACCATCCTCAAACAAATGGCCAAGTCGAAAGAGCCAATGGCTTGATAATGAGCGGCATTAAACCCCAACTAGTGCGCTCCCTAAAGGAGTCAGATAAACACTGGGTGGAGGAGCTCGACTCCGTACTCTGGGGGCTGCGGACCACACCTAACCGGACAACCGAAAACACGCCTTTTTTCATGGTGTATGGCGCAGAGGCTGTGTTGCCATGCGATATTATTCATGACTCATATCGAGTGCGCATGTATGAAGAGCGAGAGGCCAAGCTCGATCGGCAGGACGACCTAGATGGCCTTGAAGAAGAGCGTGATATCACGCAGTCCCATTCTACATTTTATCAACAACAGGTTGGGCGATACCAAAGAAGAGAAGTGTGGGCCAATACATACAATGTTGGCGAACTCATCTTACGCCTCCCGGAGAAGAAAAAGGACAATCTCAAACCAAGATGGGAGGGCCCCTTCATTATTGACGAAGTACTCACCGGTGGAGCCTATCGCCTTCGAAATGCATCAGACAATCGCCTTGAGCCGAACCCATGGAACGTTGCCAGGCTATGACAATTCTATGGATAGTTCGATAGCACATTTTTTCTTTTCAGTCTAGGTCTTATCCCTTGTTTTTATTTTGAAGTTCTCCTCTTCTTTTTCTTATATTTTCGTATCGTTAAGTATTCGGCTCAACCGAACTATATATCACAGGGTAGAACATCCTCAAATGTATATACCTCAAAAATACTTGGGGGCTTCTATAACGAAGCCCAATATTAAAAATCATATTGCTTACAATACTTATGTCGTCTGTTTCATACAGTCTCCTTGCCATTATATGCACCTTTATGACTTAAGTTTTTGCCAAGCTGGATTGCGTGGCTCCTGTGTTTATACCCTGCGTTCCTGATTGTTCGGCTAGGGTGTAAAGGGAGCACCTCTGTGATTGATACAACCAGGTAATCTAGACCTGTACCTCAAACGGGTGAAGCCGAAAGCTAGCGTTCTTAAGGGAATCATTGGTCGGCGGATAAACAACGTATCGCTTTTAAGCGCATAAACTTTAAAATCCTATAGGATAAGGCTTCCTATAATCCTTTTTTAAAGGATCAAAGCCTAGGCACGCATATATATGCATGATGACCCAGGGAAAGGAACCCTTAACAGAACTATTCTCACTGGAAGATGTTTCTTACGTTAAATAGTAATATAACATAACTCCTTGAACATAGTTTGTCCTTTTAAGAAAATATGACCGGATTGCCTGGTTACCGAAGATACCACGTGTTTACCATAGGTACAATATCCGGAAACACTCCAGCCCTTGGGTTTTCGGAGGTTAAAGCGGAAGGTCTGCCATGACAATCTTTCAATTAACTTCGGCAGGAGATAAGTTTGATGATAAAGTATATCGTTACATAGAATCAAACGCCGATTCTTCATCTATACCATCTATAAGACTGTTTAATTTGCAGTCTGTGGGGACCCCGACTTGAGAGTCGAGATCACTGAATGCACGTGTACAGTGATCCCAGATATCAGTGCTCAATGAACACACAGAAGCTGGATAACAAGAGTCTTACATCCATACATAACGTCTTACACAAATTATGACCATTATGGTCAAGTCTTACAAAGATAAAGCCTCGCGGGCTGAATATCAAATAAACTCGAATAGCGGAAGTCTTCGTAGATAAGTCGAACCCATGCCATCTGCCTTAACCCTACAGGCATTCTGTCTGGGAAAGCGTCCTAGTTCGCATGTTCGTCTCCATAGAATTCTTCTTCAAATTCCTGCTCTTCCATTCCTGGCCAATTAAATAACCAGTGGCAAGCCAATGAGTACTTTGAATGTACTCGCAAGCAACCCATGATTTGGTTCAAGGTAACAATGCAAGTTGTACAACAATAAGCAACCTAGCAACAAGCTAGATAAGATATTCTATCATTTTGTGAGATATGCATCAAAGTACTTGGGTAACCTCGAGGACAGGTTGCAAATATCAACATAAATAGAGTTCCAATCATTACTGGCTCTTTCAATGTGTCAAGTCACCACCTTGACTCAATACACACACCCATATATTCACCAAGATTGTAAAATTCTGGACATAGTTTAAGTAGCACCTCCCAACTGTCCATGACCGTGGACACGGCTATTCGAATAGTTTTACACTCTGTAGAGGTTGCGCACTTTACCCATAGGATCCGGGAAGCTTTCGTGTCATCCATGATCCCGCAGTACCTCAAGTACTCGGGGGAAGCACCCGATCATTACCTTTCCCTAGACGACACTAACATAGGGTCCACTCATTGGTGCACAGCCCTCGTGTACAAATAAAAGGTCGTGGGACTTTGCCCTTTTTACATTGTCACGCATACACGAAGGGACCAACGGTGTGTCTGGTGCCCTGTAAAAACAGTCATGGCCGCCTATCCAAGCACCACCCCTTCCCGGGAGTGACCTCAAGTCTCCCCCATCACAAGTAATGTGGGCACCATGCTAGTATCAGCCTAAGTAATCAATAATGCCCCGTCCCATAAAGGGGTAGAGTGGTTGCACATGTTTGGTTGGGACGGTAATCACACATAAATCTAATCCATCATTTTACCCACACACGAAAAAATCTCTTTGGTACACCACTTCTTCTTCAAGTGGTGGCCTTAATTCAACATCACCCTCGGGCATTAGGGGCACCCGATGGGGTTTTCGATGCATCAACAACTAATATTTTGACATTGCATCTATGCACAAGGTAGAGTTATGAGCAGGGATATGCACCATGTGGTGGTTCCCAACAAGTTCACCACCGTCATATTTCATCATCATGCCATCGAAAAAGGGTACTGATGAACAAGAGGGGTGTCATGGTCAAAGGTCTGCTTGCCTGGATTGGCTTGGTCTTCAAAGTATTCAAATCCTTCTCCTTCTTCTTCTTCAGCAACTTCGTCAAACACGGTATCTAATCGTCGCAATAAAATAACAGGGAAATAAGACAATAATAAAAACAGAAAATTCAAAGTGCTCAGAAAAATGTCAACCTATTTTTATAAAATACTAGAAGGAAAACTAAGAGGGCAAAAATTCCTAGTTTTGGATTTGGAGTGACAGAATAGGGTGAATGGATTTTTTGAAGAGAGGCTTTGTTGTTCAAATTTGAATTTTAATTTGAACAGTACAGAAAAGGTTCATGAATATGTGTGAAAGTTATATCATTAAATAGGTTGGAATATTACAAGATTTTAGGAGTTGGAATAAATTAATTTGGATAATTATTTATCATGTAGATTTATTTGAAAAATCTACATAAAAGAAAAAGGAAAAGACCACTGTGCAACTGGGCCAGAACGGCCTCAGTGCACAGGCCCAGAGAGGTTTCGGCTCGGGTGAGCCGAGCGGAACGCGCGCCAGGTTTAAACCTGACGGGCGAGGCCCAACTGCCAGCCGGAGATAGGGGAGGCGAGAGTGAAGGGAGGCTGACAGGCGAGGCCCGCCTATCATCCCTAACCCCCGTCCAGATGGCCAGCGAGCTCACCGGCGGCGATGCAGGGCACGGCGGGGCGAGCGAAGGGCGGGGAAGGTGTAATGCCCAGGATGGAGTTATACCTCCTACGTGTCGTGGCACGACTTAAAGGCATAAGTCCATCCTAGAATGATCTCAAGTTTGGTAATCTTTGCACAACTCATGTAAAAGGGGGATAGTAAACTGAAAATAGTTGGCTTACAATCGCCACGTCACAGAATAACAGTACAAGTCTCAAACATCATACATTAAGATCACTACAACCCTCTAAGGGCAAAAGCCAAATGTCAAAGTACCAAACTCAGATAAAACAACCACAGGCGGATCGAAATCCTAGTAAGAGACTCCACTACTGATCGTCCGGGTAGCGCACGTAGTAACGACTACGCTCCTCGTCGTACTCCCAATCCAGCTCGGTGCCATCACCTGGATAGCTCACAGCTGGACCTGCATCTGGTGTGTGAAGTAACTGTGAGCCACAGAGGACTCAGCAATCCCGTTCCCGGGTAACAGAACTATCAAAGCCTTTAGGTGAGGGAAAGGCTGAAGAAAGAACAAGTCTGCAGCAGCAACTAGCATCTAGCTTACGCAAAAGAGAGCGAGAAGAGAAGGCATCGCGAGAAGTGATCACGAAGTGATCCTAGCTACTAGCTCACAAGCATAACCCCTCCGTGTTCAACTCCCGAATCCCGATTCGGAAATTGACAGTCACGGAACACACGCTGGTAGTGTATTAGTATCATTGTGTCAAGTTATCTACAATCGGAATTAACAAGCTCCCATCTGCCACATAACCGCGGGCACGGCTTTCGAAAGTTCAAACCCTGCAGGGGTGTTCCAACTTGACCCATTACAAGCCCACGATCCGCGGAGTCGCAACTCCAAAGTGGGAAGACCCGGGTATCCTCGGAATCCCGTGCTCAAGATATACCGAGCTAAGGTAAGGCTAATCCAGCAAATCCTCCCGGCGTGCCGACACCCTGATAGTAGCCGCGCGTATCTCGTCTCAGGCCACGACCGGATGGGTGATGCTACGGGTTTTTACCAAACCTTGAGTTTCCTCGAGGTGGCCCCGCAGGACCCCCGTTTCGGACCAACACTCATGTGGAGCACTGGCCCGGGGTTGTTGATTAAGAAAGAGGGTTAATTACTCCCTATGCATGTTTAGTTTGTTATTAGGCAAATAGTACCAATGTTGGGACTTGCTGGAAAAGACTTAGCAATTAGCGGTTTATCGAGGGGGTCCCATACACCCCAACCGTGTTAGGAACGCATAATCAAGGAACATAAAACCGGCTTATACGGATCCTAACGGCATGAGTGGAACAAATCACCAAGCAAAAGGCTTAGCCTTCCACCCTTGCCAATATATAGATGATTTCAGTTTAAACATTTATATAGTGTGATATAACCCAACCAAACTTCAACATGAAGCAAGCATCTTCGATCTTCACCTGCAACTAGCAACGCTATAAGAAGGGCTGAGCGAAGCGTACTTAGCCAAGCAACGGTTTGCATAGGTAGGGTGGTTAAACATGGCAATTGGTTACAAGTAGGAGGCTGACAAGAAGAACATGGGCATCGAGGCAAAACTATAGATCGAGACTACTAGCAACAGACAAAGATAGTAATGTTATCGGGGTTCGGTCATCTTGCCTGAAGAGAAGACGTTCGGATCGAAAGAAGGGTCCTCGTGCTCAAACTCGTTGGAAACCTCGTGCTCAACCTCGTTGGAAAACTCGTGCTCAACTTCTGGCTCTAAACAAGACAAACACACCAAGCACCAATCAACACGATGCAATGCGCACTCGAAAAACATGGATGCATGATGGATGCACTAGGGATGCACATGGAGCACGTAAAACATCACTCAAGCAAAACACCTCAAAACAAGATAACAACCTGATATTATTAATCTACACAGAAAATCACCCAAGTTTGATATAAGATTCGCTGAAATCGGAGTTACGGGCTAAAAGTTATGCCCGAAACAAGATTTGAGCGAAAACTGAAAATTACAGCAACATAGCATCTTGGGAGCTCAAAATAAATAATCTACAGCACCCAAAAAGCATGGCAAAGGACTTGAACACAAACTAGATATAATGTACAGCAACTAGGTCCAAAGTGCACCCCCAACGGAGTCACGGATCAATAGCAATGATCTTGGACATATTGAACTTTGAAATAAAATTCTGGCAGCAGAATTTTATTGAAAGTTTGGAGCAAAAGATAAACATGCTACAGCCACTCAAATGGACATGTGAGGACATGGATGGAAAGACAAAAATATATACTTCAAGGAACAATCAAAATCCACCCCAAAACTATCATGCTTTGTCCTACAACATCACACGAACATGGCATCGGAACGTTACAGATTTCAGACTTAGTGAAATTTCACTAAGTCCTAAAACAGCAACATCAACTTAGCACACAAAAGAGCATGTTTAAGACACCTCGAAACTAAACATGGCAAAGGGTAAGCACCTCATCAAAGTACATATGACGGTGATCCCAAAACACACAAGCATGCATCATAGAGGTGAACACACCGATTACAACGAGCTCAACAAGAAGGCATTTCATAACAAGTGAAAACACAACATGTGAACATGGCACTTTGCAACGATGATAACAAGGAAACAATAAATCTACCATGCAACCTATCACACACAACACGTAGTTCGTGTCGAGACGAACACGTGGACATGTCATTTGCTTCGTTTGGACAAACGAGCTAAAAGTTATCACAAGTCAAAGGTGGCATGAAAATAACACATAACAGCAGTTTATATCATGATGCACTCTTGCAACAGCAAAACAAGTGTCAAGATGACATCTAACATGCATGACTACAACAGGTAAAACGTAGAGGGCATCTCCACGAACATCTGGACATGCTACACGCGCAAAACGGAGCAGCAGGTAAAAAGTTAGAGCAGGTCAAAGTATGCATCTCAGATTAGAAAAACTGGACTTAGAAGGATTAGGTCAACCTCAGGGATCCAGATCTGAGATCTGATGAACAGTACGGGCTGAACAGTAACAGGCCCGCGCTGGAATCTGGGCCCACGACCGGAGGCTGGGCGGCTCGGATCCGGCGGGGCGAGGCGGCCCGGTCGGTGGCAGAGGCCCACGGCGGCGCGGAGGGAAGCCCAAGTCGGCGCGGCTGGGGCAGCGGGAGGCCCACGGTGGCCTGGCCTGCGGGGCGAAACCCACCCGAATTGGAGGAGGCCCGCGGTGCGAGCGGAAATCCTGGAGCGGGGCGGCGGCGCGCCCGCGGATGGGCCTCGGGGAGCGGCGCGCCCGGTAGGGACGGAGGGTTGCGGTACGGGCCTGGCCCGGTGGAGATCTGGCGAACGGTGGCGACGCAGGAGATCGAGCGGTCGGGCCGGGGAACTGGTCCCCCCGGGCCCTGGCCGACGCGGCTGGATCCTGGCGCCAAGTGGCCTCGAGCTGAAAACGGCGATGCGGGAGGGCGGTCGACCGCGTTGACTTCGCGCTGGAGCGCTGCGGTGCTCTGGCTTCGAGGGATCCGATGGATCCACTCGGGATCCGGGCAGGTTTTCTGGATCTGAAGAAGAAAAGAAAAAAAAAGAAAGTGGATCTAGAGGAGGAAGAAGAAGGAATAGGGAGGCCCAAAAATAGACTAGGGGGGTCTATAAGTAGCAGAAATTTAGGGTTAGGAGGAGTTTAGGGGCGCTAGGAGCCCTCCGATCGTGATCCAACGGATCCGATCGCGGGGATGATTTAAAAGGACTAGACGGAGATGAAAGAATGCAACAGGGGTATTTCCGGGACACGAAGTAAGGGCACTTCGGACCCACACGGACAACGGAGGGAAAAGTCAACGGAGTCCAAACGAGACGAGATTTGAGAGGCGGGTTGCACACAACAAAACAACAACACACAACACAACCTCGCGGCACACCGGTAATGAAAAACGCCCGAACAACAAAGTAGGCCTACGGGACGTCACGGACACGTGAGGGAGCTCCGGAACGCGAAATGGACAACGGGAAGAAACACACGGAACCGGATGCAACCCACAACACAGATGCAATGCAATGCACATGTCTACATGATATGAATGAATGCCACACACTCACACCACAAAACGACGAAAGCCCAAAAGACAAAGAACCCGAAATGGAAATAGATAAAGCCGGAGATATATTATAAGCCCAAAAGGGAAAGTATTACATCCGGGGCATTACAAACTCTCCTCTACTACAAAAAGATCTCGTCCCGAGATCTAGGACTGGAAAAAGGAAGGGTACTCGGAACGAAGATGATCTTCTCGTTCCCAGGTAGCTTCTCGGTCTGTGTGATGTGACCACTTGACTTTCAGAAACTTGATGGACTTGTTGCGAGTCTTGCGTTCGGTTTCTTCGAGAATTGCAACTGGATGCTCTCGGTAGGAAAGGTCTTGTTGAAGATCAAACTCCTCAAACGAAATCATGCGCTCAGGTGCCTTGAAGCATTTGCGAAGCTGAGACACATGGAAGACATCATGAACATTTGCAAAGTTGGAAGGGAGCTCGAGCTGATAGGCTAGATCGCCTCTTTTGCCAAGAATCCTGAAAGGCCCAACGTATCTAGGAGCAAGCTTTCCTTTGATACCGAACCTTTGGGTTCCTTTCATCGGAGAAACTCGGAGATAGACATGATCACCGATGTCGAAAGCCAAATCACGATGCTTTCCGTCATAGTAGCTCTTCTGACGCGACTGAGCGGCCTTGAGATTCTCACGTATGACTTTGCACATTTCTTCGGCTTCAGAGATCAAATCATTGCCAAGAAGTTGGCGTTCGCCTGTTTCAGACCAGTTGAGAGGGGTACGGCACTTTCTGCCATAGAGAATTTCAAACGGTGCTTTGCCTGCACTTGCTTGAAAACTGTTGTTGTAAGAGAATTCGGCAAATGGAAGACAGTCCTCCCGTTTCATACCGAAGGAGATGACACAGGCTCTGAGCATATCTTCTAGGATCTGATTCACACGCTCGACTTGACCACTAGTCTGAGGGTGAAAAGCAGTGCTGAACCTGATCTTAGTGCCCATGACGGACTGGAAGGAGTCCCAGAACCTTGATGTGAACAAGCTGCCACGGTCTGAGGATATCACTTGAGGAATGCCATGTAGGGACACAATTCTGGAAGTGTACAGCTCTGCAAGTTGAGCTGCATTGATTGATTCTTTGACTGGTAGAAAGTGAGCGACTTTGGTAAGCTTGTCAATCACCACAAAGATAGCATCATTGCCTCGCTTGGATTTAGGAAAGCCAGTGACGAAGTCCATTTCAATGTGGTCGAACTTCCACTCAGGAATAGGAAGAGGTTGGAGAAGACCGGCTGGACGTTGATGTTCTGCTTTCACTCTTCTGCATACATCACATTCGTTCACGAATTGGGCAATCTCCCTTTTCATGCGTGTCCACCAGTAAGATTGCTTGAGGTCTTGATACATCTTGGAACTGCCAGGATGAATGGAAAGGAGAGAGTCATGAGCTTCTTCCATTATGAGCTTCCTGAGATCACCTTTGGGAACAACGAGTCTGTCCTCGAAGAACAAGGTATCTCTCTCATCAACACGGAAGCACTTATATTTTGGAGTGCCCTTTGCAATGCCATGTTTCACCTTCTTCACCATGGTATCACTGAGCTGGGCCTCACGGACTTGATCTTCCAAGGTAGGAGCAATTTGGAGATTAGCAAGAAAACCCTGGGGAACAACCTGAAGGTTGAGCTTCCTGAAAGCTTCACAAAGCTCAGGCTGGTGTGGCTTGATAAGAAGGCTGTTGCAATATGCCTTTCTGCTCAAAGCATCTGCAATCACATTCGCCTTGCCTGGAGTGTACTCAATGCTGGGGTTGTACTCTTGGATCATCTCGACCCAACGAGTCTGGCGGAGGTTCAGATGCGGCTGTGTGAAGATGTACTTCAAGCTCTTGTGATCAGTGAAGATGTCGACCTTTCTGCCCAACAACAGATGTCTCCACGTAATCAGAGCATGTACCACAGCTGCTAGCTCGAGATCATGTGTGGGATAGTTCTTCTCAGCTGGCTTTAGCTGACGTGAAGTGTATGCCACAATTCTCTTATCTTGCATAAGCACACCACCAAGGCCTTGAAGAGAAGCGTCACAGAACACTTCATAGGGCTTGGATTCATCTGGAGGAATCAGAACTGGAGCGGAAACAAGCTTCTCTTTGAGGGTTTTGAAAGCCACTTCACACTCGGGAGACCAAAAGTATTTGACATTCTTCTGAAGGAGGTTGGAAAGAGGCTTGGCAATCTTGGAGAAGTTCTCCACAAACCTTCTGCAATAGCTGGCAAGACCCAGAAAACTGCGGAGCTGCTTGACGTTCTGAGGAGCTTCCTAGTTGACAATTGCTTCAACTTTCTCGGGATTAACCGCAATACCGTCAGCTGAGATGATGTGGCCCAGGTACAAAACCTTATCGAGCCAAAACTCGCACTTTGAGAACTTGGCATAGAATTTATGCTCTCGGAGTCGATCAAGAACCAGACGCAAGTGCTTTTCGTGATCTTCTTCATTCTTGGAAAACACCAGAATATCATCCAGATATACAAGCACGAATTCGCCAGTATAGGGGTTGAAGATGTAATGCATCATCCTTGAAAAGGTAGGAGGAGCATTGGCGAGGCCGAAGGACATGACGGTATACTCATATGAACCGTAGCTCGTTCTGAAGGCCGTCTTGGGAATGTCTTCCTCGCGAATGCGAATTTGATGATAGCCCATTCGGAGGTCAAGCTTAGAGAACACTTTAGCTCCTTTGAGCTGCTCAAAGAGTTCGTTGATGTTGGGGAGCGGATACTTGTTCTTAATCGTCTTCTTGTTCAAAGGACGGTAGTCAACACAGAGACGCTCCGTGCCATCTTTCTTCTTGACAAATAAGACACCACAGCCCCACGGAGATGTACTCGGTCTGATGAGACCCATACGCTCCTGTTCATCCAACTGTTTCTTCAATTCCTTCAATTCATCTGAAGAGAGCTTGTATGGACGCCGGCAAACAGGTTCGGTGCCCGGCTCGAGTTCAATGACAAACTCCACCTGACGGTGTGGAGGCATGCCTGGAAGTTCTTCTGGAAAGACGTCTTGATATTCATTCACCACTGGAATTTGCTCTATGGCATTAATTTCGCCCTTATCATTAAGAGAGAAAAGCCGAATAGTATTATCCCTGGAGGCGAAGATAATCACATCTTCATCAGAATGAGTCAACTTGACTTCCTTTTGAGCACAATCAATATGAGCATCATGCTGAGAAAGCCAATCCATTCCGAGAATGAGGTCGATGTCAGAATGACCAAGAATCACCGGAGAAGCCAAAAATCGATAATCGCCCATGCGAATAGAAACATCCGGAGCATAAATACTGGAATGCATTCGTCTCCCCGGAGAAATAACCGATAACTCCCTTGGCAAGCTTTTGATGTCAACATTATACTTGGATGCAAAAGGTTGAGACATGAAAGAGCATGATGCACCCGAATCAAATAACACTTTAGCAGGTATAGAGTTCACTGGAAGGTTACCCAAAATGACATCAGAAGAAGCCTCTGCTTGTGCTGCATTCATCAGATTGACCCTGGCAGCCTTTGGATCATGCTTGACCATAGCGGTACCGACAGGAGGAGGAGGAGGAAGACGCTTCGGATTCGGACATCTGTTTGCATAGTGACCTTTCTGAGTGCATTTGTTGCAAGTCACTTCTGAGAGAGGACGGAACTGAGAGCCACTGGACTTGGAGCCTTGAGACTGAAACTGCTTCTTCGACTGGTTGCTTGGGTTGGGTGGGTGGGAGAAACCACGACCACTAGAGTTCTTGTTGTTGGAGTTGTTGAAGTTGCTGGAGTTGTTGTATGGAGCTCGAATCATTGGAGGAGGAGGAAGCCAGAATTTCTGTTGTTTCGCAGCCAACTGAGACGATGAGGTAGAGTGAACAGCATCTCGAATTCTCTTCTTAGAAGCCTCCATCTTAAGTTGAGCTGCTTCTTGTTTCAAAGCCATATTATAGAACTTATCGAATTCGTCTGGCTCGAACAAGGTGAGAGCAAGCTGAAGTTCATCTTTGAGACCTCCACGGAACTGATAGATTTTGCTCTTTGCATCAGGAATGTCTTGCTTTGCATAGCGAGCGAGGTTTTGGAACTTGACATTATACTGATAGACTGTCATGGAGCCCTGCTTGAGGTTGCGGAATTGCTCACGCATACCCTCGATAACACTTGTAGGAATGTGATGCGAGCGGAAATCCCTGCAGAAATTCTCCCATGAGATCACTTGACCCGGCCTTGAGTCTTTGTACTGCTGCCACCAATCAGCTGCTTGATCTTTCAGTTGGAAGGCTGCAAACTTCACATAGTCATCTTCTTTCACGTTACTGCACTCAAAATGCTTCTTGATATCGGTCAGCCAATCTTCAGCATCAAGAGGGTCGACACAGTAACTGAAAGCTTTAGGATTGTTGGCCAAGAACTGGTTGAGAGTAGCATGGTGCTGCTGGAAGAAGTTGCCTTGGTTCATTGGAACGCCCTGATTAGCTTGATTAGCTTGATTAGCTTGCATCATCTGCATCATCTGCATCATCAACTGAGTGTTCTGAGCAGTAGTCTGCATAATTGCTCTCCAAGCCTCAGGCGGAGGAGGAGGGGAAGGAGGATGCTCTGGGACCTCTTCACCCTCTGGGTTGGCATTCGGAACCTTTTTCGGAGCCATCCTGTAAGAGATGACCACGAATCAGCAATTGATTGACAAAAGGAATAAGCGGAATCAATGGAATGAATTGCAACAAGTCTTCACAGTAATCATTCGACAATAAGAACGAATGAAATCATCCGAACAAGAGGAACGAATGAATTTCTCAGTTAATTGATAACATCAGTCTTCACGAGAAGCCACATAGGGATCAAAAGGATAAAATAATAAAAACAACAAGGTACGGAAAGGAACAAACACAAGAAAGGAGTTTCGTTCTAACATCTTTGTGCTGAAAGCATATGAACGCGTTACGAAAAGGTTTTGCAATCCCCGGATCAGCATAGCCAAGGACCCTTTAAGATGCAACTCCTGATAGTAACCTCGGTCATATAACTCCTTCACTCAATGTCGAACCCCGAACTCACTAACCTGCATTCGTTGGAAGAATGCCTACGATCTACTGGATAAAACCCACCTATAGCTTTCCGAAAGATTCCAGTTATGCAATCAGGTGTTGGGGATACACGGGAAGCACCGCGCAATCAACTCTAACCTACATCCAGGTGTATCCATCCTTCAACACATAACCAGTCTTTCTCGGAAACTGTGTACCTCGGACCTTCGAAAAACATCCACTATAACAAGCTATGGCAATACTCCCGAACTACCTCCCCAGTACTGGGTGATGTCGGGGTTATCTTGCCACTGGCCGTATAGGGGAGATTTTCGATGTCGGCCGTCTTAAGTATTTAGTACTGTCGCGATATGCTTGTTACAATGATACCCCGAAGCTCAACTCCTCGGTAACAGGAGGCATCAGGAACAATATCCTTGTCACAAGAACATCGAAACAATCCCAGAATACTCGCGGGATTCCTAAAAAAAATTGTGCAAATTTTGAAGATAGGAGAGACAAGAGTAGACGTCAGGAGTCCTCACCAGAGAGAAAGGGGATGAGAAGCAAAGAAATCCTACTCTCCGATATAATATAGGACTCAAAAAGTTTTCAGTGTGTGCCTAGACTCAACCGTCAACGGTTCGATCAAACAGTGGGGGCTCCTAGGTCGAACCTGGCTCTGATACCAACTTGTAATGCCCAGGATGGAGTTATACCTCCTACGTGTCGAGGCACGACTTAAAGGCATAAGTCCATCCTAGAATGATCTCAAGTTTGGTAATCTTTGCACAACTCATGTAAAAGGGGGATAGTAAACTGAAAATAGTTGGCTTACAATCGCCACGTCACAGAATAACAGTACAAGTCTCAAACATCATACATTAAGATCACTACAACCCTCTAAGGGCAAAAGCCAAATGTCAAAGTACCAAACTCAGATAAAACAACCACAGGCGGATCGAAATCCTAGTAAGAGACTCCACTACTGATCGTCCGGGTAGCGCACGTAGTAACGACTACGCTCCTCGTCGTACTCCCAATCCAGCTCGTTGCCATCACCTGGATAGCTCACAGCTGGACCTGCATCTGGTGTGTGAAGTAACTGTGAGCCACAGAGGACTCAGCAATCCCGTTCCCGGGTAACAGAACTATCAAAGCCTTTAGGTGAGGGAAAGGCTGAAGAAAGAACAAGTCTGCAGCAGCAACTAGCATCTAGCTTACGCAAAAGAGAGCGAGAAGAGAAGGCATCGCGAGAAGTGATCACGAAGTGATCCTAGCTACTAGCTCACAAGCATAACCCCTCCGTGTTCAACTCCCGAATCCCGATTCGGAAATTGACAGTCACGGAACACACGCTGGTAGTGTATTAGTATCATTGTGTCAAGTTATCTACAACCGGAATTAACAAGCTCCCATCTGCCACATAACCGCGGGCACGGCTTTCGAAAGTTCAAACCCTGCAGGGGTGTTCCAACTTGACCCATTACAAGCCCACGATCCGCGGAGTCGCAACTCCAAAGTGGGAAGACCCGAGTATCCTCGGAATCCCGTGCTCAAGATATACCGAGCTAAGGTAAGGCTAATCCAGCAAATCCTCCCGGCGTGCCGACACCCTGATAGTAGCCGCGCGTATCTCGTCTCAGGCCACGACCGGATGGGTGATGCTACGGGTTTTTACCAAACCTTGAGTTTCCTCGAGGTGGCCCCGCAGGACCCCCGTTTCGGACCAACACTCATGTGGAGCACTGGCTCGGGGTTGTTGATTAAGAAAGAGGGTTAATTACTCCCTATGCATGTTTAGTTTGTTATTAGGCAAATAGTACCAATGTTGGGACTTGCTGGAAAAGACTTAGCACTTAGCGGTTTATCGAGGGGGTCCCATACACCCCAACCGTGTTAGGAACGCATAATCAAGGAACATAAAACCGGCTTATACGGATCCTAACGGCATGAGTGGAACAAATCACCAAGCAAAAGGCTTAGCCTTCCACCCTTGCCAATATATAGATGATTTCAGTTTAAACATTTATATAGTGTGATATAACCCAACCAAACTTCAACATGAAGCAAGCATCTTCGATCTTCACCTGCAACTAGCAACGCTATAAGAAGGGCTAAGCGAAGCGTACTTAGCCAAGCAACGGTTTGCATAGGTAGGGTGGTTAAACATGGCAATTGGTTACAAGTAGGAGGCTGACAAGAAGAACATGGGCATCGAGGCAAAACTATAGATCGAGACTACTAGCAACAGACAAAGATAGTAATGTTATCGGGGTTCGGTCATCTTGCCTGAAGAGAAGACGTTCGGATCGAAAGAAGGGTCCTCGTGCTCAAACTCGTTGGAAACCTCGTGCTCAACCTCGTTGGAAAACTCGTGCTCAACTTCCGGCTCTAAACAAGACAAACACACCAAGCACCAATCAACACGATGCAATGCGCACTCGAAAAACATGGATGCATGATGGATGCACTAGGGATGCACATGGAGCACGTAAAACATCACTCAAGCAAAACACCTCAAAACAAGATAACAACCTGATATTATTAATCTACACAGAAAATCACCCAAGTTTGATATAAGATTCGCTGAAATCGGAGTTACGGGCTAAAAGTTATGCCCGAAACAAGATTTGAGCGAAAACTGAAAATTACAGCAACATAGCATCTTGGGAGCTCAAAATAAATAATCTACAGCACCCAAAAAGCATGGCAAAGGACTTGAACACAAACTAGATATAATGTAAAGCAACTAGGTCCAAAGTGCACCCCCAACGGAGTCACGGATCAATAGCAATGATCTTGGACATATTGAACTTTGAAATAAAATTCTGGCAGCAGAATTTTATTGAAAGTTTGGAGCAAAAGATAAACATGCTACAGCCACTCAAATGGACATGTGAGGACATGGATGGAAAGACAACAATATATACTTCAAGTAACAATCAAAATCCACCCCAAAACTATCATGCTTTGTCCTACAACATCACACGAACATGGCATCGGAACATTACAGATTTCAGACTTAGTGAAATTTCACTAAGTCCTAAAACAGCAACATCAACTTAGCACACAAAAGAGCATGTTTAAGACACCTCGAAACTAAACATGGCAAAGGGTAAGCACCTCATCAAAGTACATATGACGGTGATCCCAAAACACACAAGCATGCATCATAGAGGTGAACACACCGATTACAACGAGCTCAACAAGAAGGCATTTCATAACAAGTGAAAACACAACATGTGAACATGGCACTTTGCAACGATGATAACAAGGAAACAATAAATCTACCATGCAACCTATCACACACAACACGTAGTTCGTGTCGAGACGAACACGTGGACATGTCATTTGCTTCGTTTGGACAAACGAGCTAAAAGTTATCACAAGTCAAAGGTGGCATGAAAATAACACATAACAGCAGTTTATATCATGATGCACTCTTGCAACAGCAAAAAAAGTGTCAAGATGACATCTAACATGCATGACTACAACAGGTAAAACGTAGAGGGCATCTCCACGAACATCTGGACATGCTACACGCGCAAAACGGAGCAGCAGGTAAAAAGTTAGAGCAGGTCAAAGTATGCATCTCAGATTAGAAAAACTGGACTTAGAAGGATTAGGTCAACCTCAGGGATCCAGATCTGAGATCTGATGAACAGTACGGGCTGAACAGTAACAGGCCCGCGCTGGAATCTGGGCCCACGACCGGAGGCTGGGCGGCTCGGATCCGGCGGGGCGAGGCGGCCCGGTCGGTGGCAGAGGCCCACGGCGGCGCGGAGGGAAGCCCAAGTCGGCGCGGCTGGGGCAGCGGGAGGCCCACGGTGGCCTGGCCTGGCGGGGCGAAACCCACCCGAATTGGAGGAGGCCCGCGGTGCGAGCGGAAATCCTGGAGCGGGGCGGCGGCGCGCCCGCGGATGGGCCTCGGCGAGCGGCGCGCCCGGTAGGGACGGAGGGTTGCGGTACGGGCCTGGCCCGGTGGAGATCTGGCGAACGGTGGCGACGCAGGAGATCGAGCGGTCGGGCCGGGGAACTGGTCCCCCCGGGCCCTGGCCGACGCGGCTGGATCCTGGCGCCAAGTGGCCTCGAGCGGAAAACGGCGATGCGGGAGGGCGGTCGACCGCGTTGACTTCGCGCTGGAGCGCTGCGGTGCTCTGGCTTCGAGGGATCCGATGGATCCACTCGGGATCCGGGCAGGTTTTCTGGATCTGAAGAAGAAAAGAAAAAAAAGAAAGTGGATCTAGAGGAGGAAGAAGAAGGAATAGGGAGGCCCAAAAATAGACTAGGGGGGTCTATAAGTAGCAGAAATTTAGGGTTTGGAGGAGTTTAGGGGCGCTAGGAGCCGTCCGATCGTGATCCAACGGATCCGATCGCGGGCATGATTTAAAAGGACTAGACGGAGATGAAAGAATGCAACAGGGGTATTTCCGGGACACGAAGTAAGGGCACTTCGGACCCACACGGACAACGGAGGGAAAAGTCAACGGAGTCCAAACGAGACGAGATTTGAGAGGCGGGTTGCACACAACAAAACAACAACACACAACACAACCTCGCGGCACACCGGTAACGAAAAACGCCCGAACAACAAAGTAGGCCTACGGGACGTCACGGACACGTGAGGGAGCTCCGGAACGCGAAACGGACAACGGGAAGAAACACACGGAACCGGATGCAACCCACAACACAGATGCAATGCAATGCACATGTCTACATGATATGAATGAATGCCACACACTCACACCACAAAACGACGAAAGCCCAAAAGACAAAGAACCCGAAATGGAAATAGATAAAGCCGGAGATATATTATAAGCCCAAAAGGGAAAGTATTACATCCGGGGCATTACAGAAGGACTCAATGCGGAGTCGTTGTTCGGGTGGTGGTGGAGGCGGTCGCCGGAGCTATCGGGTTCGCCGACGACGAGGATGCACGGCGGAGGGGTGTAGGGTGGTGGTTGCTTCGGTCATTTCCGACTGCAACAGAGAGGGGAAAGAGAGGGGAAAGGGTCAGTGAGGCCTGGTGGTTCCAGATCGAGGCTCGGGAACAGTGGGGACGGCTCGTACCGAGCGGACGACACCGAGCCGCCGCAGCGGAGCTCGAGCTCGAGAGCTTCTGGGAGAGAGCTGGGAGTGTAAGGGGGTGTTTGAGTGAGTCCTAAGGCGAGTGGTGGAGAGGAGAGGGCTCGGGGACGCCTTTTTATAGGTGGGCGGCGGTCCACCGAGGAGGTGTGCGCCGGCGAGCTTGTTGCGGTCGCTACGGGCCACGGCAGCTCGTCGGGGCGTGTCTGGGGTGCTCGTGGGCGTAGTCTAGGGCGATGGGGGGAGGAAGAGAGAGAGCAGAGGGCGCCAGAGGGCCGCGCGTGTGAGCGCGCTCACTAGTGCGCTCGGGCGGTCGCCGCGCGTGCGAGCTTGGGCGAGAGGAGGGAGAAGGAGGGGGGACACGGCCGTGGCGTGTCGCGGACGTCGAGGTGCCTCGGCTGGCGCGAGGGGGAGGCCCGAGGTGGTCGGAGGCGCCTGGTCACGAGCGGCTACAGTGCCAGAGCGCACTATAGCATGCTCCAGAGCGCGCATCTGGCCAGCATGGCATTCTTTATGCCCTGTGGTCGTGGCCACCAGTGTCTAGAAGATAAGGGAGGCATTAAACAACAAGGAATTTGCATTGGATGCTCTGGATGGCTTCTAGAAGGGGAGAGGGTTGAGAGAGAAGGGTGAAAGGGGATGTCCAATGATGTAAAATGGGGTTTTACCTCCCTCAATCTTTGAGTTGCGGTGCAGCCATTGCTACTGGAGGTAGAAGAGGTCTTGGGGGTGCTGTGGTAAGAACTTGAGGCAAGGGGAAATAGTGGAAGGGGTCAAAACAAAGGTTTTGGTAAAATAGCAGAAGGTGTTTGATGGTGTTTTGGGCAAGCAACTGGGTTTTATTTGGCATGATACTCCACAGGATGAAATGGCACATATAATTAGGCCCTTTCACCAAATTAGAGCTCAATTGGGCAAAGTTGCCAATGCAACTTTTGTAAACCCTAGAAATCAACAAAAATGGATTTTCCAAGTTTTAGTTACGCAAATAATCCCTTCTTGATGCACCACTTGGTGTAGTGTCATCATTTGGGGTTGTGGGCTTGTCCACCAAATTTGGGGTCACAAGTAAAAAGTTGGTAATGTAATGTTGTTCAAATTTGAATCTGAACAGAAATGATTTTGGGGCACTTTGATAAAGTTACCCTTCTCCAAAACTTGTGCCATTTGGTCTAGATGCATAATTAGACCATTGTAGCATGTGTACCAAGTTTGGGAGCATTTGGACAAGTTTGGCAATGTAAAGTTGCTCAAACTTCAAAATGGACAGAAATGGTTTTGAGGGGATTTGATGATGTTTTGTTATTCTCCAAGGCATGAGGCTTGGCAGTATCATCAAATATGTCATACTTGACATGATAGAATTTCCCAGGAATTTTTAGAGGATATTTCCTTTGTAAATATTTCAAAAGCTTGAAATATCCAGAAAGGGTTTCTGAGGGATTTGCCCAATATTTTGAACATTACCGTGTGTTGAAACTCTTATATATGGACAATATATGTCCTAAGAGTCTCTCTGAATTTTGACAAATATTTTTGAAACAGTTAAATAATTTTTACCTATTAAAGACCATTTTCTGGCCTAAAGAAAAAGCCTTTAAATAAAATAGGAAAATAACTTTTAAAATTATACTTTTGTGGTTTTTGGGGTCCTATACCTAATAGGATTCAAACATACCTTTTCAAAGATTTTTATCACCCTAAATCAAGTACTTGCAGTGCAAATCTCAATTCAGGGGTTTTTGGAAAACTGTTTTTTTAAATACTATTTGGCCAAAATATTTTTATAAGAATATACTATACTATCCTATACACATGGTATGATCATTGGGCAGAAGTTTGGGGCAAGGAGATGAAGTATAGAAGGTGAGGCTATGTTGACTTTTAAAGAGCACTTGAAATCAGAGAGAGAGAGAAATTCAATTCCAAATAAAAGCCAAATGATGCAAAAAGTTTTTGTTGATCCAAATTTTCATGCTTTATTAATGCAATATCCATATTACAAAATGCAGGGTGTGACAGACCTACCCCCTTACAAGAATCTCGTCCCCGAGATTCCTAGACTAGGCTTTAAAAGAGATCGGGATACTCGGATCTAAGATAGTCTTGACAGGAATGAAATGGGCTACTTTGGTCAAATGGTCGACTATGACCTAGATGGATTCATGTCCTTTATTCGACCTTGGTAATCCAGTGATGAAATCCATTCCGACTTTATCCCACTTCCACTCAGGAACCTTGAGTGGTTGGAGCAATCCAGCGGGTCGCTGATATTCAGCCTTGACCCTTTGGCACACATCACACTTTGCAACATAGGTGGCAATCTCTCTTTTCATCTCGTGTCACCAAAATCTTTCCTTCATGTCTTGATACATCTTGGTTCCTCCCGGGTGGATGGAATACGGAGTGTCGTGGGCTTCTTGCAGGATCAAATTCTTCAGCTCCATTTTGTTTGGTACGCAGATGCGGCCTTTGTACCAAACAATCTTGTGCTCGTCCTCGGAGAATCCTGGGGCCTTGCCTAGCTTCATCTTCTTCTTGATGCCTTCAATTCTTGCGTGCCCATTTTGTGCTTCCTTGACTTCGTCCATCAGAGTTGGTTTGACTTCTAGATGGTCTAGAAATCCACGGGTGAACAATTCCAAGCTGAATTGTTCCAGCTCTTCAAACAGGGTTGGCTGCTTTCCTTTAATTATGGCATACGGATAGCAAGCCTTTCTGCTTAAGGCATCGGCTACCACGTTAGCCTTCCCGGGGTGATATTGGACACTGGAGTCATAATCCTTGATCAGTTCTAACCATCTTCGTTGCCTCATGTTCAATTCCTTTTGGTTGAAAATATACTTCAGTCTTTTGTGGTCTATGTATATCTCACACCGCTTCCCTAGGAGGTAATGTTGCCATGTCTTCAAGGCATGAACCACTGCTGCTAAATCAAGATCGTGAGTAGCATAGTTCTCTTCATGAGGTCGTAGCTGCCTTGAGAGGTATGCTATGACTCGTTCTTCTTGCATCAGAACGCTTCCCAATCCGGTTCGAGAAGCATCACAATATATCACGAACTCCTTGTGAATGTTAGGTGTTGCCAGAACTAGGGCGGTGGTCAATCTCTTCTTGAGCTCTTGGAAGCTTTCTTCGCATTTTGGCGTCCATTCGAACTTCTTGTCCTTCTTCAGGAGCTGAGTCATTGGCCGGGCAATGCTAGAGAATCCTTCCACGAATTTGCGGTAATAGCCCGCAAGTCCGAGAAAGCTTCTGACTTCCTTGACGGTCGTTGGGGCTGCCATTGGGTCACAGCTTCGATCTTCGCAGGATCTACCAACAATCCTTCCTTGGTCAAGACGTGACCCAAGAATCCAACTTTATGCAGCCAAAACTCACATTTGCTGAATTTTCATATAGTTGGTGCTCTCGAAGCTTGTCTAGGACCATCCTCAAATGTTGCTCGTGCTCTTCTTCCGTCTTTAAGAAGACAAGAATGTCATCAATGAAGACAACAACGAACTTGTCCAAATATTCCATGAAGACCTTATTCATGAGATACATGAAGTAAGCTGGGGCATTGGTTAATCCAAAGGACATGACCGTGCACTCATACAGGCCATATCTTGTCACAAATGCCGTCTTCGGAATATCTTGGGGTCTGATCTTCAGCTGGTAGTACCCAAATCTGAGGTCGATCTTGGAGAACACCTTGGCTCGGCTGAGTTGATCAAACAGATCTTCAATCTTGGGAAGTGGATACTTGTTCTTGATTGTGACTTTCATTGAGGGAACAGTAGTCAATGCATAAGCGGATGTACCGTCCCTTTTTGCCACAAACAGAACATGTGATCCCCAAGGGGAGGCACTAGGGCGGATAAATCCCTTCCTCAACTGCTCTTCCAGTTGCTTCTTCAACTCAGCTAATTCTTCTGTCCTCATTCTATAAGGCTTCTTATAGATGGGTCCTGCCTCGGGCATGAGCTCGATGACGAACTCAATGTCACGGTCAGGAGGCTTCCCGGTAGCTCATCCGAAAAGACATCGGGATACTCGCATATTACTGGCACTTGCGCCAGTCCAACTTCAGACAGACAGTTGACTTGAGCGGTTTGAGCAGAAGATGAGTTGGAGGCAAACTTAACTTCGACTCCTTGGTCATTGGTCACAGTGACAGTCCAATTGGCATCGTCTAATAAGCCTTGGTGCTTGCTGAGCCAATTCATGCCTAGGATCACATCCAAGCCTTGTGATCTCAAGTTGATAAGGTCTGCTAGGTAATCTACCCCGTTAATGACAATACTGACTCCCTTATAGCCTATCTTGGCTCTCATCTCTGCTCCGGGGGTTTGTACCACCATGGGGTTATTCAGGGGTGTAGGGGTCATTGCCACTTTTTAATGCAAATCTTTGAGTTACAAATGAATGCGTGGCTCCAGAATCAAACAAGACAGTTGCAGGTGCTGAGTTGACAAGGAACGTACCCAGCATGACATTCGGGTCTTCCTGGGCTTCTTCTGCAGTGACATGATTCACACGCCCCTTTCCATCATTGGGCGGGATGCGAGGAGCTTGGTTCCTTGGCAGCATTCCGCGGCCTTGTCATGGGTTCTGCGCATTGGGGCGCGGGGCATCGGGCTTCTTGTTGGGGCACACCCTTGAGATGTGTCCTGACTGACCACACCCAAAGCAAGTGACTTGGTTTGGGTTATTGATCTTGTTGCCACCACTGTTATTGGGGTTGAATGTTGGCCTTGGGTTGGCATACTGCGGAGGCTGATAGTTGGTGCGAGGTGCAGGAGCTCTTGGCTGCTAGTAGGTTGGCTTGACCGGGGCTGGCTGCCATGGGCGAGGCTTCTGGTTACTGGAACTTCCCTTGCTGACCATCTTGTGCTTGCGAGTGTCTTCCAGAGCACGCCGCTTGTCTTCAAGCATGAGTGCTTTGTTCACCAGGTCAGGAAAGGTTGGACAGTCACACACGACAAGCGAGTACTGCAGAGTCTGATTGAGGCCTTCCATGAAGCGCTCCCTTTTTGCAGCATCCGTGCTGACATCTTCAGGGGCATACCTTGACAGAACACTGAACTTCTGCATGTACTCCTTGACAGTGCCACTTCCTTGCTTCAGGGCTCGAAACTCACGCTTCTTGACAGCCATGATTCCAGAAGGAATATGGACCTTGCGGAATTCGGCCTTGAAGTTATTCCAAGTGATGTCCTGCCCAGCATGTATGACCTTGAATCCATCCCACCAAGCTCTAGCAGTCCCCCCGAGGTAGTGGGCAGCATAAGCCACTTTCTTGCGGTCTTCGGTGCAGCCGACTAGTTCCAGCAAGTCCTCAATGGTGCGGACCCAGTCGTCTGCATCCAGGGGTTCAGCAGTCTTGATGAAGGTTGGTGGTGCATGCTTCTTGAACTCTGCCAACGTGGAACGTCCATTGCCATTCCCCGCCGACTGGCGGTTGTTGGTGACGGCTTGAGCAATCATCTGGAGGGATGCGGTGTTGGCTTGGCGTTCCTCTCGGAAGGCTTGGAGAAGCTAAGCCATTTCCATTGTCGGGGGAGGTGGTGGTGGAGCTTGGTCGTGGGTTTGGTCTTTGCTGGCCTCTGCTTGGGCGGATGCTCCAGCTTCGGGCTGCTGGGTAGAGGTACCAGTACGAGTTACAACAGGCATCCTATTGGAGCGGTCAAGGTCTTATGATTTGGAATGAAGAGGGAAAGCAATAAAGATGGGTGCCTAGTAAGGGGGTGGGTGTGACACTAATTGTTTTCATGCAAGGGCCAAAAGGGCCAAACACATTCATTAAAATTCCAAATGGGTGATGTAGCCGTTTACACATTCCCGAAGGGAAGATACGATGTACATCCAAGCACAACAAAAGCATACACTAGATGGCTTCATATGAACCGCACAAGGACTTGACTTCGCATAGGGGTTACACGACCTATCCTACCATAGAGGTCATGAGCTGGCATATCCGAGTTGCGAATAATGCCTAAGTGGCGGAATGCTCGGTCGCGTATTCTGGCTCTTCTGGGTCTTCCTCCTTGTCTTCATCTGCTTGGGCCCCCTTATCACTTGAGGGTGTGGGGGAGTGGAGGAGTTGGACACGGTGTTGTTTTGTCGGTGGTGCAGGAAAGAGCTTGCGAAACTCCCTCGTCGCCATACGGCGTCGCTAGGGTGGTTCTTCATCCTTGGAAGATACATCTCCTGAGGGCCTTCCGCCTCGATACGTGATAGCGGGTTGCCCGGGAGGCGCACCTTCCTTTTTGATCCTATCTGTCTTTTCTTGTGCTCGCCGAAGAAGTGCCTTGGTCTTGTGGAGTTCTTCTTGGAGCTTCATTGATTCCGAGGCCAACTCTTGTGCCAAGCTGTCGGCACAAAGGCTGAAGTAGGTCTGGAATCGAAGTGTAAGTCCTTCCTTTAGTGGAGGGGCTCGTGCGCTGCTCTCATCTTCACCTTCCTTCCGGTAAGGCAAGAAGCGGGTTGTCATCTTGGCTGCCATCTCCGGAAGAAGTTCCCGGAGGCAGGTTAGTGCCTTGAGTGCAGCTACCTCGACAGCGAGGAGTAGTGTTGCCATCTGGGGTCCCTCGAAGAATCAACTTGTGGGAGGATCGTTTGCCTTCACGATTACCTCCACATGGTACTCCACCTCGGTGTCGCTAACCCAATGCTCATGGTAGGTGAGGATGGGTGCTCGGTGAAACTGGCACTCCTGGAGGCTATCCTCGAGAAGCAAGGGGAACCCAGTGGTCAGGAGCTCTTCAGGTATAGCGGCCATCTACAAAGGTTGAATTGGAAATGTTAATAAGCTGATGATATCTCAGGTTTGGCAAGGTTTAGAAAAGAGGTTCAGAAGGTTTATGAAAAGGGTCTCATCCTAACTAACGCCCATGCTAACTAAGGCTTCCTATAGTCAGGATGGCTCTGATACCAGCTCTGTGGGGACCCCGACTTGAGAGTCGAGATCACTGAATGCACATGTACAGTGATCCCAGAGATCAATTCTCACTGAACACACAGAAGCTGAATAACAAGAGTCTTACATCCGTACATACCGTCTTACACAAATTATGACCATTATGGTCAAGTCTTACATAGATAAAGCCTCGCGGGCTGAATATCTAATAAACTCGAATAGCGGAAGTCTTCGTAGATAAGTAGAACCCATGCCATCTGCCTTAACCCTACAGGCATTCTGACTGGGAATGCGTCCTAGTTCGCATGTTCGTCTCCATAGAATTCTTCTTCAAATTCCTGCTCTTCCATGCTTGGCCAATTAAATAACCAGTGGCAATCCCATGAGTACTTTGAATGTACTTGCAAGCAACCCATGATTTGGTTCAAGGTAACAATGCAAGTTGTACAACAATAAGGAACCTAGCAACAAGCTAGATAAGATATTCTATCATTTTGTGAGATATGCATCAAAGTACTTGGGTAACCTCGAGGACAGGTTACAGATATCAACATAAATAGAGTTCAAATCATTGCTGGCTCTTTCAACGCCTCAAGTCACCACCTTGACTCAATACAAACACCCATATATTCACCAAGATTGTAAAATTCTGGACATAGTTTAAGTAGCACCTCCCAACTGTCCATGACCGTGGACACGGCTATTCGAATAGTTTTACACTCTACAGAGGTTGCGCACTTTACCCACAAGATTCGGGAAGCTTTCGTGTCATCCACGATCCCGCAGTACCTCAAGTACTCGGGGGAAGCACACGATCATTACCTTTCCCTAGACGAGACTAACATAGGGTCCACTCGTTGGTGCACATCCCTCGTGTACAAATAAAAGATCGTGGGACTTTGCCCTTTTTACATTGTCACGCATACACGAAGGGACCAACGGTGTGTCCGGTGCCCTGTAAAAACAGTCATGGCCGCCTATCCAAGCGCCACCCTGTCCCGGGAGTGACCTCAAGTCTCCCCCGTCACAAGTAATGTGGGCACCATGCTAGTATCAGCCTAAGTAATCAATAATGCCTTGTCACATAAAGGGGTAGAGTGGTTGCACATGTTTGGTTGGGACGGTAATCACACATAAATCTAATCCATCATTTTACCCACACACGAAAAACTCTCTTTGATACACCACTTCTTCTTCAAGTGGTGGCCTTAATTCACCATCACCCTCGGGCATTAGGGGCACCCGATGGGTTTTCGAAAGAACGTAACCACGAAGAGTTCATGGTACACATGCAACATTATGCATCAACAACTAATCTTTGGACATTGCATCTATGCACAAGGTAGAGTTATGAGCAGGGGTATGCACCATGTGGTGGTTCCCAACAAGTTCACCACCGTCATATTTCATCATCATGCAATCGGAAAAGGGTACTGATGAACAAGAGGGGTGTCATGGTCAAAGGGTTGCTTGCCTGGATTGGCTTGGTCTTCAAAGTCTTCAAATCTTTCTCCTTCTTCTTCTTAAGCAACTTCGTCAAACACGATATCTAATCGTTGCAATAAAATAACGGGGAAATAAGACAATAATAAACAGAAAAATCAAAGTGCTCAGAAAAATGTCAACCTATTTTTATAAAATACTAGAAGGAAAACAAAGAGGGCAAAAATTCCTATTTTTGGATTTGGAGTGACTAAATAGGGTGAATGAATTTTTTGAACAGAGGCTTTATTGTTCAAATTTGAATTTTAATTTGAACAGTACAGAGAAGGTTCGTGAATATGTGTGAAAGTTATATCATTAAATAGGTTGGAATATTACAAGATTTTAGGGGTTGGAATAAATTAATTTGGACAATTATTATCCTGTAGATTTATTTGAAAAATCTACAGAAAAGAAAAAGGAAAAGACCACTATGCAACTGGGCCAGAACGGCCTCAGTGCACACGCCCAAAGAGGTTTCGGCCTGGGCCCGCCTGCCATCCCTAACCCCCGTCCAGATGGCCGGCGAGCTCACCGGCGGCAATGCAGGGCACGGCGGGGCGAGCTGAGGGCAGGGACAAACTCAGTGCGGAGTCGTCGTTCGGGTGGTGGTGGAGGCGGTCGGCGGAGCTGTCGGGTTCGCCGGCGACGGGATGCACGGCGGAGGGGCGTCGGGTGGGGGTTGCTTTGGTCGTTTCCGACTGCAACAGAGAGGGGAAAGAGAGGGTAAAGGGTCAGTGAGGCCTGGTGGTTCCAGATCGAGGCTCAGGAACAGCGGGGACGGCTCGTACCGAGCGGACGACGGCGAGCCGCCGCTGCAGAGCTCGAGCTCGAGAGCTTCTGGGAGAGAGCTGGGAGTGTAGGGAGGTGTTTGAGTTAGTCCTAAGGAGAGTGGTGGAGAGGAGAAGGCTCAGGGACGCCTTTTTATAGGCGGGCGGCGGTCCACCGAGGAGGTGTGCGCTGGCGAGCTTGTTGCGGTTGCTACGGGCCACGGGGGCTCGTCGGGGCGTGTCTGGGGTGCTCGTGGGCGTAGTCTAGGGCGGTGGGGGAAGGAAGAGAGAGAGCAGAGAGCGCCAGTGGGCCGCGCGTGTGAGCGCGCTCACTGGTGCACTCGGGCGGTCGCTGCGCGTGTGAGCTGGGGCGAGAGGAGGGAGAAGGAGGAGGAGGACACGGTCGTGGCGTGTCGCGCACATCGAGGTGCCTCGGCTGGCGCGAGGGGGAGGCCCGAGGTGGTCGGAGGCGCCTGGTCAGGAGCGGCTACAGTGCCAGAGCGCACTATAGCATGCTCCAGAGTGCGCATATGGCCGGCATGGCATTCTTTATGCCCTTTGGTCGTGGCCACAAGTGTCTAGAAGATAAGGGAGATATTAAACAACAAGGAATTTTCATTGGATGCTCTGGAGGGCTTCTAGAAGGGGAGAGGGTTCAGAGAGAAGGGTGAAAGGGGTTGTCCAGAGATGTAAAATGGGGTTTTACCCCCCTAAATCATTGAGTTGCGGTGCAGCCATTGCTACTGGAGGTAGAAGAGGTGTTGGGGGTGCTGTGGTAAGAACTTGAGGCAAGGGGAAATAGTGGAAGGGGTCAAAACAAAGGTTTTGGTAAAATAGCAGAAGGTGTTTGATGGTGTTTTGGGCAAGCAATTGGGTTTCATTTTGCATGATACTCCACAGGATGAAATGGCACATATAATTAGGCCCTTTCACCAAATTAGAGCTCAATTGGGCAAAGTTGCCAATGCAACTTTTGTAAACCCTAGAAATCAACAGAAATGGATTTTCCAAGTTTTAGTTATGCAAATCATCCCTTCTTGATGCACCACTTGGTGTAGTGTCATCATTTGGGGTTGTGGGCTTGTCCACTAAATGTGGGGTCACAAGTAAAAAGTTGGTAATGTAAAGTTGTTCAAATTTTAATCTGAACAGAAATGATTTTGGGGCACTTTGATCAAGTTACCCTTCTCCAAAACTTGTGCATATAGATGCATAATTAGACCATTGTAGCATGTGTACCAAGTTTTAGAGAATTTGGACAAGTTTCGCAATGTAAAGTTGTTCAAACTTCAAAATGGACAGAAATGGTTTTGAGGGGATTTGATGATGTTTTCTTGTTCTCCAAGGCATGAGGCTTGGCAGTATCATCAAATATGTCATACTTGACATGATAGAATTTTCCTGGAATTTTTAGAGGATATTTCCTTTGTAAATATTTCAAAAGCTTGAAATATCGAGAAAGGTTTTCTGCGGGATTTGCCCAATATTTTGAACATGACCATGTGTTGAAACTCTTATATATGGACAATATATGTCCTAAGAGTCTCTCTGAATTTTGACAAATATTTTTGAAACAGTTTAATAAGTTTTACCTATTAAAGACCATTTCTGGCCTAAAGAAAAAGCCTTTAAATAAAATAGGAAAATAACTTTTAAAATTATACTTTTGTGGTTTTGGGGGGTCCTATACCTAATAGGATTCAAACATACATTTTCAAAGATTTTTATCACCCTAAATAAAGTACTTACAGTGCAAATCTCAATTCAGGGGTTTTTGGAAAACTAATTTTTGAAAACACTATTTGGCCAAAATATTTTTATAAGAATATACTATACTATCCTATACACATGGTATGATCATTGGGCAGAGGTTTGGGCAAGGAGATGAAGTATAGAAGGTGAGGCTATGTTGACTTTTAAAGAGCACTTGAAATCAGAGAGAGAGAAATTAAATTCCAAATAAAAGCCAAATGATGCAAAAAGTTTTTGTTGATCCAAATTTTCATGCTTTATTAATGCAATATCCATCTTACAAAATGGAGGGTGTGACACGGTCTTGTTGAGAATACTTGGGGGTTGTCTCTGCTTGGTCGTATACCAAGCTTACAGGGATTTCTAGTCCGTCAGGCCCTCGAGGTCCAACCTAACCCATATGGTTCGGGTCAACTCCGGTGTAGCGTGTCTTCACCATAGCCCAGGCTTCTCGAGCACCTTCTCGACATGTTGATGCTTTCCATAATTAAGAGCAACGTTGAGCCCCTTTGAATAAACTCGCCAGATCCTCCATAATCTCTAGAGGAGAATCAGTTGGCCATAAAACCTTGGCCATATTCTTTATGATTTTCCGAGCTCGCTCATGTACCTTGGAGAGCTCTTGTAGCAGATCACCTTGGAATCTGGACACCTCTTCTTAGGGCCGCCAAGTTAACAAGCCTACAGGAACAGTTTCGTAAAAAACTTTGAATCAAGGAACTATAATGAAAGCTAGGTTCAAGGTCATACTGAATATGCCGCCTTTAAGCTTCTTGTTCTGTCTCAACGCATCTGAGAGTTGGGATCGCACATCCTTTAGCTCCTCGGCTAGCTTGATATTTGTATCTTGCAGCTTGTTTTTCTCATCTATGGTCCGTGTCAGTACACGTTGACCATCAGTTGTTTTCCCTTCGTCTTGTTCTTTCGTCGTCAGAGTAGCCCTTAGCTTTTCCTCCAGTTGGTATGTTGGTCCTGTTGCTGCATTTCAAACAATGTATACTTAAAAATCATTAATTGGCACAGGACCATACTGTCCGGACGTTATTGTTCTTACCATCAGAGCCCTTCTTGGACTTCTTCGAACCTTCTAATTCGATGGTGATAGCACTAAGCTTGGTCCAACATTCTTCTAGCTGCTTGGATAATACGTTATCCTCTTCCTTGAGTACCTAAACACACAACGATCCTTAAATCAGTTGGGCCAACTGCTTTATGTCTCGGGGGCTACTGGCATATAAACATTGAATTAACACTCACCCGCATATCCTTGGAAAGCTGGTGAGTGGCTCCGGCAAGTCCGTCTCGAGTGGCTCAGATATACGCATTCGCGGAACTGAAAGCGTTAAATGCCTCCTCAGTGAAAGTTGGGTCACGCATGGCTGCTTTTCGCCGCCAATGATTCATTGCGCTTTCCACTTCGGAATTGGTAACAGATACCTCATCCGAATCCTCTTGAAGAGGACAATCCGGCGTTACACCTGTATCAACCCTAGTCCTTATGGATGGGCCCGGTGCCGGATTGGTTGGGGCATGACCAGCAGGATCCCTAGACATAGTCCGGCGTATGCTCTTCCTAAAAGGAAAAATAAAGCGGAAAATTATGATCCGGCTCTGCCACCAAGCATATGTTAAGAAGTCATACCTCTTCGATAAAGGAGGAGGTTTGGTGGTGTCTCCGGTCCCCTTTCGCTTCAAAGACCTGCCCTGCGCAGGCATCTCCCACTGGGAAGACGCTCTTGATGCAGTACAGCGGGATGAGCGTCGCCCCTTTCGAGCATGAGATAGTGCGGTGGGTGAGGCGCGCTGGGAATATTCTCTTTGAAGAGGTGTCTCCTGGGTACTTACGTGGGAGGAAGGAAGATGGCCAGGATCATCAGCTATAATAGCCACTTCGGTACCATCATGGCTGGCTTGAGAAAAACTTCATCTTTAAGATCTATGCCTATGTCCGGTTCTTCTTCAAATCCAGGATCCGTGTCTCGAATATGGTCCTCTGGCTGTGGGATGGGACTACGAAGTCCTTCGACCACCTTCCTCCACTCATGTTGGAAGTAACCGAATTCAGTTCGGTAAGTACATCTCAAAATAAAAATCGAGCAAAACTAGCGATCAGAGAAAGGCTTACCCAGTCGATGGGGTTATACATAGAAAAACCTTCCTGACACTTCAAGCGAAGAAAGTCCTGCTTCTCCCCTTTGTAGAGATCGGCTAGGATGGCGGCCAGGGCGGCAGGGTTGGTGATACTTCTCCAACGTATCTATAATTTATGATTGTTCCATGATGTTTTATTATCAATCTTGGATGTTTTATAATCATTTTATAGTAATTTTATATCATTTTTGGTACTAACCTATTGACATAGTGCCAAGTGCCAGTTGTTGTTTTCTGCATGTTTTTTACATCGCGGGAAATCAATATCAAACGGAGCCCAAACACCGCGAAACTTTTTGGAGATTTTTTTGGGCCAGAAGGAACACTATGGGCCCTGGTGGCACCTGGGGGGCGTCCCGAGGAGGGGACAAGCCACCAAGGTGCGCCAGGAGGCCTAGGCACGCCCTGGTGGGTTGTGCCCAGCTCGGGTGCCCACCGAACCGCCTCTTTGCTCTATAAATAACTCAATATTGTAGAAACCCTAAAGGCATCGACGAAATATTCATCCAGCCACCGCAGAGTCCAGAACCACCAGATCCAATCTAGACACCATCACGAAGGGGTTCACCACTTCCATTGGTGCCTCTCCGATGATGTGTGAGTAGTTCCTTGTAGACCTTCGGGTCCGTAGTTAGTAGCTAGATGGCTTTCTCTCTCGTTCTTGATTCTCAATACAATGGTCTCTTGGAGGTCCATATGATGTAACTCTTTTTGCGATGTGTTTGTTGCGATCCGATGAACTTTGAGTTTATGATCAGATCTATCTTTTTATATCCATGAAAGTTATTTGAGTTCTTTGATCTCTTATATGCATGATCTCTTATGGCCTCATATTTCTTCTCCGATATTTGGGTTTTCTTTGGCCAACTTGATCTATTTATCTTGCAATGGGAAGAGGTGCCCGGTAGTGGGTTCGATCTTACGGTGCTTGATCCCATTGATAGAAAGGGAACCGACACGTATGTATCATTGCCACTAAGGATAAAACGACGAGATCCATATCTAACGCCATAGATAAACGGATCTTGTCTACATCATGTCATTGTTCTTAATGCATTACTCCGTTTTTCCATGAACTTAATACAATAGATGCATGCTAGATAGCGGTCGATGTGTGGAGTAATAGTAGTATATGCAGGCAGGAGTCGGTCTATTAATCCTGGATATGATGCCTATGTAATGATTATTGCCTAGATATCATCATGATTATTTTAAGTTCTATCAATTTCCTAACAATAATTTGTCTCCCACCGTTTGCTATTTTTCTCGAGAGAAGCCACTAGTGAAACCTACGGCCCCCGGGTCTTCTTTCTCATATATTTGCCTTTGCGATCTATTTGCCTTTGCTTTTATTTTCAGATCTACAAAACCAAAAAACCAAAAATACCTTGCTGCAACTTATCTTATTTATTATCCAATCTATCGATATTTGCAACTTTATCACGTCTGTTACCCAAAAGGGATTGACAACCCTTTTTACACGTCGGGTTGTGAGGTGTTGTTATTTGTGTGCAGGTGATGTTTACACTGTGTTGCTTGGTTCTCCTATTGGTTCGATAACCTTGGTTTCATCACTGAGGGAAATACCTACCGCTGGTATACTGCATCATCCCTTCCTCTTTGGGGAAATACCGACGTAGCTCTAACAGACATCAAAAGGAACTTCTGGCGCCGTTGTCGGGGACGATCTTCAACATAACCAGGTTCCTAATCAAAAATCTCATCTCCTCGCAATTTACATTATTTTCCATTTGCCTCTTGTTTTCCTCTCCCCCACTTCACAAACATTTGCCATTTTTATTCGCCCTTTTGTCTGTTGGCCATTTTCTTGACGGATCTGTTTCTGTGTACGTTTTTGTTTGCGTAGTCATGATGCCTCAAAGAAATACTATGATGTTCCTTACCCAAATATTTTGCTTGAAATTGAGAAAAGTGCTAAGGAATATATGACTACACAGTTTGAGCATAATAAGTATTTTACTGAAGAACTTAAGGAACACTCCATTGTGCTGGATGCTATCACAAAACAACTTGATGATATTAGTAGAGAAGTTTGCAATCTCCAATCTAAGTATGCTTTTGCCGAAAGTTTGTTAGGAAAAATATCCGATGCACAAGCTACTTTAGTAAATCAAATGGTTGCTAAACTAATCTTGTTTGAAGATAAAAATGATGAAGACATTAAAATGATTGGTGTGTCTTCTATTGATTCTTTGTTTAGTGAAGTTCAACTTGATAATAAAGGAAGAAGAGTCAACTTTAGGTAGAAGGCGTCCCGATGTTTCAGATCTTGTTGAGAAAATTGATAAAAGTGGGTTTGGAGAGGTCAAAACTTTAGCTAGTGATGCACCCACCCTTTTGGATTACAAAGAATTTAATTATGATAGTTTTTGCTTGATTGATTGTATTTCTTGGTTGCAATCCATGATTAATTCACCTCATGCCTATGAACAAAATAAAGCTTTCACTAAACATATTGTTGATGCTATGATGAAAGATTTAGATGATAAGTTGAAACTAGAGGTATCAATTCCTAGAAAATTGCATGATGAATGGGAACCTACTATCAAAATAAAAAAATGAGTGTTTTTCTTTACGTGATTTTGGTGCTAGTGTTTCCACTATTCCGAAATTTCTTTGTGATATTCTTGGCCTTACCAATATTAAAGATTGATCTATTAATTTGCATTTGGCGGATTCCAATATTAAAAAGCCTTTGGAAAGGATCAATGATGTTCTTATTCTTTCAAATAGGAACTATGTACCCGTAGACTTCATTGTTCTTGATATCGATTGCAATCCGTCTTGCCCAATTATTCTTGGTAGACCGTTTTTGCGCACTATTGGTGCGCTGATTAAAATGAAAGAATATTAAGTTCCAAGTTCCCTTGAGGAAGGGTATGGAACACTTCCCTAGAACCAAGAATAAATTGCCTTATGAATCTATAATGAGGGCAACCTATGGAACATCCAACAAGGATGACAACACTCGGAATCTTGGTATTATGCCTCGCTAAGGGCGTAAAATGATAGCACTTGTTGGGAGGCAACCCAATGAATATAATGTATTTTTGATTTTTTGCTTTCTGTTCTTGAGCGTTTACACAATTATGCTATTGGTATGATTGTGTTTTTTGTGTTTTAACTAGTGTTTGTGCCAAGTAGAACCGATAGGATCTTCTTGGGTGATAGTTGTTTGATCTTGCTGAAAAAGACACAAACTTTGCGCTCACGAGAAAAATTCTCATTTTTAACTGAAAAGTGTTTTTTAGTTGATTCTTTTTTCAGAAGATTAATATACAAATTTCCCACGTGGCCCTATTTTTTTTCAAGATTTCTAGATTTCCAGAAGTATTTGAAAATTCCAGATTACTACAGACTGTTCTGTTTTTGACAGATTCTGTTTTCTTTGTGTTGTGTGCTTATTTTGATGGCTCTATGGTTTTCTTTGATGAGTTTTTGCCATAGAAAAGTTAGAATACAGTAGCTATAATACAAAAAAATATGAATTGGTTTGACACAGCACTTATAGTAGTGGTTTGCTTTCTTATACTAACGGATCTCATGAAGGTTTTGTTGAAGTTTTGTTTGATTGAAGTTTTCAAGTTTTGGGTTATCTTACGATGGATGAAGGAAGGATGGAAGAGCCTAAGCTTGGGGATGCCCCGGCATCCCAAGCTCTTATCCAAAAATGAGTAACCAACTAAGCTTGCGGATGCCCCCGAGTGGCATCGCCGATTTCTTCTAACAACCATCGGTATTTTACTTGAAACTATATTTTTATTTGTCACATGATATGTGTTTTGCTTGGAGCATCTTCTATGATATGAGTCTTTGCTTGTTGTATTTTGTGTTTTAAGTCATCAATCCTTGCTGGACACACCTATTTTAGAGAGCCAAAATTATGCCATGACTTGCTAGAATTACTCTCTATGCTTCACTTAAATCTTTTATGAGCTAGGACTTGCTCTAGTACTTCACTTATATCTTTTTGAGCACGGTGTGCTTAGTTATTTTGAAGAAATTCTCTCTTGCTTCACTTAGATTTATTTGAGAGTTATTAAAATTTTGAAGAAATTCTCTCTTGCTTCACTTCAATTATTTTGAGAGAAAGAAAATTGTTATTCTCATGATCTTCACTTATATTTGTTTGAGCTTATGAAAAGCAACACATGAAAATTAATCCCAAGGTGATAGATATCCAAGAAGTATAAAGTAAAAAAATCATGAAGATCATTAGACAAAATAAAATTGATTCTTAGTAATAGTTTTGAGACATTATGATATGATATGTGAGTCATGTTGATGAGTAATTGTGCTTTATTAAGAATACTGGTGTTAAAGTTTGTGATTCCCTATGCAAGCACGAAAGTCAATAATCATGCAATGAAATTACATCCTACTTGTAGTGCATTATTCGGTGTTATTTATGCTAAATGTTCGCTTACGAGATTATTTGTTTCATGGTTGGTCGCTTTCCATTTTGCTAGCCTTCATTTTGCACTAAGTATGATCTCTACTTGTGCATCCAAAATCATTTATCCCGGTTTTGCCATATGAGTCCACCATACCTACATGTATGCAGTATTTCCTTGTCGTTCTCAGCAAATTTGTATGTTCCATCTCTAATTTTCAAAATAAATTTCCCTTTTTGTGCCCATACCGCTCGCGAGGCGGTGAGGGTGGCCAATATTTTCCATGCTAGATGTGTGATTCTGACGATGAGTGTTTATTCACTTGTCATTGCACGTTATTGAGATTGCCATCACTTCAATTATTGTCAGCTCGAGGTGGGAAAGTAATCTGATCTTGCTTACTAGTCTTTTGACCTTCGCACTGTCTTCCTCCTTGAGGCTGCGGGGACACCAGTTGAAACGCTTCTTCAAAGGAGCACTAGAGTATTCGGGAAGGCCTTCCCAGATTGGGTCCGGCAGGACAACGTCCTCAATATAAAACCACTGCGAGGGACACTCTTCGGATGCCTTCTTCGGAGTGCCGGACAGAGAACATGTCCCTGCTATATGCCACACTTCGGTGCCTCCTACCTCGAATATAGATCCCTTCTGGGAGCGAGGGACGCGGCAGAAGAATTTTTGCCATAGCTCAAAATGAGCCTCACAGCCCAGAAACAGCTCACAAAGAGCGACGAAGCCTGCAATATGCAAAATAGACCCCGGTGTAAGGTCGTGTAGTTGGAGACCATAGAACTCCAGAAACCCACTGAGGAAAGGGTCGATAGGAAATCATATGCCTCTTAGGAGGAGGAGACAAAGCACACCCGCTCTTCTTTGGAAGGATTGGGGAAACTTTCCGCCAGGGCTTGGCCGTCAATAGAAGTTAATCCAGCCCGGACGGGGACTAGATCCGTGGGAGGGAGATATCCCTGCGCCTGAAGTTTACTCAGATGGGCATGAGATACTGAGCAACTTTCCCAATCGCATGCTTGAGGGCCATGAGGGCGTGAGGAGGAACTGGGAGCGCCGACCATGTTTGAAGATTTTCCATGGCAGGCTCTAAGGATTCTCCGCGTGGAATGAAATGGCATCCGAGATCTAGTCTCTTTAAATAGGCGCCTTCCTTACACAGTCGAGGGGTTAATTGTAAAAATACACCGACAGTTCGCATTCATTTGACATGTGGAAGCAGAGGCGACGGCGATAGGGAATCAACAGGATATAATATTAAATATGGAGCCGAACTATCATCTATTCCGAAGAAGAACATGCCTTGCAAGACCGTAGACATAAAGCTGGATACAATCTCGTCATTGAAGGCAAGTTCGGGGGCTACTGAGGGAGTCCTGGATTTGGGGGTCCATGAGGATCCAATCTACTGAAGTTGGGCTGGATACATGGGCCATGAAGATGAAGACATCCCCGTGTCCGGCTAGGACTCATGTATACGTAGAAAGGCAGAATAGATGTTCGAATGTAACAATTCCTTCCTTCCCAGGCAATCTTTGTAAACCCTAGGTCTCCTCCGGTGGATATATAAATCGGAGGGTCTAGTCCATAGAGGGTAACAGAATCATAGCAATCACGTAGGCTAGACTTTTAGGGTTTGGCCATTACGATCTTGAGGTAGATCGACTCGTGTAACCCCATATTCATCAAGATCAATCAAGCAGGAAGTAGGGTATTACCTCGATCGAGAGGGCCTGAACCTGGGTAAATATCGTGTCCCCCAGTCTCCTGTTACCATCGATCCTTAGACGCACAGCTTGGGCACCCCTACCCAAGATCTGCTGGTTTTGACATCGACAGATAACAAGACCACTAGTTTCAAGAAAAGGGGCAAGGGAAAGAAAGGGAACTTCAAGAAGAATGGCAAGCAAGTTCCCACTCCCGGAAAAAGCTAAAAGCTGGACCCAAGCCTAAAACTGAGTGCTTCTACTACAAAGGGACTAAACAGTGGAAGCAGAACTGCCCCAAGTATTTGGCGGATAAGACGGATGGCAAAGTGAACAAAGGTATATTTGATATACATGTTATTGATGTGTACCTTACTAATGCTCGTGGTAGCGCCTGGGTATTTGATACTAGTTCGGTTGCTCATATCTGTAACTCAAAATAGGAGCTACGGATTAAACAAAGATTGGCTAAGGACGAGGTGACGATGCGCGTGGGAAATGCTTCCAAAGTCGATATGATTGCCGCCGGCATGCTACCTCTACTTCTACCTTTGGGATTAGTTTTAGACCTAAATAATTGTTATTTGGTGCCAACGTTGAGAATGAACAGTATATCTGGATCTTGTTTAGTGCAAGAAAGTTATTCATTTAAATCAGGGAATAATGGTTGTTCTATTTATATGAGTAATATCTTTTATGGTCATGTACCCATGATTTTTTGTTGAATCTTGTTTGTGATGATACACATATTCATAATATTGATGCCAAAAGATGCAAAGTTGATAATGATAGTGCAACATATTTATGGCACTATTGTTTAGGTCATATTGATGTAAAGCGCATGAAGAAACTCCATGCTGATGGACTTTTGGAATCACTTGATTATGAATCATTTGATACTTGCGAAACTTGCCTCATGGGCAAGGTGACTAAAACTCCGTTCTCCAGAACAATGGAGTGAGCCAATGAATTATTGGAAATAATACATACCGATGTATGCGGTTCGGTGAGTGTTGAGGCTTGCGGCGGGTATCTGTATTTTCTGACCTTCACAAATGATTTGAGAAGATATGGGTATATCTACTTAATGAAACACAATTTTGAAACCTTTGAAAAGTTCAAAGAATTTCAGAGTGAAGTAGAGAATCATCGTAACAAGAAATTAAAGTATCTATGATCTAATCGCGGAGGCGAATATTTGAGTTACGAGTTTGGCCTCCATGTAAAATAATGTGGAATCGTTTCACAACTCATGCCACCTGGAACACCACAACGTAATGGTGTGTCTGAACGTCGTAACCGTACTTTATTAGATATGGTACGATCTATGATGTCTCTTACAGATTTACCACTATCGTTTTGGGGTTATGCATTAGAGACAGCTGCATTCACGTTAAATAGGGTGTCGGTGTCAAAACCGGCAGATCTCGGTTAGGGGGGACCAAGCTGTACGTCTTAGGATCAATGGTATCAGGAGACAGGGGACACGATGTTTACCCAGGTTCAGGCCCTCTCAATCAAGGTAATACCCTACTTCCTACTTGATTGATCTTGATGAATATGGTTACAAGAGTTGATCTACCTCGAGATCGTAATGGCTGACCCTAAAAGTCTAGCCTATGAGATTGCTATTATTCTGTCGTCTCTACGGACTAAACCCCTTGGCTTATATACACGCCGGAGGGGGGCTAGGGTTACAAAGGTTACTTGGGGAGGAAGGAATCGTTACATCCGAACATCTTTCTTGCCTTACTACATACATTGGAGTCCTAACCGAACACGAGGGATGGCCTTCTGCTTCTATCTTCACGGCCAATCAATTCGGCCCAACATAAATGACCCGGACACCTGAGGACCCATAAATACTGGACTCCCTCATAGGGCACCATCCACATCCGTTGAGACGACGCCGTATGAACTATGGTTTTGCAAGAAACCAAAGATGTCGTTTCTTAAAGTTTGGGCTTGCGACACTTATGTCAAAAGGCTTCAGCCTGATAAGCTTGAACCCAAATCGGAGAAGTGTGTCTTCATAGGATACCCTAAGGAAACAACTAGGTACACCTTCTACCACAGATCCGAAGGCAAGACCTTTGTTGCCAAGAATGGAACATTTCTACAGAAGGAGTTTCTCTCGAAAGAAGTGAGTGGGAGGAAAGTAGAACTTGATAAGGTAATTGTACGTTCTCTCATATTGTAAAGTAGCACATCGCAGTAAACCGTTTCCGCGATGACTACACCAACTAGAGAGGAAGATAATGATAATGATCATGATACTTCAGATCAAGTTGCTACTGAACCTCGTAGGTCAACCAGATCACGATTCACACCAGAGTGGTACGGTAATCCTGTTCTGGAAGTCATGCTACTAGACCAACGTGAACCTACGAACTATGAAGAAGTTATGATGAGCCCAGATTCCAATAAATGGCTTGAGGCCATGAAATCTGTGATAGGATCCATGTATGAGAACAAAGTCTGGACTTTGGTGGACTTGCCCGATGATCGGCAAGACATAGAGAATAAATGGATCTTCAAGAAGAAGACTGACGCTGATGGTAATGTTACTGTCTACAAAGCTCGACTTGTTGCAAAAGGTTTTCGACAAGTTCAAGGAGTTGAGTACGGTGAGACTTTCTCACCCGTAGCAATGCTTAAGTCTGTCTGAATCATCTTAGCAATTGCCGCATTTTATGATTATGAAATCTGGCAAATGGACGTCAAAACTGCATTCCATAATGGATTTCTTAAAGAAGAGATGTATATGATGCAACCAGAAGATTTTGTCAATCCTCAAGGTGCTAACAAAGTGTGCAAGCTCCAGCGATCCATCTATGGACTGGTGCAAGCATCTCGGAGTTGGAATATACGCTTTCATGAAGTGATCAAAGCATATGGTTTTATACAGACTTTCGGAGAAGCCTGTATTTACAAGAAAGTGAGTGGGAGCTCTATAGCATTTCTGATATTATATGTGCATGACATATTGTTGATCGAAAATGATGTAGAATTTCTGGATAGCATAAAAGGATACTTGAATAAAAAAATCAATGAAAGACCTCAGTGAAGCTGCTTATATATTGGGTATCAAGATCTATAGAGATAGATCAAGACGCTTGATAGGACTTTCACAAAGCACGTACCTTGATAAAGTGTTGAAGAAGTTCAAAATGGATCAGCCAAAGAAAGAGTTCTTGCATGTGTTACAAGGTGTGAAGTTGAGTCAGACTCAATGCCCGACCATTGCAGAAGATAGAGAGAAAATGGAATTCATTCCCTATGCCTCAGCCATAGGATCTATCATGTATGCTATGCTGTGTACCAGACCTGATGTGTGCCTTGCCATAAGTCTGGCAGTGAGGTACCAAAGTAATCCAGGACTGGATAACTAGACATCGGTCAAGTACATCCTGAAGTACCTAAAAAGGAGCAATGACATGTTTCTCGTTTATGGAGGTGACAAAGAGCTTGTCGTAAATGGTTATGTCGATGCTAGCTTTGACATTGATCCGGATGACTCTAAATCACAAACTTGATACGTATTTTTATTAAATCGTGGAGCTGTCGGTTGGTGCAATTCCAAGCAGAGCGTCGTGGCGGGATCTACGTGTGAAGAAGAGTACATAGCTGCTTCGGAAGCAGCAAATGAAGGAGTTTGGATGAAGGAGTTCATATCCAATCTAGGTGTAATACCTAGCGCATCAGGTCCAATGAAAATCTTTTGTGACAATACTAGAGCAATTGCCTTAGCGAAGGAATCCAGATTTCACAAAAGAACCAAACACATCAACAGACGCTTCAACTCCATCTGTGATCAAGTCAAGGAGGGAGACATATAGATTTGCCAAATACATACAGATTTGAATGTAGCAGACCCGTTGACTAAGCCTCTTCCACGAGCAAAACATGATTAGCACCAAGACTCTATGTGTGTTAGAATCATTACAATGTAATCTAGATTATTGACTCTAGTGCAAGTGTGAGACTGAAGGACAAATGCCCTAGAGGCAATAATAAAGTTGTTATTTTATATTTCCTTGTTCATGATAAATATATATTATTCATGCTAGAATTGTACTGATCGGAAACCTTGATGCATGTGTGAATACATAGACAAACATTGTGTCCCTAGTAAGCATCTACTTGACTAGCTTGTTGATCAAAGATGGTTAAGGTTTCTTAACCATGGACATGTGTTGTCATTTGATAACGGGATCACATCATTATGAGAATGATGTGATGGACATGACCCACCCGTTAGCTTAGCATAGTGATCGTTCAGTTTTATTGCTATTGCTTTCTTAATGTCAAATACATAGTCCTCCGACTATGAGATTATGCAACTCTCAGATACCGGAGGAATGCCTTGTGTGCTATCAAACGTCACAACATAACTGGGTGATTATAAAGATGCTCTACAGGTATCTCCGAAGGTGTTTTTTGAGTTGGCATAAATCAAGATTAGGATTTGTCACTCCGAGTATCGGAGAGGTATCTCTGGGTCATATCGATAATACACAACATAATAAGCCTTGCAAGAAAATGAGTAATGAGTTAGTCTCGGGATGATTTATTACGGAATGAGTAAATAGACTTGCCAGTAACGAGATTGAACTAGGTATAAATATACCGACGATCGAATCTCGGGCAAGTAACATACCGATGGACAAAGGGAATAACGTATGTTGTCATAAAGGTTTGACCGATAAAGATCTTCGTAGAATATGTAGGAACCAATATGAGCCACCGCAGCCCCGTCGCCGGCCGAACCCCGCCTCGCCAGCCGGCCACGAGATCTCGTATGCGCCGCCGGCGACCCCCTCCAGGTTCCGCTATTGGTTATTGACCGGAGAGGTGCCTCGGTCATGTCTACATAGTTCTCGAACCTGTAGGGTCGGCACGTTTAACATTCGATGACGATATTGTATTATATGAGTTATCTGATTTGGTGACTAGATGTTGTTTGGAGTATCGAACCAGATCACAGACATGACGAGGAGTCTCGAAATGGTCGAGAGGTAAAGACTGATATATAAGACAATAGTATTCGGACACGGGAAGTGTTCCAAGGGGTACGGGGTACATATCGGAGTACCGGGGGGGTTACCAGAACCCCCGGGGAAAATATATGGGCCTTATGGGCCATAGGAGGGGAGCACACCAGCCCACAAGGGGTGGTGCCCCCCCTTATGTAGGAGGCCAAATTGGAGAAGGAGGAGGGGGTTCGCCCCCCCCCCCCTTCCTTCCTCCCTTCCCTGTTTCCTTTTCCCTCAGGTGAAAATCGGGAAAGGGAGGCTGAATTGGGAAGCAATCCCAAGTAGGACTCGGCCTACTTGGGGCGCACCCTAGCTGCTCCCCTCCCCCTCCCACCTATATATACGTGGCGAGGGGGCGCCTAGAACACACGCCAACATCTGTTAGCTGTGTGCGGAGCCCCCCTCCACCGTATACTCCCACGGGCATATCTTCGTAGTGCTTAGGCCAAGCCCTGCGCGGATCACATCACCGTCACCATCACCACGCCGTCATGCTGACAGAACTCATCTACTTCCTCGATACCTTTGCTGGATCAAGAGGACGAGGGACATCATCGAGCTGAACATGTGCAGAACTCGGAGGTACCGTACATTCGGTGCTTGATCGGTCGGAGCTAGAAGAAGTTCGACTACATCAACCACATTGTCAAAACGCTTCCGCTTGCAGTCTACGAGGGTACGTAGACACACTCTCCCCCTCTCGTTGCTATGCATCTCCTAGATAGATCTTATGTGAGCGTAGGATTTTTTTTAAAATTGCATGCTACGTTTCCCAACATATGGCATGTCACCTTTACTCTATGACTTGGTTGCTGATGCTTTGGCTATCATTTTAAAACAGGCTGGAGAAAATGACTTAGTGAGAGGTGTGCTTGGGGGAAATGTTAATAAAGAAGTGCTTTCGGGTTTGCGAGGTAGGTGCAACCAAAATTGTGCATTGTGTATTTAAAGTTTAAACATCACACCCAATATTCCTACATATATTTGGCCACTTCCAGGTTGTTCTTGACTTCTGGATCCTCTCATCGATCTTCAACGACATGCCCAACCATGGGCCCGCGTGGTAAAAGTTGTACATTGGAATTTTGAACATCATAGACCACCCTTTTCACTCATATATATTTGGGCCACATGCTGGTGTGGCTATCTTCTGGCCCTCTCTAACGTTTTTTTGCTACAAAGACTCTGATGACGCTCAACATACACGGGTATAATGTCTTACCCGTGTGTGGTGCAAGTGTGTTGTGAATCACGACGATTGCGCAAGCATGAGCAAAGGTGGAGGTATTGGATCAACCGTGCGCGATGCAAGTGCGCTGTAAAATCACCACGACTGCGCAAGCGCGAGCTAAGGGGGGAGGTACTGGCTTAACCGTGTGCGATGCAAGTGTGCTGTAAAATCACCACCTACGCAAGCTAAAGACGGGTAGTTTATTTAGAAATTAGGACGAACCGTGTGCGATGGACCAGCTAGCTAGAAATATAAAAACAAACTACCCGCCTTGAGCATTGCAAAAATCGGCCGTTCCTCCACTTTTCCTTATTATCACACACGCATATTCTTATTAGACCGTGTGCGATCTTGGGCACTCCCGCCCCGCATAAATTACTTTACTCAAATTTTAGTAGTCGTCATACTTCAACCGTCGCCCACACTCCTTGAGCACCGACCTTATAGTAAAATTGCACTAGCCGAGGCATTTGAACCGTCGCCCTCCCTCGTCCACCACCATCTCCACCCACCATTACTAAAATTTTCAGTAGCCACGGCGTATCCTCAAACACCCCATCCCCTCCATAGCCCCCCCCCCTCGAACCCTAGCTCGCGGCCGCCGCCTGTGCCACCGCCAATCCCTGCCGGTCTACCCGTTCCTCCTAGCTTAGATAATAAAGTTTAGGTTACCCAGCGATTCCCATACCGTTGCCCCACTCCCCTGAGTTTTTAGATCAGGCTTGCGATGTCCCTCCCCGCCAGATCCACATCCCCTGCTCCAGAATGTTGCAGCCTAAGCTCGACCGCGTATCCTGGGGAGCCCGACGAGCGTTCGGCCAAGAAGAGGTTCATCATGGCCTCTCCGACGGACGTTGGCGAGGTGTCCGCCATTCTCCCCAACCTGTCGATCCCGGAGCAACACGTCCCCGTGGAAGCCGGTGAAGGCGTTGACTACGTTGCCATGCCGAAGGCTTCATGTCAGCGGGCTAGCGTATTACTGTATCTCGGGAAAGTTGGCTATGACATCAAGCTCATCGACAGCGACTGATTCACGCGGGCCATGTCACAGGTTAAGTGGTCCATCCCCAACCCCTTTGGTTCAACTGCCATCGATCTCTTCGACGGCCCTGCCGATGATCTCCTCAGCCAAGCGGTCAAGGATTTGCGACCTTGTATGCCATAGAGTCCATTTTGTCATTTCTGAAGGAAACTTTCTACGACGGCGGCTTGGGATCCTCAATTGCCACTTCAAACCTCATCGACCACGACCACGAGGAGGGCACCAACAAAGGTTCTTCGAAGGTGAAACAACCCATCTGTGACATCAGAGAGGGAACCATGGGTCTGTGCTCTTCCAACTGGAAGGATCCCGTCCATGACATGTGAGGCAACATCCTATCAGTAAATCTTACCTTTTCTAGCTTGCCAACCCGCACCCTTTGTTGTAGTAGCATTTTTCGTGCGGTGCTTTAACTATGAAATGTTTAATTATTTCAGTTATGCAAAAATGTATTGTTCAATATGGCTATGTGATGTTTAAGTATGAATTGTCCACTTCAGTTTCACAAATGGCTATATTTGGTTGTTTATAGTGAGTAGATGTCTTGTTTATCTATATTTGGTTGTTAGGTTGGTTGCAGTGAGCATTTTTTCGGTTATCGAGCAGATGCCCTGTTTATATGTATTTGGTTCTTAGGTTGGTTGCAGTGAGCATTTGTCCAGTTATCAAGCAGATGCCTTGTTTATCTGTATTTGGTTGTTAGGTTGGTTGTAGTGAGCATTTGTCCAGTTTTCAAGCAGATGCCATGTTTATCTGTATTTTCTTATTAGGTTGGTTGAAGTGAGCATTTGTCCAGTTTTCAAGCATATGCCTTGTTTATTTGTATTTGCTTGTTAGGTTGGTTGCAGTGAGACTCTTTCCAGTTTTCAATGGCTATATTTGGTTGTTATACCGATCATTTATGCCTAGTTTATTTCAGTCATTCACAATGTGTTGTTCATTATGTGCAAGTCGGAACTGTGCCGCTCGATTGCATCAATACCAGTTTGAACGGCTATATTTGTTATGCCTGGTGTAGTTAACACATGTCCTTTATGTTAGTTTTACACATTTATCCAATGTGATGTTTAAGCATTACCTACGTTCTATTCATTTTTAACAATATCAGTTTGAATTGCAATATTTGATGGATGTTAAGCCTGCTGTCAGTAACATTGCCTTCCATTTTATATCTGCTTTAACAGCATGCTGAAACCAACACATTCAAGCTATCATTTGGAGGTGTTGTTATTTACCTTTGATATATTTGTTTGATGTTAAGGTTGTTGTACTTATCACGCCTTTCCACTACTTCTGCAGGAAAACAATGGGAGTGGCCACCATTTTTCGCCGAGATTAGTTTCATCCCTCGGCTTGTACTCCCCCCATCGTTTCATAATGTAGTGCATATATATCCAGGCCTGGACACTTATTAGCTTCTAATATTGACTTGTTGCTTGTAGGTACATATGCCCTTGGCAAGGATCCACACATCGGCCCTTTTTGTGTATGGGGCAATGAGATATTCATGAACAAGCATCAAGTGAGGAAACTGATAAGGATTATTAGCAAAAAGATACGAATGGTGGAAAGCAAACTATTTGTTTATGCTCTATCCAACACAATAGTGAGCTGTAGGATGGTAACTACAAACTCTGCAGCCTTCTCTTTTTACAACCCATAATGAGTTGTTAGACAACAATGTCTAAACCTTTTCGTTCACAGTGGTTCCCGAAGCAGTTCACTCAAGATTACCTCGCAAATTACATGATTTGTGGACACACAATGAAGGTTAAAGTATTTCATCCAGACTACAATGAGCATCGAGAAGTCATAATGAAGACTGTGAAGGATGGACGGGCAACCATCACAAGGGGTTGGCCTAGAGTCGTGCGTGCATTACACATGGAGGAGGTCACAATATGGGAATTCCGCTTCACCTTCTCCAGCAACGAGAATGTCTTTCGCCTCTCTCTTTACAGTCTTTAGTACAACTATGGTTCATCATTCTTTACTTGGTGTTTCTGTAGTTCTTCAGTATATGTACCTGTGCATTGAATTATAGATTTGTTGTTGAACCTATATTTGTAATAAACATGGTTAGATATGAAATAAGTAATTGCCTATTTTCAAATTAAAAAACATGTGATTTTTAAATTAGGAAATAATTATGGATTAATTAGGTATTAATTAGGGATTACATTGCACATGGTTTGCGAAAGTGAAATGTCTGCGATAGACATGGAGATCAGACACGTTTCTAGGATCCACTACGTGTCCGATCAACCTCCACTTCACACACGATCAGCCAAGAAAAAATGTGTGTGATTATCAACAGCATCGCACATAGTTCTTTCTTATTAAATATTTGCGATAGTCACCTTATCACACACGCTTTGAAATTATGTACTGTTTGTGATGTTGTGCGCATCGCAAACGTTTTCCTTGGAGCGACAGTGTGGGATGTCTATATGAACGGAAACATACTTCTTGGATTAACTGTGTGGGATGTACATACTAACGGAAATGTATTTCTTGGATTGACTGTGTAGAATGTACATATGAACAAAAACGTTTAGATGGGACTGACTGTGTGGGATGTACTTACGACTAAAAACAATTTGGCATGTATATTTGTATTTTTTTTAATACTACTGTACGTATAACCGTATTTTATAGCTCGCTCGTCGCACACGACCTCATTTTGCCAAGTGTGTGTGATCGGAGGGCCAATCCCCGATTGTTTCTGGGTCGTGTGGGAAGGAACCCCCTTATCATAGTCTCTCACTTGGCGACGGTTCAAAACGTCGTCGCGGAAAGGGGTTAAAAATCGTTTGTATAGCACATCGTTGTACCAGTGTAGATTAGTTCTTTGATAGTCTTATTCAATTCTTTTAGGGTGGCCTTCAGGATAATGTGGATCCCGAGTCATTTTACCTCCTTCAGTCATTACTCTAACATCATGATCATTCATATGATTATTTATTTAATTGAGTAACCCACTTTGAGATTTGGTGACTTGTTCTAATTGAGTTCGAACCATAGAAGCATGTTTTCCTACTCCTCTTACATCATTAGTGGTTCTAAATAACAAGTCACTCAAGCGATCAATCATATCAAAGTTTTCCTTTAATTGTTTCATAACATAGGCATTGAAATGATCTTGCTTTCTAATGTAATTGTAGAATTCATACAAGCATTGACTAGGATGTTTATTATAAGGGATATCACCTTCATCAAACTTTAGAAGAGAATTTACCTCCAACACCTATGGTGGTGTGTCGAGACTATGCATTTCTTCAATAGGTGGTAAATTCTTAGCATATTTAGTTTTAATACCTTTTTCTTTCATGCATTTCTTTGCCTCTTGCATATTTTTAGGACTTAGAAATAAAATACCCCTCTTCTTCAGAGTGGTTTAGGCGGTGGTTCGGGAAGTGCCCATTCATCATAATTCTTCAATATATTATTCAATAATTCATCCTCTTGTTCAACCGTCCGTTCTCTGAAAACACAACCAGCACAAGTATCTAGGAAGTCCCTAGAAGCATCGGTTAGTCTATTATTGAATATATCAAGTCTTCCATTTTTCTGAAGAGGATGATCGGGCAAAGCATGAAGTAATTGGAGAAGCCTCTTCCAAGATTGTGGGAGACTCTCTTCTTCAGTTTGAAGAAAGTTAAATATTTCTTCTAAGGTAGCTTGTTTCTTATGAGCAGGTAAATATTTTTCAGAGAGGTAATAAATCATATCTTAGAGACTACGCACATAACTAGGAGCAAGAGTATTGTACCATATCTTAGCATCACCCTTTACTGAGAATGGAAATATCTTGAGAATGTAGTAATAGCGAAGTTTTTCATCATGAGGAAATAGGGTGGCTATATCATTTAATTTAGTAAGATGTGCCAGAAAAGTTTCAGTTTCATATCCATGGAAAGGATCAGATTCAACCAAGGTAATTAACTCTGGGTCAATAGAAAATTCATAGTCCTTATCAGTAACAAAGACAGGTGAAGTAGCAAACTTAGGATCATATTTCATTCTAGCATTCAAAGATTTTTCTTTCAACTTGCATAGCAATTTCTTAAGATCATCTCTATCTTTAGAAGCAAGAAAGTCCTCAGCTACCTCTCCATCCATAACATAACCTCAGGTATATCAGGCAATTCATATCTAGGAGAGCTAGGTATAATAGGTGTTTCATAGTTTCCAGTTTCAATATCAGTTTCAACATTCTCATCAGTTTCAACAGTCTCAATTTCTTTAGCTCTAGCAAGTTGTTCATCAAGAAATTCACCTAGTGGCAGAATCTTATCAAGCAAGGTACTAGCATCATCATAAGCATCATTCATAGCAGAAGTAGAATCATCAATAACTTGCAACATATCAGAATTGATAGCAGGTGGTGGTGTTGCAAGCTTACTCAAAACAGAGGGTGAATCAAGTGCAGAGCTAGATGGCAGTTCCTTACCTCCTCTCATCTTAGAGGGAACGATATTGGTTCTATCATCCTTAAGATTGTTCATAGTGATAATCAGATATAAATCCCAAGTGACTCAACAAATATAGCTATGCTCCTCGACAACGGCACCAAAAAAAGGTCTTGATAACCCACACGTTAGGGGATCGCAACCATTTTCGAGGGTAGAGTATTCAACCCAAATTTATTGATTCGACACAAGGGGAGCCAAAGAATATTTGTAAGTATTAGTAGTTGAGTTGTCAATTCAGCCACACCTAGAGATTAAATATCTGCAGCAAGTGATCAGTAGCACAAAAATATGGTAGTTTTGATAGCAGTAGTAACGGTAACAATAGTCGTAGTAGTTTTGTAGCAATTTTAACAGTAGCAGCAATAGTAGTAACTTAGCAAGAACAATATGTGAAAAGCTCGTAAGCACTGGATCAGTGATATCGTTGGACAATATTCATCATATAACAGCTATAACCTAGGGCGACACAGAACTAGCTCCAGTTCATCGATATAATGTAGGCATGTATTCGGTAAATAGTCATACATGCTTATGGAAAAGAACTTGCATGACATCTCTTGTCCTACCCTCCCGTGCCAGCGGGGTCCATAAGGAAACTAAGCGATATTAAGGCATCCTTTCAAAAGAGAACCGGAACAAAGCATTAACACATAATGAATACATGAACTCCTCAAACTACGGTAATCACCGGAAAGAATCCCAACTGTGGTCACCATGGGGTATGCAGATCCTAACACGTAGTAGGTGCATATGAATTGCAAGATCAGATCAAGAACATAGATATAATGGTCATAACACAAATGGTTCAGATCTGAAATCATGAATCTTGGGCCCTAGTGATAAGCATTAAGCATAGCAAAGTCATAACAACATCAATCTCAGAACATAGTGGATACTAGGGATCAAGCCCTAATAAAACTAACTTGATTACATGATGAATCACATCCAACCTCTCACCGACTAGCGAGCCTACGAAGGAATTACTCACTCTCGACAGTGAGCATCATGGAATTGGTGATGGATGATGGTTGATGATGACGAAGACGGAAGATCCCCCACTTCGGAGCCCCGAACAGACTCCAGATCTGGCCTCCCGATGAAGAACAGGAGGTGGCGGTAACTCTGTATCATAAAACACGATGAAACTTCCTCTCCTATTTTTTCACCAAAAATAGGATTTTATATAGTCGGAATTAGGGTCAGCAGGGCCTCGTGGGCCCCACTACCCACCAGGGCACGCCAGGGGGTGGCGCGCCCTGGTGCCTTATGGGCAGCTGGGCTCCCCCCTCTAGTGGGTCCTGATTCCAGTATTTTTTATTTATTTCAAAATAATTCTCCAAAAAGTTTCGTCCAATTCTGAGAATTTTTATTTATGCACAAAAAACAACACAATGGTAGTTCTACTGAAAACATTGTTAGTCTGGGTTAGTTTCCTTCGAATCATGCAAATTAGAGTCCAAAATAAAAGCAAAAGCGTAAGGAAAAATAGATACGAAGGAGACATATCAAGGAGTGGTAATCGTATGTGAAAAAAACTCATGGCATTGTGAACGTCGACACAATTTTTCATGCGAACACGCTGTCGGCAGATAGTGGTGTAGTTCTACATGATGACCGTTGCGATTTAATTGCTGCCACATCCTAGTTCTTCCCAAATGTCCTTGATGTTGATGTTGCTCAACTATCCTGAAATTACTTCAAGCTGAGCATGCTTAACTTTGAAGTTATTTTCGAATGGGCTCCCGGAAAGAAGGAATTCCTTATTGATATGAGTAGTCTATCATCCCTATTAAGCCAGGCTATCACGTACACCCCCACTCGGAGGAACCGACGTCCTCGTTGGGCCACGGAACGTTCCCTCTTGGCACATACGTCTGTGCTTCCAGTCCGGCACACGTGGCATGTCGTGTGCCACGACGGGTCACAAATGTCAGGCACAACTTGATCGTGCACCTGTCCACAAACATCCGTGTAACCTCGAGGGCCGGCTCTGATACCAACTTGTAACGCCCCGGAAACAACCGTCGGTGGTCGTTACTCCTGGCGGGATCTAGATTGGCCCCACAAATCAATACTAGTCTTTTCTGCGCACTTTGTCCTCACTCGTGCGCACCCGGGAGAAACTTCCCGGTCGGTCATCCATCCTGAAATTACTTCAAGATGAGCACGCTTAACTTTGGAGTTCTTTCCGTATGGGCTCCCGAAAAAGAGGGAATTCCTTATTGATATGAGTAGTCTATCATCCCTATTAAGCCAGGCTATCACATGATAGCTCCTTTGAAGTTGAATTAGTTAATTTGATGGATAAATATTTGGGACCGGATGTTGCCGTTGTTGCAGAATGAAAGCAGCTATCTCTCAATTTCTTAAAGTTATATTTCAAATATTGTTTCCTTGTAAACGATATGACCATTATATGAGAAATAAAGTCTAGTTAGTGTCAAAAAAGGGTTACCCTTTACAAAAGTCACTCCCACCTTCTCATGAGCTGACAGATGGTGCACTACATGTGCGTCACTTGTTGCAACCTGAGAGTTTTTTTCCGCATATTCACTAATTCAAAATTGTTTATCTCTTGAACCATTAGTGCAAATTATGAACCATTTTTATTCATGGATTGCTCGCGTCGAGATCTTCGAAACTATATCTCATGTTAATAGGTTTTGACGTTTTTTTACCAAAAAATAAGAAATAACTGGAGCCGAAAGCACGGTTCTTTATTTCCCCTTTTTTCGTTTTCGAGAAGCACTACTTTTCAAAGAAGTAAATATGTGCCTCCACGAGAAGAAAATCCGTGCTTCTGGCAGAAGCAAATATGTGCCTCCACGAGAAGCAAATCTATGCTTTCGAGTGGAAGCACAATTTTTTTCACGCAAAAAGAAAATTTCCATGGATTTTTTCTTTCCTCGAAAACCTATGAAAAATCAGGTGAAAACCAAAAATCCAAAAAAAAGAATTAAAACACATATAAAACCCGAAAAGCATAAAGAAAAAAAATCCAGAGAGAGTGTCCAGCAGACGACATGTGGCAGCGGGCTGGACACATCATTTGGCGTGCTCTAAGGGGATCGACAGCGGCCCATGGAGGTCCCCCGCAAGGGGTAACCTCGAGTAAGTTTCTCTCTTGTTTGGTTGCCATATTAAGCCTATCACACTTTACCATGCAATTTTGGCTAAGGTAGCCTTCTTTTGTTTGTAGCCACATTGATGACTAGATTTCTTTCATGCCCACTAGACCCGATATGTCATTGACTCAATAAAAGTGTGGTAAAATTATCTCAAGTGTGGCAAAGCGACTTACCTTAGGCATGTGTGGTAGAAAATATGACAAATGATGGCAAGCTTGCACTAGTGCATAACCGGGCTATATCACCGGTTCGTAAGGCCCTTTAGTGCCGGTTATGGAACCGGCACTAAAGGGTGGGGACTAAAGATTCCCTCCTTTAGTCCCGGTTCAACACGAACCGGGACCAAAGGCCCACCACGTGGCACGAGGCACGCCGTGGTCGGGGGGGGGGGGGGGT
>LR738709.1:426607461-426700572 GCA_902687465.1 Secale cereale
GATAGTACGTTTAGCAATTTGGTTGGGCGGACGAAAACTCTGCCACCGAATCGAGCGAAAAGAATGACGACCCAAGTCGCCCATTATCCCTTCGTTCCGTCCACCCATCGTTCACCACTTCCTCTCCTCTCACCTCCTCGCAGCCGCCACACGACGCCACCGGAGCCCCTCTCCTCCCTCAAGCAGCAGCAGCGGCAGCGGCGCGACATGTAGCGGGCTCGACCTTCGTCATCCATGGCGGGGTTCCTCTCCTTCGTCGAGCAGCGGCGGCAGCGCGGCAGCGGCATCGTGCTGCAGCCGCAACACACAGACTCCATCGCCGCCTCACCACATCTCCAACACGGGCCGCGATGCGCCTCGCCGGCAGTGTATAGGTCAGCCAACGTCGCTTCCCCACCGTCTAAGTCCACCATCCGTCACCGGCCGGGTCAACTCGATCTGGACGCGCCACAGATCCAGAAGAGGATACGGTCCTCTACTTCTTCCTCGACTTCGCCACGGATCCACGAGGTTGCCGTCCCCTGGCTCCTCCATGAGGTCTCCATTGTGTGAGTTTTCTATTTTTCTTCTTAGTTCATACATATGCCTATGATAGTTCATTGTCAGTATCTCTCTGATTTGTGTGCAAATTTACACACTCTATATGTCAGTTCAGTAATGGTAATGTAGCAGTTGTTAGTCTGATAGTTTAGTTTGATAGGACAACATAGATGAAGTAACGACTAACAAGTTCTTCACTGAACTTTTTCTGCCTTTGACCGCAAGTCCATGTGCCAGGAAGATAGAGCTTGGGATTTGGGAATCATGTCAGGGGTAAGGACATGTGATTTGAAGCATTACCAGGTAACTCTATCGTGGTAACTCTATCGTTCACTCAAATATGTTAGATCACCTCCCTGTTCTTTTATTTGGAATTGGATATAGTTTTTGCTGTCCAGGATAACCGCAAGTGAGACCTTGACGTGCGGCGCCGAACACCAGTCTCCTCCCTGCTGCGCGTCGTCGACCTCCCTGCTGCAAGCTCCGCCTTCCTCTGGCCCTATTTCCTCCACAACAGGCTGCTCCATCCATCGGTACCCTACAGAGTACGTAGCCACCATGACATCTCTCTCCCTCTCAATCCCTTCTTTGTGTTGTTTGTTTTTCAGAAAAAATATGGATTATTGTGGCTAACCCAATATAACTTTTGGGGTGAACAGAAAAACTATGTTTCACCTTGTAGTGATTTGTGAATGGCAACGCACGCCAGATACCAACTCTGGCATAATGAGTTTAAGGATGTAATGAAAGATTAGTATGCAAGTTTGTTATCAATTTGATGATACACGGCCAGTAATACTTGTTTCTTTTGCCTGAAATAAGGGCTGTAGTGAGTTGTGACTTACAGGAAAAGATTCCATCTTCCCTATATTTCTACACTAGCTACTTGTATATTGTGCAGCACTTCACTCAAGTTTAGCTCCTTGTATATTCAGTTCACCCCCCCCCCCTATCCATGCAGGTCCCCGATGATTTCTTTTAGCATGTACTACAAAACTAATCTATTGTTTGGCGTAACCATGTTGAAGATTTACAGTTTGTTCATGCATGCAGCTGACTTTAAGTTAGAAGTTGCTTTGCTATTTCTGCTGAGTTTTTTTGTAGGTCCAATTCATTTCAGCACTCAAATTTACCTGCATATGTGTCTACGTACTGAAGAAATATGCAGCCGAGGAAGTTGTAAAGATGGTGTCTAGAGATAGCTTACTGGCCCTAATGGCTGAACCCCATGAACAATTTCAGCCGACATGCACATCACCACAAGTCCATGTAAGAAAGTTAAGCTTTTATTGTCCAAATGATGTTTTATGGTTTTGCATGTATGAGGAATGGTTATTAGCACACAAAACATATTTATGTTCTCCTTTTTTTTAAACATGCATGGTTCGTGAATACCTATTTCAGTTTTGCATATCAGAGGATTAGTCAGTGAATTTCTATTTGGCTACTTCTGTTCTCCTATTTCTAACATACCTATTTTAGTTTTGACTTTTGAGGAACCCATCCTATCTTTGAAAGTTCTCAGTAAAATTGCTGCTTTGGCCTGATGATCTGTGTGATCTGTCTAATATTCATCTAGGAGTGCTTTAATGCTATTATTTCTGTACTTTATGGCTGCCTTAGCTTGGAAAAAGTCTGTGTTCTCATCTCCAAATTTTGTCCAACGTATGGTTGCTCTCTGTTTCCAATTTATGTTCTGATAGGACAAAAGATTCTTCAAATGTTGCTTGATAATAATCCTCCTATTTGCTTCTTCAGTAGTGAGTTCTGTGTATTCTTCCATGATGTCAAAAAGTAGTATCAGTTGGTTGGAGTTTCTGATCAGCATGGATAATTGAGAAATGCTCTTTGACCAGATCTTTAAGCATGTCCTTAACCTCTTACTGATGGGTGCCTCAAAAAGACGACACATGCCAGATGAGAAACACATCACGCATTAGAGAATCAGCCTCGCATAGTGGCAGGCGTAGAACGTGTTCCTAAAAGAAAAAGCACGTAGCGGAGGTTCTTAGGAGCAGCCGCTAGCTCTTGCCACCGCCTCATAGCGCAGCCGCCGGCTGCTGGCCATCGGCGCACAGACACATCAGTACCTACAAGGCTAGACAGCCCACCAGCGGCCTACAGACAACTTACTTGCCAGTCAGCCCTCAGCCGAGAGCAGACAGTGGCGAGGTTGCTACCCAGCTGGCCAAATCATTTTCTGAATCCATCTAAATCCCTGAAAGCTGCATAGGTAAATCGATTTCAACTATTCTCAGTTTTATTCCCTTATATTCCACTTAAGTCATCGCTCATTCAATCATTCCCTAAATCCCCAATTGACTAAATGTGTAAGGTATTGTTGTTTGTTTACACGTTCACAACTTGTAGTGCCAGTCATGGCCCATGGGCAAGGTCAGTCAGCTTGTAGTGGCAGCCATGGAAAATTTGTTGTAAAGAGAACTCCCTCTGTACTGATATATTATTTTTTCTTTGAATTATCTCTTTTCAAACTGGATGAGGTTTCTAGATCGAAGAAATTATTTTTAGATTGCCCTTTGGGTTTCAAAGAATTCCGAATAAGTTCCTACACCAGCTGTTACTGGATAAATTGTGTACGATGCCATGCTTGCACCCTTGTTCCAAGAGTATTTGCAGTTCTATTCTTGGTTGTTCGTTGCACAAGAAGGTGAGTATTCTTCTTTCTTTTTTGATTCACAACTATTGGCATGAATTTATCTGTGCATTTCGTCGTAGGATTGACGATAATTTGAACCTGTTAACCGGGAAAAGATATGCCCATCACCATTCCACTTTGTTTAGTTTGAGGAGATCTCAGTAGTCAAATATCTGATTATTTGTTTTCTGTTCTATGTATAAATGTGGTTGCAACATTACGCTGCAGCAACTTTTTTTTTCTTCGGGAGTTGGGCATGCGTTCAACTGTGTTAAAAAATACGCTAATTTAATTTGGGGCCTAACAATGATAGTTGCCAACTAAAAGAGGATCTACTTTTGCTAATAGTGCTAAAATAAAAGAGGATCCAGACTCTCACGAGTTTATATTTGTGTGTGTGTGCGTGTGCGTGTGCTTCCTTGTATAATGGTGATGATGATTTAAATGACTTTGGTTTTCCTGGAAGAAAATTCTGAATTATGGATTGTCCACTTCACATCAAATTTTCATGATAGTAATTATGTATTTGGATGAGAATTGTTGTGGTTGATATACTATATGAACTTTTTGTTATACTATGTTATGTTTAGTTATTACATATTGGCATAGACATGCATTTGCCAATCCCATTAGTTGATTGCAGCTACCCTCGAAGCTGCTCTGCGTGTGAAGGAAGCTCAGAAACAGTGTTTTCTTGAGGAAACAGAGCATGATTGTGGATCTTTTCAAAATGGTCTGGATGAGAGTGATTGGCTTGCTGAATTGACTGAGATTGGAATGCTTGACGTATTCAAAGATGTTGGCTTCACTACTGTTCAAACAACTTGTTCGTCTCAAGGCAACAACGCAACTGACATGGAACAACTTTGACCCTTCACCACCACTATATACCATAGCCTGCACCGAAGGGCCTTCCTACGCCATGGATAAGCCGTGCCAGCAGCTTTACAGGAGCAGCGCTCAGTCGAGTTGGGTCGCCATTCGGCTGTCTAGAGCGGGAGCCGCGATGACAAAGGCAAGTATGCTGTTGTCCCCTTCCGAAGTTCAGTTATGTCAGGCAGGGAGTCAATCAGTGCATTATTTGTGGTATTGAATTTTCTGATTTCCTGTTGACCAATAAGTGAGCACAATTGTTGGAATGAAGAGAAGAATTAAATGATTTTATTTGAATATATGTGCCTCCTAACTATGATAAACAAGAAAAGTTTCGGTCTAAGGTTAGACGTGCATTGCACGTGCAAGCTTACTAGTCTACCTGAAAAAGGAAGGAGATTCTAGCCGCCGTCATCGTCTGCTGCGGTGACACCGAAAGATCGGAAATCATCGGCTCGTTGAAAGATCTCTTAAAAATGAATGGTACTAACTGCGGCAATGCTACACGTACGGATTACTTACAAGATTTTACAAATAGAGGTTAACTTTTGTCTTCGTGATTAGGGCATGTACAATGATTGATAAGGTAGTCTTATCTTAAATCTTGCATGTAATTTAGAGATGACAAAAAAATATGTGTACAATGGGTCATCTCTTAGCCTTATCTTCAATAATTAGTTATTTCTAAAAACATGGTGAGACATATTGTCATCTCTTGCCTTCTCTTAATTAAGAGAAGACAAGCCATTTCTTATGATTTCTCTCTCCTCCACCTCATCATTTATCCTACGTGGCGTTGCTAAGCTAGAACCATTGTACATGCCCTTAGTCAATACTTGATGGAGCCGGTCCACCTCCATGAAAATCAGGTGGGGCAAGTTAACCTCTCCCTGTAAAATCCTGTAAGTAATCCGTACGTGTAGCATTGCCGATCCTGTAATCCGTACGTGTAGCATTGCCGGTACTAAGAGCATCTCCAACAGCCGCGCTAGGCGCCGCGCCCAAAAAACGCATTTGCCGCGCGCGCTTCGGCTGGTTTGCCGCGCCGCGCCCAAAAAACGCATTTGCCGCGCGCGCTTCAGCTGGTTTGCCGCGCCGCGCAGCGCTGACTCCAGCAGCAGCGCTATAATGCAGCGCGCGCGCGCCGCTCCAGCGGTGCCCAAAAATGCAGCGCGCGCAACAAGCACAAACCACATATACAATTCAACAAATAGAAGAAAAACGATCAAACAAACAAAATAAATCAACAATAAATAGTTATTACAACTCAAACAAATAGTTTATCGTTCAATACAACAAATAATGCAATAAACACAACCAATAATTCATGAACAATACAATACATAATGCAATGAAATCATGCTCTTTGTCATCCATGCCATGCCCACCACTCTTCAATCAGATCCTTCTGAAGATCATTGTGCGTTGCGGGACGCCGAATGGCATGATAGAAGGCAACAAAACGGGCTACCCTTTCAGCCCTCCGTCGCACTTGCACGGGATGTCCCAAAAGCTCATACTGTGAGTAGTCTAAATCTTGGCCACGCTCATTCTCGATGATCATGTTGTGCATGATCACACAAGCGTGCATGATGTACCAAAGCATTTTTTTGATCCCAAAATCTAGCCGGTCCTCTCACAATAGCAAATTGGGCTTGCAAAATCCCAAGAGCTCTCTCCACATCTTTTCTAACAGCCGCCTGAGCATTATGGAAATCAAGATTTTTCTTACCTTCTGGCTTTTTCAACGGCTTCACGAAGGTTTGCCACTTTGGATAGATGCCATCCGCTAGATAATATCCATAGTTGTACGTATGGCCATTTGCTACAAACTGCACCGGTGGCAACTCACCATTCGCAATCTTATTCATCAGTGGTGACCGGTTGACAACATTGATGTCATTCAAAGATCCAGGCATTCCAAAGAATGCATGCCAAATCCAAGTCTCCTGATCGGCCACCGCTTCAAGGATTATAGTGGAACCCTTTTTTTGGCCGTGGAATTGCCCATGCCATGCCTTTGGACAATTCTTCCAACTCCAATGCATGCAATCTATTGAGCCAAGCATGCCAGGAAAGCCGCGAGATTTGTTCATCGTCAATAGCCTTGCGGCGTCTTCAGCAGTGGGAGATCTCAAATACTCCTCGCCAAACACTTGCACAATTCCCACTGCAAAGCGCCTGACACACATGATGGCTTGGCTCTCACCCATAGCCAAGTGATCATCAACTAGATCGGCCGGGATACCGTATGCCAACATACGCAAAGCGGCTGTCACCTTCAGAAAGGTGCTATGCCCGAGCTCTCCAGCAGCATTCCTCCTTTGCTGGAAAAACCGGTCATGAATTGCTAGTTTCTCTGCAATGCGCTTGAACAAGTCAGTGCTCATCCTAAACCGGCGACAAAAATACAACTCCGGGTATGTGGAATTCTCCACGAAATAGTTCTTCATCAATCTGTTATGGGCATCAATCCTATCTCTCCAAAAAAATTCCCGATCCATAACCGAACCACCGTGCTTCGGTTTTTTATTGATATGCATAGCTATGATCATTGCAAGATCCTCCTCCTTTTCCATATCAAATTCATCTTCGGAAGAATCATGCGACGAACTCATCTACAATGTTCAATACTATACTATCAAAACTACAGTTCAAAATATGCACCAAATTCAGTTTGGAACAATACATACCTTGTAGGTGTTTTGTCGAACACCTTGCGGGCGCGGCGCGGCAGCGAGCCCTCGGGCGCTGTTCCTCGGACGTCGGAGGCGCGCGAGGTCCGGTCGGACTAGGAGGGGGTGGGGCGAAAGCGCAGCGGCGCGGGGAGGCCGGCGAAGCGCCTGAACGGTCGCCGGCGGGCGCGGCCGGCGGCCGGCAGCGGAGACAGACCGGGAAACGCGAGTCGCTGGCGGGCGCGGGCGGGGAAGGCGGCGCCGGGATAGGCCGGGGAAGCGCTGAGGTCACCGGGGGCGCGAGCGGCGGCGGCGGCGCGGCCGGATGGGAGCAGCAGCGCGGTCGCGAGAGAGAGAGGAGGGAGCGAGCGAGCGCGGGAGAGTCGCGGGCGCGAGCCGGCGCAGCAAATAACAGGCGCGGGATTGCGTTTCGGCCAGCGCGCTGCATTGCAAATGGCGCGCGCGCCGTTTTTGCGCGCCCGCTGGAGCTGCCCGCCGCGTTGCGCGCGCGCTAAAACTGACTTTTTAGGGCGCGACGCTAATATAGCACGGCTGTTGGAGATGCTCTAAGGTGGCGTTTGGTTTATAGGCTATCCACCATAGGGACAGGGATAGCCAATTTTTTAGGGGATATCACTTGTTTGGTTTATCAGCCAGGAAGGATAGGGATAACCAGATACCAGAGAATATTCCTTCAAAACATGGTTGACGAGAGTCGCGAGATTATGACGGATGAGGGCAGCCACCCGTGCTTGCGTTGATAAGTAGCAGAATATTTGGTATTCAACTGTCGGTTCATGGTATTTAATATTATGGACAATCACGTATATGATTGTACAAAGAAGAACATGTATACATGTATGAATATCTGGTAAATAGTGACCAGTTCATGGTATTTCATTGCATGGACAGTCACGTGTATGATTATACAAAGAAGAAATGTATATGTATTTTTTTGCATGGAAATATACATGTATTTGATTGTGCAAAGAAGAGCATGTATACATGTATTTGATTGTACAAAGAAGAGAATGTATTTTTTAGGGAAGAAGAGCATGTATTAATATTGTAGATGAAAAAAAAAACTAATGACTATCCATATCCACCTTTTATCCTTGCAACCAAACAATAAAAAGTGGTTATTCATCTCATCTAATCCTTCGCAACCAAACGACAAAAATTGGCCATCCTCAACCAGGTGGTTAAGGATATCCTCAGCCAAGCCAACCTCACCCGTGAACCAAACGCCACCTAACTGTTTCCAACCACCCTGCACATCGCATTTTGCAGATACATCGACAGCATATGGCACTTGAGTGGGAACTGGGAAGGAACGTGAACGTGCGATCATGGATGCATCCAACACTTGCAGAGATGAGATAAGCATGTGTCCACATCTGCAGCCTGGCTAGAATGGCTTCTGCAGCAGCGCGGTGAGGTAGACGAGCTCGTCCTTGGCGCCATTGCCGGTCTTGTCGGCGACGGCCCACTTGATGGTCTTGTAGCCCAGCCTCCGCAGCATGGCGGCGTACACGCCGTCGAGGTCGCCCTTCCGGCACCAGAGATGATCCACCCAGAGCAGCCCGCCCGGCCGCAGCACCCGGTCCGCGTCGTACCACAGGAACTCCAGTGCCGGCTCCGGGATCCACCGGTTCACCGCGTGCCCCGCCCGCACCAGGTCCATCGTCCCGTCCCCCACGGGGAACCGCTGCTGCAGCGGCGCGTGCAACGGCACCACCCCGCGCGCCGCCGCGGCCTCCGAGTAGGGCGCGCCCAGGTCCATGGTCGTCGTCAGCACCGTCGCGTTCGCAGCCCGCTTCAGCCGCGCTGCCAGCGTCCCCGTGCCGCCGCCCACGTCCAGCCCCAGCCGAATGGGCCCCGCGCGGCTCATCGACGCCAGACGAAGCAGCTGCGGCACCGTCAGGTCCAGAGGCCCCAGCGACCGGAGGAACTTGCCGGCCTCCGTCCGCGCCACGTCGAACCCGAGCGACGCCGGCAGGCAAGAGAAGGACCTGCATTTCTTCGCGTCCGTCGGCCAGCGCACGGCGGAGTCGGGGAGCGGCGCGAAGGGGTCGGTGGGGAGCTGGACGGATCCGGCGTCGGGCGTCGGGGAGAAGCAGCGGCGCCTGGGGAGCGGGTGGCAGCCGCGGAGGATGAGAGGCTCGGCGAGGGTGTGGACGTCGTCGGGGCAGGCGGCGAAGGGGACATAGGACATGAAGCTGTGGAGGAGGTCGGGGTGCGCGGAGCAGGCGGAGGCGACGGGGGCGAGGCGGGAGTAGAGGACGAGCTCGGGGGGCGGGGGAGGGGTGGCAGACCGGAGGTGGGAGACGGTGGCGCGGATGGCGCTGAGCTGTTGGAGGACCTGCTGCTGGTCGAAGTCGGAGCCGGATTGGAGCGCCGGCGTGGTGGGGGAGGCGCGGATGGAGAGGTGGTAGAGGGAGAGCAGATTGGTGGCCACCATGGAGAGCAGGAACACCACGTTGAGGTTCAGACCGCACGGCCAGCCTGCACCCGTGGAGGCGGAGCCCACCACCGTCTTCCTCATCGCCGGCCGATCCGATCCCCTTTCCCCTCTTTCCTGTGCCTTCACTCCGCGAGAGCGAGAGGCAGGGTGGAGTGGTGCCGGTGTGTGTGAGTGCGTGAGAGGAGATTTGTGTCGGTGCTGTGCTGTCGGATGTGCTGTGCGGAGACTTTTGTTGACCACTGTCTTTGCTTACCGTCGGTCGCTTTTTTTTTAATCAATCTCGGAGACTTTTGTTGACCACTGTCTTTGCTTACCGTCGGTGGTTTTGTTTTTTAAATCAATCTCTTGAAGCTTTTATTCGACCGTTACCACGTTTACAGAAATGAAACGAATATCATCATCTGTTGCTTTGTTTGTTGCTTCTCTTCAGACCCCTCAGGCCTCGGTGGATTGAAGAACTTTTTTATTCAACCGTCACAATACCATCGTCCGTCGCTTTGTTTGCTGCTTCTCTTCATGCCCCTCGGGACTCGGTGGATTGGAGAGGATTTTAGTAGATTCTCCACGCGTGGCCCAGAATCCCCTACAATCCTAATCGGTATATTTGGTGCACGAGGTTTCCCTGGCCCAATCCATCTGATTCCCCTCCAATTCGCCCCGACCCGCGTGGCTCAGAAGGCACGTCTAGGGTCTAGGCCCTCGCGGAACTGGACCCATGCCAAAAACCGCAGCCTCCTCCTCATGCGGCCGCCTCCTTGATGCCCCGCCGCCGGCCACAGCCTCCTCCTCGCGCCGTTGCCCGTAGCCCCCTCGCGGCGATGTCTGCGGCCTCCTCGACGTGTCGCCCCGGCTAGAAAGCTGGATTTAACCCTGGTAGGTACCTTTGTGCCGCGCTCCCGTTTTCCCTCCATGTCGCCCCCTCACGTCCCCATCCGCGTGCCGAGTCTAGGAGCTCGGCCTTTGAGTGCTCCTCCTCCATGGTTGGATGTAGTGGATGTTTTTTTGCCCTAGATAATATGTGTGGTTATGGAACTTTAAATATAGTGTATCTTGAATTCCTTTTTGAACTAATAAGTTTGATTGCTATAGTCTCCTCTGAATTGACTAATTTTAATGTTTGATGTGCACATGTTGGCAGGAGCAGATGGTTCTATGCTTGTTCTGTGCATGGCTGGATCATACATATCAGACCCCAAAGCTCCACCGTACTACAACATATTGAACTTTTCAGTATGTGAGCATGGTCTTTTTTTCAAAGATGATCCGAGTTTCATATAATCCTGGACGATTGTGGCATATGTAACGGTCAAAGAAACTATTGTTATGAAATTCTAAATACTTGTGATGAGTTCTATAATAGCAATCATGAGCTCACTATTTTTTTACATTTATCAATTTTTGAAATTGGAATTATGTGGCAAGCAAACTGATTGTATGCGATGATTGATAGGTTAGGTAGAATGTGGACTAGGAAGTGTTAAGACCTAGCCGACCCAGTCAAGACATATTTTTACCTAAATCTTTGTGCTATGGATAATCAATCTGAATTGCATTGCATGTCTGAAACATACAATGTTGTTTTTTACATATCATGTCTATTGGAGACTGAGGGGGAGCATGCTCTTGAAGTCATGATATGCTCACGTGCTGCAATATATTCTCTCAGTGCTGAGGTTATAAACTTGATTTGTACCAAATGAATCTAGAAACTATTACATTTTTTGCTTCGCGACACTTCTTGGAGCATTTGCTTTTATTAAAGATTGCAGGACAAATGTTACGGAAAAAGTCGGATGTAGGAAGATGAAGAGAGCGTTGTTGTGTTTCCTCGGAGCGAAATGGCATAGTTGCCTCCAGGTATCTAAGGTAAGCTTTCGTGGATCGAACTAGCCATTCTCATCTTTCGATCTTGTATGCCAATTGAAGGTAGTCATCTATGCTAGATGCATCTTTTTGGCAAACGTACTACTATGCGCCAGTTTATTTCATGTTATTTCATTTCTGCTTGGTTTCTAGGTTATAAATTCGACGTGACTTCAGTGATGCTATATTAGTCGCTATTTCCCCTGGAGTGTTCATATCATTCATATTTTCTCCAATCAAGTTGATATTTACTGGACGTGAATTATGATAACCACTAATTCCCTACCTGAAAGACTCATGTGTCATGTCTGCATAGTGGAGGTCTAGGTAATAAAAGTGCTTCTTCTGACCATAAGTTTTTTTTGGTCGTAATGCGACTACATGCATCTCTCCCATCAGTTCACCTCCTCTTATCCTTGTTTCTCGCGGTTTTATGAATCCAATATATGTTGATTTGTGAATCCATTGTAAGTTGTGGGAACACGATGTTGCTTTGGAGGAAATAGTATTGTTTTCTTGATCGGTTTCATGCATGTATATATCATGCTCAATTCTTACCATGATCATCCTGGTTATTTTTGTTGATCATCCCCAGCTCCATGCTAATAAATAAATAGTATTGTTGTCCCTCTGTTTCAGCTTTCATGCGCAAAATTTACTAGTATCCATGTAGTACTAGAAATGTTTGCACATCTAGCTTTAGATGAACACATGCTTGGGAGTCCAAATCGATGGGATAAATTGCTAAGCAAAATGTATCTTCATGTACATGCTTTCCTGGTTGTTTTTTCAACTATAAACAAACATGTTCATATATTTTTGTTTCATTAGGTTCTTAGGCACCAAAAGAAAACAAGATGGATGGATAAACTTTGACCACTCAAAAGCTGGATGATGATTTAGCTATTGCACAAGTATCTGTTGTGGCGTTGTGTTGTGGTGGTTATGGCTGTTGTGAATGTGTGTGTTCGATGACCCACTGTTCTTGTCATGATGTGTTATCGATGATAGTTACCCTATGTTTGATTCCTGATAATTATCTAATACTCACATTATGCTCTAGTTTAATTTGGTAGCAAGATGCCTACCAAACAAGTTATGAAGCAAGATTTTACCTAATAGAATGCTCAACTAAGCAAGTTTGTCTTACTATGTATAATCTTGAAGCAAGTACCGGTGAAGTTCTACAAGCAGTTTTTTATACGAGTTTTGCAAAGATTGGATTTTTACCATCTCAGTTTGTGATAACAAACTCTGTCTACCAAACAAGTTTTTATGGAAGGGGATTGGAGACTTGGAGATGTGAGGGGAATTGAGGGGGTTGTGTGGAAGGAAGGGATTCACCAAATCCCCACCTCCCCAATCCACTTCTACCAAACAAAGCCTCAGACCTTGTTTGGTAGAGGTGGATTGGAGAGGTTTTGAGTGGATTTTCCACGCGTGGCCTAGAACCCCCTACAATCCTCTTTGGTCTATTTAGTGCATGAGGATTCGCTGGCCCAATCCACCCAGTTCCCCTCCGATTCGCCCCGACCCACGTGGCTCAGAAGGAATGTCTAGGCCCTCACAGAACTGGACCCACATCGAAGACCGTAGCCTCCTCCTCGCGCGGACAACTCCTCGATGCGCCGCCGCTGTTCACATTGTCCTCCTTGCGTCGCTGCTGGCCACGGCCCCCTTCTTGCGCCATAACTCATAGCCCCCTCGCAACAACGTCTGCGGCCTCCTCGACATGCCGCCACCGGATGAAAAGCTAGATTTAACCCCGATAGGTACCTCTGTGATGCACTCCTGTTTCCCATGCGCGTTGCCCCCTCACGTCCCCATCCACGCGTCGAGTCTAGGAGCTCGGCCTTGGAATGCTCCTCCTCCATGGATGGATGTAATGGGTGTTTTTTTTTGCCCTAGATAATATGTGTGTTATGAAACTTTAAATATATCGTATCTTGAATTCCTTTTTGAACTAATAAGTTAAATTGCCATAGTCTGCTCCCAACAAGCGCTATCGTTTTACACCCTTAGCTAGGAATAATACCAAGATTTCAAGTGTTGTCATTCTAGCTAGATGTTCCATAGGTTGCCCTCATTATAGATTCATAAGGCAATTTGATCTTGGTTCTAGGAAAGTGTTCCATCCCCTTTCTCAAGGGAAATTGGAATTTAATATTCCCTTCTTTCATGTGAATCACCCCGCTAATAATGCACAAAAACGGTCTACCAAGTATAATAGGGCAAGACGGATTGCAATCGATATCAAGAACAATAAAGTCTATGGGCACATAGTTCCTATTTGCAAGAATAAGAACATCATTGATCCTTCCCAAAGGCTTTTTAATAGTGGAATCCGCCAAATGCAAATTAAGAGAGCAATCTTCAATATTGGTAAGACCAAGAACATCGCAAAGAGATTTCGGATTAGTGGACACACTAGCACCCAAATCACATAAAGCAAAACACTCATAATTTTTAATTTTGATTTTGATAGTAGGTTCCCATTCATCGTGCAATTTTCTAGGAATTGATACCTCTAGTTCCAACTTATCATCTAAAGCTTTCATCCTAGCATCAACAATATGTTTAGTAAAAGCTTTATTTTGTTCATAGGCATGTGGTGAATTAATCATGGATTGCAACAAAGAAATACAATCAATCAAGGAACAACTATCATAATTAAAGTCTTTGTAATCCAAAAGAGTTGGTGCATCACTAGCTAAAGTTTTGACCTGTCCAAACCCACATTTATCAATTTTCTCAACAAGATCTGAAACATTGGGATGCCTTCTACCTAAAGTCGACTCTTCTCCAGTCCCTTTATCATCAAGTTGAACTTTACTAAACAAAGAGTCAATGGAAGAAACACCAATCATTTTATTGTCTTCATCATTTTTATGAAAGCAATCACTAGAAAACACCTTCTCTAAAAATTCTTGTTTAAATCTAAGCATGGTGGTTCTTTTCTTACTTTCATCCATAGAAACATAATGAGCTTTAATTGATTCTACAACTTTAGGCACAAAAAATTTCAACTTGAGATTTTCTACATCATGAGAAATCCTATCGATACTCCTAGACATATCATCGATCTTATTCAATTTTTCTTCTATGGAAGCATTGAAAACTTCTTGAGTATTGATAAATTCTTTAATATTATTCTCTAGATCAGAGGTATTCCTATTATTATTGTAAGATTGATTTCCATAGGAATTACCATAATTATTAGAGGAATTACTAGGAAAGGGCCTAGGATTAAAATTACTTCTATAAGCATTGTTATTAAAATTATTTCTAGAGATAAAGTTCACATCCATAGCATCACTAGTTTGCTCAATCAAGGTAGACAAAGGCATATCATTAGGATCAATAGGAGTACTTTTACTAGCAACCATTTTCATAAGAGCATCAACTTTTTCATTCAAAGACTCAATCTCAACCGCATTAATCTTTTTGCTTGTCGGCGCCCTTTCGGTATGCCATTGCGAATAATTCGCCATAATATTATCAAGCAATTTGATGGCTTCACCCAAAGTAATTTCCATAAAAGTACCACCAGTGGTGGAATCCAAAAGATTTCGAGAAACAAAATTCAATCCCGCATAAAAAATTGTATGATCATCCAAAGATTTAACCCATGAGTTGGGCAATTCCTTAGCATCATTTTCATCATTTCCCATGATTGTGCAACATGCTCATGTTCAAGTTGCTTGAAATTCATGATTTGGGTTCTAAGGGATATAATTTTTGTGGGCGGAAAATATTTAGTTATAAAAGCATCTTTTCATTTGTTCCAAGAATCAATGCTATTGCGAGGTAAAGAAAAAAACCTAAATTTTGCATGATCTCACAAAGAAAACGGAAATAATTTCAATTTCACAATATCGTTGTCCACATCTCTTTTCTTTTCGCATATCACATAATTCCACGAAGGTATTGAGATGGGACGAGACATCCTCATTAGGAGTGCCGGAAAATTGATGTTTCGTGATAAGATTCAACAAAGCAGTATTAATATCACAAGTCTCCGAACTAGTGGTGGGAGGAGCAATCAGAGTGCCAATAAAATTATTGTTGTTGGTATTGAAAAAATCTAACAACTTAGTGTTCTCTTGCGTCATTTTTGAGCAATTATAAACAAGAACACAAGTGGCGATAGATCCAACCGGAAAAACGACAAATGGAAAAGAGAGGCGAATAAGACGACAAATATTGGTGAAGTGGGGGAGATGAAAATGAGAGGCAAATGGAAAATAATGTAAATTGAGAGGAGATGAGATTTGTGATTAGGAACCTGGTATATGTTGAAGATCCTCCCCGGCAACGGCGCCAGAAATTCCTTTTGATGTCTGCTTGAGCTACGTCGGTATTTCCCCAAAGAGGAAGAGATGATGTAGTATAGCAGCGATAGGTATTTCCCTCAGTGATGAAACCAAGGTTATCGAACCACTAGGAGAACCAAGCAACACAATGTAAACAGCACCTGCACACAAATAACAACACATCACAACCCGACGTGTAAAAGGGGTTGTTAATCCTTTCGGGTAACAGACGTGAGAGAGATATAAATATTGATAGATTGGTTGATAAATAAGATAAATTGCAGCAAGGTATTTTTGGGTAATTGGTTTAGTAGATCTGAAAATAAAAGAAAAGGCAAATATATGAGAAAGAAGACCCGGGGGTCGTAGATTTCACTAGTGGCTTCTCTCGAGAAAAATAGCAAACGGTGGGAAACAAATTACTGTCGGGCAATTGATAGAACTTGAAATAATCATGACGATATCCAGGCAATGATCATTACATAGGCATCACGTTCAAGATTAATAGACCGACTCCTGCCTACATCTACTACTATTACTCCACACATCGACCACTATCCAACAAGCATCTAGTGTATTAAGTTCATGGAAAAACATAGTAATGCATTAAGAACGATGACATGATGTAGACAAGATCCGTTTATCTATGGCGTTAGATATGGATCTCGTCATTTTATCCGTAGTGGCAACGATACATAGGTGTCAGTTCCCCTTCTGTCACTGGGATCAAGCAACGTAAGATCGAACCCACTACCGGGCACCTCTTCCCATTGCAAGATAAAAAGATCAAGTTGGCAAAACAAAACCCAATATCGGAGAAGAAATACGAGGCTATAAGAGATCATGCATATAAGAGATCAAATAACTCAAATAAATTTCATGGATAAAAAAAGATAGATCTGATCATAAACTCAAAGTTCATCGGATCCCAACCAGCACACTGCAAAAAGAGTTACATCATATGGATCTCCAAGAGACCATTGTATTGGGAATCAAGAACGCGAGAGAAAGCCATCTAGCTACTAACTATGGGCCCAAAGGTCTACAAGGAAGTACTCACGCATCATCGAAGAGGCACCAATGGAACTGGTGAACCCCTCCGTGATGGTGTCTAGATTGGATCTAGTGTTTCTGGAATCTGTGGCAGCTGGATGAATTTTTCGTCGATTCCTCTAGGGTTTCTGGAATATTGGGGAATTTATAGAGCAAAGAGGCGGTCCGGGGGGGGCACCTGAGGTGGGCACAACCCACCAGGGCGCGCCTGGGCCTCCTGGCGCGCCCTGGTGGGTTGTCCCCTCCTCGAGACTTCCCCCAGGTGCCATAAGGGCCCATAGTGTTCCTTCTGGCCCAAAAAAATCTCCAAAAAGTTTTGCGGTGTTTGGGCTCCGTTTGATATTGATTTCCTGTGATGTAAAAAACATGCAGAAAACAGCAACTGACACTTAGCACTATGTCAATAGGTTAGTACCAAAAAATGATATAAAATGACTTTTAAAATGATTATAAAACATCCAAGATTGATAATAAAACAGCATGGAACAATCAAAAATTATAGATACGTTGGAGACGTATCAGATGGCAGTCCATTTGACCTTCACTTTGAGTTTGCAGGAACCGAATTCACAGACAGTCTCATACAGGGGATATCTGAGATTGACGAGATTCTTAGGGTCCACAGACCCATCTTTATCTTCATCTTCTTCAGTTTCCCCTTTACTACCCTCTGGACTGATTTCCTCATCGCCTCCAGCCCTAATATAATCTGGATCCTCAAACACGGGCTCAGCATAATCCTCATCCTCAATCTCACAACCTGCATCAAGAAAACAAACATAGACCACCATTTGTTTATCGTCCTTAAACGCAGTGTCTTCTGAAGGCTCTTGGACAGCTACGAGATTACGATTTAACACAAGGGAGCCATCTTGTCTGATCAAGTGACTGCTGGGAAGACTTCTATCATAAACAATCATGTGTTGTCTATAATTTCTAGTAGTCCCAACTGTTATTTTACCATTGAAGTCGACACCGGGCCTTTTATCCATAACGTAGACTTCAACACTAGCTGCAACTGGGTTTGCCACATGTTGCAATACCAATTTCACCGTACTCAGGAAGCTAGGTAGCTGGCGGGTGAAGCGCTTGTGATACTGGTCGAGATGGTACGTTATTACACCTTTGCTAAACTGTACTTCAGAATCATGCTCACCCTTGCCCTTGATCTTCAAATTCGACTCAAAAAATAGCAAGTCATCAATAACAAATGCTCAGCATGGACCTGTGAGAGCTAACATATCCTCCTGCATAGGTTTCACAAAAACAATTAGACGAGACAAAACACGACTCCCCAGATAGTTGTGCAAGCTTATCTACAGTTGTAGATGAATACCATGCTAGTCAGATAAATTCAAACCATTTCAAAACTGCACTACCGTTCCTACCAAGGGTTCTGCACACTTGTGAGTTGTATGGTCAAATGAGCAAGACTAACACATTCCATGATTAAAACATGTCAGCATTAAGACATTTCCTGATTAAACAAAACCCACCTTTACACAGAAACATATTAAACAAGTGGCATGACCTCAATGGATAAATCTCACATAATATAGAATGCAGCAGAATTGATGAAAAAAATATGTTTTTTGACAAGAAGATGAAACAATAGGTTGGACATGATAACAAGCTGCAAACAATATAATGTTCGAATTAAAAAAATTAAGATAGTGGTTTTACAGTGGAGAAGATAACTACGTGATCTGGATTTTATTACTATAATAAATATTTAATTGATTAAGCAAATAGTATTATGTAAGGGACAAATATATACCTCCGAATTGATGAGTTGGCCATTGTTCTTTTCACGATCGAATAGATGGACACATTTGTAGTCAACCTCATCCCTCACAATAACTTTTCCATAAACCTCGAGCGGGTATGTGTGTCAGATATTTAATCCCATATGATCTACTTAACATGTCGCAAGCCAGACATTGGATCACCTAATTGCATCAATCAAAGAGATAGATTAGGTTCTTACCACCAATGGAAGCAGCCATTGGTGTTGACGACACGAAGTCCCGTGCCTGCCTGAAGCAGGCTTGATGCAGATGCTCGCTGCAGGTAGCGGCGTCCCTCCGGGCGCCACCGGCACTGCCCTGGAACAGGGGCAGAGCTTGGAGATCATCTTCCCGTCGTGCAGCGCTACCCCAGATCGGTTAGGGTTTTGGGATGTGGGGAGCATGAGTAAAACGTGCGAGAACTTGTCTAACGTAGGTGTCGGCTGCTCCCCCACCTTTTTATGTGCGCTGGCGACAGGGGACCAAAACCATAGTTGGTTAGGGTGCCCCTGATGAGGGCGCGTAAGTTGAGATCAAGGGGTACAAACGTTGGTTCATGACCTCCCTGTTTCCCTCTTTAACATACATTATTTCTGGTCCTTCTATTTTCGTTTTTGGCCCATTGGGCCTTTAGATCAATTCCAACAATGTGTAATCTGGACCGGCTTTAACAATCCTCAAGGAGATGACATTGATGGATGAATCTGCCATGTTACGTACACCAGGTTCATATAATGGCCCAAGTTTTGCATTTGCTGTAAATTAAAAAGAGCAGAGATACAAATCAGAACATACAAGAGGATGAATGCTTCTGATCAATAGCCAAACCTAGAAGGAAGCTGATGGTTGTGACTTGTGAATACAGAACTACAAACACTCACACTTCTCGTCAAGGTCGAAGTTGGCCATGTGGAAGCCGCAGAAGCGGGTGAGAACATTAGAGTGCCTCTTAGGATCGTAGATCGTGAGCTCCTTGACTTTTTTCTTGTGCATCTCATCCAGCTTGCTCTTATCCATGCTACGCAGTAGTTCAAGGAATGTGGGCCGCTTCCCATGCATTGCATTCATTCCTTGCACATCCTGTGTGAATGAACGGGATCCATTATAGTGCATTCGCAGGCCATACAATTGAGAGGGGCGCCTTCGGCCGCAAGTTTAAACTTATCCCCGAACAACTTCGGCTGGTTGGATAACCCCTTGGCCCCGCTATGAACCTTCAGAGGGTCCCAAACAACATTTAGATTCTCCGACCTCTCGTCCAGGCCCGACATCTTGCGCAATAAGGGGAAAAGCACCGGGGAGAGGGTTCGATTGCCGCCGATGCCACGGAGGGTTAGGGACGGCGGTGAGGATCCGATTGCCGCCGGTCGGGAGAGTGATTGGATTGGATTGGATTGACGGGGTTGGGAGAAGGAATCCTATCATAAAACCACTATTGTAAGCCCAGCTCATTTGGCCCAACAGCCATGCGGACGGATAATTCCCAGCCCAAGTACGATCATCTTCAAGGCTTACCATCTTTTTAGATGAATGACTCATGGCACTTTGAAAAACCATCATTGATAATGGCCATGTTTGAATACTCTAACTCAGTTAGATGTTAGAGTTAGATTCTAACCCTGAATTAACTCTAACCAAAGAGGTGTTTGGATGACAGGGTTAGATTACAATAAATGCTCTTTCTCAATCATTTGGCTACTTTGGGCCAGCCCTGGCCGAGAGCTGCGCTGGCTGGGCAAACGGGGACACGCCCTGCAAGGAGCCACACTGGCCTATAGCGCAGCCGGCCGGCCGAATCCACCATCTCTGCGCAAGGAGCCGCACTGATCGAGGCTAACGAGGACGAGCCGCACAAGGAGCCACTACTACTTACCAGCAGACGGACGGGCCGCGGGGAGACGAGGGGGATGGAACGGGTGGATTGGGCGAGGCTGCTTACCAGCGGTGGCTGAGAGCGCTGATACGGCGAGGCTCCTTCACGAGCGATGCGAGAGTGAGGGAGGGAGAGGACGAGAAGCTTTGAAGAAGTGGAGAGGGATCTGCTGCGGGGGAGCGAGAGAAAGAAGTGTTTTTTAGTGGTCCTGAGAAGAACTAACCCAAATAAGCACCTCTTGGGTGGGTTACTTTTTTGGGTGGGTTGGATGCATCTAACCCAAACTAACCCTCATGTTTGGATATTATTGGGTTAGTTGAGTCCAAACTAACACTAACTCAGGGATCCAAACATGGCCAATGTTCGTGCGGGAAAAAGAAAGAAAATATCATTTCTCTAGTCTAGATGCAGCCTTTTCATCGAAGTCTTTGAAGTATTTCTTATTTTCTTTTTTGTGATAAATTTTTTGATCTATTCATTCTCAATTATCATAGTATAACAAACACAAGAAATAATAAAAATTACATCCAGATCCATAGACCATGTAGAGAGGACTACAAGCACTGAAGCAAGGTGAAGATGTGCCACTGTCATCACCCCTCCCTCGCTGGAGCCAGGCAAAACTTATTGCAGTAGACAGTCGGGAAGTCGTCGTGCTAAGGATACATAGAACCAACACACTAGAACAACAACCGCCACCGTTGAAGAGTCGCGTAGATCAGAAGGATCCAACTTGAAGACGCACGAATGTAGACGAACTACGACCAAATCCAAACAAATCCACCAAGGAAGGATCCGCCAGAGACACATCTTCACACACCCACCGACAATGCTAGATGCACTACCGGTACGGGGGCTACGTGAGGAGAACCTTATTCCATCTTCAGAGAGGTGCCGATGTCTCATCTTCCTGAGCAAGACACAAACCCTAATAAACTCGAAGGAACATCTACAGACGGAGCCCTCCTATCGGCAAGGGTCGGGATCCACTGCGCCGCCATGGCCCTGAAGGAAATATGCCCTAGAGACAATAATAAAGTTGTTGTTTATATTTCCTTATATATCATGATAAATGTCTTTTATTCATGCTAGAATTGTGTTAACCGAAAACTTGATACATGTGTGAATACATAGACAAAACAGAGTGTCCCTAGTATGCCTCTAGTAGACTATCTCGTTAATTAAAGATGGTTGAGTTTCCAAACCATAGACATGTGTTGTCATTTGATGAACGGGATCACATCATTAGGAAAATGATGTGATGGACATGACCCATCCATTAGCTTAGCAGATTGATCGTTTAGTTTTATTACTATTGCTTTCTTCATGACTTATACATGTTCCTTTGACTATGAGATTATGCAACTCCTGAATACCGGAAAAACACCTTGTGTGCTATCAAACTTCACAACATAACTGGGTGATTATGAAGATGCTCTACAGGTGTCTCCAAAGGTGTTTGTTGAGTTCGCATAGATCGAGAATAGGATTTGTCACTCCGAGTGTCGGAGAGGTATCTCTTGGCCCTCTTGGTAATGCACATCACTATAAGCCTTACAAGCAATGTGACTAATGAGATATTTACGGAATGATGCATTACGGAATGAGTAAAAATACTTGCCGGTAGATTGAACTAGGTATGATGATACCGACGATCAAATCTCGGGGAAGTAACATACCGATGACAAAGGGAACAACGTATGTTGTTATGCGGTTTGACCGATAAAGATATTCGTACGATATGTAGGAGACAATATGAGCATCCAGGTTCCGCTATTGGTTATTGGCCGGAGATGTGTCTCGATCATGTCTACATAGTTCTCGAACCCGTAGGGTCTGCACGCTTAACGTTTGATGATGATTTATATTATGAGTTATGTGTTTTTGGTGACCGAAGTTTGTTCAGAGTCCCGGATAAGATCACGGACATGACGAGGAGTCTTGAAATGGTCGAGATGTAAAGATCAATATATTGGATGATGGTATTCAGACACCGGAAAGGTTTCGGAACGCTTCATCTATTTATGGGAGTACCGAGGGGCTACCGCAACCCCCCGGGGAAGTATTGGGCCTCCATGGGCCATAGGGGAGAGAGAGGGGAACCCACAAGTGGTGGCCGCATCCGCCCCATGGGCTGTTCGAATTGGACTAGGGCAAGGGGCCGCGCCCCCTTTCCCTCTCCCTCTCCCTCTCCCTTCCTTCCTTCCTTCTCCACAAAAAGGGAAAAAGGGGGGATCCTAGTCCTACTAGGTTTGGAGTCCTAGTAGGACTCCTCCCCATGGCGCGCCCCTCCTAGGCTGGCCTCCTCCCCTCCCCTCCTTTATATACATGGGCAGGGGGCACCCCGAAGGCACAACAGATAATCTCTTGGCCGCGTGCGGTGCCCCCTCCACAGTTTACACCTCAGGTCATAGCGTCGTAGTCCTTAGGCAAAGCCCTACTAAAAGTGCAAGTTATCGACTAGAGGAGGGGTGAATAGGTGATTTTTACGAGAGTCTTCAAAACATGAGGGCTTTGAAGATAGACAATAGAAATGAACCTATATGATATACAACGGAAGATAAACGTATCCAGACACACAATAGTCAAGCAAGTATTATGAAGATAATTTGAAGACTATTGATAGCTAGATAACATGGGTCAAGATGGAAGATATAACTGAAGCAAAACAATGGACAGTCTTCACTCAGTGAAGTCAAACAGATCAGACAAACAGGCAATGACTTCACGAAGACAAACTGAAATGTAAAGGAAGTTGGGGATAGAACCAGTTGCTTGGTGAAGACAAGAATTTGGTAGACCAGTTCCAGTTGTTGTGTCAACTGTACATCTGGTTAGGGCGGCTAGGTATTCAAACCTGAGGACACACAGTCCCGGACACACAGTCCTCACCGTTTTTCCCTTGAGCTAAGGACACACAGTCCTCGCCCAATCACTTTGGTAAGTCTTCAAGGTAGACTTCCGAACCTTCACAGACTTCGTTCACTGGCAGTCCACAATCACTCTAGGACGCTCAGAACGTGACGCCTAACCGGCTGGAGGAAGCACAGTCCTCAAGTTTAACAAGTCTTCAGGTCACAAAGACATGAAGACTTCAGTGATGCTTAACTCTCTTTGGCTTTGGGTGTTTTGGGTTTTGTCCTCACAAGGATATTTTCTCTCAAAGGCTTCGGAGGTGGGTTGCTCTCAAACGACAAAAGCCGTGCACTAACTCCGAGCAGCCACCAATTTATGGTGTAGGGGGTGTGCTATTTATAGCCATGAGGCAACCCGACATGATATGCCCGAAATGACCCTTGGTCACTAAGGAACTAACACGTGTCCAACGGTCGGATTGTGAACACATGCGGAAACTTTACCTGAGCTCCAAGTAAAGCTGACTTATCCAGCTCTGGATAAGATTTGCTCTCATTTGTCTTCGCGTGAAGACATATGTTTTTTGGTTGAGCATCACATCAGTCATTCGACTATGTTCACTTGGACCCCACTTAACAGTACGGTGGTTCCTATGACTAAAGAAAGAATAAAAAGGACCACGAAAGAAACTATGTCTTCGCATTCTATAGTCTTCAATGAATTTCTTCATAGGTCATTATCTTCACGTGAATGTCTTCACGCACCACCACTGACTTCAATGTCTTCACACGTTTTTAGGGGTCATCTCTGGAAGTTAAACTGAATCTGTGAGGGACTATTACCTGTGTTATCCTGCAATTCTCACAAACACGTTAGTCCCTCAACCACGTTTGTCGTCAATACTCCAAAACCAACTAGGGGGCACTAGATGCACTTACAAGCTCCCCCTTTTTGGTGATTGATGAAAAACAGGTTGAAGTTTTCAAATGGGAAAAAATATGTGAAATTATGGATAACACGGTTAATGGCTTCATAATATTGAGAGGGCTCCCCGTGAAGATGTGCACATAGTAGTTTTGCTTTTGAATGCAAAGGCACATGACAGGTTTTGCTTTATGGAGATCTCCTTCAATTTTATGAAGACAATCCATCATGCATACAAGGATGTAGTGCAGATAATGAGATGCATAATGGAAAATGGGCGTCTGCTGAATGACTTCATGCGCATAGGATAGATATTTAACCAAGCATAAGAAAACAACATCAAATGTAGCAGACGACCATCAAGTTTTAAGTGTTACAACTCAAGAGCCAACTGTTTCAAAATGATAGTTGTAAGAACTTATCAAAAATAATGCACCCGACCCATATATGGACCCGCTTGAAGACTATCAACTCATATGCTTCTCCCCTTTTGCGAGTAAGGACCAAAAAGGTTAGAAGACATAGAGTATCTATGCATTCCCAGGCGGAGAAGATGCTGGTGCAGTCGGGTTGACGGTGGAGTTTGGTGGTGCAGAGGGGCCTGACACAGAATCGTGATGTAGTGAAGCGATTGCTGGGGAAGTGGCGTCGTCTTCTTCATCGATGACACGAGCAACAACAGTTGCAGCCGAAGATGAATACTCGGAAACTTCAATAGATGGGGTTGGACACCAAGTCGCAGCTTGTGGAGGACTGGAGTCAAACTTGAAGCGCTCAGTCAAGCCATCTGTTTGAAGATCGGCTTCAGAGCATAGCAGGGTAAAGCTCTTCCAGGACCGCCGACAGGCTTCATGTGCAACAAACGAATTCTTAGTAGCCAAGTTGCGAATGCGATTCACATCTGTGAGAAGACTTTGCATTTGCCGCTTCATCCAGTCATGATGCCTATCCTGCTTCTGGTGAAGTGAAACAAGAAGCTCTCGGTCATTCAGGACACGAGTGCACTTCTTCGGCCATTGAGCAATAGTGCTTCCAGTGGCATCTATGTTTGCATGATGTGGGAGGCGCAGATGCCCAGCCAGAGGATAAGCAGATACATTTGCATTGGGCACATACACACTGTCAACCTGCTGTGTGGAGCTTTGGCGATCAGCATTGTGCAGTTGAAGTGGTTGCTTGGCAGGCTCAACATAGATGGCTTCATAAGATGTATCAACCTCAGGCAAGAAGACAACATGATTGCGTGCAGAGGCTTGATGGCTGACAGTTGAATGAAACTTAATGAGCCTCATGATCCAAGGAGCGTAGAGCTTGAGGCCAAATATATCAACAGCAGAGGCAGCCAGTTGGCGAAGGAAGAAGTCATGAGTATTGAAGCGGATGCCATTATAAGAATAGAAGACCAAAGTCTTCATGATGCCATTCAGTGTAGCTTCAGCTGAGTGTCCCTTGATAGGCCAAAGACTACGCCACAAAATATGGTATATGGTGCGAGGCAAGTACTCAAGGTCTTGGACAAATAATTCCTTTGGAAGATCAGCATCAGGGGGCAATGGCTTCATCATGCTAAGCATTTCACTCATATTGGGTTCAGCTTTCTTGAAGATGCTTTGAAGCTCTTTCTAATATAGAGAATAGCCTAGTTCGTACAACTCACCAGGAGTGGGCAGGGAAGTGAGCTCAAGTAGTATCTTAGCATTAACTTCATGATGAATGTCACTTGTCATCCACTCAAGGACCCATGTCTTCGAATCCCTGTTGTATCCTCTGATATGCAGAGTAGCATAAAATTGCAGTAGAATCTCTTCATTCCAGTGTTCCTTGTCAGTGACAAAGGGAATCAATCCAACTTCTCTGAAGCAGTCAAGATCTTCTTCAAGGCAGGGCAGTCCAGCGATGGCATCACAATCAAGACATTGGTGTGGAAAGATCCGGTCCTAATTGTACAGAATGCATGAGTAATAGCTGCATTGCTGAAAGCTCCAGAACCTATGAGAAGAAATCTTGGGCTTCTTGTATGGGTTCTTAGCAGAATCAAAAAAGGTGTTTTTTGCCCTGAAGCTATGCACACTGAATGACCCTTGAGTAGTTGCAGTGCTGGGAAGCCGTGGCAATCTGGGCTTGGGCTTCAGGGTCCGAGGCCTCCGCTCCACATGATAATCATATTGTGGGACTGGGGCAGCGGGAAGCTTCAGAAGTGGCCATTTGACAGTGACAAGCTCATCATCTTTATTGTAGGCTTGGGCCATGGTGTAGGGTTCAGAAGAGGGAGTAGTCACATCAGGAGCAATCACTTCAGGTGCAATCACTTCAGGAGCAGCAACAACTTCATTGTGTTCATTGGCTTCAATCATGACAGTGTCATTGGCTTCAGTATTCACAGATGGGTCAGCCACATTTGCTTCAGGTTCAGTGGCTTCAGGGAGAGGGGACTCATGCATAATAGTATCTTGGAGGATGGGTTCTTTCATGTCTGGAACCTCTTCTTGGGCAACAATATCTTGGAGAGGGGGAGTGACTTCACGAGTGTCCTCTTTTGCTTCATCGGCTGATGCAGTCGGAATGTCTTCAGCCAGCTTGGCTTTAGATTCAAGAGCAGACACTGAAGGAATGGTGTCAGGAAACACTTGACGTGCCACTGAGCTAGAGTTTTGTTCTCCATCTTCAGGAATTCTTGACATGGAGGCTTGAGGCCTGAGACCTTTGCGAAGCCTTTGAAACTTGGGCGGCGCAATTGGTGAAGCATTTGCATTGGTCTGCTCCATGTCTTCTTCTGGAGTTGCTGTTGGAGTCTCAAGTACCAGAGTGGTAGCAAGAGACAGCGGAGTGCGAGGAATGACTTCATCTAAGGGGGTGTTTGGGTGTTGCTCTTCCCAATATTCATCTTGAGTCATTGGCATCGTGGGACTGCCAATGCTTATGAGTTCACTGCTCGTGAGAGCAGGTGATTGAACAAGTTGGGGTTCAAGTTGAGGAAGGACTTCATCATCATTTACATTGTCATCATGACCAATGTCTTCAGCTGCAGGTGAGTCAGCAGCTGGAATCTCTTCAGTCTGATGAGCCTCTGAGAGAGCAGGCTCATGGATTACCAGACGACGTTCACGGTTGGAGGAGGCAGGTAAGGCAATAGAAATGGGTTCAACCACCAATGGCTCTGTGGAGGAAACGTGAGGCTGCTTAGAAGCCTTTGAAGCTTTGAGCTTTTGCTTCTTCTTGGAGGGAAGAACAACAGAGGCATAATGATGCTTGCGTTTCTTAGCTTCAGCTTCAGCCTGCCTCGTCTTCTTTTGAGCCGAAGCTGCTGATGGGACCTTTGGCTTCGGGCTAGTCATGCTAACAGGGAAGACAATGCTGGGTCTTTCCTGCCTTGGAGATTTAGTGTCTTCAGCAGCAGTCTTCTTCTCCTTCTTTGTCTTCTTGGCAGCTAGCTTGGGCTCAATGCCAGGACGGACAAGAGCTTTCCTCTTCAGAGCTTCATTGTGAGCTTGGACACACTTCTCAGCATAGTGTTTGAGATGGTCCCTTGAGCCCTTTGCAACTTCACGACGCTTGGCAAATTCAGCCTTGAGGTCAGTCATCATGGTCTTGAAGCCTTGGACTTCTTTTGCACTGAGGCTTGCCATGTGCTTCTTGAACAGAGCCTTCTCATGATCAATTTTGTTCTTTTGCTCAATAACCTTCTGTGCAACAGTCAGTTCTTGAGCAATGTATCCTTAGAAGGTCACACTGATATCAATTGGAAGCTGAAGATCATTAAGTGAAAGAGATGTATCTTCAAGCCATTCATCAATGAAGTTGTTCATGATATCAGCATCAAAGAGAGGCAAATAATTGAAGATTTCGGCCTGTTGCTTGCTCTTAATCAGCAGTTCCAGAGCATCATCAGCAAGATCTTCATCACTGGACAGATCTATGATGTCATCATCATTCACATGATGCTTCCAGGAGTGAGTCCTTGGCCAGATGGCTTCACAAGCTGCTTTGACCTCTAAGAGATGCGAGAGTGATCCTCAGACTGCACACTAGATTCAGGAGGTACAGTTTTTAGGGCCTTCACATTTGAAGCTCTTGGTGTAGCAGCAGGTTTGGAAGCCTTTGATTTCTTCTTGGGCTTCACAGACTCAGGAACAACTTCAGGTTCCATGTCTTCAGCAACATCTTCCACAGTTGCTCTTTGAGCAACAATGTGGGATAACAATCCATCAAGGCCATTGAAGGGGCCGACGCGATTTTCATTGGCTTCGCGTGATCCATCGGACCGTGCCCGAGATGGGCCAGGATTGAAGTTAATGCCCAATTCTTTCCTGTTCGAAGTTGCAGAGTTCTTGGCAAATTTGTAGTTTTCTTCAAATAGTTCATCATCATGACACCATCGAAGACTAGATGGGTCAACATTTGAAGGCATTGGTCCTCTGACCATGCACGGAAAGAAGCTCTTGGCAATAGCTTCAGACTCAGTCTTGGGCTAGAGCTTCTTGTAGGCGATATCACCCCATGGAGGGCGAATGGCATTCTTTGAAGCATACTCAGGGGTCACAAACTTGTACAGAAACCATTGCTCTGCCCAATATCTTCGAATCCATTGGATTCTAGACTTGCGTTCTCTGTAGGTTTCTTCTGGGTCAGATTTGTACATTGTGAAAAGATCAGGAGGAAGATCTTTGGCGGTGTCAGTACGTCTCTGCCTTCCACCCTTCTTATATTGTTTCTCAGAAGCCATTGGGTTCAAACAGAAGGGCTTCACAAAGCAGTTTGTCTTCCGGCGACTGGTCAGACAAGAGGTGGCTTTAGGTGATTCAATGTGACGCTGTAAGAATTCTGCAAATGAATGCAGACTATGAGAACCAAGGGATTCTCCCACGGACATGTACCCGTGACAGAATTAGAGATGCGAGGGAAGGGGAAGAGGTCATATGCATTCTTAGAAGATTTTGAAGATTAAAGTAGGATTGAAGACATTGACCTGATAGTGCGAAGACATTCACTTATATGGAGTGAGTTGGTTCCAGATTTGTACGAATCCAGGAATAAGTACAAGTGAGGAATCTAACTAGTAGTGAAGCATAAGTGAATATATTTGCAGCATATGAGAGAAGAATAGAAGGAAACATATCTCAAATGTACAGAAACCACTTGTGGTGAAGTTTTATGAATTTGACGGATCAAAACAACAGTAAAAAGAGAGATCTATTTACCGCAATGAAGAATTGCTAGACGAAAAGAGTAGGATGCCGAGCAGATCGATCTTTTGTGCCCTAACATGGCGGCGGAAGACACCTACGACGACGGCGAAGAGACGAGGTCCACGGTCGGCGTGAAGACGGCGTCGAAGAAGTCGCGGCAGCTAAGCGCTTCGTCTCCGGCATCGACTCGAGCTAACGGAGGCGCTAGGGTTGAGCAAGATGGCGAGAGGTGGGAGAAGGAAATAATGACCGCGAGGGGTGGAGTATTTATAAGGAGGGGCGACGGCGCAATGCAATTATGCAGGTGCCCCTGGCGGTTCACATTTGAACGACACGTGGCTGGCATGCATCTTATGGAGAGTTGAGCCACGATCCCACGCGCGCCAGATATGTCGGAAGGACATTTCGGTTCCTCTGGTTTTCGGGCAAAAAGGGATATAGCATTAAAAATGTTTTAAATGATTGTCTCTATATCTTTAGCTGACAAGGACACAGTGAAGACATTCAACAGGTGTCAATAGAATGCATATGAAGAGATAGAGAGTTGGAGAGATAAAGCATAGAGAGGAACAGGGTCCGATCACATTCACTTAGATTAAAAGGTTTGAAGACATAGCTATAAGTGAATGCTGTAGAGGACATAACGCATATATATGAGACAAGGAATCTTGAAGACAACCAATGTTGAAGACAAATCAAGTATGAAGATAAAACAATCGTGACGCCAAATGAAATCTTTGGAAAAGTTTGGTGGTGGCGTCACCCACCGTATAGGAAGTATTAGACCAGGACACGGCGCATAATTATCATGGCGCTCCAGAGTCAAATTCCACATTAATGTATTCACACTCCGAGTGTAAGTCTTCATGAATTGAAGACATACGTTACTTAGTGTGTTGCACATCTAAGTCGTCAAAATGCATAAGCGTTAGGATGTGTGTCCGATCACATGACATTTGAGGATTCTAGGATATTTAGCTCACACCGCAGCTTGCAAAACCTTTTCTCATCCAAGGGCTTAGTGAAGATATCTGCCAGTTGCTCTTCGGTGTTGACATGTATGATTTCAATATCCTTCTTGATCACATGATCCCTGAGAAAATGTTGACGAATTTCAATGTGCTTTGTCTTCGAGTGTTCAATGGGATTGTGAGCAATCTTGATGGCGCTCTCGTTATCGTAGAAGAGAGGCACCTTTTCCATGTTGACGCCATAGTCCTTGAGAGTTTGCTTTATCCAGAGAAGCTGAGCGCAAAAAGATCCAGCAGCAATGTATTCAGCTTTAGCTGTGGAGAGGGACACCGAGTTCTGCTTCTTTGAAGACCAACGGACAAGAGATCGTCCAAGAAAGTGATATGTGCCTGAGGTGGACTTGCGATCAACTTTGTCACCAGCATAATCAGTATCTGACAATCCAACTAGATCAAACATAGAGCCCTTGGGATACCATAATCCTAGAGTGGGGGTGTGAGCCAAGTATCGAAGAATTCGCTTCATAGCGAGGTGATGCAATTCCTTTGGTGTCGCTTGGAATCGGGCACACATGCAAACGCTAAGCATTATATCAGGCCTATATGCACATTAATACAGTAAAGAACGAATCATGGAGCGGTATACCTTTCGATCGAACTCTTTACCATTGTCGTTGGAGCCCAATTGACCTTTAGTTGGCATTGCCATCATGTACCCTTTGCAATCTTGCATTCCAAACTTCTTCAAGCAATTTTGAGGTATTTATCTTGAGATATGAAGATGCCATTCTTCTGTTGGCGAATTTGGAGACCAAGGTGTCAGATTCAGGGCTCCGCAAAACCCGTTAAGTTCGAACACAGGGGCGTGAACGAAGATCTCTCCCACTCACGTCTACCTAGCGCCTCGCTCTCGTCTTGGTGGAAGGATTCAAGCAAACAACGAATAAGCACACAAGAGTTTATCCAGGTTCGGGCCACCGTGTGGTGTAAGACCCTACTTCCTGCTTTGGTGGATTGGCTCCCAGCGAGCTAGAACATGAGCTAGTACAAGGGTTCCTGGGCTCAGGAGGCGAGCTCAGGAGGGTCAGGAGGCTAATGTTCTTGCTCCTTGTGCGGTGGCTAAGTGTGTTCCTCCCTCCTCTCTGCAGTGGGGGTCTGATACGTCTCCAACGTATCTATAATTTTTTATTTTTCCATGCTATTATTTATGAAGTCTTGGATGTTTAATGGGCTTTATCATGCACTTTTATATCATTTTTGGGACTAACCTACTAACCCAAAGGCCCAGTCCAGATTGCTGTTTTTTTGCCTATTTCAGGGTTTTGCAGAAAAGGAATATCAAACGGAGTCCAAACGGGATGAAACCTTCACGAGAGATATTTTTGGAGGAAATCACGCTCGGGAAACGTCAGGACCAAGTCAGGGGACGAAGGGCCAGCTCTCGAGGGTGGGGGGCGCGCCCCCTTCCCAGGGCGCGCCCCCCTGCCTCGAGGCTGGCCCACACGGCCCCCGGTGCCCTCCTCCTTCCTATATATACCAACGTACCCAAGAAACTCCATACACAAAGAGAAAACCCTAATTCCACCGCCGTAGCTTTTGTTCCCGTGGAGATCCCATCTTGGAGCCTATTCCGGGAGGGATATCCATCACGGAGGCCTTCATCATCATAATCACCGCCATCACCATGAGTTGTGAGTAGTTTACCACAGACCTTCGGGTCCATAGCTAGTATCTAGATGGCTTCTTCTCTCTCTCTGGATCTCAATACAAAGTTCTCCTCGGTCTTCGAGGAGATCTATTCGATGTAATCTCTTTTTGCGGTGTGTTTGTCGAGATCCGATGAATTGTGAGTTTATGATGAAGGTTATCTATTGAAGATATTTGGTTCTTCTCTGAACTTTTTATGTGTGCTCATAATATCCTTGCAAGTCTCTTGGAATTATTGGGTTGGTTTGGCCTACTAGATCTATAGTTCTTGCAATGGGAGAATGTGACACCCCGAGACCGGTGCGCCAGGTGTCAACCAATTATTCGTCGTCTTTGCCATGTCATCTGCTTGCCTGTTGCATCTTGCCATGTCACAGTGTGCTTGCATCATCATGTTTTCAAAACTTGCATCCGCCCGAGTTCCCTCGTCCTCTCCGTTGTCCGTTTTGAGCCCAGACACACTCACACGCGCCCGCGGCGCCTCCGAATATTTAATTTGTGACTGGCCAAATTTTTTTCTCGGAATGGGTTGCAACTTGGCGTGTGGTCTTATTATAGCATAGGTAGACCGCCTGTCAATTTTCGTCGCATTCGGAGCTCGTTTGATAGTCCAACGGTTAACAGTGTTAACTGCCGAAAGCCTTTTCTCTTTTAGCCGAGCACCCCTTTGACACAGCCCACCTAGCCCATTCTAACCCCTCCATCCCCTTGGACGTTCGATCACGATCGCGTGGCCGCGAACGGCTCCTCATTTGGACAAGCCTAGCTCCCTCTAGCTATAAATATGTGCCTCCCTCTCCATTTTCGCGCAGATCAAACCCTAACAATGCTCCTCCCCGCGCAGCCGGACATGTCCACTCTGCCTGGACATGTCCATCCCTACCTTCCACGTCGCCCGGGCCAATCCCAGGCCGACGCATCAGCAGCCCCGCCGCCCCGAGCCAACCGGCTTGCGCCACGTGGCCAGCTAGCCAACTCCCGCCGCCGCGGCCCGCAGCGCCCGAATCGGCCCCGCCCGAGCCCATCCGGACCCGAGCCACCCGCCGCCGCATCCCGCGCGCCGGCTCTGCCCCGCCGCCGCGCACGCTGCCGTTTCGCCGCCGCCGGCCACCGCGCGTCGCCGTCGATCACCGCCCGTCGCCCGACGCCTTCTGCCGCCCGTCGGAGCTGTACCAACCACCGCCGCCGCATGTACCTTGCCGCCCCGACCCCGCCGGCCCGGGATCTGTTCGGGAACGGAGCCGTCGGCCCTGGATCTACCGGATCCCGACCTCTCTGGCCTCCTCCCGGCGGCCCCTCGTCGGAAGCCATGCAGCCGTCGCCGCCCTGCCATGACTGGTGCTCCTGCTCGATGCGGGCAGGAGGACGCCGCCGCCCCGCGCCTGGGCCTGGCTCGCCCGGCCACGTGGGCCCTGGACCGCCGGCCCAGTTCCGCTCCCCGTCCGTAGCCGGGATGGCCCAGTCCGCCTCGGCCTTCCCCGTCGGCCCGCTTCCCAGAGTCGACCTGCCCCACTCCGGCCCACTTCCCTCACTACGACCCACCTCCCTCCTCCTCTCCAGACGTGGGCCGGGCCCAGTGGTAAGCCCTCTGTTCCCCGCCTGTGTGACTTATAGCTATTTTGCGCTCAGTTTCTCCTCTGTGAAATATGCCTAAGTCATTTTTTCTGTCAGTATAATGTTGCATCTTTGACTAGTGATAACTTTTTGTTTGCTTATCCAAATTGAGTGAATGAGATGTCAAAATGATCGTGGTGATATGCTCTACACTTTGTTCCATTGTGCCATGCTCATTTGAGTTCATCTAGATGCTCTAATACTTGTTGCAAGAGTGCTACTTGTTATAAACTGCTGCCACTTGTTATTTTGTTGCCATGTTTGAGATAGGATAACTTGGTGCATGTTCATCCAAATGATGCATATGATATGTCAAAATGTTCATCATGAGATGCTCTACATGTTGGTTGCTATAGAATGCATGTTAGAGTTCATTTTGCCATGTTTATCTCTGTTGCAAAAGTGCATGTAGCTGTTAGGTTTTGTAACTTGTTGCGAGATGCCTAGTTGAGGAGCTCGTTGCTATTGATGTGTTTGTTCCCATGTCACATGCCTAGATGTTTTAGAATCTCCATGATGCGTTCTTTGCTGTGTTGCAAACCTTTTGCCATGTTATGCTTTAAGATGACTTCAACATGCTCGCAAACATGCCACGGTAATGTTACTGTTTTAACACAGTGAAATTTCTGCTAAGTCTGGAATCTGCCGTATCCTGATGCTATGTTTGCTTGATGCCCTAGGCAAATCCATGTTAGTTTTGCGGTGGCCATTGATCATTACTTGTTTTATATGTTGTTGTCTATCCATCCATGTCCTCACTTGCTCATATGGCTTGCTGTAGCTTATTTTTTTCTTCCTCTCAAGTTGCTATAAAATATTACTATCAGGTTTTTATCGTCATGATCAAAATGTTGTAGCTTGTTGCTATTGATCCATGCCTCCTATGGAGATGCTCCAATGGAGTTTTTTGCTATAGGATATGTCTACTTCATGTCCATGCTTCATGTCACCATGTTTGAGTGTTGTAGAGTATATATTTCTTGCTCCAAAGTTGCTATGTGGCTGTTAGTTCAGCTTTGCATTGTTTCTTGTTTCGGGTGTATCTTGTAGTCCGTTGCTCCGTTTTGAGCGTGCCCTACATGAAACTTGTGTGTTTTTGCATGTAGAAGCATAATATCATCTTGTTAACATGTTTGGAGTTTGTTTGCTTGATGTTTGGGTGCATCTTGCACCGTTGCCATGTTTAACTTGTTTTGCTCATATCTTCTAGGCCGTAGCTCCGAATTAAACAAACTTTATATGAAACTTGACTAGAATTTCGTGTAGATCATCATGGTGCATGTTAACCTGCTGTTTAACCACTTTAACTTAAGGTTTGTGCAGATCTGGAGTAATTTCAAACTATGCATATGAGGACTTACCGGATTTGTTATATGTAGTTTCCGGCCTCATTTAAACTTGTTGACTTGTGTTGTTTTTGAGTGCTTCCTGCCTTGCCATGTTTTGCATCATATATAGAACTGTCTTGCATCATACTTGCTTGAGCATATTCTCATGTTCTTGTGTTGTTTTCCTGTGCTTCCTACCTTGCCATGTATTGCTTCCTATATAGACTTGTTTTGCATCATACTTTGCCATGTATTGCATCATATATAGACTTGTGTTGTTTTTCTGTGCTTCCTACCTTGCCATGTTTTGCTTCCTGTATAGACTTGTGGTGCATCCTATATAGAACTATCTTGCATCATACTTGGTTGAGCATATTATCATGTCTCGTGTGGTGTGTTTACCGTGTTGCTTGCTTCTTCTCGTTAGTGCTTGTTCCATTGCGTTCGTGAGGATTCGTTCGTCTACCCGTGGTTCTTCTTCAAGGCTTCTTCTTCGTCTTCTTCATGGATCCGTTCTTCTTGCTTGCGGGATCTCAGGCAAGATGACCATACCCTTGGATACCTTTACTATCATTGCCTTTGCTTAGTTGTCTCGATGCTATCGTTATATGTTGCGCTACCCATCATTATTGTCAGCCCCTCTCCTTGTTGCCATGAAACCTCTAACCTTTGACACCGTCCTAGCAAAACCATTGTTTGGCTATGTTACCCGCTTGCTCAGCCCCTCTTATAGCGTTGTTAGTTGCAGGTGAAGATGAAGATCGTTCCAGGTGGGAACTTATTGTTGGAATATCACAATATCTATTATAATTATTAACACACCTATATACTAGGCATGGGTGGAAGGCTTGGCCTTTTGCTCGGTGTTTTGTTCCACTCATGCCACCTTAGGAGCCGATAAACCGGCATTATGTTCCTTGATTTTGCGTTCCTTACACGGTTGGGTATATGGGGACCCCTTGACAGTTCGTCTTTGAATAAAACTCCTCCATCAAGGCCCAACATTGGTTTTAATTTGCCTCATAATAACAACTTAATTAATTAACTAAATTTGCATAGGGGGTCGCGTCCCCGGGTATTCTTTCTACATAGCAGGGGGGGCAGTGCTGATGGTGTTGGTCTCAAATGAGCGGACTGCGGGGCCACCATGGGGAAACTCGAGGATTGGCTCCCGTAGGATGTCCCATCCGGTCGTGGCCTAAGACGAGATACGCGCGGCTACTATCAGGGTGTCGGCACGCCGGGAGGTCTTGCTAGACTTGTTTTACCATTGTCGAAATGTCTTGTGCACTGGGTTGCCGAGCCTGATCGGATTTCCCTAAGATAAGGGGTAATAATTATTATTACTTTAGCTGATCGTGAGAGCTTGTGATGGGCTAAGTTGGGACACCCCTACAGGGTTATGATCTTTCGAAAGCCGTTCCCGCGGTTATGTGGCAGATTGGAATTTGTTAATGTCTGGTTGTAGAAAAGTTGACAAAGGATCCGAAGTAAAACACACAACTGTGTGAGTAACCGTGACTGTCTCTTTTCACTTTGAGAAGAGAACACGGCGGGGTTATGTTTGACTCGTAGGTAGTTCAGGATCTTTAGCGATCACTACTTGTTGCGACCGTTTGCGTAGATGCTCATCTTATTCTTGTACTCGTAAGTTAGCCACCATATATTGCTTAGCCGCTACTGCAACCTCACCACTTTACCTCTTCCTACCTATTAAGCTTTGATAGTCTTGTTACCCATGGTTATCGGATTGCTGAGTCCTCGTGGCTCACAGATACTACAACAACAGTTGCAGGTGCAGGTTTCCGATGTCTTGACGTGAGAGCATTGATCGTTGTGTTGGAGTTCTTTCTTCTTCTTCTCTTCAGTCTTGGGTTAGGTTCCGGGTCGGCAGCCTGGGATAGCAGATGGATGTCATTGTGCTTTTCTTGTTTGCATCCGTAGTCGGATGCTTTGTATTGATGTTGTTGTATTCATGTGACTTGTATGTATTGTTGTATCCCCCATGTATGTATGTAATGGTTCGATGTAATGATATCCATCTTGCTAAGCGCCCGAAATGCGGTTGTGCCCCAATCACGTAAGTGTCACGTGATCGGGATAGAATCGCATCTTGGGCCTTACAAGTTGGTATCAGAGCCTCGACCGACCATAGGAGCCCCCTTGATTTATCGTAACTTGGCCGTTGTTGAGTCTAGCAAAAGATTTTTCGGAGTCTAGTTATATCGGAGAGTAGGAATTCCTTTTACTCCTCTGCCCCTTCATCGCTCTGGTGAGGATTCTTCATGTAGGTGTTTTGAATTACCCCTCTTCCCCTTCAATTTTTTTAGGATCGCGTGGTTAGTTTTCGTTCGTTGCGATGTTAGTTCTTTCATCTGGTGCATCTCTCATCAAGTGGACTCGACCCTCTTCTTCCTTGCAAGTTCAACCCTCAGTTCTTTTCAACCGATGATGTTTCCTCTTCCGAAGTGGTCTTTCTTTTCCCACCCGCCCACCCTTTTCTTCTTGGACCGGAGTCCTTAATCGAGTATCCATCCTACTCGTGTGAATCCTTTGCATTCTTTGCTCAGTTATTCCAATTGGTGAATTCTTCTCTCATTTGATATTCTTCACCTCTTCTTCTTTTCCGGTGGATTCAACTCAAGTATTCGGTGTTGTTCATATTCTTTTTCCTCGGCTCAATTGTTTCCCCTGCTCGTTCGTCTCTCGCCATTCAATTATTCCGGAGTTCCGAAGACATCTCAGGAGATTTGTTTGTGTTCCAATTAATTCGAGGTTGTCACCTCATCCGAGTTTTTTAAATGTTCCGGTGCATCATCTCCTTTCAATCTTTCAACGGAGTTTTCTCTTCGGTGGGCTCATAACCCACAGGCTTATTCCCAGGATCTTACCTGACTCTTCCAATATTTCCCGGAGTGTTCCTATATTCTTTTCAAATGTGACGTAAGTATGGATTCCATTAGTCATATGCCTTCTCCAAGATTGCTTTCAATTCTTTCATCGTTGGTTCAACCTTTTTTATTTTCATTCATCCGGAGTATTTCATGAATTCTTTTTCATTGTGTTCCTCCGAAGGCCATCATTTCAGAAGATTTCTTCGTCCGCAGTTTCAACTTCGTCCTCCAAATATTCTTCATCGATGCCTCTTCGTTTGTCTCACATTCGTCTGGTGCTTCGTCCAAATATTCATTAATCAGTTCACGATATCTTCGTTCTCGTCATCTGAATTCCCCAAATGCTTTATTCTTCCCGGCAATTCATTCTCTGGTGTTCACTCAATTTCAATTCTTCACGGTGGCTTGTCCTCTTGCATCGTTCAATTTAATTCCTTACGGTGGTCATTCTCTTTCATCACTCGATTTTAATTCTTCCCGATGGTTCGTTCTTTTCTTCACTCGATTTCAATTCTTTACGATGATTCGCTCAAGAATTCTTTTCCGGTGTATCATATCAATCCATTCATTTTATTCCAATCCTACCAGTGTTTCATGAAGATTTTCGCAAGTTCGCCATATATCCCTCTCTAATCTTTTCAACGAGAATGAGTAATATGCTAATCCATTGCTTCGCATCAATTTATGGGTGGAGGATAAGCATAACATAATTCTTATTCATTTTTCATTAAGATATTTAATCCTCCCCTTCGGAGTTTATTCTTCATGAATGAATTCTAGTTCCAATTGCTTTAGTATTTTATTTTTTCCGGAGTTCAAATTTTCTTGGTTATTTCGTTGGAACCCTGACTAATCATCGCAATGCTTTAATCTTATTCTTTTCATTCTTTATAATTCTTTTAATACCAGAGTTCTTCACGGTGGTTCTTCACGATTTAACTCATTCCTCAAATATTCATCAAATTCTTTGGAGAAGCTCAAGCATTATTCTTTTGTGTCTCAGAATGCAAATAATTCTCCTTATTCCTTTGAAGTGGAGTTTTGCATTTCTTATTCTCAGCTAATCCATCTTTTGGTTGTGGCATAATTCACCTCAAGTTTTGAGATGTTTTCATAAGTCCACAACAAGCTTATTCTTTTGTTGTTGATTTTTCTCAACAACCCCGTTCAAGCCTTTCTCTTGATGATTCACTTTCAATTCATTCGTGATGGAAGTTGTCACCTTCTTCTTCATTCTTTTCATTCCACTCTCTTTAAATTCTTCCGGAGGCATTGTGTTGTTGCTCTCGTCGAGTATCATTTCATCTTTTCAAGTTTTGTTCCATTCCATTCATGTTCAACCGGTGTGCAAATTCTTTCAGTTTCAGCCGGAGTGCTGCCCGAATTCCTTCGTGGAGATTCCTTTCTATCTCTTATTTAACCGGAGTGGTTTCGAATTTATTCTTATTCCTTCAACCGTGCTTCATATCCTTCAACCTTTTGGTTCTCGTCGTATTCCTTCTTCCTCTGGTCTAACGAAGTATGTGCAACTTCGTTCATGTCCGTTGTATCCTTCTTCATATTGTTCAACCTCTCGATATTCTTTGGTTTCACTCTTTTGTCCTCAAAGAACTTTGTTCTTCCTTTTTCTCTTCCGTCTCGTTCCTAAGATCTCGGGACGAGATCTCTTGTTAGTAGGGGAGTGTTGTGACACCCCGAGACCAGTGCGCCAGGTGTCAGCCAGTTATTCATTGTCTTTGCCATGTCATCTGCTTGCGTGTTGCATCTTGCCATGTCATCGTGTGCTTGCATCATCGTGTTTTCAAAACTTGCATCCACCCGAGTTCCCTCGTTCTCTCTGTTGTCCGTTCTGAGCCCACACACGCTCACACGCACCTGCGGCGCCTCCGAATATTTATTTTGTGAGTTGCCGAAAAATGTTCTCGGAATGGGTTGAAACTTGGCGTGTGGTCTTATTATAGCATAGGTAGACCGCCTGTCAATTTTCGTCGCATTCGGAGCTCGTTTGATAGTCCAACGGTTAACCGTGTTAACCATCGGAAGCCTTTTCTCTTTTGGCCCAGAACCCCTTTCTCACAGCCCACCTAACCCATTCTAACCCCTCCATGCTCTTGGCCGTTCGATCACGATTGCGTGGCCGTGAACGGCTCCTCATTTGGACACTCCTAGCTCCCTCTAGCTATAAATATGTGCCTCCCTCTCCATTTTCGCGCAAATCAAACCCTAACAATGCTCCTCCACGCGCAGCCGGACATGTCCACTCTGCCTGGACATGTCCATCCCCACCTTCCACGTCGCCCAGGCCAATCCCAGGCCGACACATCGGCAGACCCGCCGCCCCGAGCCAACCGGCTTGCGCCACGTGGCCAGCCAGCCACCTCCCACCGCCGCGGCCCGCAGCGCCCGAATCGGGCCCGTCCGAGCCCATCTGGACCCGAGCCGCCCGCCGCCGCATCCCGCGCGCCGGCTGTGCCCCGCCGCCGTGCACGCTGTCGTTTCGCCGCCGACCACCGCCCGTCGCCCGACGCCTTCCGCCGCCCGCCGGAGCTGTACCAACCACCGCCGCCGCATGTACCTTGCCGCCTCGACCCAGCCGGCCCGGGATCTGGCCGGGAACGGAGCCGTCGGCCCTGGATCTGCCGGATCCCGACCTCTCCGGCCTCCTCCCGGCGGCCCCTCATCGGAAGCCATGCAGCCGCCGCCGCCCTGCCATGAATGGTGCTCCTGCTCGATGCGGGCAGGAGGACGCCGCCGCCCCGCGCCTGGGCCTGGCTCGCCTGGCCACGTGGGCCCTGGACCGCCGGCCCAGTAACGCTCCCCGTCCGCAGCCGGGACGGCCCAGTCCGCCTCGGCCTTCCCAGTCGGCCCGCTTCCCAGAGCCGACCTGCCCCTTCTCCGGCCCACTTCCCTCACCGCGGTCCACCTCCCTCCTCCTCTCCAGACCTGGGCCGAGCCCAGTGGTAAGCCCTCTGTTCCCCGCCTGTGCGACTTATAGCTATTTTGCATCCAGTTTCTCCTTTGTGAAATATGCCTAAGTCATTTTTTTTGTCAGTATAATGTTGCATCTTTGACTAGTGATAATGTTTTGTGTGCCTATCCAAATTGAGTGAATGAGATGTCAAAATGATCGTGGTGATATGCTCTATAATTTGTTCCATTGTGCCATGCTCATTTGAGTTCATCTAGATGCTCTAATCCCTGTTGCAAGAGTGCTACTTGTTATAAACTGCTGCCACTTGTTATTTTGTTGCCATGTTTGAGATAGGATAACTTGGTGCATGTTCATCCAAATGATGCATATGATATGTCAAAATGTTCATCATGAAATGCTCTACATGTTGGTTGCTATAGCATGCATGTTAGAGTTCATTTTGCCATGTTTATCTCTGTTGCAAAAGTGCATGTGGCTGTTAGGTTTTGTAACTTGTTGCGAGATGCCTAATTGAGGAGCTCGTTGCTATTGATGTGTTTGTTCCCATGTCACATGCCTAGATGTTTTAGAATCTCCATGATGTGTTCTTTGCTGTGGTGCAAACCTTTTGCCATGTTATGCTTTAAGATGACTTAAATATGCTCGCAAACATGCCATGCTAATGTTACTGTTTTAACACTTACTGAAATTTCTGCTAAGTCTGGAATCTGCCATATCCTGATGCTATGTTTGCTTGATGCCCTAGGCAAATCCATGTTAGTTTTGGGGTGGCCATTGATCATTACTTGTTGTATATGTTGTTGACTATCTATCCATGTCCTCACTTGCTCATATGGCTTGCTGTAGCTTATTTATTTCCTGCTCTCAAGTTGCTATAAAATATTACAGTCAGGTTTTTATCGTCATGATCAAAATGTTGTAGCTTGTTGCTATTGATCCATGCCTCCTATGGAGATGCTCCAATGGAGTTATTTGCTTTAGGATATGTCTACTTCAAGTCCATGCTTCATGTCACCATGTTTGAGTGCTGTAGAGTATATATTTCTTCCTCCAAAGTTGCTATGTGGCTGTTAGTTCAGCTTTGCATTGTTTCTTGTTTCGGGTGTATCTTTTAGTCTGTTGCTCCATTTTGAGCGTGCTCTGCATGAAACTTGCGTGTTTTTGCATGTAGAATCATAATATCATATTGTTAACATGTTTGGAGTATGTTTGCTTGATGTTTGGGTGCATCTTGCACCGTTGCCATGTTTAGCTTGTTTTGCTCATATTCTAGGCCGTAGCTCCGAATTAAACAAACTTTATATGAAACTTGACTAGAATTTCGTGTAGATCATCATGGTGCATGTTAACCTGCTGTTTAACCACTTTAACTTAAGGTTTGTGCAGATCTGGACTAATTTCAAACTATGCATATGAGGACTTATCGGATTTGTTATATGTAGTTTCCGGCCTCATTTAAACTTGTTGACTTGTGTTGTTTTTGAGTGCTTCCTGCCTTGCTATGTTTTGCATCATATATAGAACTGTCTTGCATCATACTTGCTTGAGCATATTTTCATGTTCTCGTGTTGTTTTCCTATGCTTCCTACCTTGCCACGTATTGCTTCCTACGTAGACTTTTTTTCCATCATACTTTGCCATGTATTGCATCATATATAGACTTGTGTTGTTTTTCTGTGCTTCCTACCTTGCCATGTTTTGCTTCCTGTATAGACTTGTGGTGCATCCTATATAGAACTGTCTTACATCATACTTGGTTGAGCATATTGTCATGTCTCGTGTGGTGTGTTTACCGTGTTGCTTGCTTCTTCTCGTTAGTGCTTGTTCCGTTGCGTTCGTGAGGATTCGTTCGTCTACCCGTGGTTATTCTTCAAGGCTTCTTCTTTGTCTTCTTCATGGATCCGTTCTTCTTCCTTGCGGGATCTCAGGCAAGATGACCATACCCTTGGATACCTTTACTATCATTGCCTTTGCTTAGTTGTCTCGATGCTATCGTTATATGTTGCGCTACCCATCATTATTGTCAGCCCCTCTCCTTGTTGCCATGAAACCTCTAACCTTTGACACCTTCCTAGCAAAACCATTGTTTGGCTATGTTACCCGCTTGCTCAGCCCCTCTTATAGCGTTGTTAGTTGCAGGTGAAGATGAAGATCGTTCCAGGTGGGAACTTGTTGTTGGAATATCACAATATCTATTATAATTATTAACACACCTATATACTGGGCATGGGTGGAAGGCTTGGCCTTTTGCTCGGTGTTTCGTTCCACTCATGCCACCTTAGGAGCCGATAAACCGGCATTATGTTCCTTGATTTTGCGTTCCTTACACGGTTGGGTATATGGGGACCCCTTGACAGTTCGTCTTTGAATAAAACTCCTCCAGCAAGGCCCAACATTGGTTTTAATTTGCCTCATAATAACAACTTAATTAATTAATTAAATTTGCATAGGGGGTCGCGTCCCCGGGTATTCTTTCTACATAGCATGGGGGCCAGTGCTGATGGTGTTGGTCTCAAACGGGCGGACTGCGGGGCCACCACGGGGAAACTCGAGGATTGGCTCCCGTAGGATGTCCCATCCGGTCGTGGCCTGAGACGAGATACGCGAGGCTACTATCAGGGTGTCGGCACGCCGGGAGGTCTTGCTAGACTTGTTTTACCATTGTCGAAATGTCTTGTGCACCGGGATGCCGAGCTTGATCGGATTTCCCTAAGATAAGGGGTAATAATTATTATTACTTCAGCTGATCGTGAGAGCTTGTGATGGGCTAAGTTGGGACACCCCTGCAGGGTTATGATCTTTCGAATGCCGTGCCCGCGGTTATGTGGAAGATTGGAATTTGTTAATGTCCGGTTGTAGAAAACTTGACAGAGGATCCGAAGTAAAACACACAACTGTGTGAGTAACCGTGACTGTCTCTTTTCACTTTGAGAAGAGAACAAGGTGGGGTTATGTTTGACTCGTAGGTAGTTCAGGATCTTTAGCGATCACTACTAGTTGCGACCGTTTGCGTAGATGCTCATCTTATTCTTGTACTCGTAAGTTAGCCACCATATATTGCTTAGCCGCTGCTGCAACCTCACCACTTTACCTCTTCCTACCTATTAAGCTTTGATAGTCTTGTTACCCATGGTTATGGGATTGCTGAGTCCTCGTGGCTCACAGATACTACAACAACAGTTGCAGGTGCAGGTTTCCGATGTCTTGACGTGAGAGCGTTGATCATTGTGTTGGAGTTCTTTCTTCTTATTCTCTTCCGTCTTGGGTTAGGTTCCGGGTCGGCAGCCTGGGATAGCAGATGGATGTCTTTGTGCTTTTCTTGTTTGCATCTGTAGTCGGATGCTTTGTATTGATGTTGTTGTATTCATGTGACTTGTACGTATTGTTGTATCCCTCATGTATGTATGTAATGGTTCGATGTAATGATATCCATCTTGCTAAGTGCCCGAAATGCGGTTGTGCCCCAATCACGTAAGTGTCACGTGATCGGGATAGAATCGCATCTTGGGCCTTACAGAGAAGTGCTTGGCTTTGGGTTCAATCTTGCGGTGTCCTTTCCCAGTGACAGTAGGGGCAGCAAGGCACGTATTGTATTGTTGCCATCGAGGATAAAAAGATGGGGTTTACATAATATTGCTTGAGTTTATCCCTCTACATCATGTCATCTTGCTTAAAGCGTTACTCTGTTCTTATGAACTCAATACACTAGTTGCATGCTGGATAGCGGTCGATGTGTGGAGTAATAGTAGTAGATGCAGGCAGGAGTCGGTCTACTTGTCTCGGACGTGATGCCTATATACAATGATCATGCCTAGATAGTCTCATAATTATTCACTTTTCTATCAATTGCTCGACAATAATTTGTTTACCCGCCGTAGAATATCGCTATCATGAGAGAAGCCACTAGAGAAAACTATGGCCCCCGGGTCTATTCTCAACATATCAATCTACATCTACTTTACTTTTACCGCTTTTATTTGCTTTTTATTAAACTAAAAATACCAAAAATATAATTATCATCTCTATCAGATCTCACTCTCGTAAGTGACCGTAAAGGGATTGACAACCCCTTATCGCGTTGGCTGTGAAGTTCTTATTTGTTTGTGCAGGTGCGAGGGACTGACGCGTGGTCTCCTATTGGATTGATACCTTGGTTCTCAAAAACTGAGGAAAATACTTACGCTACTGTGCTGCATCTCCCTTTCCTCTTCGAGGGAATACAACGCAAGCTCAAGAGGTAGCAAGAAGAATTTCTGGCGCCATTGCCGGGGAGGCTTACGCAAAATCCATATACCAAGTACCTATCACAAACCCTTATCCTTCGCATTACATTTATTTGCCTCTCGTTTTCCTTTCCCCCACTTCACCTTTGCCATTTTATTTTCCCTTCTTCCGCCGTGTTTTTTTCGTTCGCTTGCTTCTTGTTTGCTTGTGTGTGTTGGATTGCTTGCTTGTCACTATGGCTCAGAACAATACCAAATTGTATGACTTCTCCAATACCAACAACAATGATTTTATTAGCACTCCGATTGCTCCTATTACCGATGCTGAATCTTGTGAGATCAAAGCTGCTTTGTTGAATCTTGTCATGAAAGATCAATTCTCCGGCCTTCCTAGTGAAGATGCCGCTACCCATCTAAACAACTTTGTTGATTTGTGTGATATGCAAAAGAAAAGGGATACAGATAACGATATTGTTAAATTGAAGTTATTTCCGTTTTCACTTAGAGATCGTGCTAAAACTTGATTCTCCTCTTTGCCTAGAAATAGTATTTATTCGTGGAATAAGTGCAAAGATGCTTTTATCTCTAAGTATTTCCCTCCTGCTAAGATCATCTCTCTTAGAAACGATATTATGAATTTTAAGCAACTAGATCATGAGCATGTTGCACAAGCTTGGGAGAGAATGAAATTAATGATACATAATTTCCCTACACATGGTTTGAATCTATGGATGATTATTCAGAACTTTTATGCTGGCTTGAATATTGCTTCTAGAAACCTTTTAGATTCGGCCGCCGGAGGCACTTTCATGGAAACTACCTTAGGAGAAGCTACCAAACTCCTAGATAATATTATGGTTAATTATTCTCAATGGCACACCGAAAGATCTACTAGTAAAAAAGTGCATGCTATCGAAGAAATTAGTGCTTTAAGTGGAAAGATGGATGAACTTATGAAATTGTTTGCTTCTAAGAGTGCTTCATCTGATCCTAATGATATGCCTTTATCCACTTTGATTGAGAATAGCAATGAATCCTTGGATGTGAATTTTGTTGGTAGGAATAATTTTGGTAACAATGCTTATAGAGGTAATTTTAATCCTAGGCCTTTTCCTAGTAATTCCTCTAATAATTTTCGTAATTCCTACAACAACTCTTATGGAAAGATGCCTTCTAAATTTGAAACGAGTGTTAAGGAGTTTATGATCTCGCAAAAGAATTTCAATGCTATGCTTGAAGAGAAATTGCTTAAAGTTGATGAATTGGCTAGAAGTGTGGATATAATTACTCTTGTTGTTGATTCTTTGAAACTTAGATCTATCCCACCTAAGCATGATATCAATGAGTCTCTCAAAGCCATGAGAATTTCCATGGATGAATGCAAAGAAAGAACCGCTAGAATGCGTGCTAAAAGAGAAGATTATATTAAATCGTGTTCTTCTAGTTATCGTGAAAATAAAGATGAAGATCTGAAAGTTATTGATGTATCTCCTATTAGATCCTTGTTTTCTAGTATTAATCTTGATGAGAATATGATTGGAGATGATTCAGCTTTAAGGTGTCCCAATAATTCGGAGTTTTTAGATCTTGATGCTAAAATTGCTAAAAGTAGGATTGAAGAGATTAAAACTTTGCATAGTGATGAACCCACTACTTTGGATTTCAAGGGATTCAATTATGATAATTGCTCTTTGATTGATTGTATTTCTTTGTTGCAATCCGTGCTAAATTCTCCGCATGCTTATAGTCAAAATAAAGCTTTCACTAAACATAATTGATGCTTTGATGCAATCTTATGAAGAAAAACTTGAGTTGGAAGTTTCTATCCCTAGAAAGCTTTATGATGAGTGGGAACCTACTATCAAAATAAAAATAAAAGATCATGAATGCTATGCTTTGTGTGATTTGGGTGCTAGTGTCTCCACTATCCCAAAAACTTTGTGTGATTTGCTAGGGTTCCATGAGCTTGATGATTGTTCTCTAAACTTGCATCTTGCGGATTCCACTATTAAGAAACCTATGGGAAGAATTAATGATGTTCTTATTGTTGCCAATAGGAATTATGTGCCCGTAGATTTCATTGTTCTTGATATAGATTGCAATCCTTCATGTCCTATTATTCTTGGTAGACCTTTCCTTAGAATGATTGGTGCAATTATGGATATGAAGGAAGGAAATATTAGATTCCAATTTTTGTTAAGGAAAGGCATGGAACACTTTATAAGAAATAAAATCAAATTACCATATGAATCTATCATGAGAGCCACTTATGGATTGCCTACCAAAGATGGCAATACCTAGATCTATCTTGTATCGTGCCTAGCTAGGGGCGTAAAACGATAGCACTTGTTGGGAGGCAACCCAATTTTATGTTTTTTGCTTTTGTTGCTGTTAGGGAATAAATATTGCATCTAGCCTCTGATTAGATGCGTTTTCATGTTTTGTTTAGTGTTTGTGCCAAGTAGAACCTTTGGTAGGACTTGTGTGAAGTTTATACGATCTTGCTGTGGAAAACAGAATCGTTAGCGCTCGCTAAAGTAGTCTTCAGATTTTACTGGAGCGTGATTTTTAGTTGATTCTTTTTGCTGCTGATTTTTAGACAAATTGCGCAAATTTACCAATTTAGTTTGAATTTTGTGGAGTTCCAGAAGTAGGCGAACCCAGCAGATTACTACAGACTGTTCTGTCTTTGACAGATTCTGTTTTTCGTGTGTTGTTTGCTTATTCCGATGCATCTATGAGTAATATTGGAGGATACGAACCATAGAGAACTTGTAGTACAGTAGGTTTAACACCAATAAAAACAATGAATGAATTCCTTGATGTACCTTTGAGTAGTGGTTTGTTTTCGCTTACTAACGGAGCTCACGAGAATTTTTGTCTAAGTTTTGTGTTGTGAAGTTTTCAAGTTTTGAGTATTGCTTTGATGGACTATGGAACAAGGAGTAGCAAAGGCCTAAGCTTGGGGATGCCCATGGGTCGGTGTACTAAAGTAGGGGTACCTTAGTATCCCGAACTTGTGCACGGGCAGTTGCAGCGTCCCGCGGCAAGGCTAGCCAGGCGACCGCCAAGACCCCTCATGGTTCCTTTGGAGCCATTCAAGAACAAAGTATTGGAGCCAAAGAAACAAGGCCCCGGCAAGCGAAGGCCACTCAAGGCACAGGGTCACTCAAGACACGAGGCCCCGGCAAGAGGAGCTTGCCGGGAATGCCAACCAAGGCACCTCAAGAGAGCTTGCCGCGACGCGCCACGCGTCCCGGCAAGGCCCGGTGAGCGACAAGCTCCCAGGCGCGACAAGATAGCGACCGCGGCAAGGCACTTGCCGCGGCAAGCTTCCACTCAGTTCCCACGCTTCATCTCATCCACCCACGTGTCGCCCTGGGACCCTTCTAGGCGCACGTGGCGGAAGGCTGTGCAGCCAAGGGAACACGGTGGCAAGCGGTGATGACATGGCCACCATCGTGGCGGACGGAGGCGCCCTGACGGTCGCTTTTTGCACTGTTTGGGGCGACGGCGACGGGCATTCAATGCCCTTGTCTCCTGCCGTCAGAGTTAGGTATAGAGCACAATACCAACACTATTCCAACTACCACTATTTTACTCTTTTACCCTGGACTGCGTTGCCACCTGTCGGTGACCCCTTTGACCTATAAAAGGAGGCCCATGCGCAACGTAGGGGGGTTTCCGGACATCGATCACTCTCCATGCTCGGTCTAGTTAGCGGTTAGAGTGTACCGTTGCTCTCCTCGCTCCCGAGCCAAGAACTCAATAACAAACCAAAGCAGGAGTAGGGTTTTACGCATCCGTGCGGCCCGAACCTGGGTAAACTGCTCGTGTGCTCGCCTCGATCCGCTCTTTGTGCATCCTCCGCCCCCTTGCCGTACCGAAAAGGGGCTTCGGTCCCATAGGTGTTTGTGGGCGATCAGTTTCCCCGACATCTTTGGCGCGCCAGGTAGGGGGTGCGTCGAGGTTGTGTGAACCCGATCCGGCGTCACACGAGCTAGATCTTCATCAGTTTCACCAACTTCATCAACTTCATCGACTCCATCAGCATGCTGCCGAAGAAGAAGGCTTCGGAGGCAGCAGGCCCGTCCGCGTCGATCCCGCCACCGCCGGAGCCAACGGCTGGTGGGGTAGACGCCGGCGGAAGGACGGACGTCGGCAAGGAAACTCACGGCGCTGCCAAATCCAAGGACAAGACGGACGACCGGGCACACTCCAAGGCCTCGGCGTCCGTACACGCACCGCGCCCCTCTCAGGAGGCGCGGGAACGACAGCGACGTGGTACTCAAGGTACCATACGCTTGCTGGGCCAAGGTCAAGCTGGCAGATCTCGGGACGCTCAAGGCCAGCATGCACATCAGCATGCTGGCACGAGCAAGGCACGGTCGCCGGGTCGGGATGCTACTCCTTCTAACGTGGTTAGAAGTCCGAGCATATCCCGCTCCTCGCACCGCTCGCCACCGCTACCCGCCACTCCAGCAGAAGCTCTAGCTCGAGCTCAGCTGCTGCTCGACTTCCCTCCAGCGGCAGACAAGGCCGACGACTGGAGGGCCACCATCCAAAGCCTCATCGCCTTCGCCAACGGCGACACTCCGCAGCAGCCGACCACGTCGCGGCCGCAACAAGTTAGCCATGCGCGGGCTGATGGCGACAAGACTGCCGGGGGTGCAACCACCGTGCACTCCCCGCCCCGAAGGCCAAAATCGCCGACTCATCGGATCAACCTCGACGACGACTCCACTGCGTCATCGGATCCGCGAGCTCGCCACGATCAGCGCCAAGTCCTTGACGATCGACAACAAGAAGACGCTCGAACCCGCATCAAGTGCCGGAGAGAAGCGCGGCGGCAATCCGACCAGCGCGCTGGGCCGCTGTTGACATGCACGTGTCCGGAGGACCAGGCGACTTGCCATACGCGGTGGGTTGCCCTGCGTTCACCCGTGAGCTGCGGCAAGTCCAGTGGCCCAACATGAAGAACTTCAAGCCCGACGTACCTGAGTAGTACGACGGCAAGACACATCCGTCGGAGTTCCTCAGCATCTACACCATCGCGGTGCAGGCTGCCGGGGGACGAGACGAGAAGATACTCGCCAACTACTTCCCGCTGGTGCTCAAGCCAAACGTCAGATCTTGGCTCATGCACTTGATGGGGAACTCCATTTCTTCTTGGGCCGACCTGTGCCATCAGTTTGTCGGCGCCTTCACCAGTGGCCACAAGCCCCATGGCCAGGAAAGTGACCTTCACATCCTCGCCCAGAAGGAAGGAGAGCCCCTGCGTAAGTATATCCAGAGGTTCAGCCGTGTCCAGCACCACATCACAGACGTCCACCCTGCCGCGGTTATTAGCGCGTTCCATCAGAACGTGCGTAACCGCCGGATGAGGGAGGAGATGGCGATGTGCAAAATCCGAGACATCAGTGAGCTTTACGCCCTGGCCGACAAGTGCGCACGCGCTGAGGAGGGGAGGAAACTCCCCGGAGAGGATACAGGAGCAGGGGGATCCGACAGCGAAGATGCCGCCCCGGCAAAGAAGAACCGGCGGCGGAACAATAGGAAGAAGAAGAACAAGGAAGTGCTTGTCGTTGAGCAGTCCGGCAAGGAGGCTGGCGCCAAGAAAGCCCAGGCTGGCAGCTCCGGCAAGGAGACTGCCGCATGTACCAACTGCCAGGCTGTGGCGGCCGCCGACAAGCAGGACGGTACCGACAAGCAGTACTGCGAGATCCACCGCACCAAGGGCCACGATCTTCAGAACTGCAAGAAAGTCGAATACCTCGTCGAGCAGCAGAAAGCTGAGTACGAGCAACGCGACAAGGAGAAGGCCCAGGGAGGTGATGGTGGGTCCAGCAAGAAGCGGCCATTCAACGGCCGGGGAGGACGCCGCGGCAAGGCCAAGCAGCGGCAAGGAGACAGACCTCCCCGCGGCCGCGACAAGGACAAAGACGAAGATGACGATGAAGATATGGACGATGGAGAGAACAGCGAGCAGGAGTTCCAGAAGGCCACAGAAGTTCTGTGCGTTGACGGTGGTGCTTCTCTGCATACTTCCCACCGCCAACTCAAACAATGGGTGCGGGAAGTTAATGCAGCAGAACCGCCCGTCGAGTCGCGCAAACTTCTGAAGTGGTCCAGCACGCCTATCATCTTCGACATTGAGGACCACCCTGATCGCACAACTGCGGTCGGGTGCTTGCCGATGTTGGTTTCACCAACCATCCGCAACCTCAAGGTCACCAAGATGTTAGTTGACGGCGGGGCCGGCTTGAACTTGATCTCCTCTGCTATGGTCCGGAAACTCCAAATCCCCGACAGCGAGCTTGAAGAGACCGGCACATTCCAAGGAATCAATCCGGGAAGGAGCAAGCCAAAGGGGAAGATCACGCTGCCAGTGACATTTGGCGGAGAGCTGAACTTCAGGACTGAGAGGGTCACTTTCGACGTTGCCGATATTCCATTGCCCTACAATGGAATACTTGGCCGTCCAGCTCTCGCCAAGTTCATGGCAGCCTCCCATTATGCCTACAACATGCTCAAGATGCCAGGCCTGATAAGCATCATCTCTGTCCCTGGCGACAAGAAGGACGCCCTTATTTGTGCCGACAAGATTTACCGGGATGCAGCAGCCGCAGTAGATAGCAAGACACTTGCCGCTGAAGCTCCCGGGGGGAAGAACAAGACCAAGTCCGGCAACAGCTCTGGGGCCCACTCCGGCAAACACACCTCTTCGGAGTGCTGCGCTGCCGTCGAGGACGCACCATCGAGCTCCACCGGAAAGTGTAAGAAGACGATGGCAGCTCCACCTGAGACCAAGAAGGTGTCCGCCAAGGAGGACGGCACTGGCGATACTTTCACCATCAGTGCCGCGCTCGACCCCAAATAGGAAAGCGCGCTCGTTGCTTTCCTGCGGGCGAATGTCGATATGTTTGCATGGCAACCGTCTGACATCCCCGGTGTTCCCAGGAAAGTGATTGAGCACAAGCTTGCCGTTTGTCCTCACGCGCGGCCCGTCAAGCAGAAGGTTAGAAAACAAGCGGTGGAGCGCCAAGAGTTTATCGCAGAATAAATCAAGAAGCTGGAAGTGGCAGGCCTTGTCAGAGGTGTGCTCCATCCCACGTGGTTGGCCAATCTTGTTGTCATGCGTAAAGCAAACGGGAAGTGGAGGCTTTGTATTGACTTCACCGATGTGAATAAAGCTTGTCCCAAAGATCCATTTCCCTTGTCGCGCATTGACCAGATTGTTGACTCCACGGCTGGATGTGAGTTGCTTTCATTTCTTGATGCATACTCAGGGTACCACCAGATCTTCATGGCTGAAGAAGATGAGGAGAAGACCGCATTCATTACTCCATGTGGCACTTATTGCTTCATACGCATGCCCTTTGGATTGAAGAATGCTGGTTCAACATTTGCAAGGGTTGTCCACACAGCTTTTGAGCCACAGATACACATGAATGTAGAAGCTTACATGGATGACATAGTGGTCAAGAGCAAGGACAGGGCAACTCTAATACAAGATCTAGATGAAACCTTTGCAAATCTGCGCAAGATTCAACTCAAGCTCAACCCCGAGAAGTGCGTGTTTGGAGTCCCCTCCGGCAAGCTTCTCGGGTTCTTCGTGTCTCAGAGGGGGATTGAAGCCAATCCCGACAAGATCAAGGCCATCGATCAGATCGAAGCACCGAAGCGCGTCAAGGATGTACAAAGACTCGCCGGCTGCGTGGCTGCTCTCAGCAAGTTTATCTCTAAGTCTGCAGAACGCGCCCTGCCGTTTTTCAAAATCTTGAAAAAGGAAGGTCCAATGAAATGGACTCCGGAAGCGGAGGCAGCGCTGCAAGACTTGAAGAGGTACCTGTCCTCCACTCCAGTACTTGTCGCACCTAGGCCACAAGAGAAGTTGCTGCTATACCTAGCGGCAACCAATCAAGTGGTTAGTGATGCGTTAGTAGCAGAGAGGGAGGCAGATGATGAGCCAGCGGCCACGGCAAACACATCCAGTGACAAGCAGGGGGCTTCCCCGACAAGCTCTGGTCCCGACAAGGACGGATCTGCGCAGATGCAAGAGGAGACACGGAAGAAGATGGTGCAGCGCCCAATTTATTTTGTCAGTTTCCTCTTGCAGGGGGCTAGGTCAAGGTACTCTGGGGTGCAAAAGTTGCTTTTCGGCCTTCTCATGGCCTCGAGAAAGCTGTGCCATTACTTCCAAGCGCACAAGATAACAGTGGTCACTCGCTTTCCACTGAAGAGGATATTGCAAAATCCAGAAGCAACCGGCAGGATTGTCGAGTGGGCACTAGAACTGTCAAGCTTTGGCCTTAAGTTTGAAAGCACTTCAACTATCCAAAGCAGAGCATTGGCAGAATTCATAACGGAGTGGACGCCAACGCCAGACGAAGAGATTCCAGAGACGAGCATCCCCGTCAAAGAAGCGAGCAAAGAATGGATAATGTACTTTGATGGTGCCTTCTCGCTGCAAGGCGCCGGGGCCGGCGTGCTGCTTGTCGCGCCCACCGGGGAGCACCTCAAGTACGTGGTCCAGATGCACTTTCCCAAGGAGCAAGCGACAAACAATACTGCAGAGTATGAGGGTTTGCTTGCCGGTCTCAGGATCGCGACAGACCTTGGGATTAAGAAGCTGATTGTCAGGGGTGACTCGCAGTTGGTCGTCCGCCAAGTAAACAAGAACTACCAGAGTCCGTTGATGGAAGCATACGTCGATGAAGTGAGGAAGCTTGAAGAACACTTTGACGGCCTACAGATGGAGCACGTTCCAAGAGCTTAGAACGACATCGCAGATGGCCTGTCAGAGTGCGCCGCACTTAAGTTACCTATGGAACCAGGAATCTTTGTGCTCAAGCTGACCCAACCATCTGTAACACCATCAACTGGACAGAGTAAGAAGAGAAAGTTGGTCTCTGGTGACTACTTTCCGACAGAGCTTCCCGAAGCCGCCGCCAAGAAGGTCTCCAAGATCAACGCCAAGAATGCTGAGGAGCGATCCGCTCCGACAAGTCCTAGGACTTGTTCCATTGAAGCGGAAGCTCCCGACAAGTTTTGCTCCGGCAAGCTTGCCGGGGATCGTCACGCTCCGGCCGAGACACAGGTTCTCGTCGTAGAAGCGGACGTTCCCGCAGCAGCACAAGTGCCTTTAGTCCTTGTTGTCGAACCACAAGCTCCGGCATGGGCGCAGCAGATTGTCCGCTTCCTTCAGACAGGAGAACTTCCCGAAGAGCAAGAAGAAGCTGAAAGAGTAGCCCGATAGTCAAGTATGTACCAGTTTGTCGGCAACGAACTGTACAGAAGAAGACTCAACGGTGTGAAATTGAAGTGTATTCCCCGGGAAGATGGACAGAAGCTGTTGGCAGAGGTACATGGAGGCATATGTGGCCACCACATTGGTGCAAGAGCACTTGCTGGCAAGGCGTTCCGGCAAGGCTTCTTTTGGCCAGAAGCCCTCCAGGATGCAACTGCACAAGTAACCAAGTGTGAAGCGTTCCAGTTCCATTCGAAGCAGATACATCAGCCAGCTCAAGCTCTCCAGACGATCCCTTTGTCCTGGCCATTTTCGGTCCGGGGGCTCGACATCCTCGGCCCCTTTCCCCGCGCAGCTGGGGGCTTTGAGTTCTTGTACGTCGCCATCGACAAGTTCACAAAGTGGCCGGAAGTGGAACCAGTGAGAAAGGTGACCGCACAGTCAGCAGTCAAGTTCTTCAGGTCAATTGTTTGCCGTTTCGGGATCCCTAACAGGATCATCACCGACAACGGCACACAATTCACAAGTCGCACCTTCATGCAATATGTCCAAGACCTTGGCGCCAAGGTCTGCTTTGCTTCTGTTGCTCACCCAAGAAGCAATGGTCAAGCAGAGAGGGCAAACGCTGAAGTGCTGCGCGGACTCAAGACAAGAACTTTCGACAGGCTGCACAAGTGCGGGAAGAACTGGATCGAGGAGTTGCCGGCGGCTCTTTGGTCGATCAGGATGACGCCAAATCGAGCCACTGGACAGACACCCTTTGCTCTTGTCTATGGAGTAGAGGCAGTTCTCCCCATGGAACTCGTATACGGGTCACCTCGAGTGCTCGCTTATGATGAGCTCGAGCAAGAGCAGCTACGACAAGACGACGCGCTGCTCCTTGAGGAGGACCGTCTTCTGGCCGCTGTGCGAGCTGCTCGCTATAAGCAAGCTTTGCGCCGCTACCATAGCCGCAAAGTTAACGCCAGAAGTCTCGAGGAAGGCGACCTTGTTCTTCGGCGCGTTCAGTCCGCCAAGAATTCCAACAAGTTGACGCCGAAGTGGGAAGGCCCTTATCGGGTGAAACACGTCACAAGGCCCAGCGCTGTCCGCCTTGAGACCGAAGATGGCTTGCCGGTGAGCAACTCCTGGAACATCGAGCATCTTCGTAAGTTTTACCCATAAGGCGCGGTTGCCGTGATCCGCTCCGGCAACCACCTTTTGTACAAGTCTTGCCGCTGTTGCATATAATCCTTTGTACAAAGCCGGGCGCAGACCCCGTGCATCAGTAAAGCTTATGTGCCCCGCACAAACTTTTCATTTTCATGCTTTTTTTGTCTTTTGCATGTATTATCTGACACTTTGTGCAGCACCTACTCCCGGTAAGCCATGACGAGCCACAAGGTTCCATATTTGCGTTTTCTCTTCTTTCTTTTTTCTCAAGGAGAAGAAGGTTCCCTCGCGCACAAGTTTGCCGGGGGGGGGGGGGAGGAGATAGTGGTATGGACCAAGTGCCTTTCAAGAATGTCTAGCCTTGCCGGGAAGCAGACAACACAAAAGCTAAGTTGCCAAAGTTTGAGCAATCAAATTTTTAAATTTTTAAGTTATTCTCCTTGAACGGCCGCGCTTTGTATGGAAAACCTGTGCACGGAGGAACCAACTCGTGGCCAGTTGCCCTTATTTTGTTTCGAGTTTGCTCAACAGCTTAAGTGTGCTGCGACTAGTGTCGCGCCCTTACTTTGTTTCCAAGCCCACTCAACAGCTTAAGTGTGCTGCAACTGGTTGCAACAAGGTTGCTTGTCGGCAATGGCACCGCCAGCAGGCTGCTGAAGTTCCGCACTCAGCGCTCGCGGCAAAGGTGCCTACGCCGGCAAGTTTCCTAAGAGCGTAGGGTAAAAACATACAAAGCAAGGAAGTCAAGTAAAGGAAATAACGCTGCATTAACCACCTAAGATAGAGTTATATTACAGATTGACTTGTCGCAATCCTAATAGACTATTGTTCATAACATGGTTGGCAACGGCAAGGAAAGAAGAAAGTAAACAGCCTAGTCTGCGCGGTCGCCTTCGACTCTCTTGATCCCGCCAACCTTGTCCACGATGGGCGCGACAAGGGCCTTGAGCGCCTCTTGGTCAGCGTCGGGTGGCAGGGTCCGGAGGACGTTGTGAGGTTGAGGCCGGGGTTGCGGTACGCTATCTTCATCAGCACCTTCTGGAGGGCCCCCGCGCAGAGCCTGCGTGATTCGTCCGCCAGCTGCTTCGGGATCTTCTCCCGGAGTTGCTGGAGGGCCGCCGCCACGCCCTTGAAGAACAGAGTGAGCTTGGCGCTGGCGTGGAGGTTCTCGTCGGTGGAGTACCCGAGGTACTCCGCCCCCAGCTGCGCCAACTCCGTGTCGATATCCGCGGCGGCGTTGACAAGCCCTTCCGTCCATATCTCGACGTTCCGCCTAAAGTTATTCTGAGTTATAGCGGCACTGTCCAGCAACACCTTCTCGGCCCTGAGCTCCTCCTTCAGGGCCGTCTCCCGCTCCCTGGCGCCGTCCAGCGTCGTGGTAAGAGTGGACAACTTCAGCTCCAGATCGGCGATGGAGTCCTTGGCGACGGCGAGCTCTTTGCCCTTATCGGAGAGACGGACCTACAGCTCGGAGTGGCTGTGGGCGTCCTTCTCCCTCTCAAGCTTGAGTGCGGAAACCTCCTCGCCGCTCGTCTTCAGATTGGCCTCCAGCTGCGCCACCCTCTTCTCCAACTCTCGCTTGGCGGTCTCGGTAGCTGCGGCGGCATCCTTCGCCTCCTGCAAAGCTCCGCCAAGCGATTGCTCGCGCGCGGCAAGCTCATCCTTGTGGCTGTCGAGGTCGACCTTCCGCTGCGTCAGCTCACGTTCTCGCCTGGAGAGCTGCTCGGCGGCAAGCCGTTGCTGCTCCTCCGCTTCAGCCTTCTCCAAGATGAAGGCCTGATGCGCCTCGGCAAGCTGATCCCGCTCCTCCGCCAAGGATCGGAGATCTGCTTGGTTGGCGGCTCGGAGCTCTTCTGCGCGCTTCTCCAAGTCAGCACCCGCCTTGGCGGCCAGAGCCTCTCGGGACTCCAACTTGGCTTGACGGGCGCGGTAAAGGGACAGAAGCTTCCGCAGAAGCCGCTCCTCTTCGGGCTTGCCGCTGCTACTTGGCGCGTCGACGAACCTCAATCCGGCGGAGGCAAGGACCTCCCCGTCAAAGACATCTCCCTCGACTGGCGCCCTGGACGTGGACGCCCATGGGAGCTGGATGAAGACACCGTTGCCGGCCTCCAGATAGGCACCTAGCTCGGCTGCGGCAGCGGAGGGATCGGCAGCCGGCGCAGCGCCTGACGCTCCTGCGGCCTCAGGGCCATCAGTGCGACTGCCGGACCCCTCCTCAGCTGCCGCGCCAGCGGCCTTGGCTGCCTCGTCGGCGGCGGGCTCGTCAGCACCGGCCGCCCTTTCGGTAGCGGCGGCGTCGCTGGTGTTGCCACGCACTTCCTCCTCGATAGCGACCTCCGTCTCCATTGGCTCTGCGGCGGATGGGTCTGACAGAAGGAAAGAAAAGGCAAACAAGTCAAGCAAATATCCAAAAAAAGAAGAATTGAAAGAAAAAAAGTCCAAGGGTTTACCTGCGCGGGCCGGCTCCTTGGTGAGGTTCCTCGCCGGGGAGCTCTCCCTCGGCGGCGTGGTGGTAGCTCCCGCCGGCGGAGGGCCGCCAGCGCCATCCCTCGGTGGAGTGCTCGCCCTTGGCGGGGTGCTCACCCTTGGCGGGGTGCTCGCCCTTGGCGGAGTATTCTTCCTTGCCGGGGAGCTCCCTCTTGGAGGTGTGGTCGAGGCGTGCGGCACGTCGAGGGCGGTCTCCTGGAGCTCCTGATGCTGCTGCTCCGCTCCTGCACAAGTCAACAAACAAGATATCAGCAAGGAAGGAAGACCCACGCGCGCCCGACAAGCGGAAAGTGAACCACACTTACGCTGGGGGCTGCCGCGAAGAACAGGTGCCGGGTCCGGCAAGCTCGTCTCAGGCGCACCCCTTGCCGTTGCAGCGGGCTCATCCTCGATGGCGGTCACCGGGACCTTGGCCCTTTTCGCTGCCCTTTGAGCCAGAGTTCTGAAGTGGAACAAGTTCAGAGTTAAGCGAAAGAGATGCAAGACAAGAAACAACAGAAAACCAGAGAAACACAAGGATTGCGAAGACTTACTCTTCTTCCTCCTCGTCGGAGCTCAGCGCGGAGAAGTCAAAATCCGGCTTGCGCGTCCCCGCACGAGGAGGCGGAGGAGTGGGTCCCCTCGGCCGCTTGGCGGGAGTAGGGACGGTGGTCTGGGAAGACCCCGCTCCGGTTGCCGCCGAGGCTCGAGGGACAGCGGGAACAGGGGCGCCGGTCCGGGAAGATCCCCCTCCTGTTGCCGCTGAAGCACGAGGCACTCCCTTAGCGGCCTTGCTTGTCGTGGTGGCGCGTGGCGCTGCGGCTGTTGGCCCGCCTGCCGCCCCGCCACGTCTGCGGCCTTGCGGAGGCGCCTCCTTGTCGGAGCTGGAGGACTTGCCGGTGGTGGAGAGCTGCCCGAGGACGAAGAGGAGGAGCCGATCTCCAGCGAGCCGCTCGAGTCCTCGGTAGGCTCGCTTGACCGGGCACCCTGCTCGGTGGGCCCGCTCGACTCGACGCCCGGCTCGGTGGGCTCGCTTGTCCCGGCGATTTTCCCGGCAAGCTTCCCCGCTTTGCGGAGCTATTCCTCCTCAGCGAGGCTTGTCGCCTCCGTTGCCTCCGCCTCCTCTACCGTGTACCCGAACTCGCCCGCGGCCGCGGCTACCACTGCCTCTTCCAGCCTGGTGGCAATGTATGCCATCTCCTGGTCGGTGGTGTCGCGGGTGAGGCCTCTCTTCTCGTCAAGATCGACTGGCTGTTCCACCAAGTTGTCGAAGAATGTTTGCACAGCTTCGTCGGAAGGTTCTTGCCAAGTGGGATTGATCCCGTGGGAATCGCACAGCGGCATCACCGCACGGATGGCGCTGAGCGCAGAGCTGTTGCACAGCGGGACGACACCTTGCGGCAATGTGAACCATTCGGGGTGAGCAGAATCGTACTTGAACAAGGCCTGGAGCATCGCGTTGAGCTCCAGGACAGTAAAATTCCAGTTGAGGCACGGGCGCAGCCTCATGATGTCTGCTGCGTTCTCAAACTCCCAAGCAGCCCTCTTCCTCTCCTGCAAGGGGGCGATGCGGCGGCGAAGAAAGTCTGCTCCTACTGCGCCTACGGTGAGCCCAGCGTGCCGGAGGCGAAGAATCCGGGTAGTGGAAATCTTCAGTCTACTATCCTCCGGGGCCAAATCGCTCCAGTTGTTGTCGCGTACTACTGCGGCTTGGCGCCGGGAAGTGAATGGCAGCGGGTCATCCTCTACTATCCAACACCAGTTGGCTCTCCACTCATCCCACTTGCTGCGGAGCTCCCCTTCCAGATAGGCTTCCTTCTTGTGCGTCCTCGAGATCCAAGAGATTCCGCCAGACAGAGGCGACCCTGCCTCGACTCGGGGCGTGAAGTAATGGCGGAAGAGAGCTACATTGGGGTAAACTTCGATAAAGTTTTCGCACAGATGTGCGAAAACGGCCATGGTCAAGACGGCGTTGGGGGTGAAGTCAAGGAGATGAAACCCGTAGGTATTCATGATGTCGCAGAAGAACTCAGAAAAGGGCGGGCAGAGCCCGCAGTAGAAGAACAGGCCAAAGAAGGCGTAGCCGGTCGGGAACATGTCGCAGGCTACGGCGGGGAGTACCTTGGTGCGCGGATGCGCCTTTGTCTCCCTCGCCCAGAAGAGGTAAAAGGTATCCCTCAGCTCCTCTGCGTCAAGCTTTGGCGGGAAAACCACCATCTTCTTCCGCATTCCTGCTAGCCGCAGCGCCTCGGTGGACTTCGCGGCCTTCGCCTTCTCGCCTTTCGGAGCCATAGCGGGAGCGGCGTGGGAGGTCGACGGCGCTGGTGGTGCTAGTGGCGGCGGAGGGGGCGGAGCGCTGCTCTCTTTCGACCTTTGGGAAGGAGGGGAGCGGCGAGGGTTTCTGAGGATTGAGGCAGTAACGGGCGAATGGAAGGAACTGCCCCTGTTTCCCCTGCTTTTAAGGGGGGGGGGGGGGGGGGACGTTCCGCATTTCCCAATAAAGAATCAGGCCACGATCTCTCCCACGACGCCGCGATTGACGCGTGCCGTTAGGGGAGGGCGCGGTGGATACGGAGTGGGATACGGCGTGCCGCAGGCCGCGCGTGCCCGTGCACTGTTTTGGGCCTGGCCCAACAGCGCTCGGCACCGTGTATGGCCCAGGCCCGGGTGCTCATGTCGGTGTACTAAAGTAGGGGTACCTTAGTATCCTGAACTTGTGCACGGGCAGTTGCAGCGTCCCGTGGCAAGGCTAGCCAGGCGACCACCAAGACACCTCATGGTTCCTTTGGAGCCATTCAAGAACAAAGTATTTGAGCCAAAGAAACAAGGCCCCGGCAAGAGGAGCTTGCCGGGAAGGCCACTCAAGGCACAGGGTCACTCAAGACACGAGGCCCCGGCAAGAGGAGCTTGCCGGGAAGGCCAACCAAGGCACCTCAAGAGAGCTTGCCGCGACGCGCCACGTGTCCCGGCAAGGCCCGGTGAGCGACAAGCTCCCAGGCGCGACAAGATAGCGACCGCGGCAAGGCACTTGCCGCGGCAAGCTTCCACTCAGTTCCCACGCTTCAGCTCATCCACCCACGTGTCGCCCTGTGTCAGGACCCCGATCCTAAGTCACACCGATCTAGCTGTAACACGTCATATCACTTTGCGGCCTCACGCACGGTAACCCCACGGGTGCCACCTTACCTGGCACAGGACCGTTTGCGCATTTTGGCACACGTATATGACAGCGTCGCTAGCATCCATATGACAGAGAACCCGGGCCGACATGGCTAGTTATAAACCAAAAGTGGCACTAAATTACAGAGACAGGCATCCATGACCCAGCAACGAACGTGTCGGTCATCAACGTATGAACCCAAGTCGTAGCAAGCTACATGGACTTAAAGTAACAACACGTGGAATTTCCCCTAAGGGACAGACACAGGAACGAAGAAGGACACATGCCGGCCAGCCTACGTGTTCCGAGCAGTAGCAAGCTACCAAGGCTCATTGAAATCACTAGGAGGCATTTCCCTGTAAGGTAGGCTACCAAAGGAAAACAACTAGGTGTCGGATCCCACACATACCAAGCATTTCAACCATACACACAATATGCTCAATATGTGCAAATACAACATTGCATCACAACAGAACTCTATGACTCAAAGTACTTTATTTAAGAGGCTCCAAGAGCCATGCATAACATATCCATACAGGTAGGGATCACATGACCCAACACTCAAGTCATACAGTCATACAAGCACAAGCGGAAGCTACATGTCTGAGTACAGACAACTTAGAAAATAAAACAGGCTTGGTGTAGCCTGACTATCTACAAGGCCCTTCACAAGCTCCAGATCTCCGTCTGGGTGTCAAGCTACTCGTCGACGTCAACATCTATGTAGAACCCATCAGCAGGGGCAGGGTTCTCCTCTGCAACAGTTATTAAGCAAACATGAGTACAAAGGTACTCAGCAAGTCTTACCACAAAACCTATCATACATGCAACATTATCAAAGGGGGTAGTGGAGTTCATAGCAGAAAGCCAGCTTTGACTCTTGGCTAACCTATACTACAAATCTCAACGGATTGCAAGATGTTATTACGAACACGAGTCCTCTACTCACCACAACAATACACCACCGAGGATCCTCTTCCGTCATCCTACGAAAGGGCCATCCACGGTACTCACACTTATCTTGAGGCTTTTAGTAGTATCCATCAACTTGTCTATGAACTGTAAGAGTAACCAAGTAGTCCGTACCGCGGACAACGGCTATTCGAATAGATTGATAACCCTGCAGGGGTGTACCTCTTCACACATGTTTTCACCACTTATCGCCGTTTACTCGACATGTACTCGGCAACCTTCAAGCGGAAGCCCAGCGAGGGTGTCAGCCACGACCTGACTAACTACTCAAGTCTCTCGTCCATGTTTATCACCTATTTGGGTTCCATCCGTGGGGAGATCCGACCGGGGTGTCGCTCACGGCCCCAAACGATGTGTACAGGGTTCCCGAGTCACCAAACGGGCAACCGGTACACCGTGCCACGTACCTGTCGCATCACAACCCACCTCGAGGGTCAGCGTTGTGCACGACCTCCAGTAAGCTATAAACACCAGAAACTAGTTGCAACTCTTGGACAGAGATCGAGGGTAATTAATAAGCCGAGAGGGTCCATTGGTTTCGGGCCCAATGCATGGTAGTAACTGGAACTTGAACCACACATACAGATCTCAGGTCCTATGGACGGTTCCAATGAAACAACCCACCACGTACTCCTACATGGCCTTTCATCGATACCTTAACCAAACGTGTTCCACACTTCTTTCTCTTTATCGAAATGATTGTTTCACTCTGATCCATCACCCAGATGAACCAGACCAGACACAACTCTAAGCATAGCAGGCAACATAAGCAAATAGCATGGTGGATCACACATCACATGGCTCAATCAACTCCTACACATGCTAGTGGGTTTCAACTATTTACTGTGGCAATGACAGGTCATGCAAGGGAATAGGGTTCAACTAGCGCAGCAAGTAGCAGTTCACACGCTGTTGCCTTAATGCAGTAAAAGAGAGCAGAAGCGAGAAGATTGGGTTTGTATCGGAATGATCAATGATTGCTTGCCTGACAAAGTGGTTGTCGGGTACTGCTCTTCAACTGGATACGCAGCAGTATCCTCGGGAGCAGGACCTAACACAGAGAATACCGGCGATACAATCATTAGACAAACAAATGCAACAATATGATGCATGCTCATGACATGGCAAGATGCATGTGTGTTGGGCTAATGCAACTATAACCAGAAGGGTTTGAGCCCATTTGAATCAAAGATTCAAATTGGCACTTTAGCTATTATTTAATTAAGTGCATTATCATGTTTTAATGTATACAGCAAGGTTAACTTGCTTAAACATGCATGAAACCAGTGCCATTGGAAAGATTGGATTTTTCTGATCATTTTTCATATATAAATCTTTCCCATCTGAGCTACTGTTGAATTTATATGATTTTTTGAAGTTTAGGCATTTTCTGGAATTTCCTGAATTATTTTTAAATCTAAAAATCCCAGAAAATCCTTTACTGCGTCAGCATGACATCATGCTGACGTCAGTCAGTCAACAGGGCGGCCCAGGTCAAACCTGACCAGTGGGACCCACTGGTCAGTGTCACAGTTAACTAATTAACTAATTAGAATTAATTTAACACCTAAACTAGGTTTGACTAGCAGGCGGGGCCCACATGTCAGTGACCCAGGGGGGTCAAACCCATGGTCAAACAGGCCCAACTCGCGGGCGTTTAGCCGCCAGCGAGGCCAAACACGGCGGTGAGGTGCGGGTTTCGTGCTCCGGCTGCCAAAACGACGGCGGAGCACACCTACGGGTAGCTGGAGGCAAACCGCATCGAATGGAGGTGGTGGCTGGCCTCGGGGTCGCCGGAGATGACGCCGGCGACGAGTCCAGCGGCTGCCGGAGTTCAGCAAAGTCGAAAACGACGGTGCGGTGCTCGTAGAGGAGCGTGGAGTGGTCCTACAGCACCTACGCGTGACGGTGAAGCTGATAGGCACGATGGTCGGACCATTGGATGGCCGGAGCCTCGTCGGCGACGAGCTCCGCGGAGGTGCGTGCATGTGAGCTTCGTGCGGTGCGCTCCAGGGTAGTAGAGAACCAACAGAGAGGGGGAGGACGAAGCTGGCTCACAGGGGTTGCAGCAGACGCTGGAGCGAGCTTGGGGGCGGTCGGAGCTGAGCGGGACGGCGAGGGGGATCTCCGCGGCCGGAGTTGGGGAATAAGGGGTCGGGGGCGTCTCCAGGGCGGGCGAGCGCTCGGGGCTCGGCCTACTCGAAGTAGTCGAGGACGGCGGAGATGACGGACATGGCGACGGGGCTCAGGGACGACGGTGGGCGCGGCTACTACGACGGTGCGAGCACGGCGGCGTCGGCCATGGTGCGGGGAGGGCGAAGGAGAGGAGCTGGGGAGAGTGGGGAGTGTCTGCGAGGTCGGGGGCGAGGTGGACGACCGATCCAAGCCTCCAGGGCGGCGAGGGGAGGAAGCAGGGCGGCGGGCAGCTGCGTGGCGCGCGCTGCGGCCGCCGTCGAGCACCTACCTGCCTGCCTGGCCGAGCCAAGCAGCTCGCTGGAGCGGCAGCTGGGCTGGGCCGGCAGGTGGGCCGGGTGGGCGTCAGGTAACCTTTCTCTCTCCCTTTTCCTATTTCTTTTCTTTTTCATTTCTTTTGCAACTTTGTTTAATTAATAAAAATGCCAGAACATTTTTATAACTCATAAAACTTGTCATGCCCACTGTATATAATATGAACAACATGGAACATTATAGTTTATGATTATTTGAGCATTTAAAATATTTTATAGCATTTAAATGCCCAAATGCAAATACCATATGATTTAATCCAGAGACCTTGGATGTCCTAGAGAATTGTGCACCATTTTTGGCAGAGGTTTAAGACCAAGGCAGAAATGATGGACATTTTTGAAGGGCATTTTGGGTACATTGGAAAAGATTTTACCAAACCCTAGTTGTTAGAAGAGGGGTGCTGGGGTTTCTGTCATTCCCATTTCAAGTTTCTTTGATAAGTAAACATGATGCACACTCTAGCTAGTCCTAATGCAAGTACTAAACTAGGGATGTGACAACTCACCCCCACTTAAAAGAATCGCGTCCCGAGATTCGGGTTCCTCCGGAAAGAGGGTGGGGTACTCAAGTCGAAGACGATCCTCCCTTTCCCAAGTAGCTTCACTCTCGGAATGATGTGACCATTGAACCTTGAGAAACTTGATATTGTGGCGTCGAGTGGTGCGCTCGGTTTGATCAAGAATACGAACGGGGTGTTCTCGATATGTGAGATTGTCCTGGAGATCAAGCGTTTCGTGGTCCACTCCGCGGATAGGATCCGAGAAGCAACGCCTGAGTTGAGAAACGTGGAACACGTCATGAACTCTGGATAGGTGCGGAGGTAGTTCCAATTGGTAGGCAACTTCTCCTCGTTTGGCAAGAATGCGAAAAGGACCGATGTAACGAGGGGCCAATTTGCCTTTGATACCGAAACGATGGGTTCCCTTAAGAGGGGTAACTCGAAGGTAAGACTTATCACCGACTTCAAAAGTCACAACCTTATGATGACTATCATATTGGCTCTTCTGGCAAGACTGGGCTGTTTTCAATTTCTCACGAACGATGCGAACTTGCTCTTCTGCTTCCTGGATCATATCCGGGCCAAAGAATTGTCTTTCCTCGGTTTCTGACCAGTTAAGAGGTGTTCGACACCTTCGTCCATATAGAACTTCGAAGGGAGCTTTTCCCAAGCTTGCTTGATAACTATTGTTATAAGCGAATTCGGCAAATGGAAGACACTTTTCCCATTCCATACCGAAAGAGATGACAGAGGCTCGAAGCATGTCTTCCAGAATTTGATTGACTCGTTCCACTTGACCACTTGACTGGGGATGGAAGGCGGTACTGAAGGAGAGATGAGTTCCCATAGCATTCTGGAAACTTTCCCAAAATCGTGAAGTGAAAAGACTCCCACGGTCTGAGTTGATCTCCAATGGCACACCATGAAGTGATACTATCCGAGAGACATACAAGTCTAATAGCTGGCTAGCGGTAGCACTCTCTCGAACAGGCAGGAAATGAGCTACTTTAGAGAGGCGGTCGATAATGACGAAGATAGCATTATTCCCTTTCCTGGTCCTGGGAAACCCGGTAATGAAGTCCATACCGACTTTGTCCCATTTCCATTCAGGAATAGCTAAAGGTTGAAGGGTGCCACCAGGCCGTTGATGCTCTGCTTTGACTCGACGACAAACGTCGCAGTTAGCAATGAATTGAGCGATTTCTCTCTTCATCCTAGTCCACCAGAATCTCTGACGTAGGTCCTGATACATTTTGGTACTACCGGGATGAATTGTGAGAGGAGATTCATGAGCCTCCTTAAGGATCAAACGTCTCAGGTTTCGTACTTTAGGAACCACTAAACGGTTGCTAAAGAATACAACTCCTTGATCATCAATTGAGAAACATCCCACAACTCCTTTCTTGATGTTCCTCTTAATACGGGAGATTCCCGGATCAACCTTCTGTGCTTTGATGACCTGATCCGTAAGGTTAGGTTCCGCCACCAAGGTGGAAAGGAATCCTCGAGGAACAATGTGAAGGTTAAGCTTACGAAATTCCTCGTGGAGAAGTGGTTGTCCTTGTTGTAACATCAAGTTGCTACAATAAGATTTACGACTTAGCGCATCAGCCATGACATTGGCCTTTCCAGGGGTGTAAGTGATTCCTAAGTCGTAATCTGTGAGAAACTCGACCCAATGTCTTTGCCTGAGATTTAGATCCGGTTGGGTGAAGATATACTTCAAACTTTGATGATCAGTGAAGATTTCACAGCGATTACGAAGGAGGTAATGTCGCCATGTTTTGAGTGCATGGACTACAGCTGCAAGCTCTAGATCATGAGTAGGATAGTTATCCTCATGTGGACGCAACTGTCGAGATGCGTATGCAATCACTTGACGATCTTGCATGAGTATGCAACCTAGTCCTTGTCGCGAGGCGTCGCAGTAGATAATAAAATCCTTGGAAAAGTCTGGTGGTACCAGTACAGGTGCAGATGTCAGGCGTCTTTTCAGTTCCTGAAAACTGGACTCGCACTGTGGGGTCCACTCAAACTTTTTATCTTTCTTGAGGAGCTCAGTTAAAGGTTTAGCAACCTTGGAGAAATTCTCGACGAAGCGTCGGCAATAGCTCGCTAAGCCAAGAAAACTCCTAACTTGCTTGACCGATTCAGGGGGAGTCCAATCAAGGACGGCTTGAACTCGCTCGGGATTGACAGCAATGCCCTTGCCAGAGATCACATGACCTAGATAGGTCACTTCCGGCAACCAGAATTCACATTTAGAGAATTTGGCATAAAGGCAGTGCTCTCGAAGTTTCGTCAATACCAGCCTTAAATGCTCGGCATGATCTTCCTTGTTCTTGGAATAGATGAGTATATCATTGAGGTATACCACGACGAATTTATCCAAGTACTCCATGAATATATAATTCATTAGCCGGGAGAAGGTGGCTGGGGCATTGGTTAATCCGAAGGACATGACGGTGTACTCATATTGGCCATAACGAGTAACAAAAGCCGTTTTAGGAATGTCCCCGTTCTTGATTTTGATTTGATGGTAACCCAACCTCAAATCCATCTTAGAGAAGACTGAGGATCCAGCGAGCTGATCATACAGGTCGTTGATCCTAGGAAGCGGATACTTGTTCTTTATGGTGACCAGATTGATAGGTCGGTAATCTACAACCATCCGCTCCGTTCCATCCTTCTTCTTGACGAAGAGGACGGGGCAAGCCCAAGGGGAAGAACTAGGACGGATGAAACCCTTTTGCAAGGACTCATCGAGTTGTTTCTTAAGCTCAGCTAATTCTAGGGGTGCCATCTTATAGGGTCTCCTAGAGATTGGGACAGTTCCAGGGATGAGATCTATCACGAACTCGACATCTCTGTCAGGTGGAATTCCTAGCAGTTCTTCTGGAAAAACATCCGGAAAGTTACGGACTACCGGGATATCTTTGAGTTCGGGTAGAGGGCTGGCATTAAGAGAGTAGAGCTGACGCTCAGCCATTCGGGTCAAGACATTGACTATCTTGCCGGATGGGTGTGTAAGTTGAACGGTCCTAGTATAATAATCAATCTTGGCGTAATGAGTTGTCATCCAATCCATACCCAAAATGATGTTTATGTCTGAGGACTAGAGAGCGATTAGAGATGCTAGGAAAACAAGTCTATCAACAAGGATTTCATTTCCATGGCTTACCCTAGAGGTTTGCCACTTTGAACCAGGAGTTTGAATAACCATGGAAGTAGGCATGTCACAAAAAGTCATGTTGTGCATTCGAGCATAGCTCTCACATATGAACGAATGGGATGCTCCAGTATCGAAAAGAACAGATGCCGGATGGCAGTTAACGAGAAGCGTACCAAGAATGACGTTAGGGTCCTCATAAGCTTCCTCAACAGAGACATAGTTGACATGACCATGTGCAGTGGGGATTGGCTTGACATAATTCACCTTGCCGGTTGGCTTACCACGGCCAACGGGTTTTCCTGGTTGGTTCCGAGGACACTCACGCATGTAGTGTCTCGGTTCTCCACACTTGAAGCAGGTCACAGTGCTAGTGCGTGGATCAAAGTTGGAAGGTGGTCCTCCATAGGTCTTAGCAGGTGCATACTGTTGAGTTGGGCGAGGCGCCTCATAGGATGGCCTCGGTGTGTACTTGGGTGGCAGAGCAGTGTTAGGAACCCACACACGGCGCTTGTGAGAGCCAGAGCCGGATGAGGAACCAAAGTCTCGAGTATGCTTGCGTGTGGCCTCGAAGTCGGTCTGGCCCGTTTCAGCACTGATAGCCTTGTTTACCAACTTCTGGAAGGAAGTGCACTCGTGCAGACGTAGATCTCGGCGGAGTTCAGGGCTGAGTCCCTTGCGGAACCTCGCCTGCTTCTTGGCATCGGTGGATACTTCCTCAGGTGCATAGCGTGCCAAGTTGCCAAACTCGCGACTATAGCCATCCACAGTTAACCGGCCCTGGGTGAAGTTGCAGAATTCCTCCCGCTTGCGCTCCATGAGACCTTCCGGAATGTGATGTTCACGAAATGCCTCACTGAACTCAACCTAAGTAGTGATTAGGCCAGCAGGACGCATAGCTTCAAAGTTTTCCCACCAATGACTGGCAGGGCCCTCAAGATGGTAGGCGGCATAGGTAACCTTGTCAGCTTCGGCCACACGGGCAGAGTGTAGCTTGTGGGTGATACTATGTAGCCAGTCATCCGCATCCATAGGTTCAGTGGAGTGATGGAACTTCGGTAGGCACATCTTGATAAAGTCATTGATTGACACCACGTCATTCCTCTGGCAGAACCCAGTGTTCTGCTCTATGCGTTGCAGCAGACGGTTGGTCTCTCTCTTGTTCCGTTCTGCCTCGAGCATAACTTCCGCCAAGGAGGGTGGCTTGGGCAGATTCCCATCTCTAGCCCCACTAGCCTCACCCTGCTCCTGAGCAGCAGGAGTGTTACGAGTGTTGACCATCCTAGGAAAACAAAACAACGGTTTAGAAAAGGATGGCAAAAATTTGACATAGAAGTGCAGAATGTAATGGATGACACGGAATGCAGAGATGTTCATCCGTACGACATGGTAATATAGAAACTGCTATATATACACCAGTGGTCATACACACCATACATAGTTTAGTACAAGCCAAGGCTAAAGTACAACTGCGGTGAAAGACGATACATCCCATCAGAGGCATTCCAAGCTCCTATACATTATTTAACTACACCTCCGGAACTCAGTACACACTAAGTCATATTCCACAAGACGCGCAGGACTGTGGGAATACAACTACTACAATACTACTACTACCACGGTCTAGCTCAGACATTCCCGTAGTAACCTTCCTAAAGATTACCACCGTAGCCTGGAAGTGGAACAGACGGATCTTGAAACTCGCGAGCACTCGAATGCTGTGGACCGTAGGGACATGGATGTGGCCTCGGTCTCGATGCTGGTGGTAACCGATGCCCACGTGGAGGTGTAATACCCCCAACGTCACGCCAATCCATGCGATCAGGCAGACGAGTCCGCACGGGGTACAAATCCCGCATGTCCAGATATCCGGCATGCACAGCAGGTGCAAGCCGTGTCAAAGTAGTCCAGTGGGCGGCTCGAGTGTTATACAGCTCCATTCGGAGGGCACGGACCTCACGGTCCCTATCCTCCAGCATCTGAACAGTAGTCTGAAGCAGTGGCTCTTCATGAGCAGCATCAGTATACATACCAGTGTAGTAGCCTTCCTCTCTGGGAAGTGAGGCTGGCATGTAACAGAACTCAGTGTTCAGCAACAGGGCATGCCTAGCCCGGAGAATGGTCATCATCGAATAGGCGGCATCCTGCACTGCCATCTCGATGGTAACCCCGAGTCCATAAGACCAATGGATTGGGTCGTTAGCTCCGGGATATGAGGGGTATATCCGGACTGTGCAGAAATACTGACTCTGATTGAAATCCCGGTACTGTTCCTCCACGGTGTACTCAGGATACCAGCGATAATCGGTCTCAGTTAGCACACGGACTAGCATGGCCGTGTGACCGGGCACATTAATGCATCGAGTCAAACGAACCACTTGGTGAGGGGTGCGGCCAGACATCTGAAACATGAAGTAATGCAAAGGCATTAGTGTTTCTGGAAGAAATCGGGCTGCAGAACAACTGTAAATGCTCAAACAAAGATTTGAGACATCATACAAATGATAGCATAGCCACTCAACAATTCCATATCAAGGTTCCGGGTCCAACAATCATCATACTAAAAGGATAGAAACTGAACTGACGCTTGAAACCAACAATCCTAAGAGTCTACGGATTAGTAACACGTGAACATAGTAAGGATAAGAGGCCTAGTCCTAAATCCCCGTAGAAAGAATAGACTGACTCAGATCAGAAGGCATAAGGTAAAGGAGTAAAAAGAGGCTTACGTTCCCTTCCACAATCAATTCCCCTACATATAACCAAGAATTTTTCTAGACTCAACATCGACCAGTTTGGCTTGAGAAATCTATAGGCAGTCCAGCTCTGATGCCAACGCTGTCAGGACCCCGATCCTAAGTCACACCGATCTAGCTGTAACACGTCATATCACTTTGCGGCCTCACGCACGGTAACCCCACGGGTGCCACCTTACCTGGCCCGGGACCGTTTGCGCATTTTGGCACACGTATATGACAGTGTCGCTAGCATCCATATGACAGAGAACCCGGGCCGACATGGCTAGTTATAAACCAAAAGTGGCACTAAATTACAGAGACAGGCATCCATGACCCAGCAACGAACGTGTCGGTCATCAACGTATGAACCCAAGTCGTAGCAAGCTACATGGACTTAAAGGAACAACGCGTGCCATTTCCCCTAAGGGACAGACACAGGAACGAAGAAGGACACATGCCGGCCAGCCTACGTGTTCCGAGCAGTAGCAAGCTACTAAGGCTCATTGGAATCACTAGGAGGCATTTCCCTGTAAGGTAGGCTACCAAAGGAAAACAACTAGGTGTCGGATCCCACACATACCAAGCATTTCAACCATACACACAATATGCACAATATGGGCAAATACAACATTGCATCACAACAGAACTCTATGACTCAAAGTACTTTATTTAAGAGGCTCCAAGAGCCATGCATAACATATCCATACAGGTAGGGATCACATGACCCAACACTCAAGTCATACAGTCATACAAGCACAAGCGGAAGCTACATGTCTGAGTACAGACAACTTAGAAAATAAAACAGGCTTGGTGTAGCCTGACTATCTACAAGGCCCTTCACAAGCTCCAGATCTCCGTCTGGGTGTCAAGCTACTCGTCGACGTCAACGTCTATGTAGAACCCATCAGCAGGGGCAGGGTTCTCCTCTGCAACAGTTATTAAGCAAACATGAGTACAAAGGTACTCAGCAAGTCTTACCACAGAACCTATCATACATGCAACATTATCAAAGGGGGTAGTGGAGTTCATAGCAGAAAGCCAGCTTTGACTCTTGGCTAACCTATACTACAAATCTCAACGGATTGCAAGATGTTATTACGAACACGAGTCCTCTACTCACCACAACAATACACCACCGAGGATCCTCTTCCGTCATCCGACGAAAGGGCCATCCACGGTACTCACACTTATCTTGAGGCTTTTAGTAGTATCCATCAACTTGTCTATGAACTGTTAGAGTAACCAAGTAGTCCGTACCGCGAACAACGGCTATTCGAATAGATTGATAACCCTGCAGTGGTGTACCTCTTCACACATGCTTTCACCACTTATCGCCGTTTACTCGACATGTACTCGGCAACCTTCAAGCGGAAGCCCAACGAGGGTGTCGGCCACGACCTGACTAACTACTCAAGTCTCTCGTCCAGGTTTATCGCCTATTTGGGTTCCATCCGTGGGGAGATCCGGCCGGGGTGTCGCTCACGGCCCCAAACGCTGTGTACAGGGTTCCCGAGTCACCAAACGGGCAACCGGTACACCGTGCCACGTACCTGTCGCATCACATCCCACCCGAGGGTCAGCGTTGTGCACGACCTCCAGTAAGCTATAAACACCAGAAACTAGTTGCAACTCCTGGACAGAGATCGAGGGTAATTAATAAGCCGAGAGGGTCCATTGGTTTCGGGCCCAATGCAAGGTAGTAACTGGAACTTGAACCACACATACAGATCTCGGGTCCTATGGACGGTTCCAATGAAACAACCCACCATGTACTCCTACATGGCCTTTCATCGATATCTTAACCAAACGTGTTCCACACTTCTTTCTCTTTATCGAAATGATTGTTTCACTCTGATCCATCACCCAGATGAACCAGACCAGACACAACTCTAAGCATAGCAGGCAACATAAGCAAATAGCATGGTGGATCACACATAACATGGCTCAATCAACTCCTACACATGCTAGTGGGTTTCAACTATTTACTGTGGCAATGACAGGTCATGCAAGGGAATAGGGTTCAACTAGCGCAGCAAGTAGCAGTTCACACGCTGTTGCCTTAATGCAGTAAAAGAGAGCAGAAGCAAGAAGATTGGGTTTGTATCGGAATGATCAATGATTGCTTGCCTGACAAAGTGGTTGTCGGGTACTGCTCTTCAACTGGATACGCAGCAGTATCCTCGGGAGCAGGACCTAACACAGAGAATACCGGCGATACAATCATTAAACAAACAAATGCAACAATATGATGCATGCTCATGACATGGCAAGATGTATGTGTGTTGGGCTAATGCAACTATAACCAGAAGGGTTTGAGCCCATTTGAATCAAAGATTCAAATTGGCACTTTAGCTATTATTTAATTAAGTGCATTATCATGTTTTAATGTATACAGCAAGGTTAACTTGCTCAAACATGCATGAAACTAGTGCCATTGGAAAGATTGGATTTTTTTGATCATTTTTCATATATAAATCTTTTCCATCTGAGCTACTGTTGAATTTATATGATTTTTTGAAGTTTAGGCATTTTCTAGAATTTCCTGAATTATTTTTAAATCTAAAAATCCCAGAAAATCCTTTACTGCGTCAGCATGACATCATACTGACGTCAGTCAGTCAACAGGGCGGCCCAGGTCAAACCTGACCAGTGGGACCCAATGGTCAGTGTCACAGTTAACAAATTAACTAGTTAGAATTAATTTAACACCTAAACTAGGTTTGACTAGCAGGCAGGGCCCACATGTCAGTGACCCAGGGGGGTCAAACCCGTGGTCAAACAGGCCCAACTCGCCGGCGTTTGGCCGCCGGCGAGGCCAAACACGGCGGTGAGGTGCGGGTTTCGTGCTCCTGCTGCCAAAACGACGGCGGAGCACACCTACGGGTAGCTGGAGGCAAACCACATCGAATGGAGGTGGTGGCTGGCCTCGGGGTCGCCGGAGATGACGCCGGCGACGAGTCCAGCGGCTACCGGAGTTCGGCAAAGTCGAAAACAACGGTGCGGTGCTCGTAGAGGAGCGTGGAGTGGTCCTACAGCACCTACGCGTGACGGTGAAGCTGATAGGCACGGTGGCCGGACCATTGGATGGCCGGAGCCTCGTCGGCGACGAGCTCCGCGGCGGTGCGTGCAGGTGAGCTTCGTGCGGTGCGCTCCAGGGTAGTATAGAGCCAACGGAGAGGGGGAGGACGAAGCTGGCTCACAGGGGTTGCAGCAGATGCCGGAGCGAGCTTGGGGGCGGTCGGAGCTGAGCGGGACGGCGAGGGGGATCTCCGCGGCCGGAGTTGGGGAAGAAGGGGTCGGGGGCGTCTCCAGGGCGGGCGAGCGCTCGGGGCTCGGCCTGCTCGAAGTAGTCGAGGACGGCGGAGACGACGGACACGGCGACGGGGCTCAGGGACGACGGTGGGCGCGGCTACTACGACGGTGCGAGCACGGCGGCGTCGGCCATGGTGCGGGGAGGGCGAAGGAGAGGATCTGGGGAGAGTGGGGAGTGTCTGCGAGGTCGGGGGCGAGGTGGACGACCGATCCAAGCCTCCAGGGCGGCGAGGGGAGGAAGCAGGGCGGCGGGCAGCTGCGTGGCGCGCGCTGCGGCCGCCGTCGAGCACCTGCGTGCCTGCCTGGCGGAGCCAAGCAGCTCGCTGGAGCGGCAGCTGGGCTGGGCCGGCAGGTGGGCCGAGTGGGCGTCAGGTAACCTTTCTCTCTCTCCCTTTTCCTATTTCTTTTCTGTTTCATTTCTTTTGCAACTTTGTTTAATTAATAAAAATGCCAGAACATTTTTATAACTCATAAAACTTGTCATGCCCACTGTATATAATATGAACAGCATGGAACATTATAGTTTATGATTATTTGAGCATTTAAAATATTTTATAGCATTTAAATGCCCAAATGCAAATACCATATGATTTAATCCAGAGACCTTGGATGTCCTAGAGAATTGTGCACCATTTTTGGCAGAGGTTTAAGACCAAGGCAGAAATGATGGACATTTTTGAAGGGCATTTTGGGTACATTGGAAAAGATTTTATCAAACCCTAGTTGTTAGAAGAGGGGTGCTGGGGTTTCTGTCATTCCCATTTCAAGTTTCTTTGATAAGTAAACATGATGCACACTCTAGCTAGTCCTAATGCAAGTACTAAACTAGGGATGTGACACCCTGGGATCCTTCTAGGCGCACGTGGTGGAAGGCTGTGGAGCCAAGGGAACACGGTGGCAAGCGGCGATGACATGGCCACCATCGTGGCGGACGGAGGCGCCCTGACGGTCACTTTTTGCACTGTTTGGGGCGACGACGACGGTCATTCAATGCCCTTGTCCCGTGCCGTCAGAGTTAGGTATAGAGCACTATACCAACACTGTTCCAACTACCACTATTTTACTCTTTTACCCTCGACTGCGTTGCCACCTGTCGGTGACCCCTTTGACCTATAAAAGGAGGCCCATGCGCAACGTAGGGGGTGTTCCGGACATCGATCACTGTCCATGCTCGGTCTAGTTAGCGGTTAGAGTGTACTGTTGCTCTCCTCGCTCCCGAGCCAAGAACTCAATAACAAACCAAAGCAGGAGTAGGGTTTTACGCATCCGTGCGGCCCGAACCTGGGTAAACTGCTTGTGTGCTCGCCTCGATCCGCTCTTTGTGCATCCTCCGCCCCCTTCCCATACCGAAAAGGGGCTCCGGTCCCATAGGTGTTCGTGGGTGATCAGTTTCCCCGACACCATGGAACCCCAAGTAAATTCAAGATAATCAAAAGCCTAAGCTTGGGGATGCCCCGGAAGGCATCCCCTCTTTCGTCTTCATCCATCGGTAACTATACTTAGAGCTATATTTTTATTCGCAACATGCTATGTGTTTCGCTTGGAGCATCTTGTATAATTTGAGTCTTTGCTTGTTAGTTTGCCACAATCATCCTTGCTGGACACACCTATTTGAGAGAGTTAAATATGGCCTAGAAATTATTAGAACAAGTAGTTTTTGCTCTAGTGCTTCACTTATATCTTTTAGAGCATGGTGGTGGTAATATTTTGTAGAAATTGTTGAACTCTCATGCTTCACTTATATCTATTTGAAAGTCTATTAAAAAGCATGGTAAAGTTTTTAGACTAAAGAAACTAGTCTTCACATGACAAAACATCCAATGTCAATGTAGTAAAAAAATTCACATCAAATGTATTGAATAGAAAGAGATGTTGGATGCTTGATAATTGTTTTGATACATGAGGATAGTGATATTAAAGTCATGCTAGTGGAGTGATTATGAAATTGAGAAATATTTGTGTTAAGGTTAGTGATTCCCGTAGCATGCACGTATGGTGAACCGTTGTGTGACTAAGTTAAAGCATGAGGTATTTGTAGAGTGTCAACCTTTGTGTGGAGGTCGGGAGCGCGCGATGGTTAACTCCTACCAACCTCCCCCCTAGGGGCATGCGTTGATTGCTTTGTTTTGTTGGCTCATAAATTTTTGCAATAAGTATATGAGTTATTATGACTAATGTTGAGTCCATGGATTATACGCACTCTCACCCTTCCACCATTGCTAGCCTCTCTTGTACCGCGCAACTTTTGCCGGTGACATAAACCCACTATATATCCTTCCTCAAAACAACCACCATATTGTTCCTCAAAACAGCCACCATACCTACCTATCATGGCATTTCCATAGCCATTCCGGGATATATTGCCATGCAACTTTCCACCGTTCCGTTTATATGACACGCATCATATTGTCATATTGCTATGCATGATCATGTAGTTGACATCGTATTTGTGGCAAGGCCCCATGCATCATGTTTATACATGTCACTCTTGTTTCATTGCACATACCGGTACACCACCGGAGGCATTCATATAGAGTCATACTTTGTTGTTGTAGTATCAAGTTGTAATATCGTGTTGTAATGAAAGTGTGATGATCATCATTATTAGAGCATTGTCCCATGGGAGGAAAGGCTAAATCTATAAAGCCCCTCCGTCAAAAAAAGAAAAGAAAAAAAGGGGAAGGCCAAAGAAAAAAGAAAGGCCCAAAAAAAAGAAGAAAAAAAGAAAAAAAGAGAAAAGAAAAAGGGACAATTGCTACTATCTTTTTCCACACTTGTGCTTCAAAGTAGCACCATGTTATTCATTGTAGAGAGTCTCATGTTTAGTCACTTTCATAAGCTAGTGGGAATTTTCGTTATAGACTTGGCTTGTATATTCCAACGATGGGCTTCCTCAAATGCCCTAGGTCTTCGTGAGCAAGCAAGTTGGATGCACACCCATTAGTTTCTTTTGTTGAGCTTTCATTCATATTTAGCTCTAGTGCATCCGTTGCATGGCTATCCCTACTCACTCACATTGATATCTATTGATGGGCATCTCCATATCCCGTTGATACGCCTAGTTGATGTGAGACTATCGCCCTCTTTTTGTCTTCTCCACAACCACCTCTATTCCACCCATAGTGATATATCCATGGCTCACGCTCATGTATTGCGTGAAAGTTGAAAGGTTTGGAAAGATAGAGTATGAAAAAAAATGCTTGGCTGAAATCGGGGTTGTGCATGATATGAATATTTTGTGTGATAACAAGGAAGCATAGCCAACACAATATGATTTTGTATGGATAACTTTCTTTAGCCATAGTATTTTGAGAAGACATGATTACTTTGTTAGTATTGCTTGAAGTATTGTTATTTCTTATGTCAATATATAATTTTATCTTGAATCCTTCAGATCTGAACATTAATGCCACAATTAAGAGAATTACATTGAATAACTATATTGGTTAGCATTCCACATCAAAAATTCTTTCTTTATCATTTACCTACTCGAGGACGAGCAGGAATTAAGCTTGGGGATGCTTGATATGTCTCCAACGTATCTATAATTTTTTATTGTTCCATGCTATTATTTATGAAGCCTTGAATGTTTAATGGGCTTTATCATTCACTTTTATATCATTTTTGGGACTAACCTACTAACCCAAAGGCCCAGTCCAGATTGCTGTTTTTTTTGCCTATTTCAGGGTTTTGCAGAAAAGGAATATCAAACGGAGTCCAAACAGAATGAAACCTTCACGAGAGATATTTTTGGAGGAAATCACGCTCGGGAAACGTCAGGACCAAGTCAGGGGACGAAGGGCCAGCCCTCGAGGGTGGGGGCGCGCCCCCTGCCTTGAGGCTGGCCCACACGACCCCCGGTGCCCTTCTTCTTCCTATATATACCAACGTACCCCAGAAACTCCATACGCAGAGAGAAAACCCTAATTCCACCGCCGTAGCTTCTGTTCCCGTGGAGATCCCATCTTGGAGCCTGTTCTGGGAGGGGGATCCATCACGGAGGCCTTCATCATCATCATCATCGCGCTCACCATGAGTTGTGAGTAGTTTACCACAGACCTTCGGGTCCATAGCTAGTATCTAGATGGCTTCTTCTCTCTCTCTCTCTCTGGATCTCAATACAAAGTTCGCCTCGATCTTTGAGGAGATCTATTTGATGTAATCTCTTTTTGCGGTGTGTTTGTAGAGATCCGATGAATTGTGAGTTTATGATCAAGTTTATCTATGAAAGATATTTGGTTCTTCTCTGAACTTTTTATGCGTGCTCATAATATCCGTGCAAGTCTCTACGAATTATTGGTTTGGTTTGGCCTACTAGATCCATAGTTCTTGCAATGGGAGAAGTGCTTGGCTTTGGGTTCAATCTTGCGGTGTCCTTTCCCAGTGACAGTAGGGGCAGCAAGGCACGTATTGTTTCCATCGAGGATAAAATATGGGGTTTACATCATATTGCATGAGTTTATCCCTCTACATCATGTCATCATGCTTAAAGCGTTACTCTATTCGTATGAACTCAATACACTAGATGCATGCTGGATAGCGGTCGATGTGTAGAGTAATAGTAGTAGATGCAGGTAGGAGTCGGTCTACTTGTCTCGGACGTGATGCCTATATAAAATGATCATGTCTAGATAGTCTCATAATTATTCTCTTTTCTATCAATTGCTCGACAGTAATTTGTTTACCCGCCGTAGAATATCGCTATCATGAGAGAAGCCACTAGAGAAAACTATGGCCCCCTGGGTCTATTCTCAACATATCAATCTACATCTACTTTACTTTTAGCGCTTTTATTTGCTGTTTTATTAAACTAAAAATACCAAAAATATAATTATCATCTCCATCAGATCTCACTCTCATAAGTGACCGTAAAGGGATTGACAACCCCTTATCGCGTTGGCTGCGAAGTTCTTATTTCTTTGTGCAGGTGCGAGGGACTGGCGCGTGGTCTCCTACTGGATTAATACCTTGGTTCTCAAAAACTGAGAGAAATACCTACGCTACTGTGCTGCATTTCCCTTTCCTCTTCGAGGTAATACAACGCAAGCTCAAGAGGTAGGAGGGTCCTAGCTACTTATATAGGCGGCCACTATCCTCTTCCCCCGAAATGTTTAGGCGGGAAGGGATTCCACAACGGCCATTTTTGAGCGGGAACACAGGGACGTTCCTACCTTGACAAAAGCAGTCTTCGCCTGCAAAAGGATCAGGCGGTGACATGGTGGTGGGCTCGACGGTGACATCCTCCTTATCATCCTTGCGATCTTCGGTCTTGTTGCACCAAAGAGAAAGCCTTTGCCCCGCTCCTTGGGAACCAACGGCTGCGCTGTTCCCTTTGCACCGAAATGGCAACTGCGCCGCTGGCGGACGCTCGCACTCGCTGGTGCGGTGGGTCACTGCTGACATCACTACCTCCTCGTGAGGCAGGCTTGGCCTTGGATTCTCCGCCCCTCCAGAACGCCCTGCCGAGGCCGCTCCCGAGGGGGTCTTGGCGTCGTTCTCCTCGCGAGGCCTAGCCCCTCGCGAGGGTCTTGAGCAGCTGGTCGATTAGCTGGGCCATACCAGGACGCTTGTAGGAGCGCGTCGCGGCCCGCAGACAGGCAAGTCTGAGTACCCTGGTTCCCAGGACGCCGGCACAAGGAAAAACTTTAGTTCACCCATTATAGACATCTGATATTTCTCTTGCATCATGTATCCAAACTCATTGCTGTATCTTTTGTCAGTGCATCCAAAGATTATGTCATCCACATAAATCTGACATGCGAATAGTTCTCCATCATATGTCTTCGTGAAGAGTGCGGGAAACATTGATCCAGGTTTCAAGCCTTTGCTCTTGAAGAAGTCTTTGAGTGTGTCATACCACCCACGAGGAGCTTGTTTGAGTCCATACAGTGCCTTGTTGAGCTTGTAAACCATGTCAGGACGCTTTGGGTCTTCAAAGCCTGGAGGTTGTGCAACATACACTTCTTCTTCGATTTTCCCATTCAGAAAGGCGCTCTTCACATCGATTAGATACAAAAATATGTTATGCTGGTTGGCGTATGCTAGCAGTGTGCGAATGGCTTCAAGTCTGGCAACAGGAGCAAAGGTTTCATCAAAGTTAATTCCTTCTACTTGAGTATAGCCTTGAGCAACGAGACGAGCCTTGTTTCTGACGACTTGACCCTGCTCATCTTGTTTGTTGCGGTAGATCCATTTAGTGTTACGTTTCCGTGGATCAGGACGCTTTACAAGTTCCCAGACATTATTCAGCTCAAACTGTTGAAGCTCTTCTTGCATTGCTTGAATCCATTCAGATTCCATAAAGGATTCATCAGCTTTCTTGTGTTCAAATATTAAGACAAAGCCTTAGTCGAGGATGAAGCGCCGCGGGCCCCAAAAAGGCTACGGGCCAGGCTGGCGCGCGGCGGTTGGATGGGACGCGAGCGACTCCACTTCCCACGCAATCTTGGCAACCGTGTGACTTGACAACTCCTTGGCGCGGGCAGCGGGGCCATTATGGCTGTGCACGAGTGGCCGCCGATTGGTCTTTTTGGCTTATAAACAGGGGGTGAGGCTCCACACCTCTCACTTGACCGTTGCAGGCCGATCCCCACGTTTCCATTGCTCCCAGGGCTCCATGGCGCCGATTCGCATGTTCTCGGCCGCGGAGAAAGGGAAGAGCCCGATGGTAAAGCCCGAACGGCTCCCCCTGAAGAAGAGGCGCAGTGATTCTCCAGGTGCGTCACTGAGGTCGGCAAACGCTCGCACATGGTGCACGCGGGCTCCACCAGGATTTCCGCTTCCCTTGCTCACCTCAACGACAAGCAGATTGAGGGGGGGTGATAGGGGTGGCGCCGCCAGTCGCCCAGAGAGACGGGCGTCTCCCCGCACCCTGCTACCGTCCCATTCGGAGGATGATGCCCGCGAGTTCATCGTGTGGGCTGGGCCCCCTCTGCATTCCTGGATCCTTCTTCCTCCGTTCCTGAGGGAGGTACTCCCGGCTCGGGGCTGGGTGACGATGGAGCTGAGGCACGAAGGGTGTCGCCTTCCTCCTTCGCGTGCCGACGTGGAGGTGGTTTCTTCCGGCCAGGTCTTCATGACCTAGGGCTGGGGTGTGGTGAGTCGCGCCTGCGCCCCCACCGGGAGGCACATTCTTCACTTCGTGCTGGACACGACGGGCGCAGTGACCTTCAAAGTCTTTGGGGCGGACGGCCTCCGACTACCGTGTGGCGCAGGGAATGAGCTCGCCGGCGACCATTCCCCATTTCGCCGGGGCAGCGAAGCGCTTGCTGTTGGCTATATCTCCGACTCTCCTGATAGCAGTTATGCTAACCCTGAGACGGCCTCGAGCTCTGACGAGAGCTACGAGCCGCCAAGCCGCCTCCCCTATCTTCGAAGGGAAACGGTGTCCTCCCGGCGTCGCCATTGTTGAAGGAGTTCTAGCCGAGTTCCTTGGGAGCGTCTTCCTTAGCTTAGTTCCTGCGGGACATCATGGAGGGCTTCACAAGGACATGTAAATTCTCATAATACTTTTGTTACTACCTAGCGTTATAAACTTATGTCCTGCATGATTCCCTTGTTAGAGCATGATTTCCCCTTTCTTTCGTTCCTGCGGTAGCTTAAGGCCCTACGCCTGTGAGACCCAGTCCCGGAACCATCCTCGGCATGTGCTGGTATGCCAAGTCACGGCACCGTGGCCAAGGCCAGGAGGCGAGGGGTCCAGGATCCGGTAAGAGCCCCCGAGGGCGCAATCCTCAGGAGGTCCCTCTTGGCGTGCAGGCAGCTGCCCACTGGTCCAACGGGAAAGGCTTCGTAACTATAGTAAGTGGTGGCGTAGCTATGCAAGCAGGTGCAACATTGCAGACTTATCTTAGCAATTCCTGAGGTCAAATGGTGCTAGACTCCTACCGCCCTTCCCTTGAGGCAAGGTTTGGCGTCCAAGTGCCTTCGTGAGGAGGCGGTGGTGACCGCTCTCGAGGCCCTGGGAACAGAAGCCACGTGGTTGGTGGAAACGTTTCTCCGGGTCGTTACACTCGCAGCCAAAGGGGTGAGGCCTGGTGATACTGCGCTTGGTGATGCCTGATCCATCCTGTTAAGTGAGAGAAGCGCGAGTGCCTCGGGGAGGCGTAAGAACTTGGTTGAATTTGAAAAAACTTGACGTTATTGTAATAGCTAGATGATTCCATGCTTGCTTCCTTTCATGTTGTAGGATCGAAGAAGGTGAGAGTGTCTAGAGGGGGGGGTGATTAGACTACTCGACAAGATAAAAATTCTGTCTTTTAATAAGAACAGATTTTGGCAGTTTTTGCATAACACACAAGTCAAGTAGCAAACTACACATGCAATTCTAGAGTATGGGCAGCGGAAAGTAAATTGCACATATAGTAAAGAGAAGTGGAGAAGATCAAACGCAGTTTGGAGACACGAAGATTTTTGTCGTGGTTCCGATAGGTGGTGCTATCGTACATCCACGTTGATGGAGACTTCAACCCACGGAGGGTAACGGCTGCGCGAGTCCACGGAGGGCTCCACCCACGAAGGGTCCACGAAGAAGCAACCTTGTCTATTCCATCATGGCCTACGCCCACGGAGGACTAGCCTTACTCGGGGTAGATCTTCACGAAGTAGGCGATCTCCTTGCCCTTACAAACTTCTTGGTTCAACTCCACATCTCAAAGACGGAGGCTCCCAAGCGACACCTAACCAATCTAGGAGGCACCACCCTCCAAAAGGTAATAGATGTGGTTGATGATGATGAACTCCTTGCTCTTGTGCTTCAAATGATAATCTCCCCAACACTCAACTCTCCTCACTGATTTGGCTGTGGTGGAAAGAAGGGATTGAGTGGAAAGCAACTTGGGAAGACTAGAAATCAAGTTTCATATGGTAGGAATGGAATGACTTGATCTCAACACAAGGGTAGGTAGTTCTCTTCTCAGAAAGTGTATGGTAGGAGTGGTAGACTTTCTGATGGCTCTCTCAACGAATGAAGAGGGGGTGGCGGGGTATATATAGCCTCCACACAAAATCCAACCGTTACACACATATTTGAGCAATCTCGGTGAGACCGAAGTGAAAACTCGGTCAGACCGAAAGTTCAAATATAGTGAACGTTGGGATTTTCGGTGGGACCGAAAATACCATCTCGGTGAGATCGAAAGTGCAAAGATATGAACGTTGGGATTTTCGGTGGGACCGAGAAAGAAAACTCGGTTAGACCGATTTGAGAAAAGACAGGAACATGCCAATATCGGTGAGACCGAAAATGCAATATCGGTGAGACCGATTTGAGCCAAGACAGAGGCTTGCCAATCTCGGTGAGACCGATAATGCAAACTCGGTTATTCCGATGTGATGTCAAATGGTTACAGAAGGTTGGCAGTCCACATTTCGGTGTGACCGATCTCAAACTCGGAATGACCGATTTTTCTAGGGTTTGGAATATGGCTGAAGTGGTTCATCTCGGTGGGATTGAGTTTGCAGAATCGGTTTGTCCGAGATTACTTATGAGTGTGTATAGTAGTGAAAGTTGCTGATAGTTGAAGGAGCTAAATCACCAAGCACTTGAGCAACCAGATCATCAACACAACCTCATCCCCTTTTAATAGTATTGGCTTTTCCTATGGACTCAATGTGATCTTTGATCACTAAACCAAAAATGGAGTCTTGAGCTTTTGCCAATGCTTGCCTTAGCATTTGAGGGGTCCACTTCTTCAGTCATCTTGCCATACCAATGTGATTGGATTTCCTGAAACATACTTGATAAAGGCATTAGTCCAACCACAAAGTATGTTGTCATTAATTACCAAAACCACCCAGGGAGCAAATGTGCTTTCAATCTCCCCCTTTTTGGTAATTGATGGCAACACACTAAAATCACACTAAACAAAACATCAAAGCTTATTGAAGGAAGGACAGAATTATCACAAAAGCTTTGACAAGCATGTAGTACACAGGCTCCCCCTACAAGTGTGCAAGATTTTCATAGATTATGGTTTTGGACTACCACAAGCACACAAGAGAGATAAGCAAGATGTGCTACATGCAGCTTGGCTATATGCATCAGAGCAGATGAAAGGAAGTGAGTGATAATGCATATGTGCATGGTGATTTCTTGCAAACAAGTATTTACAAGCAAGTCACCATCATGCACATTCTGCAAGATGCATATACTTACCTTGAGGTTCCTTGGCATTGTACCTGAAGGGATAAACTTGGGAAAACAAGGTTAGATAACACAAGAGTATTCCTTCAACCAACTGCAAGAACATCAAGAGTACCAAGCCAGGGAGGACATGTATAAAGAGTGTCTCATATTGAGCACAGGCTTGAATCAGCAAACATGTCTCCGAAACTAAAGGATTTTCAATGAATTCTGATAGATTTTGCTTTCCATAAGATATCAATTGTGAAGTTCCTCTAAGTCTTCTCCCCCTAAACTAAAAGATTCCATAAGATATCAGAACAAGGGGTTTTGATGGAAAGAGCAAAAAACAAAAGAATGATGCCAAAAGAGAATGATGTCCAAATGTAAAAATACGGCAAAGCTTTGATGTGATTCTCTCCCCCTTAAGATAAGATTGCTTTTCTTCTTCCCTTAAGTCTTTTCTTCTCCCCCTACTCCCCCTACTCCCCCTAAGTCTTCTCCCCCTTTGACATCAAGTGCCGAAAAGGACAGCAAACTAGGTAGGGCAGGAAAGATGGAAAGAAAGAAAGAAAGAAAGAAGTGGGATCCTTAAGAATCACAACAGGGCAAATAAGAACATTCATAGAGAAACATTGAGAATTTAAATTTGAGTCTTCTCCCCCTTAAGATTTAAATTGGAGTGGAGCTGCAGAAGTTGATGTCCAAGGAAAATAAATCGGTGACACCGAATTAGATGGAGCGGTGGGTCCGAATCCTTTTCGGTTAGACCGAAAATTTCAAATCGGTGACGCCGAGTTTATTCCAAGGAAATACAGAAATAATTCAGCTCACTTTGCGAGGAATGTTTCAAAGGATTTGCAATGAATTTGTAAAAGATTTTCAGGGAATTTATCAGAGCCATAAGGATATTCAAAGAAACAAAAAAAAATGAAAAAGATTTCTAGATCAAGTTTTTTTTTTGAAGAAAACTCAATGAGAGAACATAAGAGAAAACAGAAAAACTCCAAAAACATATGTACTTCATCTAGATAAAGGTCGGCGACGAGGTCACCTATGTTTGAGTATATTGACTTAGGAGTCAAATGGAGACATTTGATCATAGGTCATACTCATCATTTAAGCTCAAAATGGGGTTGCCATTTTTCGATTAAGCATTTGATGTGATCACATCTTATGAAGCTGCTTGTACTCATGACTTTGAGCAAAGCTCCTTAAAGATGTGAAGAACATACCTTGGGCTTGTTGATGCATTGCTCATGTAGGTAAACTTGATGTAGGTGCTCATTGAATGTGAAGTTGGAGCGCCATTTCTACTTGTGTAGTTCATCTTCCTACATGGGTTAGGCAAGCAAGGAAATACTCGAGAATATCCAAGATGACAAGAGTGAAATACTAGATGTATAAGATGTCAAAAAGGATATGTGGAATTTTGTTCCTTGAGCTCAACATCCCAAAGGGCTAGATACTTGGTCAATGACAAGATCACTCATGATTTGAGTGTGTGGTAATCTTGTGGAATGTAGATCATCCAAGTATCTGCAAGGAGTTAGATGCAATACAAGGAGGCAAATGTATCCAAGACATATGATCATCATCATAAGAGAAATATCAAGGATTAGTCAAGTAGGCTCATGCCTTGCATGCATCAATGGAGTTATCACTCCAAGTTTGAAGCATCAATGATGTTCAACTCACTCCTCAAACGACAAAACACTTTCTCATCAAGAGGTTTTGTAAAGATATCAACAAGTTGTTTGTCAGTACGAACATGCTTAAGATTGATATCACCCTTGGCAATATGATCACGAATAAAATGGTGACGAACTTCAGTATGCTTTGTTCGAGAGTGTTGCACTGGATTGTGTCCAATTTTAATTGCACTCTCATTGTCACAAAGCAAGGGAACACGTCTCACATGTATCCCATAATCTTTAAGCGTTTGTGTCATCCATAGCAATTGAGCACAACACGAACCAGCAGCAATATATTCCGCTTCGGCAGTGGATAATGATACCGAATTTTGTTTCTTGGAGGACCAAGATACAAGGGATCGACCAAGGAATTGACATGTACCCGAAGTTGACTTTCTATCAACCTTGTCACCGGCATAGTCCGAGTCGGAATAGCCAACAAGATCGAAAGAGGCCCTCTTAGGATACCAAATGCCAAAGTTTGGTGTGTGTATCAGGTATCTCACTATCCTTTTAACAGCTTTAAGATGACATTCTTTAGGGGCTGCTTGATATCGTGCACACATGCATACACTGAACATTATGTCAGGACGAGAAGCACAAAGATATAGTAGAGAACCAATCATAGAACGGTAAACCCTTTGATCAACGGGTTCTCCATCTTTTGTCAAGTCATTGTGTCCACTAGTAGGCATGGGGGTACTCATACCTTTGCTTTCTTGCATGTTGAACTTCTTGAAGAGATCCTTGGTGTACTTTGTTTGTGAGACAAAAGTACCCTCCTTAGATTGCTTGATTTGCAACCCAAGGAAGAATTTGAGTTCACTCATCATGGACATCTCATACTTCTCCGACATGAGCTGTCCAAACTTCTTGCTAAAATGGGGGTTAGTTGAACCAAAGATAATATCATCAACATATATTTGGCACACAAATAGTTCACCATTAACCCTTTTTGTGAACAGCGTTGAGTCTATCTTTCCAATTTCAAAGCCTTTTTCAAGAAGAAAGCTAGTTAAGCATTTGTACCAAGCTCTAGGAGCTTGTTTAAGACCATAAAGGGCTTTATGCAACTTGTAAACATGATTAGGTTTTTTGGGATTCACAAATCCGGGAGGTTGTTTTACAAATACTTCCTCCTCAATTTCACCATTTAGGAAAGCACTTTTGATGTCCATTTGATAGAGAGTAATATCATGGTGATTGGCATAAGCAAGAAGAATGCGAATGGATTCAAGTCTAGCAACTGGGGCATAGGTCTCACCATAGTCCATACCTTCGACTTGTGTGTAACCTTGAGCTACGAGACGAGCCTTGTTGCGGATGACTTGTCCATCTTCGTCTTGCTTGTTCCGAAACACCCATTTGGTTCCAATGATGTTTTGATCATCGTTGGGCTTCTCTACCAAAGTCCATACCTTGTTCCTCTCGAAGTTGTGTAGTTCTTCGTGCATAGCGTTCACCCAATCCGGGTCTTCAAGTGCTTCTTCTACCTTCATAGGTTCAATACTAGAGATAAATGAGTAATGCTCACAAAAGTTAGCTAAGCGAGTTTTAGAGCGAGTAATTCTCCCGGAGTTGATGTCGTTCATCATTTGTTCCACGGGATGATTCTTCTTGACTCTTGCTCGAACTCGGGATAGCTTTTGTTGATGTTGTGGCTGAGCTTCCTCATCATCTTCATCTTCCTCTTCTTCTTCTTCATTGTTGTTGGTGTTGTCTTGAGGCGGTGGAGAAGGAGGTTGTGGTGGATCTTCTTGTTGCACTTCCTCATCTTGGTGAGTTCCACTTGTGGAGGCCTCCATGTTGCCTTGAGGTTCATCTCTCTGTGAGGTAAGGGGCTCCACATATGTAGATGAGGTACTCTCCTTCACCTCCATGGGATGGATCTTTCCAATAGATAAATCTTGGATAGCTTCCGATGGGTCCTTGTCTCCTACATCAATAGGCATTTGCTCTACTTGCGAGCCATTAGATTCATCAAACTTCACATCTACCGTCTCTTCAACCTTTCGGGTGAAATTATTGTAGAGACGGTAGGTGTGGGAGTTTGATCCATAACCAAGAAGAAAGCCTTCATGAGATTTAGGAGCAAATTTAGACCGACGATGCTTATCAAGGATATAGCATTTTGAACCAAAGACACGAAAGTATCCCACTTGGGGTTTGTTACCGGTGAGGAGCTCGTATGATGTCTTGCCGAGGAGCTTATGAAGATAAAGCCTGTTGATAGCATGACAAGCTGTCTCGACCGTTTCTCCCCAAAAATGCTTCGGTGTCTTGTATTCATCAAGCATCGTTCTTGCCATCTCTATGAGCGTTCGGTTCTTCCTCTCAACAACTCCATTTTGTTGAGGAGTGTACGTAGCCGAGAACTCATGTAGAATCCCTTCCTCATCGAGAAAAGAGTCTACATTGGCGTTCTTGAACTCCGTTCCATTATCACTCCGAACTTTCTTGATCTTCACCTCAAATTGATTTTGGGCCTTTCTGGCAAAGGTCTTGAAGATTTTCTGAACCTGCGATTTATCATCAAGGAAAAATACCCACGTAAATCTGGAATAATCATCAACTATAACTAGACCAAAGGAGTTACCACCAAGGCTTTTGTAAGCATTGGGACCGAAAAGATCCATATGTAGAAGCTCAAGCGGTCTCCTTGTGGTCATGATGTTTTTCACGGGATGACTTCCACCAACTTGTTTTCCTGCTTGACAAGCACTACAAAGTCTATCTTTGTCAAAGAAAACATCTTTAACACCAAGAATATGATCACCTTTGATCAGCTTGTCTAGATTACGCATACCAACATGTCCTAGCCTTCTATGCCACAACCAACCTTTAGAGGATTTAGCAATGAAACAAGCTCTAGGTTGGGCTTTCTTAGTGAAATCAACAATATATAGATCACCTCTACGGATACCGGTAAATGCCATGTTTTGATTGTCACGACGAAAGACTTGGCAATCTACTTTGGTGAATAGCACATTGAATCCAAAGTCAGCTAATCTAGACACGGAAAGTAAATTGTATCCAAGAGATTCTACAAGCATGACATTTTGAATAGAGCTATCATGAGATATGGCCACCTTACCAAGGCCAAGTACCTTACCCTTGGAGTTGTCTCCAAAAGTCACATACTTGCGTGGGCCATCGTTCTTTGCAAGCTCTCGAAACATGTCTTTGTCACCGGTCATGTGATCGGTGCATCCACTATCAAGAATCCACTCTTTTCCGCCGGACATGTAGTCTCTCATATTTGCCATAAGATTGAGACTCTTCATGACCTTGTCTAGCTCGGTGTCCGAATCGGAGTAATCATCATCATGCTCATGCTCATCATCATATTGACCCATAGATTGTTCATCATCAACACCTAGGTCAATTTGATAAGTACTTGCATTAGTTTGGTCAATGTGACAATAGTCTTCGGAATGCAATGCAAGAGCATTTCTAATTATAATATTGATAAGACCGGGATCACCCTTCTTTTTCATAAGATCACGAAGCTCAAAAAAGCATTTATCAAAGTTGGGATCATTGGGGTGCAACTTATCAAATTCAATAGTCTTGTGTAGAATTTCATCAAGACTTCTCAAAGAGTAGTCCGGATAAAGTTCTTCCAAGAATTTCCACATAGCATAGGCACACTCAAAGTTTGTAACAAGATTAAGCAAGTCATCAGGTAACCCTTTAATGATAAGATTTACAGTTCTAAGGTTACGAAGCAAATCAAGCTCTTCATCCATGGTAGGGTGCAAGGGATCAAAAGGAGGCACATAGGGGGTCTCAACATATTTGCACAAATTGTACATCTTAAAGATACTAAGCATTTTAGACCTCCAAGAGTTATAGAACCTTCCATTAAGAACAGGCACTCTATGGCTAACACTCCCATCCGTAGACACGTCCATCTTCCTCCAATGGTGTGTAAACCAAAGCAATGGAGACCAAAGCTCTGATACCAATTGTAGGATCGAAGAAGGTGAGAGTGTCTAGAGGGGGGGGGTGATTAGACTACTCGACAAGATAAAAATTCTGTCTTTTAATAAGAACAGATTTTGGCAGTTTTTGCATAACACACAAGTCAAGTAGCAAACTACACATGCAATTCTAGAGTATGGGCAGCGGAAAGTAAATTGCACATATAGTAAAGAGAAGTGGAGAAGATCAAACGCAGTTTGGAGACACGAAGATTTTTGTCGTGGTTCCGATAGGTGGTGCTATCGTACATCCACGTTGATGGAGACTTCAACCCACGGAGGGTAACGGCTGCGCGAGTCCACGGAGGGCTCCACCCACGAAGGGTCCACGAAGAAGCAACCTTGTCTATTCCATCATGGCCTACGCCCACGGAGGACTAGCCTTACTCGGGGTAGATCTTCACGAAGTAGGCGATCTCCTTGCCCTTACAAACTTCTTGGTTCAACTCCACATCTCAAAGACGGAGGCTCCCAAGCGACACCTAACCAATCTAGGAGGCACCACCCTCCAAAAGGTAATAGATGTGGTTGATGATGATGAACTCCTTGCTCTTGTGCTTCAAATGATAATCTCCCCAACACTCAACTCTCCTCACTGATTTGGCTGTGGTGGAAGAAGGAATTGAGTGGAAAGCAACTTGGGAAGACTAGAAATCAAGTTTCATATGGTAGGAATGGAATGACTTGATCTCAACACAAGGGTAGGTAGTTCTCTTCTCAGAAAGTGTATGGTAGGAGTGGTAGATTTTCTGATGGCTCTCTCAACGAATGAAGAGGGGGTGGAGGGGTATATATAGCCTCCACACAAAATCCAACCGTTACACACATATTTGAGCAATCTCGGTGAGACCGAAGTGAAAACTCGGTCAGACCGAAAGTTCAAATATAGTGAACGTTGGGATTTTCGGTGGGACCGAAAATACCATCTCGGTGAGACCGAAAGTGCAAAGATATGAACGTTGGGATTTTCGGTGGGACCGAGAAAGAAAACTCGGTTAGACCGATTTGAGAAAAGACAGGAACATGCCAATATCGGTGAGACCGAAAATGCAATATCGGTGAGACCGAAAATGCAATATCGGTGAGACCGATTTGAGCCAAGACAGAGGCTTGCCAATCTCGGTGAGACCGATAATGCAAACTCGGTTATTCCGATGTGATGCCAAATGGTTACAGAAGGTTGGCAGTCCACATTTCGGTGTGACCGATCTCAAACTCGGAATGACCGATTTTTCTAGGGTTTGGAATATGGCTGAAGTGGTTCATCTCGGTGGGACTGAGTTTGCAGAATCGGTTTGTCCGAGATTACTTATGAGTGTGTATAGTAGTGAAAGTTGCTGATAGTTGAAGGAGCTAAATCACCAAGCACTTGAGCAACCAGATCATCAACACAACCTCATCCCCTTTTAATAGTATTGGCTTTTCCTATGGACTCAATGTGATCTTTGATCACTAAACCAAAAATGGAGTCTTGAGCTTTTGCCAATGCTTGCCTTAGCATTTGAGGGGTCCACTTCTTCAGTCATCTTGCCATACCAATGTGATTGGATTTCCTGAAACATACTTGATAAAGGCATTAGTCCAACCACAAAGTATGTTGTCATTAATTACCAAAACCACCCAGGGAGCAAATGTGCTTTCACATGTTTACTTTAGGTGCTCTGCGTCGGCAGGGCCCAACCCCGCGCATACCTCGACCGCCATTGAGCCCTCTGGATGACCGGGGTTACCGTAGTAACTAGACTCGTTGCTGAGCCCTCCGGACACCAGGGTTACCGTAGTAACTGGACTCAAGGGATGAGGGGCTACGTGGCCAGTGAGGCCCTTGGGTCGCGATGCCCAAGGGTCCCCCTTGACGTTCAAGCGATCCCATTTTCGTTCTGCGTCAACAGGTCCCAACCCCGCGCATACCTCGATCGCCATTGAGCCCTCCGGAGGACCGGGGTTATCGTCATAACTAGGCTCAATGGATGAGGGGCTACGTGGCTAGTTATGCCCCTGGGTCGTGATGCCCAGGGGTCCCCTTGATGTTCAAATGGCTCCCATGAAGGAGAACGAGCACCATACCTTGCCCACGAGCCTTTGCCTGGGATGGGGGCACGAGAAGGCCAGGTGTCTGGCACCTGGTAGGCTGGCGTCTGCCAGGCGTGACCTGAGCATAGCCCCCATGCCTAGCCCCCCTCCCGACACCCATCCAAGGAGAAGCTGTGAGCGTCGTGAGCTGAAAATCTCCCTGAGGTTGGTGCTGTTGGGGAACGTTGCATGGAAAACAAAAATTTTTCTCTACGTTCACCAAGATCAATCTAGGAGATGCAACTACGAGGGGAGAGTAGGATCCACATACCCTTGTAGATCGCTAAGCGGAAGCGTTAAGAACGCGGTTGATGGAGTCGTACTCGCCGCGATTCAGATCGCCGAAGATCCTAGCACCGAAGCAACGGTGCCTCCGCGTTCTTCACACGTACGGCTCGGGGACGTCTCCTCCTTCTTGATCCAGCAAGGGGTGGAGGAGAGGTTGATGGAGAGACCGGCAGCACGACGGCGTGGTGGTGATGGTGGATGAGGATTCCAGCAGGGCTTCGCCTAAGCACCGCGGGAGATGAAGATGTTATGGGAGAGGGAGGGCAGCACCGAGGCACAAACGTGTGTTCGCTGCCCTCCCTCTACCTCTCTATATATAGGGGGAAGGAGGAGAGGGGGCGCCCTAGGGTTTCCCCTAGGGGGGCCGGCGGCTAGGGCAGAGGGGGGCGGCGGCCAAGGGCCAGGCCCTAGGGTTTCCCCCTAGGTGCATTGCCCCCCAAGCCAGGGGGGGTGCGGCAGCCCTAGGAGGGTCCACCTCCCCTTGCGCATGAGGAGAGGGCCCAGGGGGGGGGCGCACAGCCCTATGAGGGCTATGGTGCCCCCCCCTTGTGGCCCATTAGGCCCAGAACCACTTCCGGGACCCCCGAAACCCTTTTCGGTAATCCGCCGATTTCCCGATGCTCCCCGGAACACTTCCGGACTCCGAAACCTTTCATCCTATATATCAATCTTCATCTCCGGACCATTCCGGAGACCCTCGTCATGTCCGGGATCTCATCCGGGACTCCGAACAACCTTCGGTAACCATGCACTGTTCTCACTAACAACCCTAGCGTCACCGAACCTTAAGTGTGTAGACCCTGCGGGTTCGGAAACCATGTAGACATGACCGAGACACTCCCAGGTCAATAACCAATAGCGGGATCTGGATACCCATATTGGTTCCCACATGTTTCTCGATGATCTCATCGGATGAACCACGATGTCAAGGATTCAGGCAATCCCGCATACAGTTCCCTTTGTCTCGTCGGTATGTTACTTGCCCGAGATTC
>LR738709.1:426703364-426751553 GCA_902687465.1 Secale cereale
GGGGGGGTCACCTAGCGGTGCATTTAGGACATAAACCTTTTGGGCAGCTGTGAGGATGATCCTCAGATTGCGGAGCCAGTCCACAAAGTTGCTCCCATCATCTTTCAGTTTAGCTTTCTCTAGGAACACATTAAAATTCAGGGGAGCTACTGCGCGAGCCATCTACAACAAAAATTTGCAAAGATATTTTAGACTATTGTTCATGATAAGTGAGTTATTACCTAATCAAATTATTTATAACTCCCACTCAAATTGACATCCCTCTGGTCATTCGAGCGTGACATGATCCAAATCCACCAACCCAAGTCCGATCATCACGTGAGATGAGGTGGTGTCAATGGTGAACATCAACATGTTGATCATATCTACTATATGACTCATGCTCGACCTTTCGGTCCTCCGTGTTCCGAGGCCATGTCTGTACATGCTAGGCTCGTCAAGTCTAACCCGAGTGTTCTGCATGTGCAAAACTGGCTTGCACCCGTTGTATGCGAACGTAGAGTCTATCACACCCGATCATCACGTGGTGCTTCGAAACGACGAACCTTCGCAACGGCGCACACTCGGGGGGAACACAATTTTATCTTGAAATTTTAGTGAAGGATCATCTTATAATGCTACCGTCGTCCTAAGCAAAATAAGATGCATAAAAGGATTAACATCACATGCAAATCATAAGTGACATGATATGGCCATCAACTCGTGCTTTTGATCTCCATCTCCAAAGCATCGGCATGATCTCCATCGTCACCGGCGCCACACCATGATCCCCATCATCATGATCTCCATCATCGTGTCGCCATCGGGGTTGTCGGCGCCCACCATGCTCTCACTACTATTGCTACCGTTTAGCGATAAAGTAAAGCATTACAAAGCGCTTAATGATTGACACGCAGGTCATACAAAAATTAAAGACAACCCTATGGCTCCTGCCGGTTGCCGTATGCATCGACATGCAAGTCGATATTAACTATTACAACATGATCATCTCATACATCAAATATATCTCATCATGTCATTGGCCATATCATATCACATACATACCCTGCAAAAACAAGTTAGACGTCCTCTAATTTGTTGTTGCATGTTTTACGTGGCTGCTATGGGTATCTAGCAAGAATGCTTCTTACCTACGCAAAGCCACAACGGTGATATTCAAGTTGCTATTTAACCTTCTACAAGGACCGCCTTGTTCTATTCCGATTCAACTAAGATAGGAGAGACAGACACCCGCCAGCCATCTTATGCAACAAAAGTCACATGTCTGTCGATGGAACCGGTCTCATGTACGTGGACATGTAAAGTTGGTCCGGGCCGCTTCATCCCATAATACCGCTGAATCAAGAAAGACTAAGGAGGGAAGCAATTTAAACATCAACGCCCACAAACCCTTTTGTGTTCTACTCGAGAAAGCATCTACGCAAGATCCTAGCTCTGATACCACTGTTGGGGAACGTTGCATGGAAAACAAAAATTTTTCTCTACGTTCACCAAGATCAATCTAGGAGATGCAACTACGAGGGGAGAGTAGGATCCACATACCCTTGTAGATCGCTAAGCGGAAGCGTTAAGAACGCGGTTGATGGAGTCGTACTCGCCGCGATTCAGATCACCGAAGATCCTAGCACCGAAGCAACGGTGCCTCCGCGTTCTTCACACGTACGGCTCGGGGACGTCTCCTCCTTCTTGATCCAGCAAGGGGTGGAGGAGAGGTTGATGGAGAGACCGGCAGCACGACGGCGTGGTGGTGATGGTGGATGAGGATTCCAGCAGGGCTTCGCCTAAGCACCGCGGGAGATGAAGATGTTATGGGAGAGGGAGGGCAGCACCGAGGCACAAACGTGTGTTCGCTGCCCTCCCTCTACCTCTCTATATATAGGGGGAAGGAGGAGAGGGGGCGCCCTAGGGTTTCCCCTAGGGGGGCCGGCGGCCAGGGCAGAGGGGGGCGGCGGCCAAGGGCCAGGCCCTAGGGTTTCCCCCCCTAGGTGCCTTGCCCCCCAAGCCAGGGGGGGTGCGGCAGCCCTAGGAGGGTCCACCTCCCCTTGCACATGAGGAGAGGGCCCAGGGGGGGCGCACAGCCCTATGAGGGCTGTGGTGCCCCCCCCCCCTTGTGGCCCATTAGGCCCAGAACCACTTCCGGGACCCCCGAAACCCTTTTCGGTAATCCGCCGATTTCCCGATGCTCCCCGGAACACTTCCGGACTCCGAAACCTTTCATCCTATATATCAATCTTCGTCTCCGGACCATTCCGGAGACCCTCGTCATGTCCGGGATCTCATCCGGGACTCCGAACAACCTTCGGTAACCATGCACTGTTCTCACTAACAACCCTAGCGTCACCGAACCTTAAGTGTGTAGACCCTGCGGGTTCGGAAACCATGTAGACATGACCGAGACACTCCCAGGTCAATAACCAATAGCGGGATCTGGATACCCATATTGGTTCCCACATGTTTCTCGATGATCTCATCGGATGAACCACGATGTCAAGGATTCAGGCAATCCCGCATACAGTTCCCTTTGTCTCGTCGGTATGTTACTTGCCCGAGATTCGATCGTCGGTATCTCTATACCTAGTTCAATCTCGTTACCGGCAAGTCTCTTTACTCGTTACCGTAATACATAATCCCGTGACCAACTACTTAGTCACTTTGAGCTCATCGAGATGACGTATTACCGAGTGGGCCCGGAGATACCTCTCCTTCACACGGAGTGACAAATCCCAGTCTCGATCCATGTCAACTCAACAGACACCCTCGGAGATACCTGTAGAGTACCTTTATAGTCACCCAGTTACGTTGTGACGTTTGGCACACACAAAGCACTCCTACGGTGTCAGTGAGTTACATGATCTCATGGTCATAGGAACTTATACTTGACATGCAGAAAACTATAGCGATAACTGACACGATCAAAAGCTATGTTTAACGTTTGGGTCTCGTCCATCACATCATTCTCCTAATGATGTGATCCCGTTATCAAATGACAACTCATGTCTATGACCTGGAAACCGCGGTCATCTTTGATCAACGAGCTAGTCCTGTAGAGGCTCACTAGGGACACAAAGTCTGTCTATTCATCCACACATGTATTTGAGTTTCCAATCAATACAATTATAGCATGGATAATAAACGATTATCATGAACAAGGAAATATAATAATAACTCTTTTATTATTGCCTCTAGGGCATATTTCCAACAGGTGCGACCACTGGGGGCCACCCTCAGTTGTTTATAACTAGCGCGGAGCATAGAGCTACCACACTTGCGCGGAGTGTGGGCATAACCGCGCCTCGGTCGTATCGGCCAGCGCGGAGCTTGGTGCTTCCACTGGTTCGTGGGCATAACCGCTCCTCGGTTGGATCTGCCAGCGCGGATCTTGGTACTTCCAGTGGACCGTGGGAGGGAGCCTCCCACCGGGAGAGACTCTGGGGCATGTACATCCCCGTCCTGACGTGTGGCTTGCACGGTAGGACAGCCAAGGTGTATATGGGCCTTCCTCAGGACGAGCTGAACGACTCTGAGGAAGTTCTCGTGAGCTTATGCATCACTGACGAGACCCTACCCTGAGGCGGGTTGCGCCTGAGTCTTCTTCTGCAAAATGTCAAAAGAGAGGTGTTGTGTCGACCTGCACTGAGTGCATCTCCAGGGGATATTGCATGAGAAGGCCGCAACACCAGCGACCCAGGAGGTGACATCACGGGGTTAACCCGCGAGACAGAGCTCAGCCACTGGATTTGTCGACGCTGCAGGGACGGACCCGAGCACAGACGTCGTGCCAAGTCTTCTCATGCCACGATCCAAAGGAAAAACAGCCGGCGCGCGGTTCCCGCATGAGCGAGGCACCTGCCACGGCCCCCTACTTACCCATCCATGATTAGCCCATGCGAGAACAAGGTACCAAGGACCATGGGAGGTGCCGTCATGGAAATGGCTCACTAGGCAGAGCTCAGCCCTTGGGTTTATCGACGCTGCAAGGACGAACCCGAGCACAGACGTCATGCCAGTCCTTAATGATGGGGCGGTCGCGAGTGGGCTCACAAGGGCTCATGACCTTAGTGGCGGTGAGGACGCCAAGCATATAGATAATGCGAATGGAAAGAAATATCTGGCCTTGATCATGCAAAAAGGGAGACATCCGCGGGGGAACAACCCCCAGCGGCCCGAGGATGATGCAGCCCGAGAGGCGCCCTTGTTTGGATACCTGAAGTGTCACCTGATACTTGCTGAAGGAGAGTTGGGGTAGCTGAAGACGCGAGCTGTGCGGGTCGCTCCCGAGGATTGTTGGGCTCCTGAGGCCCAGGGGCTCCTAAGGCTCTCAGTGGTCGCGCGGGTCCGGCTCCCGCTCCGTCCGGACCACATTGCCACTGAGCCTCCCGAGCCTCCAAGGCCTGCTGCGCAAGATGCTGGAATGTGGTAGCTGCATTGCGGAAGCCGAAGAGCGTGCAGATGTAGCTGCAGGGGAGGGCCCTCCTCCGGCTGATCGCCGCCGGCCAGAAGGGCTCCTGAGAAGCGGCTCGGTTGAGACCCGCGATGTCGATGCAGACGTGGAAGAAATCGCTTGGGCTGCGAGTACGTGGACTTGGGACTGTGTGGTTACGCCCACCACGAATGAGTCTTGCGTACTGAAGTTCCTCTGCAACTTGGTCGATGAAGTCTTGAGGCCCCAGCGCTGGACGGCTCGTGCTGGGCTCACAAAAATGCGCATCAAGATACGCTTGCAGGTGGTGCTCGAACACCTCCCTCGGGGCACATGTCAGCTCAGGGACACTCCAGAGGAGAGCCCCCGAGCCCGTCACGAGAGGGGCGTCAAGCGCGCCTCCCTATGCGAGGGTGGAGGGCGCCTCGTCAGTAGGCGCGAGTCCTGAGGCCAGGTCGTCGGGAGCCCCCGCATCCTGAGGTCCATCGACGGGTAGGGTCTTCTTCTTCTTGGGGGCGGTCTGCAGGGCGAGGAGGGCTCCATCATCATCGGAGCACTCAACCGCCACGGTCTGGTAGGCGCGCTCCAGGGAACACACCGCTTCCTTCTCGTCGGTGGCAATCGTGATGACTCTGCCGCTCCCGGGCATCTTGAGGACGTTGTAGCCATGATGGGTCGCCGCCATGAACTTGGCAAGGGCAGGATACCCCAGGATGGCGTTATATGGGAGGTGGATGTTGGCGACGTCGAAGTCGATGAGCTCTGTGTGGTAGTTGTCGCGGTCGCCAAAGGTGACGGGGAGGCGGACTTGCCCCATCGGGAGTGTGGAGCCATCCGTGACTCCGTAGAATGGCTTGGTGGGGTGGAGCTGATCGTAGGGAACCTGGAGTGTCTCGAAGGTCTGGACGGAGAGGACGTTGAGCCCTGCTCCGCCGTCGATGAGGGTCTTGGTCACGAGGACGTTGCTGATGGTCGGGGTGCAGAGAATCGGGAGTGCGCCTGGGGCCACAGTGCACTTGAGCTGGTCTTTGGGGTCGAAAGCGATGACTTGTTTGGTCCACCTGAGGTTGCGTGCGGCGTCAGGCCTGGGAAGTGCCGCGTTCACCTCACGGGCAAACTTCTTGAAGATGCGGTGAGAAGCCGAGGCATGGGCTCCTCCCAGAATGCACGCGACTTCATGCGGTTCCTGGAAGCCCCCTGCCCTGTCTCCCTGGCGGTCGTCGTCGTTCCTCCTTGGCGGTGGTGCCAGCGGGGGCAGGCCTCCGGTGCCCTGAGGGCGACCTTCACGAGGCTGGTCGCGCCAGGGGCGTCACGAGGCTGCTCCTGCCAGTGGTCTTCACGAGGTTGCTCACGCCACCGTCAGCGTGAGTTCCTGCCGTCCCAACGTCCGCCTCCTCGGCCTCCTCCACGGCCGTAGCCGCGGTTGTCGTGCTCAGGGCGCTGCCCGACGCGCCTGCCGCGCATCGCCCTGAGCTCCTGACAGTCGTTGGTGTTGTGGCTGTGGACGTTGTGGAAGACGCAGTACAATCGGTTGTCTCTGGGGAGGTCATCGTAGCGGCAGCCACGCTTCAATTCTGGCTCAGCAGCCAGCACGGCGGGTCCCTTGCGCTTCGACTCCTTGGCCTTGGTTTTCTTGTCGTCTGCCTCCGCCTCAGGCTGCTCCTGAAGGGAGAGGTAGCCTTCCTCCGCTCTGGCACACTTCGCCGCGAGCTTGAACATCTCGAGGGCTGTGCATAGGTCTTCGTGGATGGCGAGCTCTTCCCTCATCCTGACATCGCAGACGCCATCGGAGAACGTAGAGATGATGGCCTCGTCCGAGACCCTGGGGATACGGAGGCGCATGGTGTTGAAACATTAGATGTACTTTTGCGGGGTTTCTCCTGGCTGCTGCCGCACGCGACGTAGGTCAGCAGCTGCCGGGGCTCGGTCACGGGTGCCTTGGAAGTTAGCGATGAAGCGCTCGCGAAGCTCTCCTCGGGTGGAGATGGATCCCACTGGGAGGTTCAGGAGCCAGGAGCGCGCGCCGTCCTTCAGAGCCATGGGGAACCAGTTCGCCATGACCTGCTCAGTGACGTTGGACGCCTTGATGCTCAGCTCGTAGAGTTGGAGGAACTCCGTGGGGTCGGTGGTGCCATCGTAGCGCGGAGGCAGGTCCGGCTTGAACTTGCCGGGCTAGACGAGGCGCCCTAGCTCTGGTGCCATCGTAGCGCGGAGGCAGGTCCGGCTTGAACTTGCCGGGCCAGACGAGGCGCCGTAGGTCGGGAGCTAGGGCGCCACACCCGCGCATGCTCATGACCACATGCGCTCCCTGCACATGTGACTCTGGTTCTTGAGGTGCTGGCGCCACCACCTCTTGTGGCGCGCGGTCTGGGCGTCAGCAGCTGCCAGGGGGCCCACGAGCCCCTGCATGTGGGTGCGGGATCACCTGACAACTCTCCTCGTCATGGGAGTGGGCTCTGCGGGGTTGTTCACGTCGAGGGGCCTCGCACCGACCCTCCTGGCCTGCGGGGTGAAGGAGAGGTGGAGCCAGGACCCCACGACCCTCGTTCGCCACCGGGGGCAACGGAGGATGTGAGGAGTGCGTTCGTGTAGGTGCTACCCCAGCGGCGTTGACGAGCTCGGTGATTCGGTGGAGCCACACGTCGTAGAGATCATCTGCCGGGCGGTAGCACAAGAGCTCCCGTGCCATCAGTAGCACAGGCTGCTAGTAGACCGGCCCGCGGCGGACCAGCAAGGATGACGCTGTGGCCGGCGAGGGTGAAGGTGTTGCCGTGCGGCCATCCCGCCGCACGGACAACGGCAGCGAGGAGTCCTGCTGTTCGAGGAAAGCCGGGTCGGTGGCGGCGTTGACGACTGGCGAGTTGGGGTGGAGCGATGCGCCATTGCCCGCGGGCGCCGTCTGAGCGACGTTCGCAGCGCGGCGGGCGGCGCGAGCTCGGCGTGTGTCCACCATGGCTGTGGAGCAGGGTCAGTGACGAGAACGTGACGAGGTCATCGGAGAGGCGAGATTTCGACACACCCCCTACCTGGCGCGCCAAATGTCGGATTCAGGGCTCCGCAAAACCCGTTAAGTTCGAACAGAGGGGCGTGAACGAAGATCTCTCCCACTCACGTCTACCTAGCGCCTCGCTCTCGTCTTGGTGGAAGGATTCAAGCAAACAACGAACAAGCACACAAGAGTTTATCCAGGTTCGGGCTACCGTGTGGTGTAAGACCCTACTTCCTGCTTTGGTGGATTGGCTGCGGGCGAGCTAAAACATGAGCTAGTACAAGGGTTCATTGGCTCAGGAGGCGAGCTCAGGAGGGTCAGGAGGCTAATGGTCTTGCTCCTTGTGCGGTGGCTAAGTGTGTTCCTCCCTCCTCTTTGCAGTGGGGGTCCTAGCTACTTATATAGGCGGCCACGGTCCTCTTCCCCCGAAATGTTTAGGCGGGAAGGGATTCCACAACGGCCATTTTTGAGCGGGAACACAAGGACGTTCCTACCCTGACAAAAGCAGTCTTCGCCTGCAAAAGGATCAGGCGGTGACACGATGGTGGGCTCGACGGTGACATCCTCCTTATCGTCCTTGCGGTCTTCGGTCTTGTTGCACCAAAGAGGAAACCTTTGCGCCACTCCATGGGAACCAACGGCTGCGCTGTCCCCTTTGCACCGAAATGGCAACTGCGCCACTGGCGGACGCTGGCACCCGCTGGCGCGGTGCGTCACTGTTGACATCACTGCCTCCTCCCGAGGCAGGCTTGGCCTTGGATTCTTCGCCCCTCCGGAACGCCCTGCCGAGGCCGCTCCCGAGGGGGTCTTGGCGTCGTTCTCCTCGCAAGGCCTGGCCCCTCGCGAGGGTCTTGAGCAGCTGGTCGATTAGCTGGGTCGTACCAGGACGCTTGTAGGAGTGCGTCGCGGCCCGCAGACAGGCAAGTCTGGGTACCCTGGTTCCCAGGACGCCGACACAAGGAAAAACTTCAGTTCACCCATTATAGACATCTGATATTGCTCTTGCATCATGTATCCAAACTCATCGCTGTATCTTTTGTCAGTGTATCCAAAGATTATGTCATCTACACAAATCTGACGTATGAATAGTTCTGCATCATATGTCTTCGTGAAGAGTGTGGGATCCAATGATCCAGGTTTCAAGCCTTTGCTCTTCAAGAAGTCTTTGAGTGTGTCATACCACCCACGAGGAGCTTGTTTGAGTCCATAGAGTGCCTTGTTGAGCTTGTAAACCATGTCAAGACGCTTTGGGTCTTCAAAGCCTGGAGGTTGTGCAACATACACTTCTTCTTCGATTTTCCCATTCAGAAAGGCGCTCTTCACATCCATTAGATACAAAAATATGTTATGATGGTTGGCGTATGCTAGCAGTGTGCGAATGGCTTCAAGTCTGGCAACAGGAGCAAAGGTTTCATCAAAGTTAATCCCTTCTACTTGAGTATAGCCTCGAGCAACCAGACGAGCCTTGTTTCTGACGACTTGACCATGCTCATCTTGTTTGTTGCGGTAGATCCATTTAGTGTTATGTTTCCGCGGATCAGGACGCTTTACAAGTTCCTAGACATTATTCAGCTCAAACTATTGAAGCTCTTCTTGCATTGCTTGAATCCATTCAGAATCCATAAAGGATTCATCATCTTTCTTGGGTTCAAATATTAAGACAAATGCAGAGTGACCACAAAAGTTGGCTAGCTGGGTTGCTTTTGAGAGAGTGAGTGGACCAGTTGCATTGATGCCATCAAGAATATTCTCAATTTGGACTTCATATGCGACTCGAGGATGAGCTGGGCGAAAACTTTGCTCATTTTGTTGATTATCTTCATGTTCAGCGTTGGCTTCAGGCTGAGTATTGTCTTCAGAATTATTGGGTGGAGAGATGATGATTTCATCTTCAGTTGGTTCCTCGGTGGGTATGATTTCGCCAGTACCCATTTGTTTGATAGATTCACTTGGAGAAGCTTCATCTAGCACATTTGACAGGTGCTCTCTTTGCGAGCCGTTAGTTTCATCGAACCGCACATCTATGGTTTCAACCACTATATAGTGAAAGAGATTGAAAACCCGATAGGTGTGCGAGTCCTTTCTGTAACCGAGCATAAAACCTTCATGTGCTTTTGGTGCATATTTGGAAGTGTGATGTGGATCCTTGATCTAGCACTTAGCACCAAAGACTCTGAAATAGCTGATGTTTGGCTTCTTACCAGTCAGTAGTTCATATGATGTTTCCTTGAAGAACTTGTGAAGATAAACTTTGTTGATGATGTAACATGCAGTATCAATGGCTTCAGACCAGAATCTTCTTGGTGTCTTGTATTCATCAAGCATAGTGCATGCCATCTTGATGAGAGTCCTGTTCTTACGCTCGATGATGCCATTCTGTTGAGGTGTGTATGGAGCTGAGAACTCATGCGTAATGCCCAAGGTATCAAGATAGGTGTCAAGCCCAGTGTTCTTGAACTCAGTTCCATTGTCACTTCTGATGTGCTTGATCTTGATGCCATAGTTGTTCATGGCCCGATTTGCGAAGCGTCTGAAGACATCCTGCACTTCAGTCTTAAACAGGATTATGTGCACCCAAGTGTATCTAGAGTAGTCATCAACGATCACGAAACCATATAAGCAAGTAGTAGTAGTGAGAGTAGAGTAGTGAGTGGGGCCGAATAAGTCCATGTGAAGCAGCTCGAAGGGACGTGATGTAGTCATGATTGTCTTCGAGGGATGCTTGGCCCTAGTCATCTTTCCAGCTTCATAGGCACCACACGGATGGTCTTTCTTGAACTTGACACCCGCGATGCCTATGACGTGCTTCTTCTTGACGAGAGTGTGTAGGTTCCTCATGCCAGCATGACCAAGTCTTCGATGCCAAAGCCAACACTCTGAAGCTTTTGCCAAAAGTCATACTACAAGCTCTGGCCCTGTAAAGAAATCTACCATATACAGATCACCTTTTCGATGTCCTTCGAAGACTAGAGATTTGTCAGATTCCATAAGCACAAGGCAACGATATTTTCCAAATATCACTATCATATTTAGATCACATAGCATGGAGACTGACATTAAGTTGTATCCAAGTGATTCAACAAGCATTACTTTGTCCATGTGTTGAGCCTTTGATATGGCAACTCTGCCAAGTCCCAGTACCTTGCTTTTACAAGTGTCAGCGAATGTGATGTGACTTTTGGGAGAAGGACGTAGAGTTGAGTCCATGAGAAGGCGTCGATCACCAGTCATGTGGTTGGTACATCCCCTGTCAATTATCCATTCTGTGGCTTCCAAAGCAGTACTCTATAGATCAGTTAGCGACATAGTCTTCACAAAAGAAGTGTGAAGCATAAACATTTGACGAACAAGCGGGTTATGGAAGTTTAGGTCTTTGTTAGGCAAGATAGGAAGCTTGTCAAGAAACCATGGGATGAAATACATGGTTAAACCATTTGGACATTTGATCTTGCGTCCCACAAGATGTTTAAGGTCCCCAGCATTAGCGTCAGAAGATGATTTTTGGCTGGAGACACTACCCGACAAGAGAAGTTAATTTTTCTTAACCACCCATATCTTTAGGGTTGGTTTAGAAGCAATAAGTCTAAGTGCAACATCTGAGAATTTTGGCTTAGGAGCCCTAGCAAATAGCCTTGCAGGAGGTGAATAATAATCATATGAATAAGCAGAAAAGTTCTTAGTTTTATGAACTTAGCGGTTTGAGGAACCACGCTCATATTCATAGGACTGAGTATGATTTCCCTGCAAAACATTTGCGTTATGGTGACTCTGTTGAGTCCTCTGTCTGTATGAAGCCTTTGGACCACATGAAGCCTTTGGTCTGGGGTTTATCTTCTTCCCAGGTGGTGTCATGATGACATTCACAGGAAGACTCTTAAGACAACTTTGGGGCACCCAGAACTTCTTCAAAGGTGGCCCATTCCTGCAGTTAGTACCAATATACCTGGCAAACACTTCACCATTCTGATTCTTAAATAGTTTATAGTTTGCATCAAATGATTCATTAATAATAATTGGGTTAGCACAAGTGAAGCTAGATAAAGTGGATGGATCTACTGGTGGACCCTTTGCAGCAGCCGATGTGGTTTTGGGATACTGCTCAGGCTTCCAGTAGGAACCATCAACATTCATTTTCCTCTCGAACCCAACACCCTCTTTCCTAGGGTTTCGGTTCAGAATCTGTTTCTTTAGGACATCACAAAGTGTCTGATGCCCTTTAAGACTTCTAAACATTCCTGATTCAAGCAATGTCTTCAACCTGGCATTCTCATCAGCAATAGTAGTGGTATCCTCCTTAGGCGGGTTAGTTACCACATCAGTAGTTGAAGATATTGCAGCAGTAGCAACAGTAGAACATTCAGCAACAGAGGTAGCGTTATCACGCTCAAGGCATTTTAGACATGGTGGTTCAAATCCTTCCTGAGCGGGACTGATCTGTTGAGCACGAAGTGACTCGCTCTTTTTTTGAAGATCTTCATGAGCCACTCTCAATTTCTCGAGTTCTTGCTTCCTTTGAAGATAATCATAGGAAAGCATTTGATGAGTAGTTGAGAGCGTTTCATGACGACCTTCAAGTTCCTCGTACTTAACATGAAGATTTTTGATGTCTTCAATTAAGGACTGAGATTGGGTCATTTCCGCGTCCAACAGATCATCGCTTTTGTCTAATAGTTTTTTAATATGTTCCATAGATTTTTGTTGTTCATTTGCAATTTTAGCAAGTGTTTTGTAGCTAGGTTTGGATTCACAATCAGAGTCATCTTCACTTGAGGTTTGAAAGTAAGCATCGCGTGAGTTTACCTTGGCACCACGTGCCATGAAGTAGAAGGTGGGAGCTGAGTCATCTTCATCCTTGGCATGTGTTGGTGACGAGGCCATGGTCTTCAGTGTTGAAGATGGACTTGGTGACATATGCTGAAGCCAGAGCCAAGCTTGCCACGCCTGAATCAGACTCCTCCTCAGACTCAACCTCTGCCTCCTCAGAAGCAGACTCCTCCTCTGAATCCATCTCTTTGCCAACAAAAGCACGAGCCTTGCCAGACGAGCTCTTCTTGTGTGATGAAGACTTTGACGAAGACTTGGAAGAAGACTTTTAGAATTTCTTCTTCTTCTTGTCATCAGAATCACTCTTCTTCTTCTTGTTGTTCTTGTTGTCCCATAGTGGACACTCAGAGATGTAGTGACCAGGTTTCTTGCACTTGTGGCAAGTTCTCTTCTTATAGTCACGAGAAGAAGCTTCATCATTTCTTGAGCTAGATCTTGAAGACTTTCCGAAGTTTTTCTTCCTTGAGAACCTTTGAAACTTCTTCACAAGCATCGCTAGTTCTCAGCCAATGTCTTTAGGATCATTAGAACTATAGTGAAATTCTTCTTCATATGAGGAAACAACATTTGCCTTCAAGGCGTGAGTTCGTCCATAGTTGTGTCCATAGATGTCTATTTTCTCAGATAGTTGAAACTCATGTGTGTTGAGCCTCTCAAGTATGTCAGACGGATCGAGAGTCTTGTAGTTAGGTGATACGTCTCCAACGTATCTATAATTTTTGATTGTTCCATGCCATTCTTTATGAAGTCTTGGATGTTTAATGGGCTTTATCATTCACTTTTATATCATTTTTGGGACTAACCTATTAACCCATAGCCTAGTGCAAGTTTTTGTTTTTCTCCTGTTTTAGGGTTTTACAGAAAAGGAATATCAAACGGAGTCCAATTGACGAGCCAATTTTCTTTCTGGACCAAAAGAAGCCCCCGAAGCAAAAGATGTGGGCCAGGAGAGCCACGGGCTGCTCTCGAGGGTGGAGGGTGCGCCCTGGGAAGGGGGGCGCGCCCTCCTATCTCGAGGACGGACCGTAGCTCCCCTTTACTTGGCCCCGACTCCAAAAATTCCTATAGATACTGAAACCTCCAGAAAGAAACCTAGATCGGCAGTTCCGCCACCGAAAGCCTCTGTAGCCACCAAAAACCAATCTACGGCCGTTCTGGCACCCTGTCGAAGGGGTGAATCCCTCTCCGGTGGCTATCTTCATCATCCCGACGCTCTGCATGACGAGAAGGGAGTAGTCCACCCTCGGGGCTGAGGGTATGTATCAGTAGCTATGTGTTTGATCTCTCTCTCTCGTGTTCTTGAGATGGCACGATCTTGATGTATCGCGAGCTTTGCTATTCTAGTTGGATCTTCTTCTCCCCCTCTACTCTCTTGTAATGGATTGAGTTTTCCCTTTGAAGTTATCTTATTGGATTGAGGCTTTAAGGATTTGAGAACACTTGATGTATGTGTTGCACGTGCTTATCTGTGCTGCCAATGGGATATCATGTGATCCACTTGATGTATGTTTTGGTGATCAACTTGCGGGTTCCGTGACCTTGGGAACCTATGCATAGGGGTTGGCACACGTTTTCGTCTTGACTCTCCGGTAGAAACTTTGGGGCACTCTTTGAAGTTTTATGTGTTGGTTGAATGGATGTTTCTGAGATTGTGTGATGCATATCGTATAATCATGCCCATGGATACTTGAGGTGACAATGGAGTATCTAGGTGACATTAGGGTTTTGATTGATTTGTGTCTTAAGGTGTTATTCTAGTACGGACTCTATGATAGATTGAACGTTACTACGGACTCTTGAATAGATCGATCAGAAAGAATAACTTTGAGGTGGTTTCGTACCCTACCATAATCTCTTCGTTTGTTCTCCGCTATTACTGACTTTGGAGTGACTCTTGTTGCATGTTGATACGTCTCCAACGTATCTATAATTTTTGATTGTTCCATGCTATTATATTATCCTTCTAGGTTGTCTTATGGGCTTTATTATACACTTTTATATGATTTTTGAAACTAAACTATTAACCCAGAGCCCAGTGCCAGTTTCTGTTTTTCCCCTGTTTTAGGGTTTTACAGAAAAGGAATATCAAACGGAGTCCAATTGACGAGCCAATTTTTTATGATTTTTTCTGGACCAAAAGAAGCCCCCGAAGCAAAAGAGTTGGGCCACAAAAGCCACGGGCTGCCCTCGAGGGTGGAGGGTGCGGCCTGGGAAGGGGGGCGCGCCCCCTATCTCGAGGACGGCCCGTAGCTCCCCTTTACTTGGCCCCGACTCCAAAAATTCCTATAAATATTGAAACCTCCAGAAAGAAACCTAGATCGGGAGTTCCGCCGCCGAAAGCCTCTGTAGCCACTGAAAACCAATCTAGACCCGTTCTGGCACCCTGCCGGAGGGGGGGAGTCCCTCTCCGGTGGCTATCTTCATCATCCCGGCGCTCTCCATAACGAGGAGGGAGTAGTCCACCCTCGGGGCTGAGGGTATGTATCAGTAGCTATGTGTTTGATCTCTCTCTCTCTCTCTCGTGTTCTTGAGATGGCACGATCTTGATGTATCGCGAGCTTTGCTATTCTAGTTGGATCTTCTTCTCCCCCTCTACTCTCTTGTAATGGATTGAGTTTTCCCTTTGAAGTTATCTTATCGGATTGAGACTTTAAGGATTTGACAACACTTGATGTATGTCTTGGACGTGTTTATCTGTGGTGACAATGGGATATCATGTGATCCACTTGATGTATGTTTTGGTGATCAACTTTCAGGTTTGTGACCTTGGGAACCTATGCATAGGGGTTGGCACACGTTTTTGTCTTGACTCTCCCGTAGAAACTTTGGGGCACTCTTTGAAGTTCTATGTGTTGGTTGAATAGATGTTTCTGAGATTGTGTGATGCATATCGTATAATCATGCCCACGGATACTTGAGGTGACAATGGAGTATCTAGGTGACACTAGGGTTTTGGTTGATTTGTGTCTTAAGGTGTTATTCTAGTACGAACTCTATGATAGATTGAACGTTACTATGGACTATTGAATAGATTGATCAGAAATAATAACTTTGAGGTGGTTTCGTACCCTACCATAATCTCTTCGTTTGTTATCCACTATTAGTTACTTTGGAGTGACTCTTTGTTGCATGTTGAGGGCTAGTAATATGATCCAATTATGTTATCCTTGTTGAGAGAACTTGCACTAGTGAAAGTATGAACCCTAGGCCTTCTCTACTATCATTGAAATACCGTTTATGCTCACTTTTACCTTTAGTTACCTTGCTGTTTTTATATTTTCCTATTACAAAAACCTATATCTACCATCCATATTGCACTTGTATCACCATCTCTTCGCTGAACTAGTGCACCTATACTATTTACCATTGTATTGGGTTTGTTGGGGACACAAGAGACTCTTTGTTATTTGGTTGCAGGGTTGTTTGAGAGAGACCATCTTCATCCTACGCCTCCCACGGATTGATAAACCTTAGGTCATCCACTTGAGGGAAATTTGCTACTGTCCTACAAACCTCTGCACTTGGAGGCCCAACAACGTCTACAAGAAGAAGGGTGCGTAGTACACATCACATGTTGAGGGCTAGTAATATGATCCAATTATGTTATCCTTGTTGAGAGAACTTGCACTAGTGAAAGTATGAACCCTAGGCCTTGTTTCCTCTCATTGCAACACCGTTTATGCTCACGTTTACCACTTGGTACCTTGCTGTTTTTATATTTTCTTATTACAAAAACCTATATCTACCATCCATATTGCACTTGTATCACCATCTATTCGCCGAACTAGTGCACCTATACAATTTTCCATTGTATTGGGTGTGTTGGGGACACAAGAGACTCTTTGTTATTTGGTTGCAGGGTTGCTTGAGAGAGACCATCTTCATCCTATGCCTCCCACGAATGGATAAACCTTAGGTCATCCACTTGAGGGAAATTTGCTAATGTCCTACAAACCTCTGCACTTGGAGGCCCAACAACGTCTACAAGAAGAAGGGTGCGTAGTAGACATCAAGCTCTTTTCTGGCGCCGTTGCCGGGGAGGTTAGTGCTTGAAGGTATATCTTTAGATCTCGCAATCGAATCTTTTAGTTTCTTGTTTTATCACTAGTTTAGTCTATAAAAGAAAATTACCAAAAAATGGAATTAAGGTTACCTCATATGCTTCATCTTTTTAATATCTTTCGTGAAAATGATGGAAAGGAAAATTTTGCTCAAGTACTAGAAGAGGAATTACATAGAATGCTTGGCATAGAATATGTGCATGATGAGCATGATTGCAATGTTGTTAGTATGAATTCTTTGAATACCCATGATGCTAATGATATGCAAACCCACAAGCTTGGGGATGCTATGTTTGATGAACATGATATTTTTTTCCCCCAAGTCTTGATGAGCAAATTTATTATGATGAAAGCATGCCTCCTATTTATGATGATTATATTGATGAAAGTGGATTTGGAGAGGTTATGACTTTATTTGGTGATGAATCCACTATTTTGGAAGAAGTTCCAATTGATTATGAGAACAAACTTGCTATCTATGATGATTATTGTGATGACTTGTATGCTATTAAGACTAATGATAACCATGAAACTTGTCATCATGATTTTAGTTTTCAATTGGATTATGCTTCACATGATAGTTATTTTGTTGAGTTTGCTCCCACTATTATTCATGAGAAGAATTTTGCTTATGTGGAGAGTAGTAAATTTTTTATGCAAGTAGATCATGAAAATAATGCTTTATGTGCTGGTTATATCGTTGAATTCATTCATGATGCTACTGAAAATTATTATGAGAGAGGATCATATGCTTCTACATATTGCAATAATATCAAGTTTCCTCTCTATGTGCTTAAAGTTTCGAAGTTATGCTTGTTTTCCCTTCCTATGCTAGTTGATTATCATTCCCATAAGTTGTTTGCTCACAAAATCCCTATACATAGGAAGTGTGTTAGACTTAAATGTGCTATTCATATGCATCATGATGCTCCCGTTATGTTTCAATTCTTATCTTTTATGTGAGCATCATTATGCCTAGCTAGGGGCGTAAAACAATAGCACTTGTTGGGAGGCAACCCAACTTTATTTTTTTTGTTGATGTTAGGGAATAAATATTGCATCTAGCCTCTTATTAGATGTGGTTTCATGTTTTGTTTAGTGTTTGTGCCAAGTAGAACCTTTGGGAAGACTTGTGTGAAATTTATGTGATCTTGCTGTGAAAAACAGAATCATTAGCACCCGCTAAAGTAGTCGTGGGGTTTTACTGGAGCGTGATCTTTAGTTGATTCCTTTTGCAGATGATTGGTATACAAATTGTGAAAATTTACCAATTTAGATTGATTTTTAGGAGTTCCAGAAGTAGGCGAACCCTGCATATTACTACAGACTGTTCTGTCTTTGACAGATTCTGTTTTTCGTGTGTTGTTTGCTTATTCCGATGCATCTATGAGTAGTATTGGAGGATGTGAATCATAGAGAAGTTGGAATACATTAGGTCTAACACCAATATAAACAAAGAATGAATTCATTGCAGTACCTTTGAGTAGTGGTTTTCTTTCATATACTAACGGAGCTCACGAGATTTTTGTCTAAGTTTTGTGTTGTGAAGTTTTCAAGTTTTGAGTATTGCTTTGATGGACGATGGAACAAAGAGTGGCAAGAGCCTAAGCTTGGGGATGCCCATGTCACCCCAAGGTAAAATTCAAGGACAATCAAAATCCTAAGCTTGGGGATGCCCATGGCACCCCAAGGTAAAATTCAAGGACAATCAAAAGCCTAAGCTTGGGGATGCCCCGGGAAGGCATCCCCTCTTTCGTCTTCATCCATCGGTAACTATACTTGGAGCTATATTTTTATTCGCAACATGATATGTGTTTTGCTTGGAGCTTCAATTTAGTTTATTTTGTTTTGCTTGTTGTTTGAATAGTATCCCAAGATCTGAAGTTCTTAATTGTTAGAGAGTCTTCACATAGTTACATAATTATTCAACTACTCATTGATCTTCACTTATATCTTTCGGAGTAGTTTTATATTGCTCTAGTGCTTCACTTATATCTTTTAGAGCACGGCGGTGGTAATATTTTGTAGAAATTGTTGAACACTCATGCTTCACTTATATCTATTTGAGAGTCTATTAAAACAGCATGGTAATGTGCTTAGGCTATAAAACTAGTCTTCACATGATAGACATCCAAGATCAATGTAGTAAAAACTTACACACTAAGTGCATTAAATATGATGAGAAGTTGGATGCTTGATAATTGTTTTGAGATATGAGGATAGTGATATTAGAGTCATGCTAGTGGAGTTATTATGAAATTGAGAAATGCTTGTGTTAAGGTCAATGATTCCCGTAGCATGCACATATGGTGAACAACTATGTGACGAAGTTAGAGCATGAGGTATTTGTAAAGTGTCAACCTTTGTGTGGAGGTCGAGGGCGTGCGATGGTTAACTCCTACCAACCTCCCCCCTAGGAGCATGCGTTGATTGCTTTGTTTTGATGAATCGTAGATTTTTGCAATAAGTATATGAGTTCTTTATGACTAATGTTGAGTCCATGGATTATACGCACTCTCACCCTTCCACCATTCCTAGCCTCTCTTGTACCGCTCAACTTTCGCCCGTGCCATAAACCCACTATATATCCTTCCTCAAAACAACCACCATATTATTCCTCAAAACAGCCACCATACCTACCTATCATGGCATTTCCATAGCCATTCCGAGATAGATTGCCATGCAACTTTCCACCGTTCCGTTCATATGACACACTTCATATTGTCATATTGCCATGCATGATCATGTAGTTGACATCGTCTTTGTGGCAAGGCCACCATCCATAATTTTTCATACATGTCACTCTTGATTCATTGCACATCCCGGTACACCGCCGGAGGCATTCATATAGAGTCATACTTTGTTCTAGTACCGAGTTGTAATATCGAGTTGTAAATCTATATAAGTGTGATGATCATCATTATTATAGCATTGTCCCATGTGAGGAAACAAAAAAATCAAAAAAAAAGATAAAATGCCAAATAAAAAAAAGGCTGGCCCAAAAAAAAACAGAGAGGGGCTAAAAAAAGAGAAGCCCCTCCAAAAAAATGAGAGAAAGGAGAGAAGGGACAATTGCTACTATCTTTTTCCACACTTGTGCTTCAAAGTAGCACCATGTTCTTCATGATAGAGAGTCTCATGTTTAGTCACTTTCATATACTAGTGGGAATTTTCATTAGAGAACTTGGCTTGTATATTCCAACGATGGGCTTCCTCAAATGCCCTAGGTCTTCGTGAGCAATCAAGTTGGATGCACAACCACTAGTTTATTTTGTTGAGCTTTCATACATATTTACCTCTAGCGCATCCGTTAAATGGCAATCCCTACTCACTCACATTGATATCTATTGATGGGCATCTCCATAGCCCGTTGATACGCCTAGTTGATGTGAGACTATCTCCCTCCTTTTTGTCTTCTCCACAACCACCTCTATTCCACCCATAGTGCTATATCCATGGCTCACGCTCATGTATTGCGTGAAAATTGAAAGGTTTGAAAAAATAGAGTATGAAAACAAGTGCTTGGCTGAAATTGGGGTTGTGCATGATATGAATATTTTGTGTGATGAAGAGGGAGCATAGCCAGACTATATGATTTTTTAGGGATAACTTTCTTTAGCCATAGTATTTTGAGAAGACATGATTGCTTTGTTAGTATGCTTGAAGTATTGTTATTTCTTATGGTAATATAGACTTTTATCTTGAATCTTTCAGATCTGAACATTCATGCCACAATTAAGAGAATTACATTGAAAACCTATATTGGTTAGCATTCCACATCAAAAATTCTTTCTTTATCATTTACCTACTCGAGGAAGAGCAGGAATTAAGCTTGGGGATGCTGATACGTCTCCAACGTATCTATAATTTTTTATTGTTCCATGCTATTATTTATGAAGTCTTGGATGTTTAATGGGCTTTATCATTCACTTTTATATCATTTTCGGGACTAACCTATTAACCCAGAGCCTAGTGCCAGTTTCTGTTTTTCTCCTGTTTTAGGGTTTTACAGAAAAGGAATATCAAACGGAGTCCAATTGACGAGCCAATTTTTTTTATTTTTTCTGGACTAAAAGAAGCCCCCGAAGCAAAAGAGGCGGGTTAGCTGAGCCATGGGCTGCCCTCGAGGGTGGAGGGCGCGCCCTGGGAAGGGGGGCGCGCCCTCCTATCTCGAGGACGGACCGTAGCTCCCCTTTACTTGGCCCGGACTCCAAAAATTTCTATAAATACTGTAACCTCCAAAAAGAAACCTAGATCGGGTGTTCCGCCGCCGAAAGCCTCCGTAGGCACCGAAAACCAATCTACAGCCGTTCTGGCACCCTGCCGGAGGGGGGAATCCCTCTCCGGTGGCTATCTTCATCATCCCGACGCTCTCCATGACGAGGAGGGAGTAGTCCACCCTCGGGGCTGAGGGTATGTATCAGTAGCTATGTGTTTGAACTCTCTCTAGTGTTCTTGAGATGGGACGATCTTGATGTATCGCGAGCTTTGCTATTCTAGTTGGATCTTCTTCTCCCCCTCTACTCTCTTGTAATGGATTGAGTTTTCCCTTTGAAGTTATCTTATCAGATTGAGTCTTTAAGGATTTGAGAACACTTGATGTATGTCTTGCACGTGCTTATCTGTGGTGACAATGGGATATCATGTGATCCACTTGATGTATGTTTTGGTGATCAACTTGCGGGTTCCGTGACCTTGGGCACCTATGCATAGGGGTTGGCACACGTTTTCGTCTTGACTCTCCGGTAGAAACTTTGGGGCACTCTTTGAAGTTCTATGTGTTGTTTGAATAGACGTTTCTGAGATTGTGTGATGCATATCGTATAATCATGCCCACTGATACTTGAGGTGACAATGGAGTATCTAGGTGACATTAGGGTTTTGATTGATTTGTGTCTTAAGGTGTTATTCTAGTACGAACTCTATGATAGATTGAACGTTACTACAGACTCTTGAATAGATCGATCAGAAAGAATAACTTTGAGGTGGTTTCGTACCCTACAATAATCTCTTCGTTTGTTCTCCGCTATTAGTGACTTTGGAGTGACTCTTGTTGCATGTTGAGGGCTAGTAATATGATCCAATTATGTTATCCTTGTTGAGAGAACTTGCACTAGTGAAAGTATGAACCCTAGGCCTTCTATACTATCATTGCACTAGTGAAATTATGTTATCCATATTGCACTTGTATCACCATCTCTTCTCCTAACTAGTGCACCTATACAATTTGCCATTGTATTGGGTGTGTTGGGGACACAAGAGACTCTTTGTTATTTGGTTGCAGGGTTGCTTGAGAGAGACCATCTTCATCCTACGCCTCCCACGGATTGATAAACCTTAGGTCATCCACTTGAGAGAAATTTGCTACTATCCTACAAACCTCTGCACTTGGAGGCCCAACAACGTCTACAAGAAGAAGGGTGCATAGTAGACATCATCAGGACGTTCTTGAATCATCAGGGCTAGGGTGTCAAATGAGCTGTCAAGTTATCTCAGGAGTGCCTTGACGATTTCATGCTTTGTGATCTCAGTGGCGCCCAGTGCATGAAGCTCATTGGTAATGTCAGTGAGGCGATCAAATGTGAGCTGGACGTTCTCATTGTCGTTTATCTTGAAGCGGTTGAAGAGGTTGCGAAGAACACTGATCCTTGAGTCTCTTTGGGTTGAAACGCTTTCGTTGACCTTGGAGAGCCAGTTCCAGACTAGCTTCGATGTTTCCAGAGCACTCACACGGCAATACTGTCCTTTGGTCAGATGACCACAGATGATATTCTTGGCAGTTGAATCCAGCTAAATGAACTTCTTGACATCAGCAGGAGTGATACCTTCACCGGCCTTGGGAACGCCGTTCTTGACGACATACCAGAGGTCGACATCAATAGCTTCAAGATGCATGCGCATCTTATTCTTCAAGTAGGGATAATCAGTGCCATCGAAGACATGACACGCATCAGAGACTATGATTATCCCTGCTGTCGACATAGCTAAAACTCCAGGTGGTTAAACAGAATCACACAGAACAAGGGAGCACCTTGCTCTGATACCAATTGAAAGTGCAAGTTATCGACTAGAGGGGGGTGAATTGGCGATTTTTACGAGAGTCTTCAAAACATGAGGGCTTTGAAGACAAACGATACAAATGAACCTATATGATATGCAGCGGAAGATAAACGTATCCAGACACACAATAGTCAAGCAAGCATTATGAAGATAATTTGAAGACTATTGATAGCTAGATAACATTGATCAACATGGAAAATATAACTGAAGCAAAACAGTGGACAGTCTTCACTCAGTGAATTCAAAAAGATCAGACAGATAGGCAATGACTTCACGAAGACAAACTGAAATGTAAAGGAAGTTGGGGATATAACCAATTGCTTGGTGAACACAAGGATTTGGTAGACCAGTTCCAGTTGATGTGTCAACTTTACATCTGGTTAGGGCGGCTAGTATTCAAACCTGAGGACACACAGTCCCGGATACACAGTCCTCACCGTATTCCCCTTGAGCTAAGGACACACAGTCCTCGCCCAATCACTCTGGTAAGTCTTCAAGGTATACTTACGAACCTTCACGGACTTCATTCACTGGCGGTCCATAGTCACTCTAGGACGCTTAGAACGTGACGCCTAACCGGCTGGAGGAAGCACAGTCCTCAAGTGTAACAAGTCTTCAGGTCACACAGACAGAAAGACTTCAGTGATGCTTAACTCTCTTTGGCTTTGGGTGTTTTGGGTTTTGTCCTCACTAGAATATTTTCTCTCAAAGGCTTCAGAGGTGGGTTGCTCTCAAACGACAAAAGTCATGCACTAACTCTAAGCAGCCACCAATTTATGCTGTAGGGGGTGGGCTATTTATAGCCATGAGGCAACCCAACATGATATGTCCGAAATGACCCTTGGTCACTAAGGAACTGACACATGTCCAACGGTCGGATTGTGAACACACGCGGCAACTTTACTTGAGCTCCAAGTAAAGCTGACTTATCCAGCTCTTGATAAGATTTGGTCTCATTTATCTTCGCGTGAAGACATAGGTGTTTTGGTTGAGCATCACATCAGTCATTCGACTATGTTCACTTGGACCCCACTTAACAGTACGGTGGTTCCTATGACTCAAGAAAGAATAAAAAGAACTATGAAAGAAACTATGTCTTCGCATTCTATAGTCTTCAATGAATGTCTTCATAGGTCATTATCTTCACGTGAATGTCTTCACGCACCACCACTGACTTCAATGTCTTCACACATTTTTAGGGGTCATCTCTGGAAGTTAAACCGAATCTGTGAGGGACTATTACCTATGTTATCCTGCAATTCTCACAAACATGTTAGTCCCTCAACCACATTTGTCGTCAGTACTCCAAAACCAACTAGGGGGCACTAGATGCACTTACACCTGCGCGGGTCACATCACCAAGACCGTCGCCACACCGTCGTGCTGACGGAACTCTCCCTCGACCCTCTACTAGATCAAGAGCTCGAGGGACGTCATCGAGCTGAACATGTGCTGAACACGGAGGTGCCGTACGTTTGGTACTTGGATTGGTTGGATCGTGAAGATGTTCGACTATATCAACCGCGTTAACATAACACTTCCGCTTACGGTCTATGAGGGTACGTGGACACACTCTCAATGTCTCATTGTTATGCATCTCCTAGATAGATCTTATGTGAGCATAGGATTTTTTTTTAAAATTGCATGCTACGTTCCCCAACAATGGTATCAGAGCCAGGTCTATGCGTAGATGATATGCACGAGTAGAACACAAAGAGTTGTGGGCGATAATAGTCATAATGCTTACCACCAATGTCTTACTTTGATTCGGCGGTATTATTGGATGAAGCGGGTTGGATCGACATTACATGACTGCGTTCATGAGACTGGTTCTACCGACATGCTTTTCACACAGGTGGCTGGCGGCTGTGTGTTTCTCCAACTTTAGTTGAAACGAGTGTGACTACGGCCGGTCCTTGATGAAGGTTAAAACATCACACTTAATGAAAAATCATTATGGTTTTCATGCGTAGGTAAGAACGGTTCTTGCTAGAAGCCCGTAGCAGCCACGTAAAACTTGCAAAAACAAAGTAGAGGACGTCTACTTGTTTTTGCAAGGCATGTTGTGACTTGATATGGTCAAGACGTGATGAGCTATACAATATTGAATGAGATGATCATGTTTTGTAAATTATCGACAACCGGCAGGAGCCTTATGGTTGTCTCTTTATTGTATGAATTGCGTACGCCATGTAATTGCTTTACTTTATCACTATGAGTTAGCGATAGTAGTAGAAGCAATAGTTGGCGAGACGACCACGACGCTACGATGAAGATCATGGTGTCAAGCCGGTGACGATGGAGATCATGACGATGCTTTGGAGTTGGAGATCAAAAACACAAGATGATGATGGCAATATCATGTCACATATTTTGATTGCATGTGATGTTTATCTTTTGTGCATCTTATTTTTCTTAGAACAACGGTAGCATTATAAAATGATCCATTACAAAATTTCAAGGTACAAGTGTTCTTCCTGAGTATGCACCACTACGACAATTCTACGTGCCGAGAAACCACATGATGATCAGGTTTGATAAGCTCTACGTTCACATACAATGGGTGTAAGACAGTTTTGCACATGCAGAATACTCGGATTAAACTTGACGAGTCTAGCATGTACAGACATGGCCTCGGAACACTGGAGACCGAAAGGTCGAGCGTGAATCATATAGTAGATATGATCACCATAAGATGTTCACCATTGAAAACTACTCCATCTCACGTGATGATCGGACATGGCTTAGTTGACTTGGATCACGTGGTCATTTAGATGACTTGAGGGATGTCTATCTAAGTGGGAGTTCTTTAATAATATGATTAATTGAAATTTATTTATCATGAACTTAGTCCTGATAGTTTTTTTTCATATCTATGTTGTTGTAGATCAATGGCCCGTGCAACAGTTCCCTTGAATTTTAATGCATTCCTAGAGAAAGCTAAGTTGAAAGATGATGGTAGCAACTACACGGACTGGGTCCGTAACTTGAGGAATGTCCTCATTGTTGCATCGAAGAATTATGTCCTTGAAGCACCGCTAGGTGACAAGCCCCCTCCCGCTAATGTGGACGCTTTGAACATCTCGCAGACACGGTCTGATGACTACTCGATAGTTCAGTGTGCCATGCTTTACGGCTTAGAATCGGGACTTCAAAGATGTTTTTAACGTCATGGAGCGTATGGGATGTTCCAAGAATTGAAGTTAATATTTCAAGCAAATGCCCGAGTTGAGAGATATGAAGTCTCCAACAAGTTCTATAGCTGCAAGATGGAGGAGAACAGTTCTATCAGTGAACACATACTCAGAATGTCTGGGTACCATAACCACATGACTCAACTTGGAGTTAAAGTTGATGATGATAGTGTTTTTGACAGAGTTCTTTAATCACTGCCACAAAGCTATAAAGGCTTCGTGATGAACTATAATATGAAAGGGATGCAGAAGACAATTCCCGAGCTCTTCGCAATGCTCAAAGCCGCGGAGGTAGAAATCAAAAAGGAGCATCAAGTGTTGATGGTTAACAAGACCACTAGTTTCAAGAAAAGGGCAAGGGAAAGAAAGGGAACTTCAAGAAGAATAGCAAGCCAGTTGCTACTCCTGGGAACAAACCCAATTCAGGAGCCAAGCCTAAAACTGAGTGCTTCTACTGCAAAGGGACTGGTCACTGGAAGCAGAACTGCCCCAAGTATTTGGCGGATAAGAAGGATGGCAAAATGAACAAAGGTATATTTGATATACATGTTATTGATGTGTACCTTACTAATGTTCATAGTAGCGCCTGGGTATTTGATACTGGCTCGATTGCTCATATTTGTAACTCGAAACAGGGGCTACGGATTAAACGAAGATTGTCTAAGGACGAGGTGACGATGCGCGTGGGAAATGGTTCCAAAGTCGATGTGATTGCTGTCGGCATGCTACCTCTACATCTACCTTCAGGATTAGTTTTAGACCTAAATAATTGTTATTTGGTGCCAGCATTGAGCATGAACATTATATCTGGATCTTGTTTGTTTCGAGACGGTTATTCATTTAAATTAGAGAATAATGGTTGTTCTATTTATATGAGTAATATCTTTTATGGTCATGCACCCTTGATGAGTAGTCTATTTTTGTTGAATCTCGATCGTAGTGATACACATGTTCATAATATTGATGCCAAAAGACGCAAAGTGAAGGAAATATGCCCTAGAGGAAATAATAAAGTTGTTATTTATATTTCCCTATGCATCATGATAAATGTCTTTTATTCATGCTAGAATTGTATTAACCGGAAACTTGATACATGTGTGAATACGTAGACAAAACACAGTGTCCCTAGTATGCCTCTACTAGACTAGCTCGTTAAACAAAGATGGTTATGTTTCCTAAACCATAGACATGAGTTGTTATTTGATTAGTGGGATCACATCTTTAGGAGAATGGTGTGATGGACAAGACCCATCCATTAGCTTAGCAATATGATCGTTTAGTTTTTCGGCTATAGCTTTCTTCATGACTTATACATGTTCCTATGACTACGAGATAATGCAACTCCCGAATACCAGAGGAACACCTTGTGTGCTATCAAACGTCACAACGTAACTGGGTCATTATAAAGATGCTCTACATGTGTCTCCGAAGGTGTTTGTGGTGTTTGCATAGATCGAGAATAGGATTTGTCACTCCAAGTGTCGGAGAGGTATCTCTGGGCCCTCTCGGTAATACACATCGTAATAAGCCTTGCAAGCAAACGACTAATGATTTAGTCACGAGATGATGTATTATGGAACGAGTAAAGATACTTGCCAGTGACGAGATTGAACTAAGTATGATGATATCGACGATCGAATCTCGGGCAAGTAACATACCGATGACAAAGGGAACAACATATGTTGTTATGCGGTTTGACCGATAAAGATCTTCGTAGAATATGTGGGAGCCAATATGAACATCCAGGTTCTGCTATTGGTTATTGACCGAAGATGAGTCTCGGTCATGTCTACATAGTTCTCGAACCCGTAGGGTTCGCACGCTTAACGTTCGATGACGATCGGTATTATGAGTTTATGTGTTTTGATGCACCGAAGGTAGTTTGGAGTCCCGGATGTTATCACGGACATGACGAGGAGTCTTGAAATGGTCAAGACATAAAGATTGATATATAGGATGACTATATTCAGACACCGAAAGTTTTCCAAAGAAGTTTCGCATAAAACCGGAGTGTCGGAGGGTTATCGGAACCCCCCGGGGGAAATAATGGGCCACATGGGCCTTAGTAGAGAGAGGAGGGCGGATAGGACAGGCCGCGCGCCCCCTCCCCCTTGAGTCCGGATTGGACTAGGAAGGGGGGCGGCACCTGATGGCTTCTCGCCCCTTGTTGGTTACCCCAAGTGGAAGGTTTGAGATGCAGTGTAGCAGAAGTTTTCCCTTGGCAAAGATACCAAGGATCGATTTCCCCTGAGACTCAAAGGTTCAGCAAGAAGGTGTCAACTGCTAATGGCGCCAGATACTTAGCAATCAACGTGGACCTGCACACAGATACAAATAACTTTGCTCCCAACGAGTACAGAGAGGTTGTCAATCCCTCCGGCCTTGTCGTTTACAAAGGATCAAACGCAAGTGATAATAGTGATAGGTATTGCTGCAAATAGTAAGTAAAAGCGTAAAGTAAATAGCGGATGTGATCAATGATGGTAATATGGACCGGGATCCCATGATGTTCACTAGTGATGTCTCTCTCCCAAAAGACGATAAAACAGCTATGTGAGGTAAACGAATTACAGCTAGGCAATTGACAGAATTATGTGCGCAAACCAATGCTAACTATGTTGCAAGAAAGGTAGAGGTTCAAAGCATGGGCGGTACGCCAAGGAAAGTAGACCGAAATCCATTTGCATCTACTACTAATCATCCACCTTGAGATATCTATCCAGAACATCTCGCTGGTATTAAGTTGCGAGTCCCACCCATAGTGTAAACTCAAAGCAACAGACAACTGCATTAAAAGAACTTTGCGTAAAGTAAACAATCCTTGCACCCGCGAGTACAAGCACCGTTGTTTTCCCCCTTGTGGCAACAGCACATCCCCTAGACTCATGTTTCTGTCACTCAAGCTAGTCATCGAGGGGCATGAACCCACAATCGAGCATAACGTTCCCTCTTGGAGTCACTACCTACTACTTGGCCAAATCAATAAATAGCAACGGAGAACATGCAAGAATTACTTAAGAACATAAATTTAAAAGAGGTAAATCAAATATATTACTCAAACACAATCTGAACATAATCTCACAATCCATCGGATCCCAGCAAACTCATCATAGCAACAGCATAAGGATTACATATGTGCCTCGATCATGTAGGGCAGCTCACGAGGTCTAATTAGTGAAGCACAAGAAGGGGAGGAGAACATCACATAGCTACTGGTCATGGACCCATGGTCCAAGGGAGACTACTCACAACTCATCCGGGAGGCGTCCATGGTGGTGGAGAGGCTCCCGGTGGTGATCCTCCCATCCGGCAGGGTGCCGGGAAGAGTTCTCCTGGTGCTCCCGATCTTGGAAGCGCGGCGGCGGCGGAACAGAGATGAGATCGTGAAAAAGGGTTCCGTCCTCGAGGGTTTCGGGACGCGATATAAATATATGCCAAAGGGGGGCATCAGCGGAGGCCTGGAGGGCCCAGGCGTCCCCCCGGCACGGCCAGGAGGGGGGCCGCGCCACCAGGGCGCCTGGAGCCCTGGTGGCCCCCCTCCGACCCTACTTCGGCCGTGTGGAAGCTTTCGGAACGCTGATTTTTTATATAATTTTTCCGAGATTTTTCTGATAGTTTTCGTGACGGGAAAACCTGAAATACAAAAACAGCAGAAAACAGAAACTGGCACTCGGGTGCACTGAGTTAATAGGTTAGTCCAAATATGATCAAAAGTGTATGGAAGTGTATAAATATCATAGCAATATCACCCAAAAGAGGCATGGAGCAAGCAGAAATTATAGATATGTTTTAGACGTATCAACATCCCCAAGCTTAATTCCTGCTCGTCCTCGAGTAGGTAAATGATAACAAGAATAATTTCTGTGGTGACATGCTATTAACCATATAAGGACTTTTTATAGTCATATGACAAAGCTTACTGAGACAATGAATCCGTAGTAATTAAGTTGCCTCATAAGAAAATCACAAAGAACTGAAAGTTTTACAACATGATACTGAAACATCAAAAAGATTTGTAATGAGCATGGTGTGCAAATATGATAATGTGATATCTCGCTTGCCCCCTTTAGTGAAGCAAAACATAAATGCAGGGGCACCTCCAAGGTTTAAGTGATGACTAGATACAATGATTTCAGAATAAACGATATCACAATCATGCAAAAGACAATGCTACTTTGGGACAATGCACATTACACTCAGAATGACAATCATGCTCTTAATAGTTGGTGCTTTAAAAGAAGGTGGAGACTCTCGAACCGTGGCTTTTGTTGGCAAAGTTGAAAACCCGCAGTCGGAAACAAAGACAAAACATGTACCATAGCTCTTGGTTTTAAAAACAGAGGTAATAATTATTTTTTTAGATTATGCATGTTCTGTCAACGAATGCTGGCAGATAACTCAATCACTTCTTGAGATGGACAAGTTTCGAGGAACGGCTCCCGAATGAGGACGATCACATCCTCTTAATCTCCTTTGTTTATCACTGCCAAAGTTTTCTGATTTCTCATGAACAAAGCGTGAAGGAGGGTTTGTTTGTTATATTACTTTTGAGCCGGGCGCACTCTTTGCCAGTTCCTTCTCGTATTATGGGTTTGCACATTAGACATGCAATCCCGGGGTGAAGCTTGTCCAACTTAAAAAGATCATGAATTAACTACTACTTCCTCATGAACTAAAACAGAGGCACAAAATAGGAATGTTTTTTTTTGAATAATTTCGAGATGGTACATGAAAGTCTCCGTTAGGAATGGCAGGTAAATACCATGTATAGGAAGGTATGGTGGACTCATATGGCATAACTGGTTTAAAAGATTTTGGATGCACAAGCAGTCAGTCCACTTAGTACAGGTGGAGGTTAGCAAAAGACTGGGAGCGACCAACTAAAAGAGCAATGACGGTCATAATCATGCAGAGCGACAAAGCAACATTGAATAAGGCATGGTAGTTATATCGCTACTCAGAAACAAAAGATCATCAAGGCTTGACGGACTTTCTTTACAGTCTTAAATATGCGTGAGCATACGCCAAATCAATCAAAATAAATTCTTGAAGGAAGATATCACTAAACCATACCACATCATAGGCAAACAAATCATGTTGGTACTCCAATAACACATTGGGAACCCCCCAGCTATTTGAGACTAACCATAAGAAAACATGAACTACTAAGCGCCATTATGCACGTAGCATTTTTATCATAGACATATCGACCAATGCAACAGAAGCAAACTCTCTTAATAAGATAAGCATGATAAATAAAGAGAGTTCCAACGACCAACTAAACAAAAGCTCTTTAAAAACATAAGCATGAAAACTAAAAGCTAAACATGATAGTAGCTATTGAAAGACAAAGAACACACACAGCAAGGATAGACATGAAAATTCTATGTTATGTTCTAGGTTGAAGTGGAGCGTGTTTCTCTCCCACACAAAGAAAGCTGAGTTCCGACTCGTTATGAAAAGCTAAAGAAAACTAAAAAGGAAACTAAGAGCAAGACGCTCCAAGCATAGCACATAACACATGAAGTGATAAAAATATAGTGGAACGAAAGACGAATTGATAATGTTGATGGAGAAGGGGATGCACGGGGGCATCCCCAAGCTTAGACACTTGAGTCTTCTTGAATATTTCTTGGGGGGTGCATGGGGGCATCCCCAAGCTTGAGCGTTTGACACTCCTGAATCTTTTTATCATCTTCCCTCGCACACTTGAAAACTCCCTTCATACATAACTCATCATAATCTGATTAGCGAGGTTAGTACCCTTAATAAAATAATTATTCCTTGCTGGAAATAAGGATATTCTTGAAGGTCTACTATTTCTCAAGATTACCAAAAGGTTTTTGCAAAGAAAAAGCAAGCTCAAGGTTTGCAAAATGAAGGAAAGGCAAAACAGGACAGAATCTGTAAAAAACAGAACAGCAGGTAGTAAATGATTTTTTCGGGGCACTTCTGCAACTCTAATAAAAAAACTCAGAACAGACGCACGAAAGACAATTGTATAGAGCACGCTGTCGAAAAAATTCAGACCAAAAAGATGATCTGGTGGTTTTATACGAATTTTTCTATCCAAGGACAGAATCTGTTTCCTGGACAGCACGTCACAACTTTTGAACTTTCTTGCAATCAGAGGCTACACTTGGCACAAAGTTGAAAAGTAAAGATACAATGATGGTGCTACTGTAGTAACAACATCAAGACACAGCAAAAGCAAAATAAAATTTTATTCATGTGGGCTGCCTCCCAAAAGCGCTTTCTTTTATGCCTTTAAGCTAGGCATAATGCACAAAGGAATCAATAATCATCATAATAATCGGAGTTATAAATTGCTTCAAATGGTTCCTCAACAAGTTCACTCTTGTTTCTTCTAGGAAAGCGGTACACACCTTTTGCCTTCCTGCGTAAGCGGATTTGTCCCTTACCAATATCGATGAAGCCTTTTACTGCTCGGAGGAAGTCCCTTCCAAGCACTATATTTCCTTGGTTTGGCTTCATGAGGAAGAAATCAATCATTGCAATCCCTTTAAGGAATTTAACTAGCACGTCTTTTATTCTTCCCTGGATTTCAGAAATATCTCCATTAGTGTGTTCATGATAAGATGATAATCTTTCCATGTCAAATTTTAAAGAATCATGAACAATTTTTGGCATAGTAGAAACCATAGATCCAATATCACAGTAAGCAAGGAAGTCTTGATTAGAGATGCTAATCCTAACCAAAGGCTCCCAATCATTGTCTATTTCCAAAATATCTCTCTTATTGGGTTTGGGTTTCTCTACCTTCATTAAGTCTAGAGCATCCATTCTCTTCTCAATAGTATCAAGTCTATCTATGACAGTATCAAAATTATGATCATAAACAAAGTAACTAGATAGACCATGTATAATTTCAAGAGCTCTAGCTTCATCACACTCTAGGAAATCTCCTTCAGCTATAATATCAAGAGAGTGTTTACACCATTTAAAAAGACCATGGTAAAAATTTCTAAGCACAATTTTTATAGGCATCCAAGGCATAATTCTCCTATGTGCATCAGAAATTCTGTCCCATGCCTTCTTCATATTTTCTCCATCCCTTTGATGGAAATCTAGGACTTCTGATTCCCTCAAAGCACCAAATCCTAACATGCTTGACTAAACAGAAAGGACTACCAGCAAATAATTAAAATATTTTTTTTTATGATTTTCGATAAAAGATACTAAAGCAAAAACTGAAAGGTAAACTAACAAGACTAAAAAGCAAAGGTAAAAGATAGCGTGCAACTCCCCTATCTTGAAGAGTGGAGTCCCCGGCAACGGCGCCAGAAAACTTTGCTTGATGGCTTCTCGCCCCTCGTTGGTTACCCCAAGTGGAAGGTTTGAGATGCAGTGTAGCGGAAGTTTTCCCTTGGCAAAGATACCAAGGATCGATTTCCCCTGAGACTCCAAGGTTCAACAAGAAGGTGTCAACTGCTAATGGCGCCAGATACTTAGCAATCAACGTGGACCTGCACACAGATACAAATAACTTTGCTCCCAACGAGTACAGAGAGGTTTTCAATCCCTTCGGCCTTGTCGTTTACAAAGGATCAAACGCAAGTGATAATAGTGATAGGTATTGCTGCAAATAGTAAGTAAAAGCGTAAAGTAAATAGCGGATGTGATCAATGATGGTAATATGGATCGGGATCCCATGATGTTCACTAGTGACGTCTCTCTCCCAAAAGACGATAAAACAGCTATGTGAGGTAAACGAATTATAGCTGGGCAATTGACAGAATTATGTGCGCAAACCAATGCTAACTATGTTGCAAGAAAGGTAGAGGTTCAAAGCATGGGCGGTACGCCAAGGCAAGTAGACCGAAATCCATCTGCATCTACTACTAATCATCCACCTTGAGATATCTATCCAGAACATCTCGCTGGTATTAAGTTGCGAGTCCCACCCATAGTGTAAACTCAAAGCAACAGACAACTGCACTAAAAGAACTTTGCGTAAAGTAAACAATCCTTGCACTCGCGAGTACAAGCACCGTTGTTTTCCCCCTTGTGGCAACAGCACATCCCCTAGACTCATGTTTCTGTCACTCAAGCTAGTCATCGAGGGGCATGAACCCACAATCGAGCATAACGTTCCCTCTTGGAGTCACTACCTACTACTTGGCCAAAGCAATAAATAGCAACGGAGAACATGCAAGAATTACTTAAGAACATAAATATAAAAGAGGTAAATCAAATATATTACTCAAACACAATCTGAACATAATCTCACAATCCATCCGATCCCAGCAAACTCATCATAGCAACAGCATAAGGATTACATATGTGCCTCGATCATGTAGGGCAGCTCACGAGGTCTAATTAGTGAAGCACAGGAAGGGGAGGAGAACATCACATAGCTACTGGTCATGGACCCATGGTCCAAGGGAGACTACTCACAACTCATCCGGGAGGCGTCCATGGTGGTGGAGAGGCTCCCGGTGGTGATCCTCCCCTCCGGCAGGGTGTCGGGAAGAGTTCTCCTGGTGCTCCCGATCTTGGAAGCGCGGTGGCGGCGGAACAGAGATGAGATCGCGAAAAAGGGTTCCGTCCTCAAGGGTTTCGGGACGCGATATAAATATATGCCAAAGGGGGTCATCAGCGGAGGCCTGGGGGGCCCAGGCGCCCCCCCCCCCGGCGCGGCCAGGAGAGGGGCCGCGCCACCAGGGCGCCTGGAGCCTTGGTGGCCCCCCTCCGGCCCTACTTCGGCCGTGTGGAAGCTTCCGGAATGCTGATTTTTTATATAATTTTTCCGGGATTTTTCTGACAGTTTTTGTGACGGGAAAACCTGAAATACAAAAACAGCAGAAAACAGAAACTGGCACTAGGGTGCACTGAGTTAATAGGTTAGTCCAAATATGATCAAAAGTGTATGGAAGTGTATAAATATCATAGCAATATCACCCAAAAGAGGCATGGAGCAAGCAGAAATTATAGATACGTTTTAGACGTATCAGCACCCCCCTTTCCTTCTCCCTCCCCCTCTCCTTCCTTCCCCCCTCTCCCTCTTGGTGGATTCCTACTAGGAATAGGATTCCTATTCCTAGTAGGAACCCCTCTCTTGGGGCGCACCATAGGGTCCGGCCGGTCTCCCCTTGCTCCTTTATATACGGGGGAAGGGGGGCACCCTAGGACACACAAGTTGATTTGCCAGCCGTGTGTGGTTCCCCCCTTCCACAGTTACACACGTGAGTCATATCATTGCAGTACTTAGGCGAAGCCCTGCGCCGGTAACTTCATCATCACCGTCACCACGCCGTTGTGCTAACGAAACTCTCTTGCGACACTCAACTGGATCAAGAGTTCATGGAACATCATCGAGCTGAACGTGTGCTGAACGCAGAGGTGCCGTACGTTCGGTACTTGGATCGGTTGGATCGCGAAAATGTTCAACTACATCAACCACGTTACTAAACGCTTCCGCTTTCGGTCTACGAGGGTACGTGGACACACTCTCCCTGCTCGTTGCTATGTTTCTCCTAGATAGATCTTGTGTGATCGTAGGATTTTTTTTTTTTGAAATACTACATTCCCCAACAGTGCCATCATGAGCCAGGTCTATGCGTAAATGATATGCACGAGTAGAACACAATGAGTTATGGGCGATAATAGTCATACTACTTACCAGCATGTCATACTTTGATTCGGCGGTATTGTGAGATGAAGTGGCCCGAACCGACATTACGCGTACGCTTACGCGAGACTGGTTTCACCGTTACGAACACTCGTTGCTTAAAGGTGATCGGTGGGTGTCTGTCTCTCTCACTTTAGTTGAATCGAGTGTGGCTACGCCCGGTCCTTGTGAAGGTTAAAACAACACACTTGATGAAAAATCATTGTGGTTTTGTATACGTAGGTAAGAATGGTTCTTGCTAAGCCCGTAGCAGCCACATAAAACTTGCAACAACAAAGTGGAGGACGTCTAACTTGTTTTTGCAGGGCATGCTATGATGTAATATGGTTAAGACGTGATGAGCTATACATTATTGTATGAGATTATCATGTTTTGTAAATTATCGGCAACCGGCAGGAGCTTATGGTTGTCTCTTTATTGTATGAATTGTGAAGGCCATGTAATTTCTTTACTTTATCACTATGAGTTAGCGATAGTAGTAGTAGCAATAGTTGGCGAGACGACCACGATGCTACGATGAAGATCATGGTGTCTAGACGATGACGATGGAGATCATGACGATGCTTTGGAGATGGAGATCAAAAGCACAAGATGATGATGGCCATATCATATCACATATTTTGATTGCATGTGATGTTTATCTTATTATGCTTCTTATTTAGCTTAGTACGGCGGTAGCATTATAAGATGATCCCCTACAAAATTTCAAGGTACAAGTGTTCTCCCTGGGTATGCACCGTTGCGAAAGTTCATCGTGCCGAGACACCGCATGATGATTGTGTGTGATAAGCTCTACGTTCAAATACAACGGGTGTAAGACAGTTTTGCACATGCAGAATACTCGGGTTAAACTTGACGAGCCTAGCATGTACAAACATGGCCTCGGAACACTAGAGACCGAAAGGTCGAGCGTGAATCATATAGTAGTTATGATCGACATAAGATGTTCACCATTGAAAACTACTCCATCTCACGTGATGATCGGACATGGTTTAGTTGATTTGGATCACGTGATCATTTAGATGAATAGAGGGATGTTTATCTAAGTGGGAGTTCTTTAGTAATATGATTAATTAAACTTTAATTTATCATGAGCTTAGTCTTGATAGTTTTTGCATATCTATGTTGTTGTAGATCAATGGCCCGTGCTACCGTTCCCTTGAATTTTAATGCGTTCCTAGAGAAAGCTAAGTTGAAAGATGATGGTAGCAACTACACAGACTGGGTCCGTAACTTGAGGATTATCCTCATTGCTGCATAGAAGAATTATGTCCTGGAAGCACAACTAGGTGACAGGCATGCTGCAGGAGCAACTCCGGACGTTATGAACGCCTGGCAAGCTCGTTCTGATGACTACTCGATAGTTCAGTGTGCCATGCTTTACGACTTAGAATCGGGACTTCAAAGACGTTTTGTACATCATGGAGCATATGATATGTTCCAAGAGTTGAAGTTAATATTTCGTGCAAATGCCCCAATTAAGAGATATGAAGTCTCCAATAAGTTCTATAGCTGCAAGATGGAGGAGAACATTTCTATCAGTGAACACTTGCTCAGAATGTCTGGGTACTACAATCACATGACTCAACTTGGTTGCAAAGTTGACGAAGATAGTGTTATTGATAGAGTTCTTCAATCACTGCCACCAAGCTATAAAGACTTAGTGATGAACTATAATATATAAGGGATGCAGAAGACAATTCCCGAGCTCTTCGATATGCTCAAAGCTGCGGAGGTAGAAATCAAAAAGGAGCATCAAGTGTTGATGTTTAACAAGACCACTAGTTTCAAGAAAAAGGGCAAGGGAAAGAAGGGGAACTCCAAGAAGAATAGCAAGCCACTTGTAATCTGGCGAAGAAACCCAAGTCTGGAGCCAAGCCTGAAACTGAGTGCTTCTACTGCAAAGGGACTGGAAACTGGAAGCGGAACTACCCCAAGTATTTGGCGGATAAGAAGGATGGCAAAGTGAACAAAGGTATATTTTATATACATGTTATTGATGTGTACCTTACTAATGCTCGTAGTAGCACCTGGGTATTTGATACTGGTTCGGTTGCTAATATTTGTAACTCGAAACAGGGGCTATGGATTAAACGAAGATTAGCTAAGGACGAGGTGACGATGCACGTGGGAAATGGTTCCAAAGTCGATGTGATCGTCGTCGGCACACTACCTCTACATCTACCTTCGAGATTATTTTTATACCTAAATAATTGTTATTTGGTGCCAACGTTGAGCATGAACATTATATTTGGATCTTGTTTGTTGCGAGACGGTGATTCATTTAAATCAGAGAATAATGGTTGTTCTATTTATATGAGAAATATCTTTTATGGTCATGCACCCTTGAAGAGTGGTCTATTCTTGTTAGATCTCGATCGTAGTGATACACATATTCATAATATTGAAGCCAAAAGATGCAAAGTTGATAGTGATAGTGCAACTTATTTGTGGCACTGTCGTTTAGGTCATATTGGTGTAAAGCGCATGAAGAAACTTCATGCTGATAGACTTTTGGAATCACATGATTATGAATCACTTGGTTCTTGCGAACCATGCCTCATGGGCAAGATGAGTAAACTCCGTTCTCCGGAACAATGGAGCGAGCAACTGATTTGTTGGAAATCATACATACTTATGTATGTGGACCGATGAGTGTTGAGGCTCGCGGCGTGTATCGTTATTTTCTGACCTTCACTCATGATTTAATCAGATATGGGTATAGCTACTTGATGAAGCACAAGTCTGAAACATTTGAAAAGTTCAAAATTTTAGAGTGAAGTAGAGAATCATTGTTACAAGAAAATAAAGTTTCTACGATCTGATCGCGGAGGCGAATATTTGAGTTACGAGTTTGGTCTTCATTTGAAACAATGTGGAATAGTTTCACAGCTCATGCCACCCGGAACACCACAGCATAATGGTGTGTCCGAACGTCGTAACCATTATCAGATATGGTGCAATCTGTGATGTCTCTTACCGATTTAACACTATCATTTTGGGGTAATGCTTTAGAGACAGCTGCATTCACTTTAAATAGGGCACCATCTAAATCTGTTGAGACGACACCATATGAATTGTGGTTTGGCAAGAAACCCAAGTTGTAATTTCTTAAAGTTTGGGGCTGCGATGCTTATGTGAAAAAGCTTCAACCCGATAAGCTCAAACCCAAGTCGGAGAAATGTGTCTTCATAGGATACCCAAAGGAAACTGTTGGGTACACCTTCTATCACAAATCCGAAGGCAAGATATTCGTTGCTAAGAATGGATCCTTTCTAGAGAAGGATTTTCTCTCAAAAGAAGTGAGTGGGAGGAAAGTGGAACTTGATGCGGTAATTGTACCTTCTCCCGAATTGGAAAGTAGTACATCACAGAAGCTAGTTCCGGTGATTCCTACACCAATCAGCGAGAAACCTAATGATGATGATCATGAAACTTCTGATCAAGTTACTACTAAACCTCATAGGTCAACCAGAGTGCATTCCGCGCCAGAGTGGTACGGTAAGCCGGTTCTGGAAGTCATGTTACTAGACCATGATGAACCTACAAACTATGAGGAAGCAATGATGAGCCCAGATTATGCAAAATGGCCTAAGGCCTTGAAATCTGAGATGGGATCCATGTATGAGAACAAAGTGTGGACTTTGGTTGACTTGCCCGATGAAGACTAATGACAACCCACAAGTATAGGGGATCGCAACAGTTTTCGAGGGTAGAGTATTCAACCCAAATTTATTGATTCAACACAAGGGGAGCCAAAGAATATTCTCAAGTATTAGCAATTGAGTTGTCAATTCAACCACACCTGAAAGACTTAATATCTGCAACAAATTATTTAGTAGCAAAGTAGTATGGAAGTAACGATAACGGTGGCAAAAGTAACATCGGCAGTTTTGTAGTGATTGTAACACTGACAGCGGAAAAGTAACTAAGCAAGGAACAATATGTGAAAAGCTCGTAGGCAATGGATTAGGGATGGATAATTATGTCGGATGTGATTCCTCATGTAATAGTTATAACACAGGGAGACACATAACTAGATCCAGTTCATCAATGTAATGTAGGTATGCATTCCGAATATAGTCATACATGCTTATGGAAAAGAACTTGCATGACATCTTTTGTCCTACCCTCCCGTGACAGCGGGGTCCTATTGGAAACTAAGGGATATTAAGGCCTCCTTTTAATAGAGAACCGGACCAAAGCATTAACACTTAGTGAATACATGAACTCCTCAAACTATGGTCATCATCGGGAGTGGTCCCGATTGTTGTCACTTCGGGGTTGCCGGATCATAACACATTGTATGTGACTATTGACTTGCAAGATAGGATCAATAACTCACATATATTCATGAAAACATAATAGGTTCAGATATGAAATTATGGCACTCGGGCCCTAGTGACAAGCATTAAGCATGGCAAAGTCATAGCAACATCAATCTTAGAACACAATGGATACTAGAGATCAAAACCTAACAAAACTAACTTGATTACATGGTAAATCTCATCCAACCCATCACCGTCTAGCAAGCCTACGATGGTATTACTCACGCACGGCGGTGAGCATCATGAAATTGGTGATGGAGGAAGGTTGATGATGACGATGGCGACGATCTCCACTCTCTGGTGCCCCGAACGAACTCCAGATCAGCCCCCCCGGAGAGAGATTAGGGCTTGGTGGCGGCTCCATATCGTAAAACGCGATGAATCCTTCTCCCTGATTTTTCTCTCCCCGAAAGTGAATATATGGAGTTGGAGTCCAGGTCGGTGGAGCCTCAGGGGGCCCACGAGACAGGGGGCGCGCCTAGGGGGGTGGGCGTGCCCCCACCCTCGTGGACAAGGTGTGGGCCCCTGGTCTTGATTCTTTCGCCAATATTTTTTATATATTCCAAAAATATTCTCCGTTGATTTTCAGGTCATTCTGAGAACTTATATTTCTGCACAAAAATAACACCGTGGCAATTCTGATGAAAACAACGTCAGTCCGGGTTAGTTCCATTCAAATCATGCAAGTTAGAGTCCAAAACAAGGGCAAAAGTGTTTGGAAAAGTAGATACGTTGGAGACGTATCAACTCCCCCAAGCTTAAACCTTTTCTTGTCCTCAAACAATTCAGTTGACAAACTGAAAGTGATAAAGAAAAACTTTTACAAACTCTGTTTGCTCTTGTTGGTGCAAATATGTAAAGCCAGCATTCAAGTTTTCAACAAAGATTATGAACTAACCACATTCGCAATAACTTTTAGGCCTCATGTTTACTCATATCAATGGCATAATCAACTAGCAAGCAATAATAATAAACCTCGGATGACATCACTTTCTCAAAACAATCATAATATGATATAACAAGATGGTATCTCGCTAGCCCTTTCTGAGACTGCAAAACATAAATGCAGAGCACCTCTGAAGATCAAGGAGTGACTAGACATTGTAATTCATGCTAAAAGAGATCCAGTCACAGTCATACTCAATGTAAATTAATAGCAATGCATGCAAATGACAGCGGTGCTCTCCAACTGGTGCTTTTTAATAAGAGGATGATGACTCAACATAAAATTAAAATAGATAGGCCATTCGTAGAGGTAAGCAGGGATTTGCAGAGGTGCCAGAGCTCGAGTTTTGAAACAGAGATAAATAATATTTTGAGCTGTATACTTTCATTGTCAACATAACAACCAAGAGATCTCGATATCTTCCATGCTACACACATTATAAGCGGTTCCCAAACAGAATGGTAAATTTTATACTCCCCCAACCACCAACAAGCACACTCCACGACTGGCCCGAAACAACGGGTACCGTCCATATCAACAACAGCCCTGAGGGAGTTTTGTTTAATTATTTTGATTTGAGCATGGGACTGGGCATCCCGGTTACCAGCCATTTTCTCATGAATGATGAGCGGAGTCCACTCATCGTGAGAATAACCCACCTAGCATGGAAGATATAGACAGCCCTAGTTGATACATGAGCTGTTTGAGCATACAAAACAGAATTTCATTTGAAGGTTTTGAGTTTGGCAAATACAAATTTACTTGGAACAGTAGGTAAATACCGCATATAGGAAGGTATGGTGAACTCATATGGAATAACTTTTGGGGTTTATGGAAGTGGATGCACAAGCAGTATTCTCGCTTAGTACAAGTGAAGGCTAGAAAGAGACTGGGAAGCGATCAGCTAGAGAGCGACAACAGTAATGAACATGCATTAAAATTAATCAACAATGAGTGCAAACATTAGTAGGATATAAATCACCATGAACATAAATATCGTGGAGGCTATGTTGATTTTGGTTCAACTACATGCGTGAACATGTGCCAAGTCAAGACCACTTGAATCATTCAAAGGAGGATACCACCGTATCATACCACATCGGAACCATTTTAATATCATGTTGGCACGCAAGGAAGACCATTATAAACTCCTAGCTAATTAAGAATGGCATGAGCAACTATAATCTCTAATTGTCATTGCAAGTATGTTTCATTCATAATAGGCTGAATCACGAACGATGAACTATCATATTTACAAAAACAAGATAGGTCGAGTTCATACCAGCTTCTCGCATCTCAATCAGTTCACCATATGTCATCATAATTGCCTTTCACTCGCACGACCGAACGGCGTGGATAATAATAATAGTGCACGTGCATTGGACTAAGCTAGAATCTGAAGCATTTAATACAAGGGGGAAGACAAATTAATATGACTCTTGGTTAAATCAACAATAATGCATATGAGAGCCATCCAACATTTTCACCATGGTCTTCTCCTCTTGACCCCCAAAGAAAAGAAAAGAAACTATTTACACGGGAAAGCTCCCAACAAGCAAAAGAAGAACGAGAAATCTTTTTGGGTTTTCTTTTAATTACTACTACATGCATGGAAAGTAAACTAGCTGAAAGCTACAAATATTTTTTTTCTTAAGGTTTTTCAAACACACAAGAAAAAGACTTAGAAAATAAAATAAACTAGCATGGATAGTACAATGAAAAAGTAGGAGCACCGACTACTAGAATGAGTGTGTGAACATGAATGTAATGTCGGTGAGAAATACATACTTCCCCAAGCCTAGGCTTTCAGCCTAAGTTGGTTTATTGCCACAGATCAAAGCTACTCTCTCCGGTGTGCGGAGGAGTGTCCTCTGGGTGCCATTGGTTGGCAATATCCTCCGGATCCCACTGATAAACCGACTGCCGATAAGGGTCAAGTGGTGGCTTTGGCTCAGGCTCTGAAACTTGTGCCAGGCTCCAGTACGCATAAACAACTTCTGGCAAGACGAGGTATGTGACTGAAAGTATGTCAAACAAAGAGGGTGCATGCAAGGTAATAATCTCACAATACTTTTTACCAAATATCAATTTATACTTAAGCAACTTCTTCTTATCTTTAACAATAAAATCATGTGTTATCATACTCTTATAATTTAGAAAAGTAGGGGCCAGCAACTTCTCCTCCTTCTCATAATGCCTAATAGGTATCCTAAAGTGTTCAGCTAGGCGTGAAGCAAAGATGCCTCTGAAGATGGGACCCTTTGTACGATTTAGACTTAATCGTTTAGCAACAACAGCGCCTAAGCTAAAAGTGGTATCGCGAAACAAAGCATGGCGCAAGATAACGATATCAGGGGCACTAAGATTTCCACTATTCATGCGACCAATTAAGCATCTACTAGCAAATATCGCAAAGTAGCATAGAACAGGAAAATGTATACTAGTAATTCTTGCCTCTGAAACTTTCCTCGTTTCCCCTACAACAAGCATATCAATAAACCCCTCAACATCCTTACGATGTGGTTCCTCTAAGCTACCCGCAATGGGCATCTTGCAGACTCGACAAAAATCATAAAGTGACATCTCCTTAATCTCATCATATAAGTGGAACTCCACTGAAGGTGGTGATTTCTTAGCATGGAAGTAAAAAAATTGCGCGAAAATATTAGTGAGTAAGAGATAATGTTCGCCCTGGTCGTGGACGAAGTCGGTGAGGCCTGCATTCTCAGCCAAGTAATAAAAGTCTTTATAAATCCCAGTGGCTCTCAAGAAATCATCACAAGGCCATTCAGACGGCCGAACTTCCGTAGTGCGAGAAAGATTGTATTTGGTTTTTTCATTCTCCTCCTTCTGCTTATCCTCTGAGCTTCGGCTAGAAGAGCCTCTCAACAATCTCGTCATCATTTTCTTTCTCTGATTTTTTTTGAAATTTTTAGTGACTCAAAATAAAAGTGAAGCAAACTCAACAAGATTGATAGCAACTACTCCCACAAGTGCCTAGAGACTATATCATGCATTAGAACTAATTGGGACCACATAAATTTGACATGCAAGCTCAAGAACAGGGTCACCTTAGCAGCAAAAATTTGGAATAAATAAAGCACTAGAACAAAAACTAATTGGACCATTGGAGGTGTCACATACCGAAGAACAATCTCCCCAAACAGTTTTGTGAATGGAGCTTTGAGCAAGGAGATCGAAAATGGCAGCAAGATGAGCTAGAACACGAGTTTGAGCTATGGGAGGATTTTTTTTGGAGGAAGATGAAGCGTGTGGGTGCTGGAATAAGTGGAGGGGGCCACATGGGGCCCATGAGGCAGGGGGCGCGCCCAGGGGGTGGGCGCGCCCTGTACCCTCGTTGCCAGGTGGTGGCTCTCCCTGATGTGTTCTCAGTGCCAGATATTCTTGAATATTCTAGAAAAAAAGCATATTTCATTTTCGGGATATTTGTAGAACTTTTATTTTTGGGGTATTTCTTATTGCAAGGATAATTCAAAAAACAGGCAGAAAAACTATTTTTGCTTTATTTAATCTAAATAATAGAAAGTAAAAGGAGGGTACAGAGAGTTGTGCCTTCTAACTTCATCCATCTCATGCTCATCAAAAGGAATCCATTAACAAGGTTGATCAGGTCTTGTTAACGAACTCTTTCCGAATAACATGAAACCGAAGAATTTTCGAACAACACTATGTCATCTCAACGGGGATATGTATGTCCCCAACAATAAGAATATCATATTTCTTCTTGACAGTAGGAAGAGTAAATTCAAAACCTCCAATAATAATCGTTGAAATTTTTCCAATAGAATTGATACTGTGGACTTGAGGTTGTTTCCTCGGAAAGTGTATTGTATGCTCATTACCATTAACACGAAAAGTGACATTGCCTTTGTTGCAATCAATAACAGCCACTGCAGTATTCAAAAAGGGTCTGCCAAGGATAATCGACATACTGTCGTCCTCGGGAATATCAGGAATAACAAATTCCGTTAAAATAGTAACATTTGCAACCACAACAGGCACCTCCTCACAAATACTGACAGGTATAGCAGTAGATTTATCGGCCATTTGCAACGCTATTTCAGTAGGTGTCAACTTATTCAAGTCAAGTCTACGATATAAAGAGAGAGGCATAACACTAACACCGGCCCCAAGATGACATAAAGCAGTTTTAACATAGTTTCTTTCAATGGAGCATGGTATAGTTGGTACTCCTGGATCTCCTAGTTTCTTTGGTATTCCACCTTTAAAAGTGTAATTTGCAAGCATGGTGGATATTTCAACTTCAGGTATCTTTCTTTTATTTGTAATAATATCTTTCATATACTTAGCATAAGGATTTGTTTTAAGCATATCAGTCAAACGCATACGTAAAAAGATAGGTCTAATCATTTTAGCAAAGCGCTCAAAATCATCATCATCTTTTTTCTTGGATGGTTTAGGAGGAAAAGGCATGGGTTTCTAAACCCATGGCTCTCTTTCCTTACCATGCTTCCTAGCAATGAAGTCTCTCTTATCATAACATTGATTCTTTGATTGTGGGTTATCAAGATCAACAGCAGGTTCAATCTCTACATCATCGTTATTGCTAGCTTAAGCATCATCATGAACATCATTAACATTATCACTAGGTTCATGTTCATTACCTGATTGTGTTTCAGCATTAGAAACAGAAATATCATTGGGATTCTCAGGTGTGTCAACGGCAGGTTCACTAGAAGCATGCAAAGTCCTATCATTTTCCTTTTTCTTATTCTTAGAAGGACTAGGCACATCAACACTAGTTCTCTGAGAATCTTGCTCAATTCTCTTAGGGTGGCCCTCAGGATACAGAGGTTCCTGATTCATTCTACCCCCTCTAGTCATAACTCTAACATCATTCTCATTTTTTACTATTTAATTCATTGAGCAAATCATTTTGTGCTTTAAGTACTTGTTCTACTTGAGTGGTAACCATAGAAGCATGTTTACTAATGAGTTTAAGTTCACCTTTAACTCTAGACATATAATCACTCAAGTGTTCAATCATATAATCATTACGTTTCAATTGTCTACCAACATAAGCGCTCAAGTTTTCTTGTTTAACAATAAAATTATCAAACTCATCTAGGCATTGGCTTGCAGACTTATTACGAGGAATATCACCTTCATCATATCTATAGTGAGAATTTACCTTTACTACCTGTGTCGGGTTATCAAGACCATGTATTTCTTCAATAGGTGGTAAATTCTTAACATCTTCAGCTTTAATACCTTTTTCTTTCATAGATTTCTTTGCCTCTTGCATATCTTGAGGACTGAGAAATAGAATACACTTTTCTTCGGAGTTGGCTTAGGAGTTAGTTCAGGAAGTGTCCAATTGTTTTCATTACTCAACATATTATTCAATAGCAATTCAGCTTGATCAACAGTTCTTTCCCTGAAAACAAAACCAGCACAACTATCCAGGTGGTCTCTGGAAGCATCGGTTAATCCATTATAAAAGATATCAAGTATTTCATTTTTCTTAAGAGGATGATCACGCAAAGCATTAAGTAATCGGAGAAGCCTCCCCCAAGCTTGTGGGAGACTCTCTTCTTCAATTTGCACAAAATAATATATTTCCCTTAAGGCAGCTTGTTTCTTATGAGCGGAAAATATTTAGCAGATAAGTAATAAATCATATCCTGGGGACTACGCACACAACCAGGATCAAGAGAATTAAACCATGTTTTAGTGTAGCGACCAGACCTCAAACAGTCTGATCTCTGTGCATCAGTGTCATCCCTGGATCAGTAATGCTGACACGCACAGTAATTGAAGGATTTATAACAGAGTAGCAATCACACACTTATTACATCGATAGTTCCAACGATGAACTTATTACAATAAAAATGGCTTAAGGCCATCTAACACGATAACAGCGGTAGGCTTGGAAGATAAGTGAGTCCATCAACTCCAACGGCATCAGTGAGTATAGAACCACGACCTATAAGGCACCTTACTCGTCGTCTGAAAAGTCTGCAACATAAACGTTGCAGCCCAAAAACGGGTCAGCACATGGAATATGCTGGCAAGGTAACACATAGAGAGCAATGAAAGTAAAGCTATACTATATGCAATATGGTTGGTGGAAAGCTCTATGGTTACAGTTTTTACGTAAAGCCAATTTTTCCCTACTTCAAAGGAATAGATTTTTAATTAACTATCATGGTAGTTGAAACATCGTTGAGAAGATAGACATCCTCTCAACCCTAATTAATAAATGATCATTAAACCCAACAATATTAAATTAAAGTAACATGATGAGATTCACATGATATCCAAGTACTAGATACTCAATACGTCCGTAACCGGGGACACGGCTAATCATGATCAGTTTGTACACTCTGCAGAGGTTTGTGCACTTTTCCCCACAAGACCCGATCTCCTCCGTTTGATTTCTCACACTGCATGATGTTTGAGAAATGGATGACCGAGACACAGTCTTTCGGAAGTACTCGCACCTTACAAATGGGTGGACCGTACCAACCTACATCCCCTACATCTGCTAGTCCACCACTGTAAGAGTTCGCACGACTTACTCATACTATGCTAGAGCCCATAATAGCATTGTGGCTGCACACGGAAGTTTCTAGTATGAATAATCTCATGATCCCTTTGAGCCTGGGTGGCGGTCCGAAGAAAAATAGGCAATCGCTGGAATACCCAGGTGCCTCAATCCACCCAGATGTGTGTTAATGTTGCCACCTTAAGTTGAACCATTAATTAACAAACTCACATCTGTCATGGATACACTCACCAATCCACGTCTACGAGCATAGCATGTCCTAACAGCAAACGTAGAAGTAACTCCCAAAGGTTTGAATGTAATGCAGGTAATAGGTACTACCTCAATCAACTTCCCAGTCCCACAAGTTAATTGATCCTACTCATGCAATGTGTGAGGATTTGACTAATGCAATGAAAACTGGGTAATTGGAAAGTATGATCAAAGTGTTACTCGCCTTGCTGATGATCCGCAAAACCGAGAGATTCAAAGTAGCAAGCAGCGCACTCCGGGTACTCTATCGCAAACAAACAAGCACACAATAAGTACTTAACTAATGCACGGATAAAACTCGAATAAGAGATCTAACCAGAAAGTTCAACTTAAGAACTCCGGTTTGCAAAAGAAACGGCAAAAGAAAAGCAGCGAAAGACAAACGGCGAAAGAAAAACAACTACCGAACCAATCTGGACCTAGGTCCAAATCTAACAGAGGCAAACGCTTGAGTGACTAGGTTAAACGGAAAGAGAATTTCGAGATGAAACTCCAGGCGCTTGAATCACCTGATTCTGATAAACGAGCTTAAAGTTAAACTAAAACAAAGATCGGATCAGAGATCGCGATCAGAAAATAAACTAGAAAAAGAAAACTAATACAGCTTAACGAACGAACGTTCGTCAGCTAAGACTAAACGACGAACTCGTTCGTTAGAACGAACGAACGGGCGAACAGTTACTAATTAACTAAACCGGAAAATAAAACAGAAAACCGATCTAAAGAAAAAAACGACTAGGGGTTCTAAAAAAAAACAACGGTCTTTAAGAAAAGAACCGGGCGGCTACCTCGTCGACGACCGGCGGCGGCGGCGGCTGCGGCGGGCGGCGGCAAGGCAGCGGGGCGGCTGCGGCGGCGGTGGTGGCGGCTGGGCGGGCGGCAGCAGTGGCGGCGGCGGGGCGGCAGCAGCAGC
>LR738709.1:426753318-426812355 GCA_902687465.1 Secale cereale
GTGGCGGCGGCGGGGCGGCAGCAGCAGCGGCTGCGAGGCGGCGGCTGCGGCGTCGCGGCGGCGGAGTGCGGCGGCAAGGCGGCGGGGCGACGGCTTGCGGCAGCAAGGGGCGGGGCGGTGTGCGGCAGAGGGGGGGGCTGCACTTATATAGGGGGGGAGGGGTAGAAGGCTTGGGGAAGGGGGCAACCACGGCGGCGGCGGAGTCCGGCTCGGCTTCGGCCGTCGCTGGGGAAGGCGGTGCGGGCGAGGCGGCTTGGGCTTGGCTCGGCTGGGCCTCGGCCCAGTCAGGTCGTGTCCCCTATTTTTTTTCTAATTAACGCCGGCGCTGCGAAGAAGAATTCTAAAAAAATCTAAAATTGCCAAAACAAATTTTCACCGTCTAAATGGAATATTTAGAACAAGATGAACATTTTCTTGGCACCAAAATGCATTTTTGAAAACATGCAATTTTTCCTAATTCGAATAAAACTCCAAATAAACTTATTTGATTTTTCTATTAAAATCCCCCGTATTTCTCTATTTTTTGGAGAGTCATTTTACTCCCTCTCTCATATATTTATGATAGAAATACGTGAAGATAAATAGATAAAATCAAATGATCCTATTTTCAAAATTTGAGAAACCTCAAATATGAAAATATTGAAATCCCCAACTCTCTCCGAGGGTCCTTGAGTTGCTTAGGATTTTCTTGGATCGCCAAAATCAAGAAAATATGATATGCATAATGATCTAATGTATAACATTCCAATTGGAAATTTGGGATGTTACAAACCTACCCCCCCTTAAGGTGAATCTCGCCCTCGAGATTCGGGTTGGCTAGAAAATAGGTGAGGATGGTCCTTCCGTAGATCTTCTTCTCTTTCCCAGGTGGCTTCTTCCTCGGTGTGGTGACTCCACTGAACTTTGCAGAACTTGATAACCTTGCTGCGGGTGACTCAGCTGGCATACTCAAGAATCTTGATTGGTTTCTCTTCATAGGTCAAATCGCTGTCTAGTTGAATAGCTTCCAATGGCACGGTATCCCTCAGCGGTATCGCGGTCATCTCTGCGTAGCATTTCTTCAACTGGGAAACATGGAATACAGCATGAACTCCTGACAATCCTTAGGGCAGTTCCAACTTGTAGGCTACTTCTCCCATGCGTTCCATAACCTTATAGGGTCCTACAAAACGGGGTGCTAGTTTTCCCTTAACTCCAAAGCGCTTAACTCCTCGAAGCGGAGATACTCGAAGATAAACTCTGTCTCCAACCTCGTAAACGATCTCCTTGCGTTTTGAATCTGCGTAGCTCTTCTGCATGGACTGGGCTATCTTGAGCCTATCGCGAATCAACTTCACCTTCTGTTCCGATTCCTTGATCAAATCTGGCCCGAACAGCTTGCGGTCTCCAACTTCGTCCCACGACAACGGAGTCCTACATCTCCTTCCGTATAACGCTTCGAAAGGGCTATCTTTAAACTGGTTTGATAACTGTTGTTGTAAGAAAACTCGGCATACGGCAAATTGTCGTCCCAACTAGATCCATAATCTAGGACACAGGCTCTCAGCATATCCTCCAAAATCTGATTGACTCTTTCAGTCTATCCATCTGTCTGTGGGTGAAAAGATGTGCTGAACTCTAGTCTGGTACCCAAAGTTTCGTGTAACTGATTCCAGAACTTTGAGGTAAACTGGGTTCCTCTATCTGATACGATGCTCCTCGGAACTCCATGCAGACATACAATTCGGGTCATGTATATCTTTGCCAACTTTGCACTGGTATAGGTAGTCTTTACGGGGATGAAATGAGCTACCTTTGTTAAACGATCGACTACGACCCAGATTGAGTCATAGCCAGAACGAGTTCTGGGTAATCCCGTAATAAAATCCATATCTAGCTTATCCCACTTCCATTCGGGTATTGGCAATGGTTGTAACAATCCTGCCGGCTTCTGATGTTCTTCCTTCACTCTCTGACATACATCACAAACTGCTACATACTCCGCAATATCTTTGTTCATAGCGGTCCACCAGAAAATATCCTTCAAATCCAAATACATCTTGGTATTTCCTGGGTGAATCGAGTATGGTGAATCATGGGCCTCCTGTAGAATCAACTTCCTGATCTCCGGGTCATTAGGCACATAAACGCGGTCCTCAAACCATAAGGTGTCGTGTTCATCCTCGCGAAATCCTTTAGCTTTTCCTTCGCTCATCCTCTCCTTTATAGAGGCAACCTCCTTGTCAGTTTTCTGAGCTTCTCTGATTTTATCCATCAGGGTAGACTGGATTTCTAGTGTTGCTATGTAGCCTCTCGGAACTATCTCCAAACGTAAAGGCTGTCTTAGGTATGTCCTGCTCTCGGATCTTCAATTGATGGTACCCTGATCGCAGATCGATCTTGGGAAATACCTTAGCTCCTTGCAATCTATCGAACAGATCATTGATCATCGGCAGTGGGTACTTGTTCTTGATCATTACTTCATCCAGCCCTTGGTAGTCAACAACCATTCTTAATGATCCATCCTTCTTCTCTACTAGAAGTACTAGCGAATCCCAAGGCAAAGAACTTGGGCGTATGAATCCTTTATCCAGTAACTCCTTAATCTGTTTCTTAATTTCCTCCAAATCCTTTGCGGGCATCCTATATGGCCCCTTAGAAATTGGCCCTATGCCTGGCAAAAGCTCAATTAAAAACTCCATATCTCTGTCAGGTGGCATTCCTGGTAGTTCTTCTGGAAACACGTTAGGGAAATCTTTCACCACTAGTACTTCCTCCTGAACAACTCATGATAAGGAATTTAATCTATTCCTCTTCGGCTCATGCCGGGATACATACTTGATGCTTCTTCCTTCTGGCGTATTAAGCAAAATGGACTTACTGACGCATTCAATATTCCCTTCATACTTAGATAACCAATCCATGCCTAATATCACATCCAATCCTTGAGATTCCAATACTATTAGGTCCGAAGGGAAAATGTAGTTACCAATCCTTAATGGCAACTGATCACACCATAACTTAGCTATATACTCTGCTCCTGGTGAGGTTACTAACATGGGTGACCTAAGGGCTTGGGTTGGCAGCTTATACTTATCCACAAATCCCCTTGAAATGTATGAATGCGTTGCACCAGTATCGAAAAGAATGAGTGTAGTAAAGGACTTAACTAAAAACTTACCTATTACTGCATCTGGCTGAGCTTCAACCTCCTCCACGGTAACGTGATTCACTTGTCCTTTGTTGAAGGGGTTGGGCTTCTTCGCGGTGCTTCCATTGCCGTTCCCATTCTTAGCTTTTGGGCAGTCATTGGCATAATGTCCATTCTTCCCGCACTTGTAACAGGTGACATGGCTGAAATCCTTCTTGGTGGGTGTGGACGGTGTAGGGCGGCTCTGGTTACCATTTGCTCCATTTCCATTTCCATTCTTGGTGTCATTGTGATTGTGCGAGCTACCTCCTCCATGGGTATGCTGAAACTGTCCTACCGCTTTAGGGGTAAAACGAGGCTTCTGCTGAGCTCCAGAGTTGTACTTTCCTTGTCCATACTTCCTCTTGCGACTTTCAATCTTTTGATGCTTCCTTTCAATCATTAGGGCGCGATCAACCAGCTCCTGGTAGTTATTGAAAGTTGCCACCATCAACTGTACACTCATCTCATCATTCAGCCCTTCCATGAATCTCTCCTGTTTAGCGGCATCTGTGGCCACATCATCTGGGGCATAACGAGATAGGGTACTAAACCCATCCACGTACTGGGCCACAATACGGTTGCCTTGGCGCAAATTGCGAAACTCCTGCTTCTTCATACTCATAGCTCTAGTTGAGACATGGGCGGTACGAAAAGCTTGCTGAAACTGATCCCAAGTCACATTGGCTATGGTATAAGTGGTTGTGTAATTCTCCCACCATGCTGCGGCTGGTCCAGAAAATTGGTGTGCGGCAAAACGCACCTTCTCAGCATTTGAGCAGTTAGCAGTGGTCAAATCCCTTCCAATTTTGCGCAGCCAGTCGTCAGCGACTATTGGTTCAATGCTGCTTGCAAACACTGGTGGTTGCAACCTTAAGAAACGTGTCAGGTTGTCCACGGGTGGTGGTGGTGGAGGGTTGTTGTTGTTGTTCTGGTTGTTCTGAGTATTCTGGACAAGAAGTTGCATCAGGGTGTTCTGCTGCTGGATCAACTGGGTGAGCTCAGGGGGAAACTCAAATCCGGGCTCACGTCTTAGAGGCATCTGATGGGTGTAGAGGGAAGAGATTAGAATAGAAAAGAGGTCTAAGGGAAAATCACTACCCATATGCACATGAGGCAAAACACACAATTCATCACACCAAAATCAATTTCAAACAAGGGCTTACACGGATCTAATCGTTACAAAAGTGCTCTAAGTCTACTAAATGGAAAAACTACTAGTCATAGGAAGGTCTTCTAGAAATTTTGATCGACAGAGGATTCCATGATATCTGCCCCAGCTTCATCTTCATAGTCTTCGTCTTTGCTATCATCGGGTTCCGAATCCGTGTCGTCGATGATAATGTAGTCTTCGGGTGGAATCTCCTTGGGTTCTTCTTCCTCTGCTTCTTCTCCCATGAGTATCCCTAACTTCCGCGTCAAATCATCATTCTTCTCCACAAGTATTAGCATCTCCTCCTCGTATCCGTCGCGTGTGGACTTGAGTTCTTCCTCTAGCTCCAAATTCCTATTTAGGGCTTTCTTCAAATCTATCATCCCTGCACACATCTGGTGCTCCTGGCGACGAATGTGATGGTTCAACTCCTGGATGAAGGCTGCAATGGATCTATCCTTCCGGGTGCTGATCATGTCCCAATTCTCATCTCGGCGTCCACAAATCTGGTAGATGGTGTCCTTTAGCTCCTGCTTGTAGACTTCTCCAATCCTTCCCATAGCAATGTGGGCTGCCATGCTCCTGCCTAGGCTCCATGTAGGCGCATTAAAGGAAAATGCTATGAGTGCGGTGACGGGCTTGAAAGTCCTTCCTGGAACTTGAGCTTGAATCAACCAACGCTCCTCCTCAGGTAGAGTGGCATTGTAGGTTCCGGTGAAACTTGGTAGTCCAATGTTTAGATATCTGGTGACTTCCTTCAGGTGTCGTCCAAATGGTGTATCTTCATCCGGTTGCGTGAACTTGTTCTTTGCATCCACCATCCTAAAAGAGTAGAAAAGATGATGAGTCAGAAAAGAGAAGAGTGGATAGTGCTCTAGGGTTTTAGCTTAGTGGTCCTGTCCTATAGTCAGCGTGTGCTTTGATACCATCTTGTAGCGACCAGACCTCAAACAGTCTGATCTTTGTGCATCAGTGTCATCCCTAGATCAGTAATGCTGACACGCACAGTAATTGAAGGATTTATAACAGAGTAGCAATCACACACTTATTACATTGATAGTTCCAACGATGAACTTATTACAATAAAAATGGCTTAAGGCCATCTAACACGATAACAGCGGAAGGCTTGGAAGATAAGTGAGTCCATCAACTCCAACGGCATCACTGAGTATAGAACCACGACCTATAAGGCACCTTACTCGTCGTCTGAAAAGTCTGCAACATAAACGTTGCAGCCCAAAAACGGGTCAGCTGTCGGGGAAACTGATCCACGATCACCTATGGGACCGGCAGACCGAGCCCCTTTCGGTTCGGTGGGGGGCGGAGATCGCATGAAGAACGGATCGAGGCGAAGCACACTTGCAATTTACCCAGGTTCGGGCCGCACGGATGCGTAAAACCCTACTCCTGCTTTGTGGTTTGTATTGAGTTCTTGCTCGGGAGCGCTGAGTGCTACAGTACACCCCAACAGCTAACGAGACCGAGCGTGAGTGTTCTTCTTTTCCGTTCGTCCCCTTTCTATGTTGCGCATGCGCCTCCTTTTATATGCTCAAGGGGTCACCGACAGGTGGCAACATAGACAAGGGTAAAAATGGAAAGGTTTTGCGGTTGGTACAACTACCTGTACAGTGTATCATACCTAACCCTGACGGCAGGGGACAAGGGCATTAAATGCCCGTCTGCGTCGCCCAAACAGTGCAAAAAGGGACCGTCAGGGACGCCACCGCTCGCCACGATGGCAATCTTGTCAGCGCCGCTTGCCACCGCGCACCGCTGGCTGCACAGCCTCCCGCCACGTACGCCTGGAAGGGTCCTAGAGCGACACGTTGGCGAATGTGCTGGAGCGTGAGTACATAGTGGTAGCTTGCCACGGCAAGCGCCTTGCAGCGGTCGTTGTCTTGCCGCGTCCGGGAGCTTGTCGCTCACCGGGCCTTGCCGGGACGCGTGGCGCGTCGCGGCAAGTTCCTTGAGATGCCTTGGTTGGCCTTCCCGGCAAGCTCCTCTTGCCGGGGTCTTGTGCCTTGAGTGGCCTTGAATACTTTGTTCTTGAATGGCTCCAAAGGAACCACGGAGGACCTTGGCGGTCACCCGGCAAGCCTTGCCGCGGGATGCTGCGACTGCCCGTGCACAAGTTCGGGATACTAGGGTACCCCTACTCTAGTACACCGACAGGAGCCCCCGGGCCTGGGCCATACACGGTGCCGAGCGCTCTTACGCCAGGCCCAAAACAGGGCACGGGCACGCGTGGCCTGGGTTACGCTGTATCTCTCTCCGTATCCACCGCGCTCTTCCCGAACGGCACGCGTTGAATGTGGCGTCGTGGGAGAGATCGTGGGTGGTTTCTTTATTCGGAAAGGCGGAACGTCCGTCCCCTCCCTCCTTATAAGCAGGGGAAACAGGGGCAGTTCGCCCATTGGCCGGTTGCTATTTCTCCGCTGCTCCCTCTTCTTCCCAAAACTGAAAGAGAGCAACGCTCTGCCCCCCATCGCCACCAGCACCACCAACGCCGTCGACCTCCCTCACCACTTCCGCCATGGCTCCGAAAGCCGAAAAGGGGAAGGTCGTGAAGTCGGCCGAGGCGCAGCGGCTCGCGGCGCTGCAAAAGGAGCAGGCAATCTTCCCCCCTAAGCTCGCCGCGAGGGAGCTGAGGGAGTACTACTACCTCTTCTGGTCGACGGAGACGCGGGCGCACCCGCGCACGAAGGTACTTCCGGCCGTCGCTTGGAAAATGGCTCCAAATGGATATCCCTTCTTCGCCTCGTTCTTCTACTGCGGGCTTTGCCCGCCTTTCTCCGAGTTTTTATGCGATATTATGAACACCTACGGGTTCCGCCTCCTTGACTTCACCCCCAATGCTGTTCTGACCATGGCAGTTTTCGCACATCTCTGCGAAAACTTTGTCGGAGTCTATCCAAATGTAGCCCTTTTTCGCCACATCTTTATGCCCCGAGTTGAGAGAGGAGAGCCTTTATCCGGCGGAATCGCCTGGATCTCGAGAGCCGTCAAGAAGGACGCTTATCTGGAGGGAGAGTTCCGCGACAAGTGGGAGGAATGGAGAGCAGACTGGTGCTGGATTGTCGAGGAGGACCCGCAGCCGTTTACCGCCCGGCGCCAAACCCCAGTAGCGCGCGGCAGTGATTGGAGCAACGTGGCCCCGGAAGACGACGGGCTGAAGGTTGCCGTCCCCGGATCCAACGCCTCAGGCTTGCCGGGCTCACTGTAGGCGTTGTTGGCGCAGACTTTCTTCGCCACCGCATCGCCCCCCTGCAGGAGAGGAGGAGACTCGCCTGGGAGTTCAAGAATGCGGCGGATATCATGAGGCTACGCCCGGGCCTCAACTTCAACTTCACTGTTCTGGAACTTAACGCGATGCTCCAGGAGTTGTTCAAGTACGACCCTCAACATCCCGAAGTGTTCAGGTTGCCGAAGGACGTCGTTCCGCTGTGCAACAACTCCTCGCTCGACCGCATCCGTGCAATGATGCCGCTGTGCGACTCGCATGGAATTGTCCCAACTTGGCAAGAGACTGAAGATGTCGTCGTGCAGGAGTTCTTTCACGGCTTGGTAGAAAAGTCGGTCCGCTCCGACGAAAAGAAAAGCCTCACTCGCGACACCACCGATGTGGAGATGAAACGCATCGCCACTAGGCTGGAAGAGGCAGCGGCGGCCGCAGCCGCGGGCGAGTTTGGATCCACCGTGGAGGAGGCAGAGGCAGTAGAGGCGGCAAGCCTTGCCGAGCGAGATGAGCTTGCCGGCGAGGAAGCGCTTGCCGGGCATGACGTCGAGTCGAGCGAGCCCGCCGAGGATACGAGCGGCTTGTTGGAGATCGACTCCTCTTCCTCCTCATCTTCAGACAGTTCGCCGCAAGCAAAGCCCCCAGCTCCACCAAGAAGGTGTCTCCGCAAGGCCGGGGACATAGTGGAGCGGCAGGCAAGTCGACAGCCGCCGCGCTGCGCGACACGCTCCACCGCGGCAAGCACTGTTGCCGCGGGAGCACCTCACGCTGCTGCGGCAACTGGAGCGGGGTCCACCCGGACCACCGCTTCTGCTCCTGCCGCTTCTCACGCCACGGCGGCAACCGGAGCGGGGTCGTCTCAGACCACCGCCACTGCTCCCGCCAAGCGGCCAAGGGAACCTACTCCTCCGCCTCCTCGCGCCGGAGGTGCGTCGGACTTCGAGTTCTCCGCGCTCAGCTCCGACGAGGAAGAAGAAGAGTAAGATCCTTTGTTGTACTTGTAGTTCTTCAATTCTTGCCGTTTTGTCTTGTATCTCATTTGCTTTACTCCGAACTTATTCCTTTTCAGGACTCTGGCCCAGAGAGCGGCGAAGAGAGCCAAGGTCCCAGTGATCATCATCGAGGACGAACCCACCGCGAAAGCAGGGGGTGCGTCCGAGACAACCTTGCCGGACCCGGCAACTGTTCTCCAGAGCAGCCCCCAGCGTCAGTATATGGTTCGCTTTCCGCTGTTAGGCGCGCATGGATACTCTTTCTTTGCTGACATCTGTTTGTTGGTTTGTGTAGGAGCAGAGCAGCCCCACCAGGAGCGCCCGGAGGCCGCCCCCGACATGCCATCTGCTTCGACTACGCCGCCAAGGGAGAGTTCTTCGGCAAGGGGGAGTTCTCCGGCAAGGGAGAGTCCTCCGGCAAGGGAGAGTTCTCCGGCAAGGGGGAGTTCTCCGGCAAGGGAGAGTCCTCCGGCAAGGGAGAGTTCTCCGGCAAGGGACCCTGCCGAGGAGCCGGCTCGCGCAGGTAATCCTCTCGCTTCAAAACTTCCCTTGGGTTCTTCTTCTTTCGATCTTCTTTTTGGATATTTGCTTGACTTTTCTCCCTTTTCCGGTCGTCAGACCATCTGCTACGGAGCCGATGGAGGCCGAGGTTGCCGGCGAGGAGAACACGCGCGGCAATACCGATGACGCCGCTGCCACCGAAGAAGCAGCCGGCGCTGGTGATCCCGCCAGTGATGAGGCCGCCAAAGCTGCCGCCGCAGGAGCTGGCGAGGGATCTGGCGATCGTACTAACGGCCCAGAGGCTGCAGGAGCTCTAGGCGCTACGCCGACCGCCGATCCCTCCGCCGTTGCCGCAGCGTCAGGCTCCGAAGAGCCCCAGCCAGGCGTCTACTTGAAGGCCGGCGAAAACGTCTTCATCAACCTCCCCTAGGCGTCAAGCTCCAGGGCGCCGGTCGAGGGAGAAAGCTTCGATGGAGAGATGCTCGCCTCCGCTGGGCTGACGCTGGTCGATGCGCTGAGCAGCAGCAGTGGCGAGCCTAAGGAAGAGCGACTGCTGCGGAGGCTGGTGTCGCTCTACCGTGCTCGGCAGGCCAAGCTGGAATCCCGAGAGGCGCTTGTCGCGAAAGCAGGAGTGGACATCGAGAAGCGCGCGGAGGAGCTCCGGGGTCTTAACCAGGAGGCTCTCCGGTCCCTGGCTGAGGAGCGGGAGCAACTCGCCGAGGAGCAGAAGGCCTTCTTCCTCGAGAAGGCTGAAGTTGAAGAGTAACAGCGGCTTGCCGCTGAGAAGCTGTCTGCGCAGGAGGGCGAGCTGGCGCAGCGGAAGGTCAACCTTGACAGCCACGAGGAGGATCTTGCCGCACGCGAGCAATCATTCGGCGGAGCCCTCAAGCAAGCAGAGGATGCTGCCGCAGCTGCCGAGGCCGCCAAGAAGGAGCTAGAGACGAAGGTGGCGCGGCTGGAGGCCGATCTCAAGGCGAGCGGTGAGGAGCTTGCCGCGCTCAAGCGTGAGCGGGAGAAGGACGCCCACAGCAACTCAGAGCTGCAGGTTCGTCTCGCTGAGAAGGGCAAGGAACTTAGCGCCGCCAAGGACTCCAACGCAGATCTTGAGTTGAAGTTGACTACTTTGAACAAGACGCTGGACGGCGCCAGGGAGCAGGACGTGGCCTTGAAGGAGGAGATCAAGGCCGATAAGGCGCTGCATGGCGAGTGCTGCTGCCGCCCAGAACACTTTTAGGGAGAATGTGGAGCACTGGACGAAGGGTCTCGTGAATGCTGCCGTAGATATCGACAGGGAGCTGGCGCAGCTGGGGATGGAGGATCTCGGGTAGCCCTCTGATGAGAACCTCCAACCTAGCGCCAAGCTCACCTTGTTCTTCAAAGGCATGGCGACGGCTCTCCAGCGACTCCGGGAGAAGATCCCAAAGCAGCTCGCCGACGAGTCGCGCAAGATCTGCGCGGGAGCTCTTCAAAAGGTGTTGGTGAAGGTGGCCTTCCGCAACCCGGGCCTCAACCTCACCAACGTCCTCAAGTCCCTGCCGCCGGATGCTGATCTGGAAGCGCTCAAGGCCCTTGTCGCACCCATTGTGGACAAGGTGAGCGGGATCAAGTGGGTTGAGGTCGATCGCATAGATTAGGCCGCCCGTTATCTTCTTTTCTTGTCGCTGCTGGTCATGTTATGAGAACAATCTGTTAGAGCCGCGACAAGCTATCTTGTAATATAACTCTATCTTGGGTAATGATTGTAATGTTATTTCCTCTACTTGATTCCTTCCTTTGTATGTTTTTGCCCTACGCTTTTAGGGAACTTGCCGGCGCAGGCACCTTAGCCGCGAGCGCTGAGTGCGCGACGTCAGCAGCCTGCTGGCGGTGCCGTTACCGACAAGAAACCTTGTCGCAACTAGTCGCAGCTCACTTAAGTTGTTGAGCGGATTCGAAACAAAGTAAGGGCGCAACTAGCTACGAGTTGGTTCCTCCGCGTACAGGTTTTCCATACAAAGCACGGTCGTTCAAGGAAGATAACTTAATTTTTTTTTTTAAATATGATTGCTCAAACTTTGGCAACTTAGCTTTCCTGTCGTTTGCTTCCCGGTAAGGCGAAACTTTCTTGAACGACGCCTGGTCCATACCATTATCTTCTCCTTTCTCCCTCAGCAAACTTGTGGGCGAGGGAACCCTCATTTCCTTGAGAAAAAGAAAGAAGAGAAAATAAAAGATATGGAGCCTTACGGCTCGTTATTGCTTACCGGGGGTAGGTGCTGCACAAAGTGTCAGATAACACATGCAAAAAATAGAAAGCACGGGGTCTGCAAGATGTGCGGAGCACATGAGCTTTATCTACGCACGGGGTCTGCGCCCGGCTTTGTACAAAGGATTACAGGCAACAGCGGCAAGACTTGTACAAAAGGTGGTTGCCGGAACAGGTTCCGGCAACCACGCCTTACGGGTAAAACTTATGAAGATGCTCAATGTTCCAGGAGTTGCTCATCGGAATACCATCTTCGGTCTCAAGGCGGACAGCGCCAGGCCTAGTGACTCGTTTCACCCGGTAAGGGCCTTCCCACTTCGGCGTCAACTTGTTGGAATTCTTGGCGGACTGAACGCGCCAAAGAACAAGGTCGCCTTCCTCGAGACTTCTGGCGTTAACTTTGCGGCTATGGTAGCGGCGCAAAGCTTGCTGGTAGCGAGCAGCTCGTACCGCAGCCTGAAGACGGTCTTCCTCAAGGAGCAGCGCTTCATCTTGTCGCAGCTGCTCTTGCTCAAGCTCATCATAAGCGAGCACTCGAGGTGACCCGTATACGAGTTCCGTGGGGAGAACTGCCTCTACTCCATAGACTAGAGCGAAAGGTGTCTGGCAAGTGGCTCGATTTGGCGTCGTCCTGATCGACCAAAGAACCACCGGCAGCTCCTCGATCCAGTTTCTTCCGCACTTGCGCAGCCTGTCGAAAGTCCTGGTCTTGAGTCCATGTAGCACTTCAGCATTTGCCCTCTCTGCTTGACCGTTGCTTCTCGGGTGAGCAACAAAAGCGAAGCAGACCTTGGCGCCAAGATCTTGGACATACTGCATGAAGGTGCGGCTCGTGAATTGCGTACCGTTGTCGGTGATGATCCTGTTAGGGATCCTGAAGCGGCAAACAATCGACCTGAAGAACTTGACTGCTGACTGTGTTGTCACCTTCCTCACTGCTTCCACTTCCGGCCACTTTGTGAACTTGTCGGTTGCAACGTACAAGTACTCAAAGCCCCCGACTGCTCGGGGAAAGGGGCCGAGGATGTCGAGCCCCCAGACCGAAAATGGCCAGGATAAAGGGATCGTCTGGAGAGCTTGAGCTGGCTGGTGTATCTGCTTGGAATGAAACTGGCAGGCTTCACACTTGGTTACTTGTGCAGTTGCATCCTGGAGGGCTGTCGGCCAAAAGAAACCTTGTCGGAACGCTTTGTCGGCAAGTGCTCTTGCGCCAATGTGGTGACCACATATGCCTCCATGTATCTCTGCCAACAACTTTTGTCCGTCTTCCTGGTGAATACACTTCAATTTCACACCGTTGAGTCTTCTTCTGTATAGTGTGTTGTCGACAAACTGGTACATACTTGACTGCTGGGCTACTCTTTCCGCTTCTTCTTGCTCTTCGGGAAGTTCTCCTGTCTGAAGGAAACGGACAATCTGCTGTGCCCATGCTGGAGCTTGTGGCTCGACAACAAGGACCAAAGGCACATCTGCTGCTGCGGGAACATCCGCTTCTACGGCGAGAACCTGCGGCTCAGCCGGAGCTTGACGTTCCCCGGCAAGCTTGCCGGAGCAAAACTTGTCGCGAGCCTCTGCTTCAACGGAACAAACCCTGGGGCTTGCCGGAATAGACTGCTCCTCTGCACTCTTGGTGTTGATTTTGGGGACCTTCTTGGCGGCGGCTTGTGGAAGCTCTTCTGGAAAATAGTCACCAGAAATCAACTTCCTCTTCTTGCTCTGTCTAGCTGATGGCGTTACGGATGGTCGAGTCAGCTTGAGCACAAAGATCCCTGGTTCCACAGGTAACTTAAGTGCGGCGCACTTCGACAGGCCATCGACAATGTCGTTCTGAGCTCTTGGAACATGCTCCATCTGTAGGCCGTCAAAGTGCTCTTCTAGCTTACTCACTTCATCAACGTAGGCTTCCATCAACGGACTCTGATTACTCTTGTTCACTTGGCGGACGACAAGCTGCGAGTCACCCCTGACAATGAGCTTTTTGATCCCAAGGTCTGCCGCGATCCTGAGACTGGCAAGCAAACCTTCATACTTTGCGGTATTGTTTGTTGCTTGCTCCTTGGGAAAGTGCATCTGGACTACGTACTTGAGGTGCTCTCCGGTGGGTGCGACAAGCAGCACGCCAGCACCGGCGCCTTGCAGCGAGAAGGCACCATCAAAGTACATCAGCCACTCTTTGCTTGCTTCCTTGACGGGGATGCTCGTTTCTGGAATTTCTTCATCTGGTGTTGGCATCCACTCTGCTATGAATTCTGCCAATGCTCTGCTTTGGATAGTTGAAGTGCTCTCAAACTTGAGGCCAAAGCTTGACAGTTCCAGTGCCCACTCAACAATCCTGCCCGTTGCTTCTGGATTCTGCAGTATCCTCTTCAGCGGAAAACGAGTGACAACTGTGATCTCATGTGCTTGGAAGTAATGGCGCAGCTTTCTCGAGGCCATGAGAAGGCCGAAAAGCAATTTCTACACACCAGAGTACCTTGACCTAGCCCCTTGCAGAAGGGAACTGACAAAGTAAACTGGGCGCTGCACCATTTTCTTCTATATCTCCTCGCGCGCCTGCGCAGATCCATCTTTGTTGGGACCAGAGCTTGTCGGGGAAGCCCCCTGCTTGTCGCCGGATGCGCCTGCCGTGGCTGCTGGCTCATCATCTGCCTCCCTCTCTGCTACTAACGCAGCACTAACCACTTGATTGGTTGCTGCTATAAACAGCAGCAACTTCTCTTGTGGCTTAGGTGCGACAAGTGTTGGAGTGGAGGACAGGTGTCTCTTCAAGTCTTGCAGCGCAACCTCCGCTTCCGGAGTCCATTTCATTGGACCTGCCTTTTTCAATATTTTGAAACACGGCAGGGCGCGCTCAGCAGACTTAGAGATAAACCTGCTGAGAGCAGCCACACAACCGGCAAGTCTTCGTACATTCTTGACGCGCTTTGGTGCTTCAATCTGCTCAATGGCCTTGATCTTGTCGGGATTGGCTTCAATTCCCCGCTGAGACACGAAGAACCCGAGAAGCTTGCCGGAAGGGACTCCAAACACACACTTCTCGGGATTGAGCTTGAGGCTGATCTTGCGCAGGTTTGCAAAGGTCTCGTCTAAATCTTGAATCAGAGTTGCCTTGTCCTTGCTCTTGACCACTATGTCATCCATGTAGGCTTCTACATTTCTATGTATTTGTGACTCAAGAGCGACATGGACCACCCTTGCAAATGTTGAACCAGCATTCTTTAAACCGAAAGGCATCCGTTTGAAATAGTACGTGCCACATGGAGTGATGAATGCGGTCTTCTCCTCATCCTCTTCTACCATGAAGATCTGATGGTATCCTGAGTATGCGTCAAGAAATGAAAGCAAGTCACATCCGGCCGTGGAGTCAACAATCTGGTCAATGCGCGGCAAGGGAAATGGGTCTTTGGGGCAAGCTTTGTTAACATCGGTAAAGTCGATACAAAGCCTCCATTTCCCGTTTGCCTTGCACACGACTACAGGATTCGCCAACCACGTAGGATGGAGCACTCCTCTGACAAGGCCTGCTGCTTCCAACTTCTTGATCTCTTCTGCGATGAATTCTTGGCGCTCCACTGCTTGTTTCCTGACATTCTGCTTGACGGGCCGCGCATGAGGACAGACGGCAAGATGGTGCTCAATTACTTTCCTGGGAAAACCGGGGATGTCAGACGGTTGCCACGCAAACACGTCGACGTTTGCCTGCAGGAAAGCAATGAGCGCGCTTTCCTATTTAGGGTCAAGAGTGGCACTGATGGTGAAGGTACCACCAGTGCCGTCCTCCTTGGCGGACACCTTCTTGGTCTCTGGCGGAGCTGCCATTGTCTTCTTACACTTTCCGGTGGAGCTCGATGTTGCGTCCTCGACGGTAGCGCAGCACTCCGAAGAGGTGCGCTTGCCGGAGTGGGCATCAGAACTCTTGGCAGACTAGGTCTTCTTCTCCCCCCCGGGAGCTTCAACGGCAGGTGACTTGCGATCTATTGCGGCTGCTGCTTCCCGGTAGATCTTGTCGACGCAGATAAGAGCATCCTTCTTGTCGCCGAGGACAGAGATGACACTTATTGGGCCTGGCATCTTCAGCATGTTGTATGCGTAGTGAGAGGCTGCCATGAACTTGGCGAGTGCTGGACGGCCGAGTATCCCATTGTAAGGCAATGGGAAATCGGCAATGTCAAAAGTGACCCTCTCAGTCCTGAAGTTCAACTCACTGCCAAATGTCACCGGCAACATGACCTTCCCCTTCCGCTTGCTCCTTCCCACGTTGATTCCTTGGAATGTGCCGGTCTCTTCAAGCTCGCTATCTGGGATCTGGAGTTTCTGGAGTACAGCGGAGGAGATCAGGTTCAAGCCGGCCCCGCCGTCAACTAGCATCTTAGTGACCTTGAGGTTGCGGATAGTTGGTGAAACCAACATCGGTAAGCACCCGACCGCAGTTGTGCGATCAGGGTGGTCCTCAATATCAAAGATGATAGGCGTGCTGGACCATTTCAGAAGCTTGCGCGACTCGACAGGTGGTTCTGCCGCATTGACTTCCTGCACCCACTTCTTGAGTTGGCGGTGTGAAGTATGCAGAGAAGCACCGCCGTCAATGCACAAGACTTCCGTGGCTTTCTGGAACTCCTGCTCACTGTTCTCAACATCATCCATGTCTTCATCGTCGTCGTCATCTTCATCCTTGTCGCGGCCGCGGGGAGGTCTGTCTCCTTGCCGCTGCTTGGCCTTGCCGCGGCGTCCTCCCCGGCCGGGGCGCTTCTTGCCGGATTCTCCAGCACCCCCTTGGGCCTTCTCCTTGTCGCGTCGCTCGTATTCAGCCTTTTGCTGTTCGACAAGCTGCTCGACCTTCTTGCAGCTCTGGAGGTCATGGCCCTTGGTGCGGTGGATCTTGCAGTACTGCTTGTCGGTGCCGTTCTGCTTGTCGGCGACCGCTACAGCCTGGTAGTTGGTGCATGCGGCAATCTCCTTGCCGGAGCTACCAGCTTTGGCTTTCGTGGCGCCACCTCCGTTGCCGGACTGCTCAATGACTAGCACATCTTTGCCTTTCTTCTTTCTGTTGTTCCGCCGCCGGTTTTTCTTTGTCGGGGCAGCATCCTCGCTGTCAGATCCTCCTGCTCCTGTATTCTCTATGGGGAGTTTCCTCCCTCCCTCAGCACGTGCACACTTGTCGGCCAGGGCATACAGCTCACTGACGTCTCTGATCTTGCACATCGCCATCTCCTCCCGCATCCTGTGGTTACGCACGTTCTGATGGAACGCGCTGATGACCGCGGTAGGGTGGACATCTGGGATGTTGTGCTGTACACGGCTGAATCTCTGAATGTACTTGCGCAGGGGCTCTCCTTCCTTCTGGGCGAGCAAATGAAGGTCACTTTCTTGGCCATGAGGTTTGTGGCCGCCTGTAAAGGCGCCGACAAACTGATGGCATAGGTCTGCCCAGGAGGATATGGAGTTGTCCGGCAAGTGCATGAGCCAGGACCTGACGTTGGGCCTGAGTACCAGCGGGAAGTAGTTGGCAAGGATCTTGTCGTCTCGCCCCCCGGCAGCTTGCACCGTGATGGTGTAGATGCTGAGGAACTCCGACGGATGCGACTTGCCGTCGTACTTCTCTGGTACGTCTGGCTTGAAATTCTTCATGCTGGTCCACTGGACTTGCCGCAGCTCACGAGTAAATGCAGGGCAACCTATCGCGTACGGCAAGTCGCCTGGTTCCCCTGGCGCATGCATGTCGACAGAGGGCCCAACGCGCTGGTCCGATTGACGCCGCGCTTCCCTTCGGCGCTCGATGCGAGTACGAGCGTCTTCTTGCTGTCGTTCGTGAAGAACTTGGCGCTGATCGCGACGAGCTCGTGGATCTGATGACGCAGTGGAATCGCTGTCAAGCTGGCTCCGGCGAGTCGGCGATCTTGGCCTTCGGGACGGAGAGTGCACGGTGGTTGCACCCCCACCGGTCTTGTCGCCACCGGCTCGTGCCTGGCTGACTTGCCGCGGCTGTGATGTACTCGGCTGCCGTGGAGTGTCGCCGTTGGCGAAGCCGATGAGACTCTGAATGGTGGCCCTCCATACATCGATCTTGTCTGCCGTTGGAGGGTGTCCAGGAGCAGTTGAGCTCGCGCCAAAGCTTCTGCTGAAGTGGCGGGTGGCGGTGGCGAACGGTGTGAGGAGCGGGATATGCTCGGACTTCTAACTATGTTAGAAGGAGCAGTATCCCATCCAGGCGACCATGCCTCGCTCGTGCCAGCATGTTGGCGTGCATGCTGGTCCTGAGCATTCCGAGATCCACCAGCTCGATCTTGGTCTAGCAAACGTATGGTACCATGAGTACCATGATGCTGCCGGTCCCGCGCCTCCTGAGATGGGCGCGGTGCATGTACGGACGCCGAGGTCTTGGAGTGCGCCCGGTCGTTGTGGGAGCCGGCTACGCCGCCGATGGGCAGCGCAGCCTTGTCCTTGGACCTGGCAGCACCGTGAGCTCCCTCGTCGACGCTCGTTCTTCCGTTGGCGTCTACCCCTCCAGCCGTTTGCTCCGGCGGTGGTGGGTTTGGCGCGGACGGAGCAGCCGCCTCCGAAGCCTTCTTCTTCGGCGGCATGTCGATGAAGATGATGAAGATCTAGCTCGTGTGAACGCCGGATCAGGTTCACACAACCTCGACGCCCCCTACCTGGCGCGCCAAAGATGTCGGGGAAACTGATCCACGAGCACCTATGGGACCGGCGGACCGAGCCCCTTTCGGTTCGGTGGGGGGCGGAGATCGCACGAAGAGCGGATCGAGGCGAAGCACACGAGCAGTTTACCCAGGTTCGGGCCGCACGGATGCGTAAAACCCTACTCCTGCTTTGTGGTTTGTATTGAGTTCTTGCTCGGGAGCGCTGAGTGCTATAGTACACCCCAGCAGCTAACGAGACCGAGTGTGAGTGTTCTTCTTTTCCGTTCGTCCCCTTTCTATGTTGCGCATGCGCCTCCTTTTATATGCTCAAGGGGTCACCGACAGGTGGCAACATAGACAAGGGTAAAAATGGAAAGGTTTTGCGGTTGGTACAACTACCTGTACAGTGTATCATACCTAACCCTGACGGCAGGGGACAAGGGCATTAAATGCCCGTCTGCGTCGCCCAAACAGTGCAAAAAGGGACCGTCAGGGACGCCACCGCTCGCCACGATGGCAATCTTGTCAGCGCCGCTTGCCACCGCGCACCGCTGGCTGCACAGCCTCCCGCCACGTACGCCTGGAAGGGTCCTAGAGCGACACGTTGGCGGATGTGCTGGAGCGTGAGTACAGAGTGGTAGCTTGCCGCGGCAAGCGCCTTGCAGCGGTCGTTGTCTTGCCGCGTCCGGGAGCTTGTCGCTCACCGGGCCTTGCTGGGACGCGTGGCGCGTCGCGGCAAGTTCCTTGAGATGCCTTGGTTGGCCTTCCCGGCAAGCTCCTCTTGCCGGGGTCTTGTGCCTTGAGTGGCCTTGAATACTTTGTTCTTGAATGGTTCCAAAGGAACCACGGAGAACCTTGGCGGTCACCCGGCAAGCCTTGCCGCGGGATGCTGCGACTGCCCGTGCACAAGTTCGGGATACTAGGGTACCCCTACTCTAGTACACCGACAGGAGCCCCCGAGCCTGGGCCATACACGGTGCCGAGCGCTCTTGGGCCAAGCCCAAAACAGGGCACGGGCACGCGTGGCCTGGGTTACGCCGTATCTCTCTCCGTATCCACCGCGCCCTCCCCAAACGGCACGCGTTGAATGCGGCGTCGTGGGAGAGATCGTGGGTGGTTTCTTTATTCGGAAAGGCGGAACGTCCGCCCCTCCCTCCTTATAAGCAGGGGAAACAGGGGCAGTTCGCCCATTGGCCGGTTGCTATTTCTCCGCTGCTCCCTCTTCTTCCCAAAACTGAAAGAGAGCAACGCTCTGCCCCCCATCGCCACCAGCACCACCAACGCCGTCGACCTCCCTCACCACTTCCGCCATGGCTCCGAAAGCCGAAAAGGGGAAGGTCGTGAAGTCGGCCGAGGCGCAGCGGCTCGCGGCGCTGCGAAAGGAGCGGGCAGTCTTCCCCCCTAAGCTCGCCGCGAGGGAGCTGAGGGAGTACTACTACCTCTTCAGGTCGACGGAGACGCGGGCGCACCCGCGCACGAAGGTACTTCCGGCCGTCGCTTGGAAAATGGCTCCAAATGGATATCCCTTCTTCGCCTCGTTCTTCTACTGCGGGCTCTGCCCGCCTTTCTCCGAGTTTTTCTGCGATATTATGAACACCTACGGGTTCCACCTCCTTGACTTCACCCCCAATGCTATTCTGACCATGGCAGTTTTCGCACATCTCTGCGAAAACTTTGTCGGAGTCTATCGAAATGTACCCTTTTTCGCCACTTCTTTATGCCCCGAGTTGAGAGAGGAGAGCCTTTATCCGGCGGAATCGCTTGGATCTCGAGAGCCAGCAAGAAGGACGCTTATCTGGAGGGAGAGTTCCACGGCAAGTGGGAGGAATGGAGAGCAGACTGGTGCTGGATTGTCGAGGAGGACCCGCAGCCGTTTACCGCCCGGCGCCAAACCCCAGTAGCGCGCGGCAGTGATTGGAGCAACGTGGCCCCGGAAGACGACGGGCTGAAGGTTGCCGTCACCCGGATCCAACGCCTCAGGCTTGCCGGGCTCACTGTAGGCGCTGTTGGCGCAGACTTTCTTCGCCACCGCATCGCCCCCCTGCAGGAGAGGAGGAGACCCGCCTGGGAGTTCAAGAATGCGGCGGATATCATGAGGCTGCGCCCGGGCCTCAACTTCAACTTCACTGTTCTGGAACTTAACGCGATGCTCTAGGAGCTGTTCAAGTACGACCCTCAACATCCCGAAGTGTTCAGGTTGCCGAAGGACGTCGTTCCGCTGTGCAACAACTCCTCGCTCGACCGCATCCGTGCAATGATGCCGCTGTGCGACTCGCATGGAATTGTCCCAACTTGGCAAGAGCCTGAAGATGTCGTCGTGCAGGAGTTCTTTGACGGCTTGGTAGAAAAGCCGGTCCGCTCCGATGAAAAGAAAAGCCTCACTCGCGACACCACCGATGTGGAGATGAAACGCATCGCCACTAGGCTGGAAGAGGCGGCGGCAGCCGCAGCCGCGGGCGAGTTTGGATTCACCGTGGAGGAGGCAGAGGCAGCAGAGGCGGCAAGCCTTGCCGAGCGAGATGAGCTTGCCAGCGAGAAAGCGCTTGCCGGGCATGACGTCGAGTCGAGCGAGCCCGCCGAGGATACGAGCGGCTCGTTGGAGATCGACTCCTCTTCCTCCTCATCTTCAGACAGCTCGCCGCAAGCAGAGCCCCCAGCTCCACCAAGAAGGCGTCTCTGCAAGGCCGGGGACGTAGCGGAGCGGCAGGCGAGTCGACAGCCTCCGCGCCGCGCGACACGCTCCACCGCGGCAAGCACTGTTGCCGCGGGAGCACCTCACGCTGCTGCGGCAACTGGAGCGGGGTCCACCCGGACCACCGCTTCTGCTCCTGCCGCTTCTCACGCCGCGGCGGCAACCGGAGCAGGGTCGTCTCAGACCACCGCCACTGCTCCCGCCAAGCGGCCAAGGGAACCTACTCCTCCGCCTCCTCGCGCTGGAGGTGCGTCGGACTTCGACTTCTCCGTGCTCAGCTCCGACGAGGAAGAAGAAGAGTAAGATCCTTTGCTGTACTTGTAGTTCTTCAATTCTTGTCGTTTTGTCTTGTATCTCATTTGCTTTACTCCGAACTTATTCCTTTTCAAGACTCTGGCCCAGAGATCGGCGAAGAGAGCCAAGGTCCCGGTGATCATCATCGAGGACGAACCCACCGCGACAGCAGGGGGTGCGTCCGAGACAACCTTGCCGGACCCGGCAACTGTTCTCCAGAGCAGCCCCCAGCGTAAGTATATGGTTCGCTTTCCGCTGTTAGGCGCACATGGATACTCTTTCTTTGCTGACATCTGTTTGTTGGTTTGTGTAGGAGCAGAGCAGCCCCACCAGGAGCGCCCGGAGGCCGCCCCCGACACGCCATCTGCTTCGACTACGCCGCCAAGGGAGAGTTCTCCGGCAAGGGGGAGTTCTCCGGCAAGGGAGAGTCCTCCGGCAAGGGAGAGTTCTCCGGCAAGGGGGAGTTCTCCGGCAAGGGAGAGTCCTCCCGCAAGGGAGAGTTCTCCGGCAAGGGACCCTGCCGAGGAGTCGACTCGCGCAGGTAATCCTCTCGCTTCAAAACTTCCCTTGGGTTCTTCTTCTTTTGATCTTCTTTTTGGATATTTGCTTGACTTTTCTCCCTTTTCCGGTCGTCAGACCCATCTGCTACGGAGCCGATGGAGGCCGAGGTTGCCGGCGAGGAGAACACGCGCGGCAATACCGATGACGCCGCTGCCACCGAAAAAGCAGCCGGCGCTGATGATCCCGCCAGTGATGAGGCCGCCAAAGCTGCCGCCGCAGGAGCTGGCGAGGGATCTGGCGATCGTACTGACGGCCCAGAGGCTGCAGGGGCGCTAGGCGCTACGCCGACCGGCGATCCCTCCGCCGCTGCCGCGGCGTCAGGCTCCGAAGAGCCCCAGCCAGGCGTCTACTTGAAGGCCGGCGAAAACGTCTTCATAACCTCCCCTAGGCATCAAGCTCCAGGGCGCCGGTCCAGGGAGAAAGCTTCGATGGAGAGATGCTCGCCTCCGCTGGGCTGACGCTGGTCGATGCGCCGAGCAGCAGCAGCGGCGAGCCTGAGGAAGAGCGGCTGATGCGGAGGCTGGCGTCGCTGTACCGTGCTCGGCAGGCCAAGCTGGAATCCCGAGAGGCGCTTGTCGCGAAAGCAGGAGTGGACATCGAGAAGCGCACGGAGGAGCTCTGGGGTCTTAACCAGGAGGCTCTCCAGTCCCTGGCAGACGAGCGGGAGCAACTCGCCGAGGAGCAGAAGGCCTTCTTCCTCGAGAAGGCTGAAGTTGAAGAGCAACAGCGGCTTGCCGCTGAGAAGCTGTCTGCGCAGGAGGGCGAGCTGGCGCAGCGGAAGGTCAACCTTGACAGCCACGAGGAGGAGCTTGCCGCGCGCGAGCAATCATTCGGCGGAGCCCTCAAGCAAGCAGATGATGCTGTCGCAGCTGCTGAGGCCGCCAAGAAGGAGCTAGAGACGAAGGTGGCGCGGCTGGAGGCCGATCTCAAGGCGAGCGGTGAGGAGCTTGCCACGCTCAAGCGTGAGCGGGAGAAGGACGCCCACAGCAACTCAGCGGCGGCGGTGGTGGCGGCTCGGCGGGCGGCGGCGGGGCTGCAGCAGCAGCGGCGGCGAGGCGGCGCCTGCGGCGTTGCGGCGGCGAGGTGTGGCGGCAAGGGGCGGGGCGGTGTGCGGCAGAGGGGGGGCTGCACTTCTATAGGGGGGAGGGGTAGAAGGCTTGGGGAAGGGGGCAACCACGGCGGCGGCGGAGTCCGGCTCGGCTTCGGCCGTCGCTGGGGAAGGCGGTGCAGGCGAGGCGGCTTGGGCCTCGCTCGGCTGGGCCTCGGCCCAGTCGTGTCGGGTCCCCTATTTTTTTTCTAATTAACGCCGGCGCTGCGAAGAAGAATTCTAAAAAAAAAATCTAAAATTGCCAAAACAAATTTTCACCGTCTAAATGGAATATTTAGAACAAGATGAACATTTTCTTGGCACTAAAATGCATTTTTGAAAACATGCAATTTTTCCTGATTCGAATAAAACTCCAAATAAAACTCCAAATAAACTTATTTGATTTTTCTATTAAAATCCCCCGTATTTCTTTATTTTTGGGAGAGTCATTTTACTCCCTCTCTCATATATTTATGATAGAAATACGTGAAGATAAATAGATAAAATCAAATGATCCTATTTTCAAAATTTGAGAAAACTCAAATATGAAAATATTGAAATCCCCAACTCTCTCCGAGGGTCCTTGAGTTGCTTAGGATTTTCTTGGATCGCCAAAAGCAAGAAAATATGATATGCATAATGATCTAATGTATAACATTCCAATTGGAAATTTGGGATGTTACATTTAGCATGACCCTTTAAGGAGAACGGAAATAACTTAGGGATATAGTAGTAACGTATTTTTTTCTCATTGGTGAATAGGGTGGCTATATCATTCAATTTAGTAAGATGTGCCACAACAGTTTCAGATTCATTGACATGGAAAGGATCAGATTCAACCAAAGTAATTAACTCAGGATCCACAGAGAAATCATAATCCTTATCTGAAATATAGATAGGTGAAGTAGCAAAAGCAGGGTCATATTTCATTCTAGCATTCAAAGACTTTTCTTTTAGCTTAGCTAACAGTTTCTTAAGATCATACCTATCATTGCAAGCTAAAAGATCTCTAGCAGTTTCTTCATCCATAACATAACCCTCAGGCACAACAGGCAATTCATATCTAGGGGGAGAATCTTCATCGTCACTTTCATCAATATCATCAGTTTCAATAATTTCATTCTCTCTAGGCCTAGCAATTTGTTCATCAAGAAATTCACATAATGGCACAGTATTATCAAGCATAGAAGTAGTTTCATCATAAGTATTATGCATAGCAGAAGTGGCATCATCAAGAACATGCGACATATCAGATTCAATAGCAGGTGTAGGTGTCGCAAATTTACTCATAACATAGGGTAATCAAGTGCAGAGCTAGATGGCAGTTCCTTAACTCCCCTCGTAGTTGAGGGAAGGATCTTGGTTTTTTCATCTCTATAGGGGATCGCAACAGTTTTCGAGGGTAGAGTATTCAACCCAAATTTATTGATTCGACACAAGGGGAGCCAAAGAATATTCTCAAGTATTAGCAGTTGAGTTGTCAATTCAACCACACCTGAAAGACTTAATATCTGCAGCAAATTATTGAGTAGCAAAGTAGTATGGAAGTAACGGTAACGGTGGCAAAAGTAACAGCAGCAGTTTTGTAGTGATTGTAACAGTGACAGCGGAAAAGTAACTAAGCATGGAACAATATGTGAAAAGCTCGTAGGCAATGGATCAGTGATGGATAATTATGTCAGATGTGATTCCTCATGTAATAGTTATAACATAGGGTGACACAGAACTAGCTCCAGTTCATCAATGTAATGTAGGCATGTATTCCGAATATAGTCATACGTGCTTATGGAAAAGAACTTGCATGACATCTTTTCTCCTATCCTCACGTGGCAGCGTGGTCCTATTGAAAACTAAGGGATATTAATGCCTCCTTTTAATAGAGTACCGGACCAAATCATTAACACTTAGTGAATACATGAACTCCTCAAACTACGGTCATCACCGGGAGTGGTCCCGATTGTTGTCACTTCGGGGTTGCCGGATCATAACACATAGTAGGTGACTATTGACTTGCTAGAGAGGATCAAGAACTCACATATATTCATGAAAACATAATAGGTTCAGATCTTAAATCATGGCACTTGGGCCCTAGTGACAAACATTAAGCATGGCAAAGTCATAGCAACATCAATCTTAGAACACAATGGATACTAGGGATCAAACCCTAACAAAACTAACTCGATTACATGGTAAATCTCATCCAACCCATCACTGTCCAGCAAGCCTACGATGGGATTGCTCACGCACGGCGGTGAGCATCATGAAATTGGTGATGGAGGAAGGTTGATGATGATGATGGCGATGATCTCCACTCTCTGGAGCCCCGAACGGACTCCAGATCAGTCCTCTCAAGAGAGATTAGGGCTTGGCGCCGGCTCCATATCGTAAAACGCGAAGAATCCTTCCCTCTGATTTTTTTCTCCCTGAAAGTGAATATATGGAGTTGGAGTCCATGTCGGTGGAGCCTCAGGGGGCCCACGAGACAGGGGGCGCGCCCAGGGGGGTGGGTGGGGGGTGGGTGCGCTCCTCACCCTCGTGGATAAGGTGTGCCCCCCTGGTCTTGATTCTTTCGCCAGTAATTTTTTTATATTCCAAAAAAATCTCCGTTGATTTCCAGGTCATTCCGAGAACTTTTATTTCTGCACAAAAATAACACCATGGCAATTCTGCAGACAACAGCGTCGGTCCGGGTTAGTTCCATTCAAATCATGCAAGTTAGAGTCCAAAACAAGGGCAAAAGTGTTTGGAAAAGTAGATACATTAGAGACGTATCAACTAACGTCGTTGGTAATGTTACTATCTTCAAAGCTCGACTTGTTGCGAAAGGTTTTCGACAAGTTCAAGGAGTTGACTACAATGAGACTTTCTCACCCTTAGCGATGCTTAACTCTATGCGAATCATGTTAGCAATTGCCGCATTTTATGATTATGAAATCTGGCAAATGGATGTCAAAACTGCATTCCTTATTGGTTAGCTCAAAGAGGAGGTGTATATGATGCAACCAGAAGGTTTTGTTGATCCTAAAGGTGCTAACAAAGTGTGCAAGTTCCAGCGATCCATCTATGGACTGGTGCAATCATCTCGGAGTTGGAATATACGCTTTGATGAGGTGATCAAAGCATATGGTTTTATACAGACTTTTGGAGAAGCATGTATTTACAAGAAACTGAGTGGGAGCTCTGTAGCATTTCTGATATTATATGTGGATGACATATTGTTGATTGGAAATGATATAGAATTTCTGGATGGCATAAAAGGATACTTGAATAAGAATTTTTCAATGAAAGACCTCGATGAAGCTGCTTATATATTGGGCATCAAGATCTAGAGAGATAGATCAAGACGCTTAATTGGACTTTCACAAAGCACATACCTTGATAAAGTTTTGAAGAAGTTCAATATGGATCTGTCAAAGAAAGGGTTCTTGCATGTGTTGCAAGGTGCGAAGTTGAGTAAGACTCAATGCCCGACCACTACATAAGATAGAGAGAAAATGAAAGTCATTCCCTATGCCTCATCCATAGGATCTATCATGTATGCAATGCTGTGTACCAGAACTGACGTGTGCCTTGCTATAAGTTTATTAGGGAGGTACCAAAGTAATCCAGGAATGGATCACTAGACAGCGGTCAAGAACATCCTGAAGTACCTGAAAAGGACAAAGGATATATTTCTCATTCATGGAGGTCACAAAGAGCTCGTTGTAAATGGTTACGTCGATTCAAGCTTTGACACTGATCCGGATGACTCTAAGTCACAAACCGGATATGTATTTTTGTTGAATGGTGGAGCTGTCAGTTGGTGCAGTTCCAAGCAGAGCGTCATGGCGGGATATACGTGTGAAGCGGGAGTACATAGTTGCTTCGGAAGCAACAAAGGAAGGAGTCTGTATGAAGGAGTTCATATCCGATCCAGGTGTAATACCTAGTGCATCGGGTCCAATGAAAATCTTTTGTGACGACACTGGAGCAATAGCCTTGGCGAAGGAATCCAGGTTTCACAAGAGAACCAAGCACATCAAGAGACGCTTCAGTTCCATCCGCGATCAAGTCAAGGAGGGAGACATAGAAATTTGCAAGATACATACGGATCAGAATGTCGCAGACCCGTTGACTAAGCCTCTACCACGAGCAAAACATGAGCAGCACCAAGACTCCATGGATGTTAGAATCATTACTATGTAATCTAGATTATTGACTCTAGTGCAAGTGGGAGACTGAAGGAAATATGCCCTAGAGGCAATAATAAAGTTTTTATTTATATTTCCTTATACATCATTATAAATGTCTTTTATTCATGCTAGAATTTTATTAACCGAAAACTTGATACATGTGTGAATACATAGACAAAACGCAGTGTCCCTAGTATGCCTCTACTACACTAGCTCGTTAATCAAAGATGGTTATGTTTCCTAAACCATAGACATGAGTTGTCATTATATCAAGGGGATCACATCTTTAGGAGAATGATGTGATGGACAAGACCCATCTGTTAGCTTAACAATATGATCGTTTAGTTTTTCTGATATTGCTTTCTTCATGACTTATACATGTTGCTATGACTATGAGATTATGCAACTCCCGAATACAGTAGGAACACCTTCTGTGCTATCAAACGTCACAACATAACTGGGTGATTATAAATATGCTCTACAGGTGTCTTCGAAGGTGTTTGTGGTGTTGGCATAGATCGAGAATAGGGTTTGTCACTCTGAGTGTGGAGATGTATCTTTGAGCCCTCTCGGTAATACACATCGTAATAAGCCTTGCAAGCAAATGACTAATGAGTTAGTCATGAGATGATGTATTACGGAACGAGTAAAGAGACTTGCCGGTGACGAGATTGAACTAGGTATGATGATACCGACGATCGAATCTCGGGCAAGTAACATACTGATGACAAAGGGAACAACGTATGTTGTTATGCGGTTTGACCGATAAAGATCTTCATAGAATTTGTGGGAGCCAATATGAACATCCAGGTTCCGCTATTGGTTGTTGACCGGAGATCAGTCTCGGTCATGTCTACATAGTTCTTGTACATGTAGGGTCCACACGCTTAACGTTCAATGACGATCGATATTATGAGTTCATGTGTTTTGATGCACCGAAGGTAGTTCGGAGTCCCGGATGTGATCACGGACATGACGAGGAGTCTCGAAATGGTCGAGCCATATAGATTGATATATAGGACGACTATATTCGGACACCGGAAGTGTTCCAGAGAAGTTTCGCATAAAACCGGAGTGCCGGAGGGTTATCGGAACCCCCCGGGGGAAATAATGGGCCACATGGGCCTTAGTGGAGAGAGAGAAGGGCAGCTAGGGCAGGCCACGCGCCCCCTCCCCCGTAAGTCCGAATTCGACTAGGAAGGAGGGGGCGGCTCCCCCCTTTCCTTCTCCCTCTCCCTCTCCTTCCTTCCCCCTCTCCCTCTTGGTGGATTCCTACTAGGAATAGGATTCCTATTCCTAGTAGGAACCCCTCTCTTGGGGCGCACCATAGGGGCCGGCCGGCCACCCCTTGCTCCTTTATATACGAGGGCAGGGGGCACCCTAGGACACACAAGTTGACTTACCAACCATGTGCGGTGCCCCCCTTCACAGTTACACACCTCGGTCATATCTATGCAGTGCTTAGGCGAAACCCTGCGCCGGCAACTTCATCATCACCGTCACCACGCTGTCGTGCTGACGAAACTCTCCAACGACACTCAACTGGATCAAGAGTTCGTGGAACGTCATCGAGCTGAACATGTGCTGAATGCGGACGTGTCGTACGTTCGGTACTTGGATCGGTTGGATCGCGAAGATGTTCGACTACATCAACCGCGTTACTAAAAGCTTACGCTTTCGGTCTACGAGGGTACATGGACACACTCTCCCCGCTCGTTGCTATGCTTCTCCTAGATAGATCTTGCATGATCGTAGGATTTTTTTTTTAAAATACTACGTTCCCCAACACAAAGTTGATAATGATAGTGCAACATATTTGTGGCACTACCGTTTAGGTCATATTGGTATAAAGCGCATGATGAAACTCCGTGCCGACAGGCTTTTGGAATCACTTGATTATGAATCACTCAGTGCTTGCAAACCATGCCTCATGGGCAAGATGACTGAAACTCCGTTCTCCGGAACAATGGAGCGAGCAACTGACTTATTGGAAATAATACATACTGATGTATGCGGTCCGATGAGTGTTGAGGCTCAGGGCGGGTATCATTATCTTTTGACCTTCACAGATGATTTGAGCAGATATGGGTATATCTACTTAATGAAACATAAGTCTGAAACATTTGAAAAGTTCAAAGAATTTCAGAATAAAGTAGAGAATCATCGTAACAAGAAAATAAAGTTTCTACGATCTGATCGCGGAGGCGAATATTTGAGTTACGAGTTTTGTCTTCATTTGAAATAATGTGGAATAGTTTCACAGCTCACGCCACCTGGAACACCACAGCGTAATGGTGTGTCCGAACGTCGTAACTGTACTTTATTAGATATGGTGCGATCTATGATGTCTCTTACCGATTTACCACTATCATTTTGGGGTTATGCTTTAGAGACAGTTGCATTCACATTAAATAGGGCACCATCTAAATTCATTGAGACAACACCTTATGAATTGTGGTTTGGCAAGAAACCCAAGTTGTCATTTCTTAAAGTTTGGGGGCTGCAATGCTTATGTAAAAAAGCTTCAACTTGATAAGCTCAAACCCAAATCGAAGAAATGTGTCTTCATAGGATACCCAAAGGAAACTGTAGGGTACACCTTTTATCACAGATCCGAAGGCAAGATATCCATTGCTAAGAATGGATCCTTTCTAGAGAAGAAGTTTCTCTCGAAAGAAGTGAGTGGGAGGAAAGTAGAACTTGATGAGGTAATTGTACCTTCTCTCGAATTTGGAAGTAGTTCATCACAGAAATCTGTTCCAGTGATTCCTACACCAATTAGTGAGGAAGCTAATGATATTGATCATGAAACTTCAGATCGAGTTACTGTCGAACCTCGTAGATCAACCAGAGTATGTTCCGTGCCAGAGTGGTACAGTAACCCTGTTCTGGAAGTCATGTTACTAGACCATGATGAACCTATGAACTATGAGGAAGCAATGATGAGCCCAGATTCCGCAAAATGGCTTGAGGCCATGAAATCTGAGATGGGATCCATGTATGAGAACAAAGCGTGGACTTTGGTCGACTTTCCCGATGATCGGCAAGCAATTGAAAATAAATGGATCTTTAATAAGAAGACTGACGCTGATGGTAATGTTATTGTCTACAAAGCTTGACTTGTTGCGAAAGGTTTTCAAGTAGTTGACTACGATGAGACTTTCTCACCTGTAGCGATGCTTAAGTCTGTCAGGATCAAGTTAGCAATTGCCGCATTTTATGATTATGAAATCTGGCAAATGGATATCAAAACTGCATTCCTTAATGTATATCTCATAGAAGAGTTGTATATGATGCAACCAGAAGGTTTTGTCGATCCAAAAGGTGCTAACAAAGTGTGCAAGCTCCAGCGATCCATCTATGGACTCGTGCAAGCATCTCGGAGTTGGAATATGCTTTGATGAGGTGATCAAAGCATATGGTTTTATTTAGACTTTTGGAGAAGCATGTGTCTACAAGAAAGTGAGTGGGAGCTCTGTAGCATTTCTGATATTATATGTGGATGACATATTGTTGATTGGAAATGATGTAGAAATTCTGGATAGCATAAAAGCATACTTGAATAAGAATTTTTCTTTGAAAGACCTCGGTGAAGCTGCTTATATATTGGGCATCAAGATCTATAGAGATAGATCAAGACGCTTAATTGGACTTTCACAAAGCACATACCTTGATAAAGTTTAGAAGAAGTTCAAAATGGATTAGTCAAAGAAAGGGTTCTTGCCTGTGTTACAAGGTGTGAAGTTGAGTCAGACCCAATGCCCGACCACTGCAAAAGATAAAGAGAAAATGAAAGTCATTCCCTATGGTTCAGCCATAGGTTCTATCATGTATGAAATGCTGTTTACCAGACCTGATGTGTGCCTTGCTATAAGTATAGCAGGGAGGTACCAAAGTAATCCAGGAGTGGATCACTGGACAGCGGTCAAGAACATCCTGAAATACCTAAAACGGACAAAGGATATGTTTCTCGTTTATGGAGGTAACGAAGAGCTCGTCGTAAATGGTTACATCGATGCAAGCTTTGACACTGATCCGGATGTCTCTAAGTCATAAACCAGATACGTATTTTTTTTTGAACGGTGTAGCTATCAGTTGGTGCAGTTCCAAGCAGAGCATCGTGGCGGGATCTACGTGTGAAGCGGAATACATAGCTGCTTCGAAAGCAGCAAATGAAGGAGTCTAGGTGAAGGAGTTCATATCTGATCAAGGTGTAATACCTAATGCATCGGCCCCAATGAAGATCTTTTGTGACAACACTGGAGCAATAGCCTTGGCGAAGGAATCCAGGTTTCACAAGAGAACCAAGCACATCGAGAGGCGCTTCAACTCTATCCGCGATCAAGTCAAGGAGGGAGACATAGAGATTTGCAAAATGCATACGTATCTGAATGTTGCGGACCCATTGACTAAGCCACTTCCACGAGCAAAACATGATCAGCACCAAGACTCCATGGGTGTTAGAATCATTACTATCTAATCTAGATTATTGACTCTAGTGCAAGTGGGAGACTGAAGGAAATATGGCCTAGAGGAAATAATAAAGTTGTTATTTATATTTCCTTATACATCATGATAAATGTCTTTTATTCATGCCAGAATTGTATTAACCGGAAACTCGATACATGTGTGAATACATAGACAAAATAGAGTGTCCCTAATATGCCTCTACTAGACTAGCTCGTTAATCAAAGATGGTTATGTTTCCTAAACCATAGACATGAGTTGTCATTTTATCAACGGGATCACATCTTTAGGAGAATGATGTGATGGACAAGACCCATCCATTAGCTTAGCAATATGATCGTTTTGTTTTTCTGCTATTGCTTTCTTCATGACTTATACATGTTCCTATTACTATGAGATTATGCAACTCCCGAATATCAGAGGAACACCTTGTGTGCTATTAAACGTCACAACGTACTGGGTGATTATAAAGATGCTCTACAGGTGTCTCCAAAGGTGTTTGTGGTGTTGGCATAGATCGAGAATAGGATTTGTCACTCAGAGTGTCAGAGAGGTATCTCCAGGCCCTCTCGGTAATGCACATCACTATAACCCTTGCAAGCAATGTGACTAATGAGTTAGTTATGGATTGATGCATTACAAAACGAGTAAAGAGACTTGCCCATAATGAGATTGAACTAGGTATGATTATACCGACGATCGAATCTCGGGCAAGTAACATACCGATGACAAAGGGAACAACGTACGTTGTTATGCGGTTTGACTGATAAAGATCTTCGTACAATATGTAGGAGCCAATATGAGCATCCAGGTTCCACCATTGATGTGTCTCGGTCATGTCTACATAGTTCTCGAACCCGTAGGGTCCGCACGCTTAACGTTCGATGACGATTTATACTATGAGTTATGTGTTTTGGTGACCAAAGTTCGTTTGGAGTATTGGATAAGATCACGGACACGACGAGGAGTCTTGAAATGGTCGAGAGGTAAAGATCGATATATTGGATGATGGTATTCAGACACCGGAAAGGTTTCAGGATGTTTCGAATATTTATCGGAGTGCCGATGGGGTACAGGACCCCCCGGGAAAGTATTGGGCCTACATGGGTCATAGGGTAGAGAGAGGGGAGCCCACAAGGGGTGGTCGCGCCCTGCCCCATGGGCTGTCCGAATTGGACTAGGGGGAGGGGGCGCGCCCCTTTCCCTCTGCCTCTCCCTCTCCCTTCTTTCATTCCTTCTCAACAAAAAGGAAAAAAAGGGAATCCTAGTCCTACTAGGTTTGAATTCCTAGTAGGACTCCTCCCCATGGCACGCCCCTCCTAGGCTGGCCTCCTCCCCTCCCCTCCTTTATATACATGGGCAGGGGCACCCCAAAGGCACAACAGACAATCTCTTAGCCGTGTGCGATGCCCCCTGCACAGTTTACACCTCAGGTCATAGCGTCAAAGTGCTTAGGCGAAGCCCTGCGCGGATCACATCACCAACACCGTCGCCACGCCGTCGTGCTGACGGAACTCTCCCTCGACTCTCTACTGGATCAGGAGCTCGGGGGACGTGATCGAGCTGAACGTGTGCTGAACACAGAGGTGTTGTACGTTCGGTACTTGGATTGGTTGGATCGTGAAGACGTTCGACTACATCAACCGCGTTAACATAACGCTTCCACTTACGGTCTACGAGGTTACGTGGACACACTCTCTCCATCTCGTTGCTATGCATCTCCTAGATAGATCTTACGTGAGCGTAGGATTTTTTTTTTGAAATTGCATGCTACGTTACCCAACAGGCCCTAAGGCCACCGGAGACGAGGCAGACCAGCGGTGGAGCCTCCACGAGGCAAATGAAACGCTGGGGGGAGGCGGTTGTGTGGGAGGCCCTTTGGAGTATTTCTTCTAGCAGAGATTTATACCGCGAAGAAGGTATTTCCAAGATATTTCATTGTAATTCTTAGTCATAAAAATTACTTTGTATTTTCTTGAATTTTAGATCCAGATCATTATACTTACAATTGTTATGAGTATGAATAAAATTATAGGTGTTTCTAGAAAAGACAGACCGAAAGATAGACCTCTTGCCCCTCAAAAAAGAAAAAAAGACTCCTAGGCAACTTAGGCGCCGACTGAGTAACCAGCGGTCATGCGCCTTGTGCGCTTGGTCCGGCCCAACAAAAATCTACCGCTAACTTATCCGGCTTCGTTCTCTGCCTACATGACCCGGTAGACTTGTCTTAAAACTGTTGACCCGATAGACTTATTTAAGTCCACATTCATCTCATAAGTCACCCTACGGGCACCGTGTGCATTATAACCTCCAAATCTGCTAAACCTTCGTAAGCATATAAATGCCAAAAAACTAATTTATCAATTTTTCCATCCCTTACCTACCATCTCTGTAAGATCCATCTATCCTTTCCAACCTTGTAATTTTCCATTTTCTCATAATAGAAGCTTTCTGTTGGATTTGGATCCCTTTCTTGTAGCCACATCAACTTTCGGCCGCTGACACCACATAATCTCATCTCGGTGATACGTCTCAGCTAATCGATCTTGGATCTTTATCTCCTCTCTTGAAGGGCCTCGTCTACCTGCCATTGCATGCCTTTTCGCAAGTTCATCTTCGAGGCTATGTCTAAGCCCTACTTTACCTCTGGCAATGGGGCATATGAAGGTGGACTCGGCGACGACCTCGTGTGAGTATGATGATTTGCCTCTATCATGTGAGGAACTAGAGGCACATGGGTCCGTCATGTCGGTAGTATATGTGGTTGATGATGTTATCATGGCCGACATGTTGGTGCCTTCTCCCGGAAGCCACTTGGTTGACGACAACTACACCAAGAAGGTGGAATCGCTTATGCACTCAGTCGTGGCTTAGGTGCCCACTTCACCTCCTCTTGTGCCTTGCGAGGTGCGCGTTCATGTAGATGTTGCTGGCATGCACTCTCCTGAGTCTATCAAGCGTTTAGAGTGCTGACGCCTTGTCTCAGGGACATGGTTGTCATCAAGCTTGTCAAATACCTATCTATCTTGGATGCTAAATTCGAAAAATGATTCGATGTCTCTGGGAGCATAAGGCATGCATCGAGGGACAAATGCAAGAAGGATGACACGCACCCTCAATTTGGAAGAAATCTAGAAGTGCAAGGGCAAGAGTGATAATGGGGAGTTGCAGATGCTTTCATGATATAGTTGTCTAGGCTGCAAACTTGGGCTCAGATATGTCTATTGTCTCTGTCGTTATATCCTTTTCAAGTGGTTGTGGGTCGATGGGTTTCCATTGGTGTAACTAATGTGCTTGGATATTGGACTAGTTTTGTGTTGAGTGTGTTTGTTGGGGATTGATGTGGGTCCATATCTTGGGAGTAGTTCACATGTGTGGTCAATATTGTGACAATTTTTGCCTGGTTTTCCGTCAGTTAACATGTCGACTCACTTCTTCTTAATTAATGGATGAGTCAAAACTTTTGCCTCCATTTTGAATTATTTTTTGACCAAATATTGACAACTTTTTAAGAGAAATGTTAATAATATAGCCAACAACTGGTTATATAAGACCGTAATGTCGTCAAAAGCTAGCAATATTATTCACTCATACAATATGGCTGGTTGTAAGGTCGCCCTTAAGTTAGTGAGTTTTTTTTTGAACGAAGACGCCAAAGGCGTCCTGCTTTAAATTAATAAAGCCTCACGGCAAAACCACAGAGTTTAAGACGACATCGACCACATAGGCCTACGACTAGACCAACAGCAAATGAGTTTAGAAACAACATCCTCAGCACGCAGGTTGGCATCTCATCATCACGCAGGATGGACTATGAAGAGACAAAATATGTTACGAGCAAAAGGCGGCAAAGACATCAGTCTTGTGTTGCTATTTGGCGAGCTTCCGTCTGTATGCAGCGTATCTTTGCCATCGTCTCACTCATGTGCTCCTCATCACGCGGTTTCCCCAAAGGCATCCAACTCTGCAAGAATAAGTGGCATTTGAACAAGATATCAGCAGGATGAGAAGGGAACTTCTTCTCAATGGTCATCTTATTGCGAATAGTCCATATAGACCATAGCAGCGCCCCTCGCAGCGCCATGCTATCCTAGCACTAGACCCTTTTTGCGAACGCAGAATATGCAAAAGCCCAACACCCGTCGCTGGGTTCCAATTTTGTTGAAAAGCTGCTCTCACTGCGCTCCATGCAAATTTCGCAAGGTGGCAGTAAAAGAAAACATGGTTGGCATCCTCTATGCTACTACATAGCACACATGATCCGTCCGAGGGGCCATTTCGAATCGCAACGTTGTCCACCGTCGGGAGACGGTTTTGAAACATCTGCCATAGAAAGAATTTATTTTTTAGAGGTAGGTCGGCCTTCCACAGCCCCCGAGCTATGTCCAGCATGGCGCCCTCAGTAATTATTCTATACAGTGACTTAAGCGAGAACACTCCCGACGAAGAGAGCTTCCAGGAGATCTCGTCCGCACCCGAGCGGGACACTTGTTGGCCAATCAGGGCCCTCACCTCGTTCCATTCATTTTTCTCGTGCAGAAGGAGAGCCCTTAGGAAGGAAACCGAGGGAGGGGAGGTCCGTAGAGCATCGCCCACCATCAACTCCGTGTTAGAGGCTACTTGGAACACCGACGGGTGGCTCTGCCAAAGAGGGGAATTGCCAATCCAGGAATCCAGCCAGAATCGAGTTGACTGACCGTCCCGAACTAGAAACTTTGCCCCTAAGGTGAACGCTAGTCGCACAGCCTGGATCCCATTCCAGAATGAGGATCCCGATCGCTTCGCGGAGAAGACATTGCCATTAGGGAAATATTTTGCCTTAACAAGGTCAGCCCAGAGATCCGAATAGTTTTGGGACAACCTCCACCACCATCGTGATAGGAGAGCGACATTCATGAATTTGGAGTTCAAAATTCCCAGCCCACCAAACTTTTTAGGGCGGCAAACTGCAGCCCACTTTACTAGGTGGTACTTCCGCTTAATGCCCGTTCCTTCCCAAAAAAAACGGGAGCGGGGCGTATCCAATTTAGCATGTACCCCATCCGCAAGAAGGAACATTCCCATGGTGAACATAGGGAGAGAGGACATGCTAGAATTAGTAAGGATGAGTCTTGCCATAGAATACATAAACTTCCCACGCCAAGGGCTCACTCTCCCCGCAACCTTTCCATATAAGGTTTCCCACTCCTTAATGGAAATCCTACTATGAGAAATTGGCAGGCCAAGATACTTGGTTCGCAGGCTCCCTAGCTTGCAATTAAGTAAGTTGGCCACTCTCCTACTCTCGTGGTCACCCATCCCCATGGTTATGACCTTGCTCTAGAGAAAGTTGATTTGAGCCCAGAGAGCAGTTCGAACTCAAGCAGCAACAACTTGATCGAAGCTATGCTATTATCATCAGGCTCAAAGAGCAGCATTGTGTCGTCCGCGTATTGCAAGTGAGTAACCCTTCCTGGGATCAGATGCAACAGCAACCCTTTGATGTGCCCTGATGTGCGGGCCTTAGCTAACATAGCTGACAGTGCATCCGCAACAAAATTGAACACAAGTGGAGAGAGGGGGTCTCCTTGTCTTAAGCCTTTTTTGTTGCGGAAAAATCTACCCACCTCCCCATTAATAGATATAGACGTTTGTCCACAGTTTATCAGATTCATAATATGGTGGACAAAGCCAGCCTCAAACCGCTTTTTGAGTAGGACTTCCCGTACAAACTCCCAGTTTACCCGGTCGTAAGCTTTTTCAAAATCGAGCTTGAGCAGCACCCCTTTCTGCTTTTTAGTTTTAAGCTCATGGACTATTTCATGAAGGGCAATTGGGCCCTCCAGAATATTGCGGCCTTTTAGAAATGTTGTTTGACTATTAAGGATAACCCTTTGTGCAATAGGGGCCAGCCGGGTCGCGTAAGCCTTGGCGCAAATCTTGAAAGGCATATTAATAAGCATGATAGGTCTGAACAGCTTAATATTGTCAGCCCCTTTAACTTTGGGAATAAGGCTGATAACCCCGTAGTTAAGGTGGGAGATATCTACTGTTCCCAGGGCAAACCCGTTGACAATATCCAGGAAAATAGGGCGAAGCCGAGGCCAGAATTTCCAAAAGAATTCGACTAGCCAGCCGTCGGGGCCCGGGGTCGTGCCTTTCTTCATACCCCACAGAGCATTGTCTACTTCTTGAGGAAGGAAAGAGAGTGACAAACTCTCATTCTCCTGGGGGGACACTCGGTCCAGAGAATCCCACAAATCCTCGCAAATGCTAAGACTTTTCGCCTCGGTCGTACCCAGCAGACCTATGAAATAGTCATAAATGTGACGGGAGATATCCTCCTGGGAGAGAAGGAGGCCCTGCTCCGACTGCAGGCGGAGAATCGCGAACTTATGTTTTCTACCGTTAGCGTATGCCTGGAAATAACCCATGTTTGCGTCTCCCTTAGTCACCCACTTGATGCCGCCCCTACGTCGCCAGTATTCTTCTTCAGCCTTAAGGATCACTAAGACCTTGTGCTCCGGATCATATCTGTGTGCCCACTCGGCTTCCGAAAACATGCGCATGTCAGCCTGGGCATCAAGATTAGCTATCTCGACCGTAAGCCCATCACGTTCCCATTTTAACTCGCTGCCATGGTTAGTGCCCCACCCACGCAGGAAAGCACGCAAAACCGCAGCAGCAGCCGACTAGCATTCAGCTGGACCCCTTTGAGGCCTCTGCTGGGCTAAAATCGTTTCCCAGCGAGCATTCACCATGGGGATGAAACCCTCAGCTTCAAACCATGCGGACTCGAAGAAAAATCTTTTGCTACGCTTGGCTCTCTCTTCTCCCGAAGAGAAAATCACAGGGACGTGGTCAGAGCCAATTCGGGTTTCAGCCACCAAGGTGCCACTACAAAAAAAGACACATCCGTGACATTTTGGTCTGAACGAAACTTTTTTTGTCATACTTATGACACTTCTAGGACAATAATTGTGACAAAACACGGTATCATCATACATGTGGTGGGGTCCTACTTCTATGACAAAAAATCATGACAGAAAATGGGCTTTTCGTCCTGGGCGGGCCGGAGACGTAGCTGCATGACATTCTTTGGGCCATCCATGATGGAAAAAACCGTGGTAGAAGCGAGGGCGAGGAAAATATCAGGGTGTTCTCGGTTACGGTGGGTGGTCGGGGCCGAGCGATGTGTGTTTCTCTCGTACACGCACGCACGTGGGTGCGAGGCATTGGGCTCTAACTGAACCTGAGCGAGGCATTGGGCTCTAACTGAACCCGTGCGATTGCATTGCAGGCTATGCGTTACTGAACCAGAGCGATCGATCGATGGCTGTTAACTGAACCCGATCAAGCGATTCCTTCGCTACTGCTGCTAACTGAAGTCGATCGATGCTGCCTCTGCATGAACAGTGAGCGTTGCTAGGGGGTTAGATGAACAGTTCCCAGTGGGGTGGCTGAACAGGACCCCGTGGTGTTGCCTCTGCCTGAATAGGACCCCGTTCGATCAAGCCGGTTGGGGCTGCATGAATAGGACCCCGTGGAGGGCTACATGAACAGGACCACCCCGTGGAGGGCTGCATGAATAGTAGACGATGGAGGGCTGGATGAACAGTAGCCCGTGGAGGGGTGGTTGAACAGGAGCCCGTGGAGAGAACTGGTTGAACAGTAGCCGGAGGAGTAGCGCCCGGTGGAGGCTGAACAGTCGCAGGGGGAGGCTGGAGGAGGTCGACAGTGGATGAACAGTAGCCCATGGAGGCTGGAGGGGGTCGACGGTGGTGATGAACAGTATCCCGTGGAGTCCCGTTTTGTGATATGCCACACCCCTCCTGATGAACAGGACCCCCGTTTCGACCGTAGCGATCCAACACAAGTTCGTTTCCTCCGTTTTGCGGTACGCCACACCCCTCCCGATGAACAGGACCCCCGTTTCGACCGTAGCGCTCCAACACAAGTCTGTTTCCTCCGTTTTGCAGTACGCCACACCCCTCCCGATCAACAGGACCCCCGTTTCGACCGTAGGAGGTCCGTTTCCTCCATTTTGCAGTACGCCAGACCCGTCCCGATGAACAGGATCCCGTTTTGAATGTGGCTGGTCGAACACAAGGTCGTTTCCTCTGTTTTGCGGTACGCCAGGCCTCATTTCCATCGGCTGTTCCGTCCAAGCCCTCGCGATGAACACGACGATGCATTCCGTTCCGACCCAGTCGGTTGGCTCCCCATGAACACGATGACGACGTTGTTTCTCCATTTCGACCCAGCCATGTACACGAGCCCTGGCCGTACGTACGCGTGAGTAGGCGTTCGAGACCTCGCCCATATGTACGTACGTAGCCGTATTTACTTTCTTGCACCCTGGCCGCTGTACGTACGTGTACATGCTACGTGCGCGCCTCTGGTACGACACGTGCGCGCCTCTACGTCGACGAGTATGTAGGTACACGTTCGCGACCAGAATGACAACGCTATGTACGCTTCGACCAGGTGGGTCCCAACTATTAGGCACTTCCTTGCGTGCGAAGATGTAGCTGGTGGGTCCCAGCAGTCAGGGGGGCGAATCATTTTTTTTTACCCGGACGCACTTCCTTGTGTGCGAAGATGTAGCTGGTGGGTCCCAGCAGTCAGGGGGAAACATTTTTTTCGTGCAATACGGTGGCCCGTCCAGTGGGTCCCCGCTATCAGGTGGAGGAATAATTGTTTTGCGCGTAATAAGGAGGCACTTCCTTACTACGGCCGTGGACCCAGCTGTCAGCCTCTCCACGTACAGTCCACGCCTGATGAAGCCGTTCCTTGACCACGTTGACCACACCGCATCGAGAGCACCAGGGCGGTGGACGACGGCGAGGCCTAGGAAGGAGACGACGCGGAGACGGGGAAGACGCGGCAGTGGATGCCGGCGCATAGAGGAGTACGAGGGTTCACTGGTTCGCTGCGGTGTGAGGCTGCCGTCGCCGCAGAATAACAGGGGGTGTGGGTGAGTAGAGGGATGGCCTGGCCAGTGGTGGGAATAGTAGGGGGCGGTGAGGCCTCCGCGGCAGTACAGCCGGCCACGGGAGGCAGGAGCATGCCGTACGACCGGCACTGCTTTGGGCTGCTGGAGGAACAAGACCAGAGGTTGAAGAAGCAATATGGCCGTTGTATGGACATCGTACGGTCACTGGAGCTAGAATCGTTCATATTGACTAAGTTGACAAAGCACACCGTCCCCGTCAACTTAGTAGGCCCACAAGTCAGCCTCCCACCAAGGTGGGTCCCAACCAGTAGGGGGAGTATTCATTTTTTTCGTGCGTAATAAGGAGGCACTTCTGGTGGGTCCGAGCTGACAGCGGGGGGACATTTTTTTTCGCGCAATGCGGTGGCCCGTCCGGTGGGTCCCAGCAGTCAGGGGGAAACGGTTTTTTGCCAAATACGATGGCCCGTCCGGTGGGTCCCTCCTGTCAGGTGGAGGAATAAGTATTTTCCGTGTAATAAGGAGGCACTTCCTTGCAGCTGCCGTGGACCCAGCTGTCAGCCTCTTCACGTACAGTACTCTTCCGATGGAAGTCGTTCCTTGACCACGCTGTGCCGAGAGCACCAGGGCGGTGGACGACAGCGAGGCCTAGGAAGGGGACGACGCGGAGCCGGGGAAGACGCAACAGTGGAAGCCTCTGCAGAGAGGAGTAAGAGGGTTCACTGGTTCAGCTGCGGTGTGAGGCTGCCGTCGCCGCAGGGCCTGGCCAGCGGTGGGAATAGTAGGGGGCGGTGAGGCCTTCGCGGCATCACAGCCGGCCATGGGAGGCAGGAGCACGAGGCACGACCAGCGTTGGTTTGGGGGATGGAGCAAGAAGACCAGAGGTTGAAGAAGCACTACGGTCATTGGATGGACATCGTACGGTCAATGGAGCTAGAATCATGCATATTGACTAAGTTGACAAAGCCCTCCGTCCCACTATACTGGGTCCCAGCTAGCAGGGGAGATTCATTTTTTGTGCGTAATAAGGAGGTACTTCCGGTGGGTCCGAGCTAGCAGCGGGGGGAACTTTTTTTTCGCGAAATACGGTGGCCCGTCTGGTGGGTCCCAGCAGTCAGCATGGAAATGTTTTTTTTTGCCAAATACGGTGGCCCGTCCAGTGGGTCCCCGCTGTCAGGTGGAAGTATAATTATTTTCTACGTAATAAGGAGGCACTTCCTTGCAGCTGCCGTGGACCCAACTGTCAGCCTCTCCACGTACAGTACTCTTCCGATGGAAGTCGGTCGTTGACCAGATTGACCACGCCGTGCCGAGAGCACCAGGGTGATGGACGACAGCGAGGCCTGGGAAGGGAACGACATGGAGGCAGGGAAGACTCGGCAGTTGTTTCCCATGCGGAGGGGAGTACGACTGTACAAGGGTTTACTGGTTCCTCTGCCGTCGCCGGAGAATAACAACAGGTGTGGGTGAGTAGAGGGATGCCTAGGCCAGCGATGGGAGTACGATGGGGCGGTGAGGCCTGCGCGGCAGCACAGCCGGCCGCGGGGAGGAGAGAGCAGGAAGTCCCGCCGGCGCTTGTTTGAGTGGCTGGAGCAGGAAGAGCAGAGATTGAAGAAGCACGACGGCCGTTGGATGGACATCCAACAGTAACTGCTTGTGCGTCAACCTTTTTTTTAGGAAAGCCTCAAATCTCTGGAAAACATCATACAGCCCATCTGCCATTATTTCTAATAATTTACAACCCATTTGCTAATTCTTAAGGTTTTTTTTGAGCCCATATTCTTTTTGTTAGCATTAGAGCCCATATTGTGGTCACGGTTAATTTTTTTTTTGCATATTTCGGTGCGGTCCGAACTGTTTTTAATCCCGAAATTTCGAGTCACATTCAAACTGATTTTAAAAATAAATATATATCAATATAAAATCCAACAAAATGTCCACGCATAAAAATCAATGCAATTTAAAATCTCAAAATGAAAAAAAAAGAAATTTGAAACTAATTGCCGGTTTGATGTGTTTTAAAAATGTACGGCCCATTTCTCATTACTGATAGGCCATTTTCTCGGCCAGCCGAATGAAAGCTCTCCTCGTCTTGAAAGATTTGCAGCCCAATAGGCCTGACAAAGTGACTTACTTGGCAAATCACAAAAAAATAGGCTGTGGCCGTGGACCCAACTGTCAGCCTCTCTACGTACAGTACTCTTCCGATGGAAGTTGGTCGTTGACCATATTGACTATGCTGCACCGAGAGCACCAAGGTGGTGGACGATGGCGAGGCCTAGGAAGGGCACGACATGGAGCCGGGGAAGACGCGATAGTGGATGCCCACGCAGAGAGGAGTACGAGGGTTCATTGGTTCGGCTGCGGTGTGAGGCTGCCTTCGCCGCAGGGCCTGGCTAGCGGTGGGAGTAGTAGGGGCGATGAGGCCTCAACGGCAGCGCAGCCGGCCACTGGAGGCAGGAGTAGGCAGTCTCGCCGGCGCTGGTTTGGGTGGCTGGTGCAAGAAGAGCAACGATTGAAGAAGCATCAGGACCGTTCGATTCAAATCCAACGGTTACTGCTGTTAGAATTGTTTGATGACTAAGTTGACAAGCCATGCATATGCGTCAACTTAGTAGGCCCACACGCCAGCCTCCCAATCGGTGCACACCAAATGTCAGTGGGAGGAATCATTTTTTTCGCGTAATAAGGAGGCAGTTGATTGCGTGCGGCCAGGCCAGCGGAGGGAGTAGGGTGGGCTGGGGAAGCCGGCGCGGCATCACAGCGGGCCACAAGAGGAGGGAGCATGCAGTCCCGTCGGCGCTAGTTTAGGTGACTGGAGGAGGAAGATCAGAGATTGAAGAAGCATGTCGGTCGTTGGATGTATATCCAACAGTCACTGCTGCTAGAATCGTGTGTTGACTCACAAAGCCTTGCATAAACAAGTCAGCCTCGAAATCTGTGGCGTGTACCGCCCATTTGCTATTATTTTTATATTTTTTACTCATTTTCTAATTCATATGGAATTTATTGCAGCCCGTTTTCCATTTTTAGAATTGCAGCCCATTTTCCGGTCAGTGCCAGGGTTAAAAAATAACTAAATATGTGGGAAATTTTGAAAATTCCCAAATTTTTGCTCGGGAACAAAATATTCTTAATCCAAAAATTAGTAGCCATACTAAAAATAAATTAGTACTATGACATGATAAATCCAATGAAATGCGTATAAGATATCAGTGAAGAACAAAAACAAAAAAAGAAACTAATATCCCATTTGCTATATTTTTTTTGGAATTTTCAACCCCTTTTGATATTAATTTTAGCAGACACTAACCATACTCTTTGGCCAGGCCAGAATGCATCCCTCCTCGTCTTGAAAGATTTGCAGCCCAGTAAGTCGGAGAAAACAAATAGGCCTAGCTTGGGTATTCTTCAAAAAGAAATACTGGGCTACCTATTTTCCCAAAGAAAAAACTGCTGGGTTGGTCATGTTGTTAGACGGGCCACAGAGACCGCACAACCTGGTTTATTGCTTGCTCCTCCGAATTAATTATTTATGTTTAGGGGACCATGAGCATGTACCTGCGCATGATTCATGTGAGAGCCTCCCTTCCAGTTAATTATGGGCTTCTCTATTGGGCCTCCATCAGTGGGCTGCATGTTATGAACAAGTGGAAAATGTGTTTCGTACGAAAAATAGTATGCGCTACGTATGGTACGGGGCACTAATGGATCGAACCATGCAACGACTTCCAAAACATTGTGTTTGTAACAACACATTCATTCAGTCAACAAACGAAATATACTACTGATTGTACATTGAAAACAGTAGTGGCAACAACCAGGGCTGGGGGTGCAACAGAAGCAGTAAGCAGGCCAGAAGAGTGAAGACGCAGCTCTCTCTTCCAAACCAAACATCAGCCATCATTACAAAAGGGCTACCAAAAAAGAACAAGTGTATGCATCAAACTAAATAAAGATCCTACTACACAAGTGTATGCATCTAACTAACTGGCTGAGTTAGATGTTACTATTTATTAAGATGTGGAGATTGCTTGACGGCTTGAACCAGATGGGTGCCTGACGGGGGAAACTCCAGCCAGCAGGTCGAAGTCTGATACTTGCGACCCTCTCTCCTACTTTGGGCTGCAGAGCGTGGCGGCACATATCAGGGTATGGTGCATGCAGAGATGCATGGTACGCTGTGTACACACAGTTTTGCCTGATGAATGAAACCGTGCTGCCATCATGATCCTTGTCGTCGGTTATCTCCTGGTTAATCGGATAATTCTGTCTGACAAACAGAGAGCGTGTACCAAGGCTACTTACCAACCTCCGGTCAAAAATTCTTGAAGGCCCAAAGAAGTTGGGATCTTGCTCAAAGACCTTGCAGTGACTGTGATTGTATTCCACGAAACAACACGTCCGGTACATGCGAACGAATGATCGTTCGCCGTCGTCTGATCGAGCCCGGAACCACCTGCAACTGCCATGCCGCTTTTCTTTGAAAGGTTCTAGGATTAGGAAGGGTAGGGACACCAGGCAGCCTACAACATCATATCAAGTTGGAGTCAAATAACCCTAAAAAAGTTGAAGTCAAATAAAAAAGGGCTCTTGATGTATTCAATCTTAAGAACAGCATGTTATGAGCATGAATATTTTTCAGTAAATGTTGACAGTAATATAAGCAAGCCATCATGATATCATAGGAAAGTAACATACTCCTGTAACAGCCGTTTGTAGCGATGACTGGAGTAGGCCAGCAATACGTCCATCCATAGAAGGAGTCGACAGCGTAAATGAAGCATTTGTGTTCAATGGCATCAGAGAACCATGGAGGATGTATGATCTTGCGATGGACGTGTAGATTTCTCCACTTACCGCATTGACCTGTCAGATAGGCGAGATCGCGGTTGAAGAACGCAATTAGCCTGAAGTCTTTATAATTCGCAGATCACTACTGGCCCTTGGCGAAGAACATCAAGTACGAGACATGCTACCCGTTCACCGTGCCGGAGTTGCTGGAGGATCAACGCCGCTTGATAGTCTCGCAGAAGGACGGTAGTGTCTTCCTCTTGATCGTGGGCACCGGCGAGGCCCGCGCAGGTAGCCACCACATCTCTGTAGTGTGCGTCAGGGGCGACGCAGCTGACGCTGACACTGACACGAGGCCGATGGACGGGTGCGTGCTCACTATTACCACCCCTTAGAGGTACGTGGGCGGCGACCCTGGCTACGTCAAGCTGACTTGGACTCTGCCAAGCTGGGACCTTCCCGTCGATGTGGACATGGAAGACGCACGATATTATTTGACCCCCAACAATGTGCACGGGGACTCCAAGGAGGTTCACCTGGACATCTTCATTATCAAGTTAAATGTTGATCATTAGTCTTCGCCCAATGTAATCCGTTGTCTAAGCATGTGGAGACCTCCATGCATGATCTTGCTCTATTGGAGTATCGCGCATGAATAAAAGTGTATCCATTTATGGTTTAGTCTAGAATCTTCCATGTATGAATTTTTACTACAGTACTGGTGAAAGACTTATGATCAACCATTTCTTACATATCCTCTGCCCCCTTCAAGTCATCCTGATTTAATCCCTCCGTCTAGGTGTATAAGGGCATGGTTAATACTTAAATAGTATAGCCAACTGTTGACTATAAGAAAGTGCCATGTCATCTGTAGCCAACATGTATAACAATGGATACTCAAAAACTAATTCTTGAAGATCTTTTCCTGCAAAGCACAATAAGAGTTATTTTTTCACATGTTTTGGATGCATGTTGAACAATTGAACGCTTTTGTTTGCAAAAGATACTTTTTTATCTATTTCACCCAGATGTTTGTGAGCTCTAGAGATGAAATAATATCCGAACAAACCTATCGATACCCGTTACACATGAGATGACCCCCACGTCCTTTGTCAAAATAAACAACTCCCCGATCAATGCATTTCACTCTTCCGTGCAACGCACGGGCACCTTAGTATAGATTAGTACGACCAAAAATTGAAGTAACATTATATATAGTACAATAAATGATGATGCATGTCACCTAAAATTATATCATTGAAAACTATGTTCAAATACGAATCCAACGATATTGATTTTGTTGACATGCACTAACATTTTGTTAGTTAAATCTTCAGTCAAATTCAATGGGGGATAAACCACGACCGATGTAGTAGTACTAGTGTAGAGGGCGGCGCTGCATGGGAGTCTCACACCGCTCGTGGTGCGGCAGTAAAGCCGTTATATCACAAAACCCAACCACTCCCAGTAATAAGTGGCCTAGAAAAATAAACGGACAAGCAACCATCACATCCCTTCGTCTTTTTTGCATTTCATCTCTCTGCATTTACTTTCTCCGGTTCATCTCGCACACTCGATCCCTAGCTACTACTCCTAGTATCCCTAGCTATTACTCCTAGGGCCAGTTCTTTTGGCGGCTTCCCCAGCTTTTCCCATAAGACTAGTCACAGTGGAGAGTAACATTAAGGCGCCTCACTCATTTATTTGGGCTTCTAAACTAGTACTACTAGTAGTACCTCCGTCCTGGTTTATTCCTCACCATTGTAATTTGTGCTAAATTTTGACCAAAGATTTAACTGATAAAATGTTAGTGCATGTGGCATGCACTAACATTTCATTAGTTAAATTTATGATCAAAATTTGACACAGATTACAATGGGGACCAATAAACCAGGACAGAGGTACTTAGTAGTTATGGGATTACTAATCTAGAAGCCTAAAAGAACTGGTCCCTGGTACTCCTACTAGTAGTACTCCTCCGTCTAGTTGTGTAAGTCACCTAAGGTGGAGTAGTGCGACCTAGGTGGTTGCGGATTGGAAGATGCCAAAGAATCAGACCGAAAATTCTTCCAATCACCGCGCCACTTTTTTCCTCCTAAACCAAACGGAGATTAGCAATGAATCCCTAATTAATAGGGTTGTCGTTTCAGCCAACCCCTGCAGGCCCATTGAAGTGCATGCAAACTGGGGTCAATCCCTCCCCTAATCAACATGTTCCTTCTCAACATGCACAAGTCGCTCATTCTCTCCCGCATTAACTTCCTCCCCCGCGTGGTTCAGCCAAAAAAATTGCTCGCTGATGAACGAGGCAGTGAGGGGAACGAGGACGGAATTTGATATATTGTGCCTAAGTGTTTTGGGGATATCTGATTTTCGTAAGGTGACTTACACACCTAAACGGAGGGAGTAGTACTCAAGTTAGAATTCCAATTGCACGGCACAACTTGTTAGGCAAAAAATTCGATACAGGGTGTAGGAAGCGGTTTGGGAATTTGCATGCCTTTCCGACCAGTGAGATACTCCGTACAAAGTACGACAGAGAAATAACCACAGAGAAGGAAGCTAAAAGTAAACAATCAAACGAGCATTTTTGCATTTGTTTTTCATTGAGTCGTTTCACAAGCTTGACTAGTGTTGTTTTTCTACTTCTACAAAAACCGCATCGTAGTTTTAAAACGTGCATTTGCACGTACATAAGTAATAGTAGTACTCCCTCCGTCTAGGTGTATAAGTCTTCCTTCTTTCTTGGTCATGATGCACAACCAAAGATGACTTATTGACCTGGACCGAGGGAGTAGCATAGTCTGCAAGCATATATAGAGAGATACGTGTAGTGCGATAGTATATAGTAAAGTTTGTGCTATATGCACGTACTTACAAAATGCGTATGAATACACAAGGTTTCCAAACTTTCCCTTTTACATACTTAATTAAGGACACTAATAAATTCAGAATGTTCGGGATTTATCATTTGCTTCCCAAAACTAATGAGATCGCCTTACGAAACAAAAATTATACTCCTACTAAAAGCCACGGCACTCGCAGGAGCGCTTGCGGCGCGCCACGAGTACCCTGGTGTGCGGCTGTTTCCCACAGCGCCGACACAACGCCTCTTCCTCAACCTCGCAACTCGCGAGGTGCTGATTGGCGGCTTGCCGGCGGGCGAGCGCGATCTCACTGTTGTGGAGATCCGGCAACAACAGGTACTCCTCTTGGCTAGAAGCGTGCACCCGGTCCACGTACTGCCAAGCGTTGATGAGGCACTTGGACCCGACTGCACTCAGGGCTTTGGCACGGGCGTCCTCCGCCACCCTCACGGCCCTCGCACGAGCCTTCTGCCAAAGAGCCAATTGCCTGACTCTCTCGGACTCGACATAGGCCTCCTAGGCAGCTTGTCCAGCGGCGCGCTTCTCTTCCTAATACATCATGATAAATGTCTTTTATTCATGCCAGAATTGTATTAACCAGAAACTCGATACATGTGTGAATACATAGACAAAATAGAGTGTCCCTAGTATGCCTCTACTAGACTAGCTCGTTAATCAAAGATGGTTATGTTTCCTAAACCATAGACATGAGTTGTCATTTTATCAACGGGGTCACATCTTTAGGAGAATGATGTGATGGACAAGACCCATCCGTTAGCTTAGCAATATGATCGTTTAGTTTTCTACTATTGCTTTCTTCATGACTTATACATGTTCCTATTACTATGAGATTATGCAACTCCCGAATATCAGAGGAACACCTTGTGTGCTATTTAACGTCACAACGTAACTGGGTGATTATAAAGATGCTCTACAGGTGTCTCCAAAGGTGTTTGTGGTGTTGGCATAGATTGAGAATAGGATTTGTCACTCAGAGTGTCGGAGAGGTATCTCCAGGCCCTCTCGGTAATGCACATCACTATAACCCTTGCAAGCAATGTGACTAATGAGTTAGTTATGGATTGATGCATTACGAAACGAGTAAAGAGACTTGCCCATAATGAGATTGAACTAGGTATGATGATACCGACGATCGAATCTCGGGCAAGTAACATACCGATGACAAAGGGAACAACGTACGTTGTTATGCGGTTTGACCGATAAAGATCTTCGTACAATATGTAGGAGCCAATATAAGCATCCAGGTTCCACCATTGTTTATTGATCGGATATGTGTCTCGGTCATGTCTACATAGTTCTCGAACCCGTAGGGTCCGCACGCTTAATGTTCGATGACGATTTATACTATGAGTTATGTGTTTTGGTGACCAAAGTTTGTTTGGAGTATTGGATAAGATCATGGACATGACGAGGAGTCTCGAAATGGCCGAGAGGTAAAGATCGATATATTGGATGATGGTATTCGGACAACGGAAAGGTTTCAGGACGTTTCGAATATTTATCGGAGTGCCGATGGGCTACCGGACCCCCCGGGAAAGTATTGGGCCTACATGGGTCATAGGGTAGAGAGAGGGGAGCCCACAAGAGGTGGCCGCACCCTCCCCCATGGGCTGTCCGAATTGGACTAGGGGAAGGGGTGTGCCCCTTTCCCTCTGCCTCTCCCTCTCCCTTCTTTCATTCCTTCTCAACAAAAAGGAAAAAAAGGGAATCCTAGTCCTATTAGGTTTGGATTCCTAGTAGGACTCCTCCCCATGGCACGCCCCTCCTAGGCTGGCCTCCTCCCCTCCCCTCCTTTATATACATGGGCAGGGGGCACCCCAAAGGCACAACAGACAATCTCTTAGCCGTGTGCGATGCCCCCTGCATAGTTTACACCTCAGGTCATAGCGTCAAAGTGCTTAGGCGAAGCCCTGCGCGGATCACATCACCAACACCGTCGCCACGCCGTCGTGCTGACGGAACTCTCCTCGACCCTCTACTGGATCAAGAGCTCGAGGAACGTGATCGAGCTGAACGTGTGCTGAACACGAAGGTGTTGTACGTTCGGTACTTGGATTGGTTGGATCGTGAAGACGTTCGACTACATCAACCGCGTTAACATAACGCTTCCACTTACGGTCTACGAGGTTACGTGGACACACTCTCTCCATCTCATTCCTATGCATCTCCTAGATAGATCTTACGTGAGCGTAGGATTTTTTTTTGAAATTGCATGCTACGTTCCCCAACAGGCCCTAAGGCCACCGGAGACGAGGCAGACCGGCGGCGGAGCCTCCACGTGGCAAATGAAACGCTGGGGGGAGGCGGTTGTGTGGGAGGCCCTTTGGAGTATTTCTTCTAGCAGAGATTTATACCGCGAAGAAGGTATTTCCAAGATATTTCATTGTAATTCTTAGTCATAAAAATTACTTTGTATTTTCTTGAATTTTAGATCCAAATCATTATACATACAATTGTTATGAGTATGAATAAAATTATAGGTGTTTCTAGAAAAGACAGACCGAAAGATAGACCTCTTGCCCCTCAAAAAGGAAAAAAAGACTCCTAGTCAACTTAGGTGCCGACTGAGTAACCAGCGGTCATGCGCCTTGTGCGCTTGGTCCGGCCCAACAAAAATCTACCGCTAACTCATCCGGCTTCGTTCTGTGCCTACATGACCCGGTAGACTTGTCTTAAAACTGTTGACCCGATAGACTTATTTAAGTCCACATTCATCTCATAAGTCACCCTTCGGGCACCGTGTGCATTATAACCTCCAAATCTGCTAAACCTTCGTAAGCATATAAATGACAAAAAACTAATTTATCAATTTTTCCATCCCTTACCTACCATCTCTGTAAGATCCATCTATCCTTTCCAACCTTGTAATTTTCCATTTTCTCATAATAGAAGCTTTCTGTTGGATTTGGGTCCCCTTCTTGTAGCCACATCAACTTTCGGCCGCTGACACCACATAATCTCTTCTCGGTGATACGTCTCAGCTAATCGATCTTGGATCTTTATCTCCTCTCTTGAAGGGCCTCGTCTACTTGCCATTGCATTCCTTTTCGCAAGTTCATCTTCGGTGCTATGTCTAAGCCCTACTTTACCTCTGGCAATGGAGCATATGAAGGTGGACTCAGCGACGACCGTGTGTGAGTATGATGATTTGCCTCTGTCATGTGAGGAACTAGAGGCACATGAGTCCGTCATGTCGGTAGTATATGTGGTTGATGATGTTATCATGGCCGACATGTTGGTGCCTTCTCCCGGAAGCCACTTGGTTGACGACAACTACACCAAGAAGGTGGAATCACTTGTGCACTCAATCGTGGCTTACGTGCCCACTTCACCTCCTCTTGTGCCTTGCGAGGTGCGCGTTCATGTAGATGTTGCTGGCACGCACTCTCCTGAGTCTATCAAGCGTTTAGAGCGCTGACGCCTAGTCTCAGGGACATGGTTGTCATCAAGCTTGTCAAATACCTATCTATCTTGGATGCTAAATTCGAAAAATGATTCGATGTCTCTGGGAGCATAAGGCATGCATCGAGGGACAAATGCAAGAAGGATGACACGCACCCTCAATTTGGAAGAAATCTAGAAGTGCAAGGGCAAGAGTGATAATGGGGAGTTGCAGATGCTTTCATGATATAGTTGTCTAGGCTGCAAACTTGGGCTCAGATATGTCTACTGTCTCTGTCGTTATATCCTTTTCAAGTGGTTGTGGGTCGATGGGTTTCCATTGGTGTAACTAAAGTGCTTGGATATTGGACTAGTTTTGTGTTGAGTGTGTTTGTTGGGGATTGATGTGGGTCCATATATTGGGAGTAGTTCACATGTGTGGTCAAGATTGTGACAATTTTTGCCTGGTTTTCCGTCAGTTAACAAGTCGACTCACTTCTTCTTAATTAATGGATGAGTCAAAACTTTTGCCTCCATTTTGAATTATTTTTTGACCAAATATTGACAACTTTTTAAGAGAAATGTTAATAATATAGCCAACAACTGGTTATATAAGACCGTAATTTCGTCAAAAGCTAGCAACATTATTCACTCATACAATATGGTTGGTTGTAAGGTCGCCCTTAAGTTAGTGAGTTTTTTTTGGAACGAAGACGCCAAAGGCGTCCTGCTTTAAATTAATAAAGCCTCACGGCAGAACCACAGAGTTTAAGACGACATCGACCACATAGGCCTACGACTAGACCAATAGCAAATGAGTTTAGAAACAACATCCTCAACACGCAGGTTGGCATCTCATCATCACGCATGATGGACTATGAAGAGACAAACTATGTTACGAGCAAAAGGCGGCAAAGACATCAGTCTTGTGTTGCTACTTGGCGAGCTTCCGTTTGTATGCAGCGTATCTTTGCCATCGTCTCACTCATGTGCTCCTCATCACGCGGTTTCCCCAAAGGCATCCAACTCTGCAAGAATAAGTGGCATTTGAACAAGATATCAGCAGGATGAGAAGGGAACTTCTCAATGGTCATCTTATTGCGAATAGTCCATATAGACCATAGTAGCGCCCCTCGCAGCGCCATGCTATCCTAGCACTAGACCCTTTTTGCGAACGCAGAATATGCAAAAGCCCAACACCCGTTGCTGGGTTCCAATTTTGTTGAAAAGCTGCTCTCACTGCGCTCCATGCAAATTTCGCAAGGTGGCAGTAAAAGAAAACATGGTTGGCATCCTCTATGCTACTACACAGCACACATGATCCATCCGAGGGGCCATTTCGAATCGCAACGTTGTCCACCATCGGGAGACGGTTTTGAAACATCTGCCACAGAAAGATTTTAATTTTTAGAGGTAGGCCGGACTTCCACAGCCCCCGAGCTATGTCCAGCATGGCGCCCTCAGTAATTTTTCTATAGAGTGACTTAAGCGAGAACACTCCCGACGAAGAGAGCTTCCAGGAGATCTCGTCCGCACCCGAGCGGGACACTTGTTGGCCAATCAGGGCCCTCACCTCGTTCCATTCATTTTTCTCGTGCAGAAGGAGAGCCCTTAGGAAGGAAACCGAGGGAGGGAAGGTCCGTAGAGCATCACCCACCATCAACTCCGTGTTAGAGGCTACTTGGAACACTGCTGGGTGGCTCTGCCAAAGAGGGGAATTGCCAATCCAGGAATCCAGCCAGAATCGAGTTGACTGACCATCCCGAACCAGAAACTTTCCCCTAAGGTGAACGCTGGTCGCACAGCCTGCATCCCATTCCAGAATGAGGATCCCAATCGCTTCGCGCAGAAGACATTGCCATTAGGGACATGTTTTGCCTTAAAAAGGTCAGCCCAGAGACCCGAATAGTTTTGGGACAACCTCCACCACCATCGTGATAGGAGAGCGACATTCATGAATTTGGAGTTCAAAATTCCCAGCCCACCAAACTTTTTAGGGCGGCAAACCGCAGCCCACTTTACTAGGTGGTACTTCCGCTTAATGCCCGTTCCTTCCCAAAAGAAACGGGAGCGGGGCGTATCCAATTTAGCATGTACCCCATCCGCAAGAAGGAACATTCCCATGGTGAACATAAGGAGAGAGGACAGGCTAGAATTAGTAAGGATGAGTCTTGCCACAGAATACATAAACTTCCCACGCCAAGGGATCACTCTCCCCGCAACCTTTCCATATAAGGGTTCCCACTCCTTAATGGAAATCCTACTATGAGAAATTGGCAGGCGAAGATACTTGGTTGGCAGGCTCCCTAGCTTGCAATTAAGTAAGTTGGCCACTCTCCTACTCTCGTGGTCACCCATCCCCATGGTTATGACTTCGCTCTAGAGAAAGTTGATTTTGAGCCCAGAGAGGAGTTCGAACTCAAGCAGCAACAACTTGATCGAAGCTATGCTATTATCATCAGGCTCAAAGAGTAGCATTGTGTCGTCCGCGTATTGCAAGTGAGTAACCCTTCCTGGGATCAGATGCAACACCAACCCTTTGATGTGCCCTGATGTGCGGGCCTTAGCTAACATAGCTGACAGCGCGTCCACAACAAAATTGAATACAAGTGGAGAGAGGGGGTCTCCTTGTCTTAAGCCTTTTTTTGTTGCGGAAAAATCTACCCACCTCCACATTAATAGATATAGACGTTTGTCCACAGTTTATCAGATTCATAATATGGTGGACAAAGCCAGCCTCAAACCGCTTTTTGAGTAGGACTTCCCGTACAAACTCCCAGTTTACCCGGTCGTAGGCTTTTTCAAAATCGAGCTTGAGCAGCACCCCTTTCTGCTTTTTAGTTTTAAGCTCATGGACTATTTCATGAAGGGCAATTGGGCCCTCCAGAATATTGCGGCCTTTTAGAAATGTTGTTTGACTATTAAGGATAACCCTTTGTGCAACAGGGGCCAGCCGGGTCGCGTAAGCCTTGGCGCAAATCTTGAAAGGCACATTAATAAGCGTGATAGGTCTGAACAGCTTAATATTGTCTGCCCCTTTAACTTTGGGAATAAGTCTGATAACCCCGTAGTTAAGGCGGGAGATATCTAATGTTCCCAGGGCAAACCCGTTGACAATATCCAGGAAAATAGGGCGAAGCCGAGGCCAGAATTTCCAAAAGAATTCGACCGGCCATCCGTCGGGGCCCGGGGTCGTGCCTTTCTTCATACCCCACAGAGCATTGTCTACTTCTTCAGGAAGGAAAGAGAGTGACAAACTCTCATTCTCCCGGGGGGACACTCGGTCCAGAGGATCCCACAAATCCTCGCAAATGCTAAGACTTTTCGCCTCGGTCGTACCCAGCAGACCTATGAAATAGTCATAAATGTGACGGGAGATATCCTCCTGGGAGAGAAGGAGGCCCTGCTCCGACTGCAGGCGGAGAATCGTGAACTTACGTTTTCTACCATTAGCGTATGCGTGGAAATAACCCATGTTTGTGTCTCCCTTAGTCACCCACTTGATGCCGCCCCTACGACGCCAGTATTCTTCTTCAGCCCTAAGGATCGCTAAGACCTTGTGCTCCGGATCATATCTATGTGCCCACTCGGCTTCCGAAAACATGCGCATGTCAGCCTGGGCATCAATATTAGCTATCTCGACCGTAAGGCCATCACATTCCCATTTTGACTCGATGCCATGGTTAGCGCCCCACCCACGCAGGAAAGCACGCAAAACCGCAGCAGCTGCCGACTAGCATTCAGCTGGACCCCTTTGAGGCCTCTGCTGGGCTAAAATCGTTACCCAACGAGCATTCACCATGGGGATGAAACCCTCAGCTTCAAACCATGCGAACTCGAAGAAAAATCTTTTGCTACGCTTGGCTCTCTCTTCTCCCGAAGAGAAAATCAGAGGGACGTGGTCAGAGCCAATTCGGGTTTCAGCCACCGAGGTGCCACTACAAAAAAAAGACACATCCGTGACATTTTGGTCTGAACGAAACTTTTTTTGTCATACTTATGACACTTCTATGACAATAATCGTGACAAAACACGGTATCATCATACATGTGGTGGGGTCCTACTTCTATGACAAAAAATCATGACAGAAAATGGGCTTTTCGTCCTGCGCGGGTCGGAGACGCAGCTGCATGACATTCTTTGGGCCGTCCATGATGGAAAAAACCATGGTAGAAGCAAGGGCGAGGAAAATATCAGGGTGTTCTCGGTTACGATGGGTGGTCGGGGCCGAGCGATGTGTGTTTATCTCGTACACGCACGCACGTGGGTGCGAGGCGTTGGGCTCTAACTGAACCTGAGCGAGGCATTGGGCTCTAACTGAACCCGTGCGATTGCACTGCAGGCTATACGTTACAGAACCCGAGCGATCGATCGATGGCTGTTAACTGAACTCGATCGAGCGATTCCTTCGCTACTGCTGCTAACTGAAGTCGATCGATGCTGCCTCTGCATGAACAGTGAGCGTTGCTCGGGGTTGGATGAACAGTTCCCAGTGGGGTGGCTGAACAGGACCCCGTGGTGTTGCCTCTGCCTGAATAGGACCCCGTTCGATCGAGCCGGTTGGGGCTGCATGAATAGGACCCCGTGGAGGGCTACATGAACAGGACCACCCCGTGGAGGGCTGCATGAATAGTAGACGATGGAGGGCTTGATGAACAGTAGCCCGTGGAGGGGTGGTTGAACAGGAGCCCGTGGAGAGGACTGGTTGAACAGTAGCCGGTGGAGTAGCGCGCGGTGGAGGCTGAACAGTCGCAGGGGGAGGCTGGAGGAGGTCGACGGTGGATGAACAGTAGCCCGTGGAGGCTGGAGGGGGTCGACGGTGGTGATGAACAGTATCCCGTGGAGTCCCGTTTTGCGATATGCCACACCCCTCCCGATGAACAGGACCCCCGTTTCGACCGTAGCGATCCAACACAAGTCCGTTTCCTCCGTTTTGCGGTACGCCACACCCCTCCCGATGAACAGGACCCCCGTTTCGACCGTAGCGCTCCAACACAAGTTTGTTTCCTCCGTTTTGCAGTACGCCACACCCCTCCCGATCAACAGGACCCCCGTTTCGACCGTAGGAGGTCCGTTTCCTCCGTTTTGCAGTACGCCAGACCCGTCCCGATGAAGTAGATCCCGTTTCGAATGTGGCTGGTCGAACACAAGGCCGTTGCCTCCGTTTTGCGGTACGCCAAGCCTCATTTCCATCGGCTGTTCCGTCCAAGCCCTCCCGATGAACACGACGACGCATTCCGTTCCGACCCAGCCGGTTGGCTCCCCATGAACACGATGAAGACGTTGTTTCTCCGTTCCGACCCAGCCATGTACACGAGCCCTGGCCGTACGTACGCGTGAGTAGGCGTTCGAGACCTCGCCCGTATGTACGTACGTGGCCGTATTTACTTTCTTGCACCCTGGCCGCTGTACGTACGTGTACATGCTACGTGCGTGCCTCTGGTACGACACGTGCGCGCCTCTACATCGACCAGTATGTACGTACATGTTCGCGACCAGAATGACAACGCTACGTACGCTTCGACCAGGTGGGTCCCAACTGTTAGGCACTTCCTTGCGTGCGAAGATGTAGCTGGTGGGTCCCAGCAGTCAGGGGGGACGAATCGTTTTTTTTTACCCGGACGCACTTCCTTGCATGCGAAGATGTAGCTGGTGGGTCCCAGCAGTCAGGGGGAAACGTTTTTTTTTCGTGAAATACGGTGGCCCGTCCGGTGGGTCCCCGCTGTCAGGTGGAGGAATAATTATTTTGCGCGTAATAAGGAGGCACTTCCTTACTGTGGCCGTGGACCCAGCTGTCAGCCTCTCCACGTACAGTCCACGCCCGATGAAGCCGTTCCTTGACCACGTTGACCACACCACACCGAGAGCACCAGGGCGGTGGACGACGGTGAGACCTAGGAAGGGGACGACGCGGAGACGGGGAAGACGCGGCAGTGGATGCCGACGCGTAGAGGAGTACGAGGGTTCACTGGTTCGCTGCGGTGTGAGGCTGCCGTCGCCGCAGAATAACAGGGGGTGTGGGTGAGTAGAGAGATGGCCTGGTCAGTGGTGGGAATAGTAGGGGGCGGTGAGGCCTCCGTGGCAGTACAGCCGGCCACGGGAGGCAGGAGCATGCGGTACGACCGGCACTTGATACGTCCAAAACGTATCTATAATTTCTGCTTGCTCCATGCCTCTTTTGGGTGATATTGCTATGATATTTATACACTTCCATACACTTTTGATCATATTTGGACTAACCTATTAACTCAGTGCACCCCATTGCCTGTTTCTGTTTTCGGCTATTTTTGTATTTCAGGTTTTCACATTACGAGAACTGCCAGGAAAAATCCAGAAAAAATATATAAAAAATCAGCGTTCCAGGAGCTACCGTGCGGCCAAAGGACAGCCGGGGGGACCACCAGGGCTCCAGGCGCCCTGGCGGCGCGCCCCCGCCCTGGGTCGCGCCGGGGGGGCGCCTGGGCCCCCCGAGCCCCGTCTGGTGCCCCCCTTTGGCATATATTTAAGGTCCGTCGAGAAAACCCTGATTCCGGACCCCTTTTCTCCAGACGCGATTCCGATCTCCGCTGCCATCGCCATCAAGCTTCGGGGGACCATAATTCCTGCGCCGGCACCCTGCCGGGACGGGGAAGTGCCCCCGGATTCATCTCCATCGACGTTGCTTCCTCCCTCCATGATGCGGGAGTAGTTCCTCCTCGGGGCTGAGGTTCTTACCAGTAGCTATGTGTTCAATTCTCTCTCCCATGATGTGATCTTCGTTGTGATCATAGGCTATGTTAATCTAGGGTGATCCCATGATATTTCCCCTTCCTCTATGTATTGGATTGATGTACTCACTTGTCTTTATCTAGTATAATCCCCGAGACCAAGGTGACAGTGGTCTATTGGACATGGATTAGAAAAGTATTTTCATGAGTGATTTCCTCTCTTGTGTGTTGATTGAAGATTGAGAGTCTCTTGGTGCTTGTCTTTGACTATCCTTTAGATATGTTGTGGTGATTGTGGGACTCTCTTTGGATGGCCGCGGTGACATTGGGAAATCCTTAGATTGAGAACTATGAACTTTGAGGTGTGCTTTTGTAGCCCTACATAATTCTCGTCCTCTCTTGACCACGAAGGAATGACCTCCGAGTGTGTCCCCTTTGCATGTTTTATGGGAAATATCATGTGATTCGATTATGTTAATGTTGTTGGGAGTTGCCACTAGTGAAAGTATGAAGCCTAGGCCTTGTTTCCACCATTGCAATACCATTTGTGCTCACGTTTACCACTTGTTTGCTTGCTGCACTTTTTATTACAGAATTATATTACTTTGTTTTGCATCCATATTACTTGCCATTTAACATCTCTTCGCCGAACTAGTGCACCTATACATCTAACAAGTGTATTAGGCGTGTTGGGGACACAAGAGACTTCTTGTATCTTATTTGCAGGGTTGCTTGAGAGAGACCATCTTCAACCTCTACTTCCCTGAGTTCGATAAACCTTAGGTCATCCACTTGAGGGAAATTGCTACTGTCCTACAAACCTCTGCGCTTGGAGGCCCAACATAGTCTACAAGAGTAGAAGCGTGTGTAGACATCAGCACTGCTTTGGGCTGCTGGAGGAACAAGACCAGAGGTTGAAGAAGCACTATGGCCGTTGGATGGACATCGTACGGTCACTGGAGCTAGAATCGTTCATATTGACTAAGTTGACAAAGCACACCGTCCCCGTCAACTTAGTAGGCCCACAAGTCAGTCTCCCACCAAGGAGGGTCCCAACCAGCAGGGGGAGTATTCATTTTTTTGTGTAATAAGGAGGCACTTCTGGTGGGTCCGAGCTGACAGCGGGGGG